>JASDDO010000031.1:204647640-205247640 GCA_030015575.1 Agapanthus africanus | reverse complement strand
CATACGGATATTTTCAAATGATGTATCTTTTCTTAAAACACCGTAGCCCTTGTTTTTCCAAAAGCCCTGATTCGTCTTTTTTCAAATGGCACCCCTGCATGACTTGTACAGATTGGTGTAGATTCTTTACTTTTGCGTTGATTATTCGATTCCGCATATTCATGTTATTTGCATTGCATCGCTTGTACTGTGGTTATATTTCAGTCATGCTGCTAGGACACCACCACCATTATCGATGATGCATATGTTCCACGTACACTTGTTGTCGGCTCACACACTCATCATCGATAATTGCCATGTCACTACACTGTAGTACTATTGCATTCAGTATATGATCCTTGCATGACATGATGATATGCATACCTTCCTTTAAATGTCGCATACTTCATGCTTTTGATTATACGCATTGAGATATGTTGTTTCTATGATATTTCTGGATTTGGGAACCGAGAGTGTTCAAAAGAGAATATGTCATTGCTTTAAAAACCCGGTTACCCATGATATGATATTTCAGTGCGTCCACCATGTGTTTTCTCGGTGCTGAGAGCGACATGTGAAACCCGAATCGAGGAGTGGATGAGCCGATTGCGGGTACATGGTGGACCCGGTATGGTTCCCCTCGGCAAGATGATCGATGAGCTTTGCCGATTGAGCCTGGAGGCGGGCGAGTACCTATCGGTGATTGGTTGGACCTGGCGGTTATCCGGAGGATACTGACCAGAGTCGATGGATAGATTTGGGCGTCCTGCCGGGGCTGAGGGCCGATACCGCAGACAGAGCCCGCGGGCCGATCCGGACTGACGGAGCCCGATATATGAGGATTTATGTGCCGATGCTGGGCACAGTTTTCATGATGTTTTCGAGTGCCGATGCTGGGCACTCCGGTTCCATGATTTTGACGTATCGCGAGGGACACGGGTGGGTTATATCCTCATATTTCCATGCACAAGTTTCATGATATTTACTTGCATGATGGTTATTATCATTGGGTGACGAGTGGACGGGATCCACGTGTGTGCAGATTTGATTACATTGATCATACCTCATATTCATGACATGCTATTACCTGAGGCACTAGCACGAGCACTTGGCATTACACTCATGTAGAGATTACATTGCCAGTTTAGCATGTTTCAGCTTTATTCATATTGAGGTTTATTTATATCTGATCGTATTGACCTAGGATGGGTCATGCATTCGATCTCTGCTTGTAGATATATCTCTATTCACGAGTTGGCAACTCACCACCGTTGTGCCCCAGTCCTTGCAGGTTTTTGCCTTATAAATTCCATAGCGGCATTTCTGGCACACTGCTTCCTTATAGGTGACTTGCTTGGATAGGTGGGTTCTTTTGTATCAGAACCGCCATTGTTCATGTATCATTTATTGTATCTAGAATTTTCATCAACCAAAACTTGTGTTATTTCAACCTTAGAGTCGCGCTTGTAGTATTACGGTTTTCTGGCTGTTTTGAGTTTCTTTTGAGTTTGATCCTCGCCCTTTGGCGTTGTATATTATTATTGCTTGCGTGGTTGTGACCGTCGATGGACGAAGAGCTAGCTCCCGCTTGGGGATGCCTTTTATCATTTCATATATATTATTCTTGTTGTACCCCGTTCGGGGCCAGTTTTTACAAAGGAAACTCTGCCGAAATTTTCAGGAAAGGTTACACATTTTTAAAAAATGCATATTCGGCTTAGTTATTTAAAAACTTTGATTTCCAAACATGATTTCCTTACTTTTCAAAAACAGTTTTCCTTATTTACTCTTTAAATGGTTTTAGATTGCTGGGCTTTTGGCTTACTTGGATCAGATGGGGTCCTATAGACTTCATATGGTCCAAGGGCCAGTCACCTGCTCTTTCGGGTCGTGACAAAGTTGGTATCAGAGCGCTAGGTTGACCTTGGTTCGAGTCTAAGTTTGACTATGTGGAGCCTAGGGCGTTATTTATATGCGGAACTTAGGCTTGACCTTACGGAACTTAGACTTGGTCGAGGGGGTGTAAACCCGAACTTTCGTCGTGTAGGATGACCCTTGGTTGATGGAATAGGTGACTAAAGTAGAGTGACGTACCGTTGGTATGTTCCGCGGCATACTTACGACACGACACTCCGCTTAAGGAACCTTAGGATGTACATACTTTCGAGATCAGTGATTCTCTTCATATCCAGGATTATACATCCATTTGAGATCCCCGATTCTATTAGTTTCATGATCATACCTTCATTGATGTTGTTCCTTCCTATGATCATGTATCCACTCTGGATCTGCTGTTTCCCTTCTTGCCACTGGTGTGCTCTCTTGATACTCGATTGAGGTTCCTGTCACCATTTTTGAGCGCAGTTTGGGCTGCTGCTAGGGTTACGGCCGGTGTGAGCTCGTTTGGTACGAGGGCCGACCATTGTGTTTTCTGGTGACATGAGAACGTCTCGAGTTGGTATTGTGGATTGTGACCTCTAGTGGAGGCAAGTGCTTGGTCTTGCACTGGATGATCGGGTCATTGTTAGAGCTGCCAGTTGAGAGAGGACTGTTGATGTACAACATACCTCAGAGATTGTGATGTCGCCTACCGTGCAGACAGATGGACCAGCTGTTGCTGAGATTGACAGGATGTTGCTTTCGGAGCTTACGAGCTGAGATTGCCGGAGCTTTCAGGTAGATATGCGACAGATGATAGCTAGTCTACCCGATTTGAGAGACGAAGGTGATTCGTCCGATTTTTGCGCCGGAGCAGGCCCAGTTGTGTTGAAGATCTACAGTGTGGAGAGTCTTGCTCAGATCTAGAGCAGACCGATTCTGAGATGACCGCTTATGTATCGCCTTTTCTGGGGGATTGAGGCGTTGTTCGGCGTACAGGCGTATGAGCCAGTTGTTGCTGCAAATGATGAGATATCGCCCAGATGATTGGAGCTACTGCAGCATGAGCATATTCTTGAGATATGATGGTGAGTCGCTAGTCACCGAGGATGAATGACTAGGACGTGTGGTGGGTTCGCTTACCCCGATGCGAGGTCATCAGGTGGATTGATTCCAGCTAGAGGCGACTTCACGCAGATTCGTTGAGAGTCGATTGAGACGATCGAATGTCAGGAACCCATTTTCCAAGTTTAAAGTATACGGAAAGACATGCAGGTGATTCTATGGACCCTCTAGAAGAATGAAACCCTAACTCGACTTAATGACCGTGTGAATGCCTTTGAACCTTAGGGTTTGCGGCAGTTCCTTGGCGCCATTAGTGAGGCTTGGGTTTGCCCTTCTACGGCTGGACCACCGACGCTGTGGCATGTACTCGATACTATTAAACTGTACCCGAGATGTTGAGCTCTTGAGGGGATTGTGAGGTTCTGACGAGTCGATCGGATGATTTGACATCATTCGGATATCATGTGATGGGACACTGCTTGGGAGACTCCAGATACGAGCATAGCCGTCGGAGCGCAGTCTGTGTAGCCATGATGAGATGAGTCCGAATCAGTCGATAGTGGAGCAAGGTGGAGTAAAGAGTTTGCACGAGATTTCGACGAGATGACGTTCCACTCCGCTGACATCAGAGATGCGATATGCACGCTGAGGACGTGTTCGGCTAGATATCTTCTACTGAGTGATGAAGATACTGAGTTCGTAATTTCGAGTCCGTGTTAGAGACTTCGGGTGGACCGTAGCCGAGGACATTGCAGTGTGCAGATAAAGACGCGACGTCGAATGGTCGATGATACAGACAAGCGGGACAAGAAGTTCGTGCGAGAGGCAGACGAGCTGTTACTACACCCCGTTAAGATTAAAGGCCGGACATGCATACAGAGGCGCAGAGATGCGACCAGCTTCCGAGGAGATGTTGTACTAAGGACGCAGAGGTCCAGAGAGCGAGAAAAGAATACGCCAGAGTACCAGCCTCCTTACAGTTTGTCTTAGGCAAGATCAGAAGAGACCTTGAGTAGGATTCCTTCCAGTACACTGCTGCAATGAGAGTTGCACCCAGGATCAGATGTGTGATATGCATTCAGAGGACCCGAGTTCGGCGCCAAAGATGTGCTGCTTTAGGAGCGGTCGTGAGGATTGACCGAGAGATGACCAGGGAAGTGCAAGAACAGAATCGTTCCTGTCAGCACACCTGACCGGGCCGATGAGCCGATGGATTGCGAGTTGGTAATCTGCAGGAAAGATCAGGAACAAGAGGCAGAGGACGCCAGCCGCGAGCAAGAGGCAAGTAGATATCTTGCGCCGCTAGCATCGGATGTACCGGTACCTTCTCGACCCTGAAGGAGGGTATACCGACGACGGTAATTATGATTTGTGATTTTTTGATTTGATTATCACGTATCCGTTGCTTTGGATTTCGGTATTTTGGGCGATCTATTCGCATGATTTAGTCTTGATGACTGAGTTTCATGATATTTGATTTTGTGCACCATGGTTGCACCTACTGGGTATTTATACCTTGTACATAGTTATTACTCTTGAGCTGTTGATTGCGATTTCATGCCTATTTTATGCTGGTGATTTGATTTACGCTTCCAGCAGAGTTTCATGTAATTTTAGTGTTTTGATTTTGCACTCGGTATAGCTTATATGTGCTTGTAGTGCATCGATATGTGTTTTGTGCCTGCAGCTGCACACGTTTATGATTTTCTTCATATCTGGATACACTTGGTGTTGCTGCTTACGTATTTGAGTTATTGCTTGGTATTTGTGCATGGGATGCACCAGTTCTATACTTCGTGCATTTGTCGCACCAGTTTTATGTTTCTTGCGTTTATCGCATCAGATTTATATTTCGTGCCTTTGTTGCACCGGATTTATATTTTGTGCATTACGATTGCACCTGACTTCGATTTGATGCCTTTCGGTATGTCGATTTTGATTGTGATATTGATGTGGATTCTTGCACTCCGTGCTTTTGACTGGACTTACGCATATTCGACGTTGCTATTGGATTTTGTGATTCCGTGCATATTGAGTGCGCAGGGTCTAGATTTTCATTCGTGCATGATGGATGCACCGATTTGGATTTTCGCGCATGTTGGGCGCATGTTTTGAGATACGATTTTGGGGCACACCAGATGCACTAAATCGAGATTCTTCGTGCATGTCAGATGCACCTGTTTTGGCTGTCAGGCACACATGTTGCCTATGACAGATGCTTCGTGCACACCCGTTGCACCTAGATGTTGTTTTGTGCACATGTTCAGCGCATATATGGATTTTGATTTCCGTGCGCACCAGACGCACAGGGTGGTGTTATGTGATTTTTGGGATTTATTCCTTTTGGAGCAGTACATTTTTTTGATGTTGGATATTTGCTTTCATACTGAGCAGGACTAGTCAGTGGGCAGTACCTGGATATATTTTGCATGCATCGATAGTTATCGAAGGGATTTCCGAAAAGCGAGCTATAGTCTCAGTATATACCTACGTGTCTGATATGATACGAAACGTTTTAAAAACAAGGAAACCCTTCTAAACTGTTTTCAAAACGGCGGAACGTACCTATTAAACAAAGGATATATATATACATATATAGTTATTTTCTTATGAGAAACGTCCGCCACTGTGCAGTGTTACGCGCATCGCAAAGATTTGGCATACATTTGCATCAGCTATTTACATGTATAGATTGGATGTCTACATGTATAGTCTGATCCATATCATATTGATTTTGTATTGGATTTGACATTTGTGTCTTTACCATGACTCCGATGATCGCGGGATGCTTGATGGAGTGTTGCTTTTGAGTTATCTACTCAGTACTCATGTGCATGCATTGCGCTATGATGTTTTATGTATAGATGATTTCGGAGCCCCGATGACTTAGAATTTGTATTGAAATATTTTAGCATTTGGGGGTTTAAATTTAAATTCGGAGACCGAATTTCTTTAAGGGGGTAGATTGTAACGTCTTCAAAATAATAAAATATGATTTTTGGGAAATTTTATAATTTAATATTATTTTAATGAATATTTTAATATTCTGGTATAATTAAATACAGATAAATGGGGAAAAATTATGGAAAATTCTAAAATAAGGTATTTTAAGGAATTGCCTCGTTTTCTGTGCATGCCCCCATTTCCTCTAGTTTTGACCCTGAGTATGTCTAGTTTTGACTGATTCCATCTAGGGTGAAATCTGGGTTGATTTTCCTATGTTGGTGTATAATTTGGGACTTGTTTTAGCATGGATTTTGGTATTTGGTGATTCATTCCTGTCGGGTGGCGTTTGGACGTCAACGACTAGTGGATTTTGATTGTGTTTACATGCGAGTCGATAGGTTTTTACCTATACGGGTAGCGTGTGCTATTTTGGTTTCCGATGTGATTTTCATGTGCTTTAGCATTGTGATATACTTGTAGGTACCCCGCGTGATGTTGAGGCAAAGGAGGTGAAGATAGCGACATCGGCTTTGGCACACGAGAAGCAATGTGAGTAGATTTATATCTACGGGGAGAAGTCGGGTGGATGGCATATAGCACCCCCGCAGTCCGTGGTGATGTATACGAATACGTATACACACGAATACTTATTATGTGTTGTTTAGGGTTATTGATGGTAATAATGATATTTTGATGATAAGAATATATTGGTTTAGTATAGTGCGAACCCTAGAGTAGTGGTTGCACTCACACATACATTTACACACATACTTGCATTCATTCTTTCATTTATTAGAGTGCATATGATGGTGCGTATATCTACACATGGGTATGGGACTATGTGTTTATATACGGGATTTGAGGATGATACGTGGTTTGAGATGATACTTGATGTGAGGCCGTGAGATCGGCAATGTGACATAGCTTGTCTTCGAGGTGCGATATGATAGTTTTAGCGGGCCTTTGGACATGTGCTTTACCCGCATTCATATTTTTATAGATGGTATCGATTTGTACTAGACTTAGAGTAGTACCCCAGATTATGCGATCTGATGATAGTGATACCTGATATATGATGAGGTACTGTGATATTGACCCCTACCCAGCTATTGG
Source organism: Agapanthus africanus (assembly GCA_030015575.1). Taxonomy (NCBI): domain Eukaryota; kingdom Viridiplantae; phylum Streptophyta; class Magnoliopsida; order Asparagales; family Amaryllidaceae; genus Agapanthus; species Agapanthus africanus. The sequence goes on along the minus strand of JASDDO010000031.1, from coordinate 205,240,659 downwards.
GATGCCGTACGACGATCTACCGTACGAGCCGATATTGATGATAGATCCGCACTCATGACTCGAGGATATCTTACGATATGTTATTGAGGCGGGATCACCGACTATCATATCTATATATATTGACTCAGATTAGGTGGTTTCTTACCCCTCCTGTCTAGATTACTTAGTAGACATTAGACTGGACCGAGTCATACCTATTTCAAACTAACGAACCGGGGATATTTTAAAGATAGGCAAAAGGGTCATACGGATATTTTCAAATGATGTATCTTTTCTTAAAACACCGTAGCCCTTGTTTTTCCAAAAGCCCTGATTCGTCTTATTTCAAATGGCACCCCTGCATGACTTGTACAGATTGGTGTAGATTCTTTACTTTTGCGTTGATTATTCGATTCCGCATATTCATGCTATTTGCATTGCATCGCTTGTACTGTGGTTATATTTCAGTCATGCTGCTAGGACACCAGCACCATTATCGATGATGCATATGTTCCACGTACACTTGTTGCCGGCTCACACACTCATCATCGATAATTGCCATGTCACTACACTGTAGTACTATTGCATTCAGTATATGATCCTTGCATGACATGATGATATGCATACCTTCCTTTACATGTCGCATACTTCATGCTTTTGATTATACGCATTGAGATATGTTGTTTCTATGATATTTCTGGATTTGGGAACCGAGAGTGTTCAAAAGAGAATATGTCATTGCTTTAAAAACCCGGTTACCCTTGATATGATATTTCAGTGCGTCCACCATGTGTTTTCTCGGTGCTGAGAGCGACATGTGAAACCCGAATCGAGGAGTGGATGAGCCGATTGCGGGTACATGGTGGACCCGGTATGGTTCCCCTCGGCAAGATGATCGATGAGCTTTGCCGATTGAGCCTGGAGGCGGGCGAGTACCTACCGGTGATTGGTTGGACCTGGCGGTTATCCGGAGGATACTGACCAGAGTCGATGGATAAATTTGGGCGTCCTGCCGGGGCTGAGGGCCGATACCGCAGACAGAGCCCGCGGGCCGATCCGGACCGACGGAGCCCGATATATGAGGATTTATGTGCCGATGCTGGGCACAGTTTTCATGATGTTTTCGAGTGCCGATGCTGGGCACTCCGGTTCCATGATTTTGACGTGTCGCGAGGGACACGGGTGGGTTATATCCTCATATTTCCATGCACAAGTTTCATGATATTTACTTGCATGATGGTTATTGTCATTGGGTGACGAGTGGACGGGATCCACGTGTGTGCAGATTTGATTACATTGATCATACCTCATATTCATGACATGCTATTACCTGAGGCACTAGCACGAGCACTTGGCATTACACTCATGTAGAGATTACATTGCCAGTTTAGCATGTTTCAGCTTTATTCATATTGAGGTTTATTTATATCTGATCGTATTGACCTAGGATGGGTCATGCATTCGATCTCTGCTTGTAAATATATCTCTATTCACGAGTTGGCAACTCACCCCCGTTGTGCCCCAGTCCTTGCAGGTTTTTGCCGTACAGATTCCATAGCGGCATTTCTGGCACACTGCTTCCTTATAGGTGACTTGCTTGGATAGGTGGGTTCTTTTGTATCAGAACCGCCATTGTTCATGTATCATTTATTGTATCTAGAATTTCCATCAACCAAAACTTGTGTTATTTCGACCTTAGAGTCGCGCTTATAGTATTACGGTTTTCTGGCTGTTTTGAGTTTCTTTTGAGTTTGATCCTCGCCCTTTGGCGTTGTATATTATTATTGCTTGCGTGGTTGTGACCGTCGATGGACGAAGAGCTAGCTCCCGCTTGGGGATGCCTTTTATCATTTCATATATATTATTCTTGTTGTACCCCGTTCGGGGCCAGTTTTTACAAAGGAAACTCTGCCGAAATTTTCAGGAAAGGTTACACATTTTAAAAAAATGCATATTCGGCTTAGTTATTTAAAAACTTTGATTTCCAAACATGATTTCCTTACTTTTCAAAAACAGTTTTCCTTATTTACTCTTTAAATGGTTTTAGATTGCTGGGCTTTTGGCTTACTTGGATCAGATGGGGTCCTATAGACTTCATATGGTCCAAGGGCCAGTCACGTGCTCTTTCGGGTTGTGACACTATTCATCACGACCGTGGAATCCGTGTTTTATACTGGCTCGTATTGAAAACACGGACGTCCTAGTATATCCAATATTTCATATGTTTCTTCTGCTGTACTTTATCTGTGATGTGATCATGCGATGTTCTGTGCTCTGTTCAGATAGATGTAGTATATAGTATATATGATATATTATATAGACGTTACTTATGTTTTACACCCGCGCTAGCCCTGCCCCGCTCTGCCGTTAGTTTCCTAACCTAACGGTGCACGAGGGGACATTGAGGCGAATGCGGATGGCATAAGTGTACGTCATATTTATCTGTAATGTTTAGGTAATTTAATTGATGGGATATTCATTAATGAGATTAATGAAAGAAAATAAACCTAATTGATGTTGTGGAATCGAATTTCAAAATAAAAACAGGTAGCTACAGTTCTTGCTTTGCATCGTGGTGTTCCTTGTAGAACATCCTGCACCTTATTCGATAAGGAAAGGACCGAGATCCCTTCACCGGGAGTGACTCCCTTAGCAATAACTGGCAGATGCTACATCACTCGGTTTGTCTTTTGATAGCCTTTATAGTTTCCACTTTGCACAGTGATATATATGATATATCCCGCACCTCATTCGACGAGGAAAGGGCCGACGATCCCTTCACCGGGAGGGACCCCTTTAGCAAAACTAGAAAAGCCTCAAAAACATTCCATTTAAAAACCATTTGATTCCGCAACGAGATCAAGTTCAAAGCGTTAAAGGTTTCCACAAAAACCATACGCAACCCTCCGTCATTTTAGGAAGTAGAGTACTTAGTATTCGTGCTGTGTTTGTTGACCATAGTCAAGGCACAGTGTACGGTAGCTAAGTGATGTCTTCCTACACCGCATTTGATGCGATTAGTTAGGACAGTCGCGTGACTTTGTTGACCTTAGTTAAGGGTCATGTGGGTGGGTCTAATTAATCACGAAATGACGGGTAGAACTTGACTAGTACTTATGATTTGTTGACCTTAGTTAAGGTCATAGGTACTAGGGGTAAAAACCTTTATCGGGAGTTTCAAGTGTTGAAACTTGCAATGAGATTGCATACCTTCTATATGATAGTTGGATCCCGATACCCACTGCGAGTAATTGTTACTCCTGGGAGAGTTTTGCACTTTGCAATTAGCCGATCAAGTAGGTGTCTAGAAAGGTGTCAACGGGGTTACGCCTCTGGGAAAACGAGGTTTACAGTAATTAGGTCCGTGCGAAAGCACGGGGAACCTCCCTCAAAGTACCGACACTGGCCTGGATGAAAGATTGGCGAACTTGTAGAGTGTAATTAATCCCGGCTAGTCTTTCCTTTTAAGGTTTGAAGGAAGATTTGATAAAAACAGTGGGAGCCATCCTGATTAGATAAAATATATAACCAATCTGATCTTGCAAGAGCGCACGCAGAGTGTTTTCTTCTCTCTCTCTCCAGGTAGCGACCATATCATGCCTTAATCAAGATAATAAAACGGATTATTGACCGAACCTGCTTGTTATACTGAGCTGGGGAACGTTGGTCCCGCTCCAACTTATAATTGTTATAAGACAGAGCAGGAAATAGGGGAATACCAGAATTCCTATGCCGCCCAAACAAAGAAAGTGCATATGATGCATCTCCTTCGGGTGTGTTCATTATAAAGAACTGTTTCTCAATATCCTCTGCATCCTGGGTATATGATACCGGATCAGGATCCCAGCTATGTAAGCTGTTACATAGGGCTACAAAAAGGGTAGAAAAACTGAGAACGGGTGATAAGTTTCATGAGACAGAAACCGGGGCAAGTGTTGCAGCCAAGTCTGTTGGTCACTGTCACCCTGTACTACCAGTACATTGATTCTGAACAAATGCTATTAGATACCGAACCTGATATACAAAATCGCATCAGTCTCTTTATTAGTAAAGAAAGGATATAATTTTGTATTGATAATGTTTTGAACATTTCCTATATCAAAGGTTGATCGGTTCAGGCACTTTATCTAAAAGCATTGAAGTTCTAAATCAAACTACAGTTCCTAGTATACAGAACACACACAAGAAGAAGAGTTCAGAAATGAACGAATCCTTCTTGAGGCATTGTAGACTAGGTCACATCAATGCGACCCGACTGGCTAAAGTTACATTTAAGATGCATATTTAAATCAGTTTGAATTTACATCTTGTGAAACTTTCCAGTCATGTCACAAAGATTAGATGACCATAGCTCTGTTTATTAGAAACAGAGAAAGAGTTAGTAAACTCTTGGGACTGATACATGATGATGTATGTAAAGTCTCCTGTCTACACATGCCAGGACTGGTTCTTTATACTTCATTATATTCTCTGATAATCTCTCAAGATTCAGTCATATGTTCCTGTTGAAACACAAGTCCGAACCTTTTGAGGTATTCACAGAATATAAGTTAGAAGTAGAGAACCAATAACCGGGTATAAGTATTATGTCCTATGATGAGACCAGGGAGGAGAATACTTGTGCATGGCATTCCTGGACCATTCTAAAGGAGAATGAGATTCTCTCTCCGTACTACTCCTCTGAATACACCACAGCACAACGGTGTATCAGGGCGGAGCAATTGCACAATATGAAATATGGTGTGCTCTATGATGAGTATTACTGAGTTATTGTTCATAACAGAATACTGCATTTTATACCGCCTATTCTTATGCTCGTGTGTTTATAGGTAGGTGCTTTTAATCCGTGTTTGTTACATATTTGCAGGATACAGGTTCTCGGTTCTAAAACGGTGAAATTCATGGAAAACACGACAAAATCCGGGTTCCTGCCAACCACAGATAAAACATGGTCTCCGCTCTTCATCCGTATGTTGCCAGATACCAGTTTAGGGAGACGAAATGTCAAATCAATGTCACCTTCATGCACAAGGCTCAATGGCAACAACAAGTTCCAAGAAATCTACGCGGAGCTCGAGGCAATCATGACAAATGCATCCACAAAAGTCCACCTTTCCTCAACAGAAATTTTGGAAGAAATGTGAATGTATTTTCAGAAAATATATGTACCAGACAACAGGGGACAGCAGACCACGGAAGCACAGAAAAACGGAGCACCCAATTCCTCTATACGGCCGCGGATCCGCGGCCAATAGGGGGTATTGGCCGCGGATCCGCTGCCATGTAGGCTCCTTGCTGGGTCAAATTTTGTGGGCAGTTTGGTACTTTCATCTTATGCCAGAATGTTGCCCTAGGTTTTCATTTCCCTGCCTATAAATACAGCAGATCTGAGCCCAACCTTGGTGATTCTTTTGTTCCTCTTTTTGTTAGGATTTAGTTCTTTTTCTTCTTCTTCTTCATTCTTTTTCCATGAAAATTGTAGTGAGAGCTTTTTGAGTGGGAGATTAATGAAGATGAGGGTTTTGTATCATTCTCTTTTGTTTCTTCTTCCCCTTGAGATTCTTGTTTTCTCTTGATCATTCAACCTCTTCATTGAGCTTGAATGGTTAAGGGTTAGTTATTAATCTCAAGGGTCGTATTTTCTCACGGGACTAGTTCTTCATTTCACATGCGTTCTCTACCCTTCCCTTGATCTTGCAACCTCTTGATTGAGCTTGCAAGTTTAAGGGTTGGCTATTGATCACATGCTTGTCTTGAGTTCTATGTTCTTGTAATTACTTTCTTGTTCTTTTTATCGCTTTTTATTACTTGCTTATTATTATCTTGCTTTACTTTCTTGCAATTTAATTCATGCACTTAATTACTTGTAATCTTTTCTTTTCTTTGTTCTTTTCTTTTGCTCTTTGTTGTTCATTTTGTGAATGTTGTAATTATCGTCGTTGTTAAGAATTAATACGGTATTGTAAGTTAACACTTCTTTCCTCATTTCCTTTTCCCGTTATTTTCCATTGAACTCCGCCCAAACCATACGCAAGCGCTCCGTTAGGCACCCTACCCTGACAAGGTAACGGTGATTCCTAACCGCGACCGGTTGCGTTCGGTTTGGCCGGAGGCGAAAACAAGAGACAAGAACGGAAGGACAAGGGTAAATAAGCCGTATTCCATGAATACCGCGCTTAAATCCCCTAATCCACGTTGTTGCCGATTGCTCTAACTTCAATTGGTCAAGACTCGGCTCAAAGGTTTTGAGTACGGATTTCCTTAGCTTACAATCTCGTATTTTCTTCAGCTTACAATCTCGTATTTTCTTCTTAACAACTTTATACTTGCAAATAAACACATAGGTTAGAATCAAACTCATACAGATTCTTTATTGACTCGTCTAAGACAAGGAAGGTAAAATACAACCATCTCCCTGTGGATCGACCCGTGCTCAACCGGCTAGCTGCATAGCGGCACCGTCCTGATCGCGGTAAACTTTAGAACTCTTAAAACTCGACACGCCAAAAGCGTGCGATCAGTTACCTATTTCCTTTTGGGAGTTATGCACTTATGAAGTTGCATACCTATTGAATAGGGTTCGATTCAAATCAGTGCCTGCCACTCCATATAAGATATGGTGTGGGAAGATCCTATCTCTTAAGCGAGTTAAGATTTGGGGTTGTCCGGCCTATGTTTAAAGCAAAATCCGGACAAGATCGAGGCAGGATCAGTTCTGTTGAACTGGAAAGGTTCCAGCTATACAAAACTGCAGTTGATGATTTGACAGAACCAAAGGATTCTATAGTTTCCGACGAACCTCAGCCTCTCCGCCGATCTAGTTGGGTTCCTCATCCGCCTGAGAGATACCTCGGTTTCTCGATGACAGTGGGAGCAAGGATTACATCATGAGATGATGACCCAACTAGTTTCGATCAGGCCATCAAGAGTAGGGACTCTGTAAGAATGGCTGGATGCTTAGCGATCTGAGATGGAATCCTTATACACCAACAAAGTATGGACTTTGGTTGCAATATCTGAAGGGTTAAATCCCCATCAGGAGCAAGTAAATCTTGAGAAGATTACTTGGTGTAGATGGAAAAGTTAAGACTTTCAAAGCTAGACTTGTTAAAGGTTTTCGTCATCGACCAGGCGTGGATAATGATGAAACCTTTTTCCAGTAGCTATGCTTAAGTCTATCCAGATCCTACTTACCACGGCTACATACCATGACTACGATATCTGGCGGTTGGGTGCCATGACTGCTTTTCTAAATACTGATTTAGAAGAGAACGTCTGTAAGTACACAGCCAGAGGTCTTCGTAAACAGTGGGAGCAGCGGAAACGTGTACAAGTTGCTTTACATAATGAAGCAGGCATCGCGGAGTTGGAACGTCTGTTTTGATGTGATAGTCAAAGTGTTTGACTTCATCAAAATGGTAGACGAACCTTGTATATACAAAAGGGTAGTAGAGAGTAAGGTGGTCATCTTCGTATTGTACGTAGACAACATACTCTTGATAGGAAAAGAGTTTCCTATACTACGATCGATCAATCTCCTATTATCACAAGGATTCTCCAAATAGGATCAAAGTGATACCTCCTAAATCCTGAGTTTTCATCTATGAAATAGATGTAATTGGATGCTAGGATTCTCACTAGATGTAGTGAGATGGTATCAATCGATCCTGGGAAGAATCACTGGAAGAGTTCCAGGGTGATAAAGACGACTGAATGTCAGTCACGGGCATTGTCTTTACCCTCAGTAGAGGACGGTATGTTGGAAGAGTTCCAAGCTAGATACCGTGGCAAACTAGACGATAAAGGCTGGTAACATCGCTATTGAAGATACTACCAAAGAGGAAGTTTGGGTGTATATTGGTTCATAAGATGAACTAGGTTCCTACCATTGTATGACAATGGAAGTGTGGCTTAGGCCCTGGAACCCTGGTCCCATCAGTGACCCAGACATATTCTGAGGAAGAATCACCTGATCATGGAGATAGTTGATCTCTGGGATGATCGAGGTAAGGAGAGTAGACTCAGAGGACAACACGGCGGATCCACTCACGAAGGCCTTATCCCAGAGAGAGACTCATATGGGATGGTTGAGTATCAGATACTGCAACCACTGCTACAGATGGCCCTAGTGCAAGTGGGAGATTGTTTGTTATATGTATGCCCTAGAGGCCATTACTGTACATTGGATGTATATTGTAGTGGATGCTGGGACATATATAGGTAGGACTTTCTTGCTCGACATGATAGTACGCTATCTGGTTGATCTTTATCTTAACGTGTATACTTTCTGTCTCTCTGATTACATGTTGATAAAGCCCTTAGGATGGGTACTCGACTTCCAGGACTATGATGCAGATCATACTAGTGGGGCCTGGGTAGTCAATAAGTACATCCTTCATTGTTCCTAGTCGAGGGAATATCGAGACGGGGCATCGATATTCCAGTGTAGACTAGCGTATATCTTATCGACCCATGCAATGGGCGATGGATGATCCCATATCCATTGGTGTTTGACATCGAAGATGGTATACGGGTGCTCAGTGAAGACTGGGTACACTGAACGGACTCGCCGAGAACTCCCAGATGGTATTATACCTCACGTCAGATGGCAGTTCTCTGGTGACACTGGTACAGCTTAGTCTGTTGACCCGAGATCGTCATAGAGTCTTGTGTGTCTCCCACTGTGCTTTGATTTCCACCCTACCACGGCTCTACTGAGTTGTGCAAACAGGTGGTTTTTGGGTACAGTCCCGATTCACATGGAGGCAATGAGCGATAGGAAGGGATTCGTCTCTCCCGGTATTGGGGGTTGATGTTGTGCTATGCTCGACTGGCCATAACACGAAATCCCTGGCCAGGGTTGCAGTGATATACTGGTAAGAGTTATCAGTAGTTTCACGAATGTTATGGACCTTACGTCGGCATGACTTATCGAGCTATTGGGGTCTGACGTTTACCACCCCTAGGCGAGATATGCGACATATCAGACGAACAGACCGGACTATACGGTAAGTGTTACTGGTTGGATTCACAGGAGTGTGAGCGGGCTTGCTCGTCGATCTTCTGATCGCTCAATACCAGGGTGGCCGTTACGTTTAGCAGACCGCTTGCGGCTTGTGGGTGTTTGATATGATCATCATCCGCTGCCGGCGTATTGACGAGTCTTTAGAGTACTACACAGAGGTTTCCTGGCTCAAGCGAAACGAAATAGGAGCGCATATGAGATATGTGCGGGACCGAGAATAATTCGTGTATGTGATACCGTATTCTATTCTCACGATGAATGTATCGAACGGTTATATGCGATATAACCTAGTTATCGAATCAAGGATTGATTCGATAAGCCGATACATATGATACTAGTCGGTTATATCCGATATGACCGGATCGTTAAATCAAGTGTTGATTTAATGATTTAGTGCATATTTATATATTTGATATATTACTTTGCATTAACTAGTATTGGTTCACTTTAAAAGGATTTTCTCACTTGAATTGTGCACATTGTATATGCGATATAGTTTTGTGCACATGTTTGTATCATGTTTGATGATACATGCTTGCTTGGTTAAGTGTAAAGAATCAAACCATGGTTTAAGTTAATGATTAGGGTTTTGATTATTTATTCATTTATCTTTATTATTTATTCATTTTGGAAAAAGAAAAAGGATAAATGAATGGTTGAATGTTTTGTTTGCTAGTTGAACATTCATGAAGGTTTGACTTAGTCTCTTTTTTGTTCTTATCCTTAACCCTAACCATTCCATTAACCATGGTCTTTTCTCTACACTTAACTAAGGTTAAAAGTATGATAAGATTTAATTCTTATTCTTTTTATTATTAAGACTTATCATATCTTCTTCTTCTTCTTCATCTTCTTCAACATGAAGAAAGCTAGTGGCCATTAATGGCAACTAGTGAAATTGAGTGAGAAATCCAAATATAAAGTCTACCCACTTCCTATTTCTTCATCCTCTACCTCTTTCCAAGTTGTATAGGGTGTTTACTTCACAAGTTTTCAAAGCTTGGTGAAGTTGGAGCTTGTTCTTGTGATGCTTCGACGTAGATCATCTTCGGCATCGAACCGACGATCAAGCCCGCCCATTCTTCGATGATGCCAATGCTAGAGTCGTGAGTTCGATTTGGACAGCGGAGGGAGATCATCGTGGAGCTTAGGAAGCGGTGGACCGGATCTACAAAGGTTGTAGCCCCTTTCCTATTTCTATATTTCCGTTTACTTGCTTGTTTCACCTAGATATCTAGTAAACGATCCGTATTAGGATTTGTAGGCACCCGTAAAATTTGATTTGTGCATGTTTGATCACTTGTGAGACTTCACTAAAGTTCCTAGGAACCCTACATGTTAAGGATACGTTAGTCTAATTTTAGACTAAGATCTACTCAACAGGATCATTTAGATCCAACAAAAAAGCATTTGAGCTCTATTGTGTAGTTTAGGGACATTGCGGTCCATTAGTTTAAGGACATTACGGTCTAAGGTTAAGGACATCAGAGTCCATGGTCTTAAGGACCCCACAGTCCGAGGTTAAGGACATCATAGTCCGTGGGTTTAAAGGACCCCACAGTCCGAGGTTAAGGACATCATAGTCCATGGGTTTAAAGGACCCCACAGTCCGAGGTTAAGGACATCATAGTCCATAGGTTTAAAGGACCCCACAGTCCAAGTTTAAGGACATCATAGTCTATGACTTTAAGGACCCCACAGTCCATGAAATGTCTGGTTGTCGGGACCCGTCATCTCTCTGAAGACGTTGAAGGATTACAACGGCATGTTATCAAAGAAGTGAAGAGATGTACCCTTGAACCAATATTGATTGAGACATATGTAGTCCAATTTGGGACTAAGATCCAAAGATTAATGAGCATATGGGCTCAGTTAATCTGAATTAAGGACTTATGGCCAATTTTGGGCTAAGTCCACTTATGTTTAATATGTTGGACATTTGTTTGGGCTGCTGAACATTTGTTTGAGCTTGGCCCTTTCAACAATGTTGAGCATTGATTTGGGTTCTGACAGTATTTCTATCTTTTATTGAGTGCTGAGCACTCATCATAGCTCTGGGGCTTATTAAAGAACAGTTTATGTTCTATCAGCGCACACGTAAGAAACACGTGGCGCGCTTGGCGCTAGCGCTAGTTAATGAGCGCATTGCGCTTCTACTGAGTAGCGCACACGTAAGGAGCACGTGGTGCGCTTGGCGCTGAGTGCCAGATTATGAGCGCATTGCGCTTCTGCTGAGTACCGCACACATAAGGAGCACATGGTGCGCTTGGCGCTGAGCACCAGATTATGAGCGCATTGCACTTCTGCTGAGTATCGCACACGTGAGGAGCACGTGGTGCGCTTACGCTGAGCGCCAGTCCAAAGAGCGCAAAGCGCTTCTGTTCAAGTAGCGCACACGTGGGAATCATGTGGCGCGCTTGGCGCAGAGCGCCAGTCCAAGAGCGTAAAGCACTTCTGTTCAAGTAGCGCACACGTGGGAAGCACGTGGCGCGCTTGGTGCTGAGCGACAGTCCAAGAGCGCAAAGCGCTATCTGATCAGCTTGATGATCTGAGAAATAAATTCTCGTTTAGAAGAGACTTTGTCTCAAGGTTTTAAGAAGAAAGTGTAAGTCTACGCTAGCGCCCCGGCCGTCTACAGACGCCAAATGCGGAACAAAAACTTTTTAACTGGCGCTATCGTATACTTTAACCCGGATCTACCATTATTGCTAAACTAATAAACTGTAAAGAGTGTAGAAATGTTATACCGAACGATCCGAGTCCTTCGTTCTTTAACTATCATCCCACGCTCCGTTGCGGCTGCTCCGATCTCGTCGATCTCCGATCTGCTCGTCCAAGTGATACCACGTCTCTAATTCTTTAAACGGGCTCCCGCCTCTGACTTGATGCAACTCGGTCGTCAAGTTTGCTAAAAGAGACGACCAAGAATGATGTAGAGAATGAGTAGATGACTTTGTCTCACTTCGTCCAAAGCCGTGGACGATCGGTTAATGAAGTTGCCGATGGAAATGAAATGGAACAAGAAATGAACTATGAAATTTCCATGCATCCAAAACTTTAGTCTTTTCTTTTTAGCAACCATAATTTTCTCAAGTGAGAGAGTGTGTGAGGAGAGAGAGGGCCGGCCACTATATAGCAAAGAGGGAGGTGAGTGTAGGAGAGGGGAGAGTAACCTTAAGCAAATATCATATGTGAACACAAAAATAAATATCTTAAGGAAAACAAAACCTCATTGAAATCAAAGGATGAGTCATTAACCTTGTCACCAAATTCTAGAACCTTCTAGAACCATGACTCACTCTCATCCAAGAAAAGATAAATCCGCCTTTAACCAAATGTTAAAAGACGGCAGATAGAAAACTGAAAACTGGCAACTTCCAAAAGTGATCCTGAAACAACTTTCAGGATAACCCCGTAACTGTATAAAAATACCCGCATTTGTATTACGACCGAATACAAATGCAACTAAGACAAAGATATTATACCTACTCAATATAATACTCGGATCCGGCTTAAACCAAAGCCGACCAGTATCATCTGCCCGAAAAATAACACGTGCGTAAACGCATGTGCATTTTCCGAACCCTGCCATAAAACCATACGGCCTCTACAACATTTCGTCCGAACTTGGGAAACTGTCTGTGGGGGACTCTAATGACTCGTCAGTACCCTGGCAGTGGTTTTAACCACAAACCGTCAGCGGCACTAGCTATGCGTAACGGCTGCCCATGGACTGAACTCAAGGGAGGCTGATGAGCGAACTCATCCAGAAACCCTACTGAGCCTAATAGTGACAATGAATATACAGTCCGGTCCGTTCGTCTGTGAGTATCGCATATCTTCCTAGGGGGCTAGTAACGTCAGACCCCCAATAGCAGTATAAGTCGTGTCGGAGTGTAGCCCAATAACACCCTGTGATACTACTGGAGTACCTACCGGTAAATCTCCTGCCATGGCCATGGACTATGTGTAATGGCTCTCCTAGACACAGCACGACCTCACCCCCAATACCGGGAGAGACAAATTCCCTGCCGATCCGCTCACGTGCCTCCATATGGCTCGGGACTGTACCCAAAAACTACCTGTTTGGACGACTCCTTTGAGCCGTGGTAGGGTAGAAATCAAAGCACAGTGGGAACTCACACGAGACAAATGACGACCTCAGGTCGATGAACTAACCTGTACACATGTCACCAGGGAACTGCTATCTGACGATAGATATAATACTAACTAGCAGATTCCCGGCGAGTCCTGTCCGGTGTACTCATAACCCAATGAGCACCTGTATACATCTTAGGTGATCCAACTGACACTAGTGGCTTGTGAGACCGGCCACCGCCCCTCGTCGGGGTCTCGACTGTACACACTAGTCTACTCCGGAGTATCGATGCCCTATCTCGAAACTCCCACGACTAGGGACCACAATTAAGGATATGCATATAAACTACCCAACTCTCACGTATATGATCGCCATCATACTGTAGGTAGTAAAGCAAGATCCTAAGGGTTCTATCAAAGTGTAACATGTAATCAGTCACCTGAACATGTACACGACTGATAAAGGCAAACCAGATAGCATACTATCATCTTGAGTAAGACTGTCGTGCCGGTATAGGTCCTCCGCAATCATTGCAATCACGTACCTGCGATCCAATAATTGACTCTGAGGGCACTATCTCCAACAATCTCCCACTTGCACTCAAGGCTAATTATTGCAATGTCGACTACTCACAGCCCGCGTGAAACCAAACATCCAACTCCTCTACTAATCAGTTTCACAATGCCCGTTTGTAAAACTATTGTGTTCGAGAAATAGCCTCAGTGAGTGGATCCGCCTAGATGTTTCTTTCTATATATCTCTTAATCTCAAGTTCTCGGAGAAAGCCATCTCCCGAATTGAGTAATACCTGTCTTAGAATATGTCTGGATATCTGATGGGACCTAGTTCATAAATGAACTCCAAATCCAAACTTCTTAGACTGTATCGATCACTGAACCTAATCAGTATCCGGCACCATGCCACCCACATTATCCTCTTGGACCACCTGTCCATAATACTGTTCCTCATAAGAGGGAAAAACTATAACTCCGACAATCACTCTGTCAACCATGTCACCTTTGAAGCCTGGAATGATAATCGTCTCCCGAAGGAGGCTGCCGTCATCAAATCCGTAGAACATGTACATATGTTCTATAACTGCTTCCTTATGTTTCTCCAGGATTGGATTAATACAAACTTATTGCATCTAGTGCAAAAACAACATTTGGTGTGGTACTTGACATCTCATGATTGACTCAACTGCCTAAGCAAGTGATCTGCCAATCATGCACATCCCTCTCCGCTTTAGTCTGTAAGACACCTTTAGAGAGGGTGACTCCATCACCTGCAAGTACACCACCATGCTAGGAGTCATCTATTCTAAAAACAATTAGAATACTGTCAAAGTACCTACATTGGGAAACTACCCAAATCCAGATCTAAAACCATAGATCTAGAAACCAGAATGTCAAATATTATATCCATATCCTGTCTGGAGAAACAACTGTGTGACGACCACAGTACAACCGATCGTAGTATAGGAATTTTACTTCCTACTGTATGTCATCCAGATACCATGACATCACACCCTACTACCTCCTTAACAGATCCATCCCCTATTCTGATTGAAGTCAAACCCATGACTGTCACATCAAAATTAGATGATCTATCTCCGCTATAACTGCTCAAGTCTATAAATAGATATAAGCATCTTGCCCACTATGCTTCCGCTGCTCCCACTGACTACGACAACCCTCCTACCGGGTCTCATATCCTGGAACAACAGTAGTGTCAAGTCTGGGTAAACAAGATCCTCCCTGTCACCGTCCTTGAGGCTACCGGAGTACCCCTCGGGTGTCTGAGGTTACCCATCATATCTGCGGAGTGGCTATTGGAATGTCAAACCTGATTGAATATATAGGTCCTATTAAATTTTCCGTAATCGTTCGCGGTTCTGGAATCACTTCCAGTTCTATCATACTCCCACTACTGTTTTCTGAAAAAATCCATTTTTACTAAAACTGTGGCGAGTCAAAAACAATATCACTATTGATCTTCCAAATGGTAGAATATCAACCCTCGTCATAGCCAGGGTCAACCCACAAACAGCCATTACAGAAACGTGCCCTGAGTTATCCAGAGTCTGGTTTTAAGCATAAGCTGGACAACTCCCCGTACCTTAACATCTTTTAAGGTACGAACTATTCTATATCCAATATAGAAACTTTGGCACTTATTTAATTGGAACCATATTCAAATCATGCAGCTGTCTCCAGTGCATATCAACTTAATGGAAAGAGGCTAATCGGCATTACTCAACTTAGGAATCCATCCAATTATGAGCAACCTGAAAGAGAAACACGTTTCTCAAAACCATCACTATCATCTGAATACCAATCACAAGAATCTACATCTTCGATCTCTTTGAAGAATCCCGATACTTGTGATACTTGGTTCTCTACTTTATTCTTATACCCACAACTTCTCAAAACTTAGACCTTGTATTTCTACGAAACACTTGTCTAAATACTAGAGAAGTTATAAGTAAACAGAACATAGTGCGAGGACCTACCCCTTTGTCCTAATGGACACATGGACAGCATACAATACTCTGTATAAGTCCGCTGAGTTGAACAACTCAAAACCTGTGCGTCGTAGGTTGAAAACTGTACCCTGGCGATTTCCTCAAATATCACCAATTACAACGAATTCCGATATAATGAGGATAATCGCCTAATTCCCAATAACTTACTCCCACTCATCATCTGTAAAACCATACAGATATGAGAATGAAACCTGGTAAATACATACCCTTGGAGTAAGTATGTAATCGGGAAAACAGTTTTCCTTTAACAATGCACTGAAACATGAAAATGTTTCGTAGGGGTATCCTGGTATTCATAGCAATGCCTCTTCCATAATCCAATTCATGACTTCAACCGTATATTTTATTGCCATCTCTCCAAATCCCTTTATTTGTCTTAAGTCATTACCTTCTGTACACCATCGTTAGGCTAAATGGTTTTCTTCCTTCCCTACCATTCGGCACCAGCCTATGGTTTGGAAGAAGACTATCCTGTAAGCATAATAGGTGTACCCTCCTAAACCAAGGAGTACTCATATCTTGAGAGAAGGTGATGATAAAAGATATCTGAATAATACCTTATTCTTTTAAAGGTGAAATAGGAGTGGCGATGAAGTACACGGTTTTGGTCGTGAATGATATCAGTCGCAATTTACTTTGCCCTCTTTCTATTACCTTTATTTTGTCTTTACATATTATCTTCTGCACACCCTACTTAGGCTAATTAGTTTTCTTCATTCCCTACCTTTCGGCACCAGCCTATGGTTTGGAATAAGACTATCCAATAAGCGTAATAGGTGTACTCTCCTAAACCAAGGAGCCCTCGCAACCTGGGAGAAGGTGATAATAAAAGACAACTGAATAAACCAATTCTATTTCTCCTGAACCTGGATCCATCCTCGAAGAAGTCCCTTCGAGTTCGTATATAACCATACGATGGATCTATCCAATGGAAGTGGATATCTGTAGTAATACGGGTGTTCTGAGAAATTCAAAGGGTAAAAGAAGGAGTGGCAATGACTTATGCAACTCAGACAATCCAAAAGCCAGTATTTTAAGATGGTTCGGTCAACCTGGTCACTGAATCATAGTCTAGGGTCGGTCAAAGGTCGCTGCGAAAGAGAGAGAGAAAAGAAACACTCTGCGTGCACTCTTACCTAGATCAGAATGGTCATCATTTTATCTAATCCGGAAACCTCCCACTGTCCTGTCAAATTCTCCTCCAAACCTAAAGAAGAATCAATCGGGATCACCCGAAGAGTAAACCAACTCATCAGTGGGAATCAGGATCCAACTCTCATCGCATGATAACGTGATGGAATGCATCCACGCTACTCATACTCCAGAAGGTATGCGCATACTTGGCAAGTTTCAGTTTCTTTAGAAACTCCCGATATGATTTATGCCCCATGCTCTTATGACCTTGGCGTATATCAACAAATCATAAGTCACATGTCAAGTTCTGCCCGTCATTATCTTGTTAATTTGAACCCACCCGTACATACCCTTGACGTATGCCAACAAGGTAATACGACTGTCCCAAACCAACTCATCTATCTATGCAACAAATGAATACCCAGCAGCTACCAAACACTATGCCTTGACGTATGCCAACAAACATAGCTTGAATACTACTGACCATCCATAAGAAACGACGGAGGGCTACGGCTGGTTTTTGGCGAAAAACCTTTAACGTAGTGAACTTGATATCGCTGAAGGAACCTGATAGCTTTTTAAAATATAGTGGCGAAAACCTTTTGCTAAAGAGGTCACTCCCGGTAAAGGGATCTCGGCTCTTTCCTCGTAGAATGAGGTGCAGGATATTCCACTGAATACCGCTATGCAAAGCAACTTGTAATCGACTATAGTGAAGTTATTACCCTGACGCAAACTTCTGCCCAAGGGGTCAGACCCGGTGAAGGGATATCGGCCCTTGCCCCGTCGAATGAGGTGCAGGATATTCCACTGAATACCGCTATGCATAACAAAAGGAAACGTCTTTGCAATGACACATTTTAAATTTGTTCCAACAACTGTAAACAGGTTTGCTTTACTTTGCATTGATCAGAATCAATGCAGTCCCATCAATCGATCACACCAGAAAAGAACGAAAATAAAATGTATGTATATGCCATCCGCATTCGTCACTGGGTCCCGTCATCACCCGTTAGGTTACTTAACTAACGACAGAGAGGGGACTGGACTAGCGCGGGTGAAAAACATATACAACATCTAATAGTATATAAACCAATATACAATAATCGCTCCAGGCGTGATAATATGCAACATTACAGAAAAGTAATAAGCATCACAGAACAATACAGATAATCTGGGATCCCCGAGTTTCACAGAGCCGCTGCTGAAACTCGACGTTCCCCTGTCGTATGGATAGCCTGTGCAATGAAACCTAGACCCCTACGGGTGCGGCAAGTTACCCGCCAAAACCTGAAGCGAGGCAGCCCCCTACAGCATAGTGAATGGACCACCCGCACTTCACGGAATCCGGTAATCTTGGGCACCCCTCCTTGGGTCAACCTGTACCCCCTACGAGTGTGGCGAATAGTCTGCCAATTCTAGAGTGGGGCCCCTCTGCCTCTCAAAGCCATGAGATGCGGACCCGTTGCCCCTCCAGAACCCGGCTATCCGTGCACTCCGTCGCGGGGCAAAACCTAGTACAGTAATGAAAAATAGTACAACAGGTACATCGACCGCAACCTGGTCGTGCCCCAAAAGAATATTATACAACAGGCAGTGACGGCAGTCCACAAGTTGGACGCTCGCCCCGCAATATCAAATCTACAAATAAACTCAAACTGTACTACCATTCGACACCGCTATCCACAACGACAAATCCGCAACATCACAGCACAACACAGAACATCAACGCGAATGTCACGTTCACAAACCCGTCTAAAAGAACTATAGCAATCAGACGCGGTTTACCGATCAAATGAAATTCCCGGTCGGAGATATAATGTAAGCACTGTAAACTAACATGTTTAAATTTCGATCGACTAAATATCAAGAAGTGGGCCCCACGAACATCTGTTGAACAGTAACAAAATCTGGGCCCAAAAGATATATACCAAAACCCCCAAATTCCAACAGAGAAGACACCGACCAAATTTGGTGCACTGATCCCATAGAAGCGCCGCGGATGCGCGGCCAAACCATGGGTTTGGCCGCAATTCCGCGGCAGTATGGTGGAATCACGTGCTCAAATTTGGTCCGTGTGCTTATAAAACCCTGCACAACTTTCTGTGATATGTAGAATAATTTTAGGACATCATTTAAAATCAACAGAAACTGTGAAATTGGATTTTTGCAGTTTTTGATTTCCGGTTCGATCGATGTTTTAAACGCGTTAGCACAAGTTAGTATAGCAAAATGGTTAGGCTTTGATACCATTGTAAGTCTACGCTAGCGCCCCAGCCGTCTACAGACGCCAAATGCGGAACAAAAACTTTTTAACTGGCGCTATCGTATACTTTAACCCCGATCTGCCATTATTGCTAAACTAACAAACTGTAAAGAGTGTAGAAAGGTTATACCGAACGATCCGAGTCCTTCGTTCTTTAACTATCATCCCATGCTCCGTTGCGACTACTCCGATCTCGTCGATCTTCGATCTGCTCGTCCAAGTGACACCACATCTCTGATTCTTTAAACGGGCTCCCGCCTCTGACTTGACGCAACTCAGTCGTCAAGTTTGCTAAAAGAGACGACCAAGAATGATGTAGAGAATGAGTAGATGACTTTGTCTCACTTCGTCCAAAGCCGTGGACGATCGGTTAATGAAGTTGCCGATGGAAATGAAATGGAACAAGAAATGAACTATGAAATTTCCATGCATCCAAAACTTTAGTCTTTTCTTTTTAGCAACCATAATTTTCTCAAGTGAGAGAGTGTGTGAGGAGAGAGAGGGCCGGCCACTATATAGAAAAGAGGAAGGTGACTGTAGGAGAGGGGAGAGTAACCTTAAGCAAATATCATATGTGAACACAAAAATAAATATCTTAAGGAAAACAAAACCTCATTGAAATCAAAGCATGAGTCATTAACCTTGTCACCAAATTCTAGAACCTTCTAGAACCATGACTCACTCTCATCCAAGAAAAGATAAATCCGCCTTTAACCAAATGTTAAAAGACGGCAGATAGAAAACTGGAAACTGGCAACTTCCAAAAGTGATCCTGAAACAACTTTCAGGATAACCCCGTAACTGTATAAAAATACCCGCATTTGTATTACGACCGAATACAAATGCAACTGAGACAAAGATATTATACCTACTCAATATAATACTCGGATCCGGCTTAAACCAAAGCTGACCAGTATCATCTGCCCGAAAAATAACACGTGCGTAAACGCACGTGCATTTTCCGAACCCTGCCATAAAACCATACGGCCTCTACAACGTTTCGCCCGAACTTGGGAAACTGTCTGTGGGGGACTCTAATGACTCGTCAGTACCCTGGCAGTGGTTTTAACCACAAACCGTCAGCGGCACTAGCTATGCGTAACGGCTGCCCAAGGACTGACCTCAAGGGAGGCTGATGAGCGAACTCATCCAGAAACCCTACTGAGCCTAACAGTGAAAATGTATATACAGTCCGGTCCGTTCGTCTGTGAGTATCGCATATCTTCCTAGGGGGCTAGTAACGTCAGACCCCCAATAGCAGTATAAGTCGTGTCGGAGTGTAGCCCAATAACACCCTGAGATACTACTGGAGTACCTACCGGTAAATCTCCTGCCATGGCCATGGACTATGTGTAATGGCTCTCCTAGACACAGCACGACCTCGCCCCCAATACCGGGAGAGACGAATCCCCTGCCGATCCGCTCACGTGCCTCCATATGGCTCGGGACTGTACCCAAAAACTACCTGTTTGCACGACTCCTTTGAGCCGTGGTAGGGTAGAAATCAAAGCACAGTGGGAACACACACGAGACAAATGACGACCTCAGGTCGATGAACTAACCTGTACACATGTCACCAGGGAACTGCTATCTGACGATAGATATAATACTAACTAGCAGATTCCCGGCGAGTCCTGTCCGGTGTACTCATAACCCAATGAGCACCTGTATACATCTTAGGTGATCCAACTGACACCAGTGGCTTGTGAGACCGGCCACCGCCCCTCGTCGGGGTCTCGACTGTACACACTAGTCTACTCCGGAGTATCGATGCCCTGTCTCGAAACTCCCACGACTAGGGACCACAATTAAGGATATGCATATAAACTACCTAACTCTCACGTATATGATCGCCATCATACTGTTGGTAGTAAAGCAAGATCCTAAGGGCTCTATCAAAGTGTAACATGTAATCAGTCACCTGAACATGTACACGACTGATAAAGGCAAACCAGATAGCATACTATCATCTTGAGTAAGACTGTCCTACCGGTATAGGTCCTCCGCAATCATTGCAATCACGTACCTGCGATCCAATAATTGACTCTGAGGGCACTATCTCCAACAGAAAGTTCTTATTTGTAGGAGATATTTCAATCTCTTATTTTGATGAAAGGCTTTGCCTTTATGGATCTGTGATCCTAAGAGAATTGACTTATTCTCCCCCTTTTTATTTTATAATGAGATGTTCATGATCTGCTTGTATAAAAGACCTTAGTCTTATAGATCTACGATCTGTGAAAAGAATTATGTTCTTCTTTTTTATGATGAGATCCTTTAATCTCTTTGTGAAAGACCTTGATCGTGTAGATCTATGATCTTAAAGAAAGAAGTGAATACTTCTTTTTTTATACGAGACGATTTCGCCTTTCTGTTCTTTTTTACCTTAAAGAAAATCTTCTTCTTCCGAGAGCTTGGCTCTTCTCTCTCAATTTTCTCAAAGTTTATAGGGGGTTCCTCTATATGAGACTTGAAGTCTTGGGTCCTTTATATAGGGCAAGCTGATTTGTTCAATCGGTTAAAGAGATCTTTTCTCCAATTAATTTGTGGATTTCCCCACCGTTGGATCTTTGATCCAAGAGCTTCTGATTACAGAAGGCAATTTTCTTGTTTTTAACAAAATTGGGAAATCTTTTTCCATACAGAATTTATTCTGTATTTTGGTGATTTTTAATCACCTTTGGATCATTGATCCAATGGTGCTCTGATTTACAGAGCACAATCTTTTTGTTTGGAAAGATTTTAAGGAATCTCTACTTAACAAAATTTTATTCTGGTTAATTGATGATTTATCATCTTTATTAGATCTTTGATCTGACGGTGGGGAGCTTTTAGTTCCAGCGCTAGCGCATCCGTGCTTTGCACGTGGTGCGCTGCTTAGAGTGCAGTGCACTTGGCTCTAGCGCATACGTGTTTTGCACGTGATGTGCTGCTTATAGTGCAGCGCTCTCAGCGCTAGCGCACACGTGCTTTGCACGTGGTGCGCTGCTTAGGGCGCAATGCACTTGGTGCTGCTATGAAGCGTTGCTTCATTTCAAAATTTGAATTTTGAACGGAGCGCTGCTCTTATTGGGGGAAAAAAATACTTTCTACCGTATATGAATACCCAAGAGATAGAATAATATCACAAAAATAATACTAGCATTAAATCAATATCCGATTTAATGAACCGGCTTAATGCTAAGCCCACCAGTATCAACTTTCCATCGAAAAATCTGGATAACACTAGAATATACATATTGAAATTTGTATACGTAAATTATTAAATCAATACATGATTTAATAATCCGGCTTAATCCTAAGCCGGCTAGTATTATCATTCGATCAAAACCCTGCACGTATAAACATACGGCCACCACATTGTTTCGCCTGAATCATAGAAACCCTCTGTGTGGGACTGTAAAGACTCGACAGTACACTGGCAATGGGTTTAACCACAAGCACGTTAGCGGCACAAGCTGTACATAACGGCTACCCAAGTACCTGTCGAAAAGAAGGCCAACTAGCAAGCTCAACCGAACCCCTACTGAGCCTATCCGTGACAATCTCCATATAGTCTGGTCTCTTCGTCTAAGATTATCGCATACCGGGTCTAGGGGGTGGTAAACTTCAGACCCCTACTGACTCGATAAATCATGTCGATTTGGCTTAGGACCAATCCGAGAAACTAATAATCTAACCATCGGTAGTTCTTGTAGGGTTACTTGGAACTAGAACAAGGTTCTACAAGGCATCAACCATGCCAAAATCAAATTTTTCAAGTGCCGAACGACCCAAGCAAGATCTTAGACTAGAGATTAGGCGAAACAATGAGCAATTAAACAACTTTACTTCTAAGAGTTTGGGATTACAACCTTTGTCGTCCGTTCCTTCACTTCATAAGCTCCGTGTTGAGGTCCCTTCGCTGCGATCACCAAGTACCCGGACTCTAGAGAGGCTCCATGAAGAGAAAGATGCATGGTTGCTTCCGATCTTCAATAACTAAGATGATCTACCCTGAAAAAACTCAAACCCAAGCTCTTGCTTCACTAATTTAGTATTAGCAAAGCAAACACCCTAATCTAAGTGGCTAGAATAGATGAGGATGATGAAGTAGGAATTTATCTCTCTTTTGTTTTCATTTTCTCACTCATTATCATCACATGTCAAAAACCTAGAAAGCTTTTTCAAGAGGAAGAAGAAGAACAAATCTCTTTGTGATAAATAATGAAATCATTGTGTGAGGTTAGAATTGCAACCATGGGTTAAGAAAGAAGACTTAACCATTGTAGAGAATTAACTATGGTAAAGGGTTTGGGTTGGGTTAAGAAATATCTACACAAAATATCATAAGTCAAAGTCAAAGCTTCAAGAAGCTTCTTGAAAGCTTCATCCAAGCTTAACCCTAATCCAAATCCTAACCATATTTAAACTCCACAAAACATGTTGCATTTGTAACCCTAACTTGTTACAATATTATATATCACATATACAATATTTATTGTAACAATAAAAATTATACAATTAACATATATCACATATATATCAATGTATTATCCAAGTGAGAAAAAGAATCTTTAAGTGAGCTAATATTAGTTAATGTAATATAATATATCATATATATAATTATACATTAAATTATCAAATCAACACTTGATCCGATAATCCGGCTATTTCACAAATAACCGACTAATATAATCTGTATCAGTTCATCGAATCAACACTTGATCCGATGACCCGGCTATATCACATATACCCGGCTAAAGAATCGTCAATACGCCGGCAGTAGGTGATGATCATATCAAACACCTACAAGCTTCAAGCGGTCAGCTAAACATAACAGTCACCCAGGTAATGAGCGATCAGAAGATCAACAAGCAAGCATGTACATTCTCCTGCGAATCCAATCAGTAACACTCACGTACAGTCCGGTCTCTTCGTCTGATATGTCGCATATCTCGCCTAGGGGTGGTAAACGTCAGACCCCAGTAGCTTGATAAGTAGTGTCGATATGAGGTCCATAATAGTTCGAGAAACTAGTGATAACACTTACCAGTAAATCTCAGCAACCCTAGACAGGGATTTCCAGTTATAGACAATCGAACACAGCGCAACATCAACTCCCTATACCGGGAGAGACGAAACCCCTCCTATCGCTCATTGCCTCCATGTGATTCGGGACTGTACCCAAAAGCCACCATTTTGCATGCCCTCTTGGACGTGGTATGATGGAAATCAAAGCACGGTGGGAATCACACAAGACTCTATGACGATCTTGGGTCTACAGACTAACCTGTACCAGTGTCACCAGAGAACTGCCATCTGACGTGAGGTATAATACCATCTGGGAGTTCTCGTGGAGTACGTCCAGTGTACCCAGTCTCCACTGAGCACCCGTATACCTTCTCTGATGTCAAACACCAATGGATATGGGATCATCCATCGCCCATCATATGGGTCAAGAAGCGCATACCGTTAGTGTATATGCCCTTGAGGCCATTATTGTATCATACTAGCTTGTATATTAGTTAATGGAAGCTTGGGATATTCAAAGTTATATTAACAGTCTTGCTAAACATGGTAGTATGCTACTTGGTTTATGTCTATCTTAATATGTGTATATGTTAGCATATCGCGAAAACATATTGATAGAACCCTTAGGATCTTGCTTGACTACCAGCGTTGTGATTTCAGTCACACTAGTGGGGGCTGGGTAGTCTACAAGCACATCCTTTTTCAGGTCCCTAGTCATAGGATTATCGAGACAGGGCATCGATACTCCGGAGTAGACTAGTGTGTGCGCTTCTCATCCCAGTTGGGGAAATGGTCTGTCCCACAGCCATTAGTACGTTGTACTGGAGATAGTATACAGGTGCTCGTTGGGTTACGGGTACACCGGATAGGACTCGCAGGGAACTGTTGGTTGGTATTATACCCGTCGTCAGTTAACAGTTCCCAGGTGACATGAGTACAGCATAGTCCGCAGACTTGACACCGCTGCTTCGTCTCGAGTGTGTTCCCACTGTTCTTAGATTGCTACCCTACCACGGCTCAAAGGAGTCGTGCAAACAGGTAGCAGTTGGGAGCAGTCCCGAAGCACTTGGAGGCAGTGGCGGTTAGATAGGATTCGTCTCTCCCTGTATTAGGAGTTGATATCGCGCTGTGTTTGGAGTGCCATTACGCAAAGTCCCTGGCCAGGGCAAACGAGATTTACTGGTAGGATTTCCAGTAGTTTCTCAAGGTGTAATGGGCTTCACTCCGACACGACTTATACCGCTTTTACGGGACTGACGCTTTCCGCCCCCTAGGCCCGATATGCGATAGTCATAGACAAATAGACCGGACTGTACGGAGATTGTCACATCAGGCTCAGTAGGAGTTCAGATGGGTTTCCTCATCGTCCTTCTTATCGACATCTACCTGGGGACCGTTGCGTACAGCTAGTACCGCTTGCGGCCTGTGGTTAAACCCACTGCCAGCGTAGTTGTCGAGTCTTTAGAGTCCCACACAGAGAGTTCCCCTGCTTCAGGCGAAACGATATAGAGGTCGTATGGTTTTACGACAGGGTCCGGACACATACGTGTTTTTACGCACGTACGATGTTCGGACAGTTTATACTAGCAGGCTTCGGTTTAAGCCAGATTCTAGTATTGGATTATTGGATTTATACAGTCTCAGTATTTCCGTGTTTTCACGGATGGGAGGGGCATTCTCGTAATTAGTCGAAAAGCTTCTAGAAGATTGATGAGTTGGAGGCTTAGGTGGAATTTGCATTAAATGGATTAATGACTCATGGTGTGATTCATCCAAAGGAGTTAATGATGCATTTATTGCTTAATGACTCATGAGATGAATCACACAAAGTGAATTAATGAAGCATGGTTGATATTATCATTTGATTATTCATTTAATAATTATTATGCTTCATATATTCTAAATGAGATATTATTTCATACTCATTCTCACTCTCACCTTCTCTCTCCTCAAGCTCTCTCTCTTCAAGAACTAACCCTAACCTCTCATGTGTTGAGATCCAAGGGCTGGTAAGACTAATAGATCCCTAATCCTCTTCTATATCCTCTAGGTTGCTTTGATTAGCACTCATAGTCACCTAGTTACCTCAAGTGAGAGGTTAAATGTAACGTCTTCAAAATAATAAAATATGATTTTTGGGAAATTTTATAATTTAATATTATTTTAATGAATATTTTAATATTCTGGTATAATTAAATACAGATAAATGGGGAAAAATTATGGAAAATTCTAAAATAAGGTATTTTAAGGAATTGCTTCGTTTTCTGTGCATGCCCCCATTTCCTCTAGTTTTGACCCTGAGTATGTCTAGTTTTGACTGATTCCATCTAGGGTGAAATCTGGGTTGATTTTCCTATGTTGGTGTATAATTTGGGACTTGTTTTAGCATGGATTTTGGTATTTGGTGATTCATTCCTGTCGGGTGGCGTTTGGACGTCAACGACAAGTGGATTTTGATTGTGTTTACATGCGAGTCGATAGGTTTTTACCTATGCGGGTAGCGTGTGCTATTTTGGTTTCCGATGTGATTTTCATGTGCTTTAGCATTGTGATATACTTGTAGGTACCCCGCGTGATGTTGAGGCAAAGGAGGTGAAGATAGCGACATCGGCTTTGGCACACGAGAAGCAATGTGAGTAGATTTATATCTGTGGGGAGAAGTCGGGTGGATGGCGTATAGCACCCCCGCAGTCCGTGGTGATGTATACGAATACGTATACACACGAATATTTATTATGTGTTGTTTAGGGTTATTGATGGTAATAATGATATTTTGATGATAAGAATATATTGGTTTAGTTTAGTGCGAACCCTAGAGTAGTGGTTGCACTCACACATACATTTACACACATACTTGCATTCATTCTTTCATTTATTAGAGTGCATATGATGGTGCGTATATCTACACATGGGTGTGGGACTATGTGTTTATATACTGGATTTGAGGATAGTATTTGGGATTTGAGATGAGTCGATGAGATTGGGCTTGAAGCCAGGAGATCGGTGATGTGATTTGGTTCGTATTGAGATACGACACGATGTTTTAACGGGTCTTTTGACGTAGTGATTCTTACACCTGCATGCATACATAGAGGGTATCAATATTGTACTAGACGTAGATCAGTACCCCGATCATGGCATTTGATAAAGAGGATACCGGATAAATAGTATGATGAATGTGATATTGACCGTACCCAGATTTGGGATGTCGTACGACGGATTTACGTACAAGCTATATTTTGATGATTGATCCGCACTCTTGACTTGGGATGT
This sequence comes from Agapanthus africanus, assembly GCA_030015575.1. Classification (NCBI taxonomy): domain Eukaryota; kingdom Viridiplantae; phylum Streptophyta; class Magnoliopsida; order Asparagales; family Amaryllidaceae; genus Agapanthus; species Agapanthus africanus. Next base: position 205,213,325 of record JASDDO010000031.1, on the reverse strand, counting down.
CTGATTATAGATAGGGTATCGGATATGATATTATTGAGGCGGGATCACCGACTAATATATATACATGTATGTATATGTATCGACTCAGATGTTAGGCGGTTTCCTCACCCGTAGCTCTACTTGTTAGTTCAGCCGTATAGTTTAGGATGGTTGTTAGATTAGACTAGACTCCTACCTATTTCAAAAACTAACGAATCGTGGGTATTTTAAAAGACAGCCCAAGGGATCCTACGGATATTTCAAAAGACGTATCTTTTCATAAAAACACCGTAGCCCCTATTTTCAAAACCCCATGATTCATGTTATTTCAAAAGGCACCAATTGTAGAGGTTATTTTAGATTAATGCAGATTAGTTATAGTTGCGTCTAGTATTCAGCTTCCGCTCATTATTGTGGTTCGCATCGCATCGCATGCTTATATTATGTTTCATACTCCATTATTGATGTTATGCTGTTAGGACACCAGCACCATTACCGATGATGCGTATGTACCACGTACACTTACTTGCCGGCTCACACACATCTTCATCGGTAATTGCCATGTCACGTACACCTTAGAAAATATTATTGCATCGATATAGGTTGTTAGCTAATAATTTAGACATGATATTAGTGTACTTGCCTTATATGCTAGATTAGACATTGTAATTATTAGTTGTTACATCATGCATGTTATTATTCATGGATTTTTATGCCTGTATGCACTGTTTACATGCTATTGAGGATTGGATTCGGATTTCCATGAGATTTTCTGGATTTGGGGGAAAACCGCAAAACTTATATAAACTTCTTTTCTCTCTTTAAAATAAAAAGTGCGGTTTTCCCATGATGTATGAGTCGTCCACCATGAGTTTGCTGATGGATTTGGAAACCCGATTCGAGGAGACGGATGAACCGTATCGGGTACATGGTGGACCCGGTAAGGTACCCCGGGGCAAGAAGCGCGTGGTGATGACGATGTGAGCCTGGCAGGGGAGCACTACCTACCGGTGATTTTACCCGACGCGTCGGATATCCGGAGGATACCGTCGTGGTCTTGAGATGGATGGTAGGGGCCGGTCTGGACTGACGGCGCCCTAGATATTATGATTGAGACATTGGGATTTCGAGATTTCGAGGTACAGAGACTGTGATACAGAGATATCGAGATATTGGGATTACGTTTTGTGCCGATGCTAGGCACTGTTTTATGCTGATTTCATTATGATACCTCAACTAAAAATACAAGGGAAATCTCACTAAATTATGAAAACAGTTTCTTCATTTACATGTATTCTGCTTTCATGCATTCATACCTCATATTCATGACATACTATTACCTGAGGCACTAGCACGAGCACTTGGCACTACATTCACGTATAGAGATTACATTGCCAGTTTAGCATGCTTCAGCTTTATTCATATTGAGGTTTCTTTATATCTGATCGTATTGACCTAGGTTGGGTCATGCATTCGATCTCTGCTTGTAGATATCTTTCTATTCACGAGTTGGCAACTCACCCCCGTTGTGCCCCAGTTCTTGCAGGTTTGCCGTACAGTTCTATAGCGGCATTTCTGGCACACTGCTTCCTTTTGGGTGATTTGCTTGGATAGGTGGGTTCTTTTGTATCAGAACCGCCGTTGTATTTATATTATTCATTGTATCTAGAATATCCATCAACCAAAACTCGTATATTGTTTCAGACCTAGACTAGTGATGTGTTATTCGACCATAGAGTCGCGCTTAGTAGTGTTGCGGTTTTCTTGTTGCTTTTGAGCTTTCTTTTGGATTTGATTCTCGCCACTTGGCGTTGTATATTATTGTTGCATGTGTGGTGGTGACCGTCGATTGACGAAGAGCTAGCTCCCGCTTGGGGATGCCTTTATCATTGCATATATTGTTATCCTTGTTATACCCCATTCGGGGCCAGTTTTACAAAAGAAACTCTGCCGAAATTTTTAGAAAAGACTGTACTGTTTTTAAAAATGCATATTCGGCTTAGTTATTTAAAAACCTTGATTTCAAACATGTTTTTCTTCACTTCTTTAAACTAGTTTCTTTACTTATTCTTAAAAATGGTTTTAGATTTCTGGGCTTTTGGCTTACTTGGATCAGATGGAGTCCTATAGACTTCATATGGTTCAAGGGCCAGTCACGTGCTCTTTCGGGTCGTGACAAAGTTGGTATCAGAGCGCTAGGTTGACCTTGGTTCGAGTCTAAGTTTGACTATGTGGAGCCTAGGGCGTTTATATATATACGGAACTTAGGCTTGACCTTACGGAACTTAGACTTGGTCGAGGGGGTATTAGACCCGAACTTTCGTCGTGTAGGATGACCCTTGGTTGATGGAATAGGTAACTAAAGTAGAGTGACGTACCGTTGGTATGTTCCGCGGCATACTTACGACACGCCACTCCGCTTAAGGAACCTTAGGATGTACATATTTTCGAGATCAGTGATCCTCTTTATATCCAGGATTATACATCCATTTGAGATCCCCGATTCTATTAGTTTCATGATCATACCTTTATTGATGCTGTTCCTTCCCATGATCATGTATCCACTTTGGATCTGTTGTTTCCTTTCTTGCCATTGATGTGCTCCTCTTGATACTCGATTGAGGTTCCTGTCACCATGTTTGAGGGCAGTTTGGGCTGCTGCTAGGGTTACGGCCGGTGTGAGCTCGTTTGGTACGAGGGCCGACCATTGTGTTTTCTGGTGACATGGGAACGTCTCGAGTTAGTGTTGGTGATTGTGACCTCTAGTGGAGGCGAGTGCTTGGTCTTGCACCGGATGATCGGGCCATTGTTAGAGCTGCCAGTTGAGAGAGGACTGTTGATGTACAGCATACCTCAGAGATTGTGATGTCGCCTACCGTGCAGACAGATGGACCAGCTGTTGCTGAGATTGACAGGATGTCGCTTCCGAAGCTTACGAGCTGAGATTGCCGTAGCTTTCAGGCAGATATGAGACAGATGATAGCTAGTCTACCCGATTTGAGAGACGAAGGTGATTCGTCCGATTTTGCGCCGGAGCGGGCCCTGATGAGTTTAAGATTTCCAGTGTGGAGAGTCTTACTCAGATCTAGAGCAGACCGACTCAGAGATGACCGCCTATGTATTGCCTTTCCTGGAGGATTGAGGCGCTGTTCGGCGTACAGGCGAATAAGCCAGTTGCTGCTGCAAATGACGAGATGTCGCCCAGATGGTTGGAGCTACTGCAGCGTGAGCATATACTTAGAGAGATGATAGAGCTACTGCAGCGTGAGCATATACTTAGAGAGATGATAGCGAGTCGCTAGTTACCTAAGGATGAATGACTAGGACAGGTGGTTCGTTTGTTTATCGATGCGAGGTCATCAGATAGATTGTTTCCAGCTAGAGACGACTTCACACAGGTTCGTTGAGAGTCGATAGAGACGATCGAATGTCAGGAGCCCATTTTCCAAGTTTAAAGTATACGGAAAGACATGCAGGTGATTCTATGGACTCTCTAGAAGAATGAAACCCTAACTCGACTTAATGACCGTGTGAAAGCCTTTGAACCTTCGGGTTTGCGGCGGTTCCTCGGCGCCATTAGTGAGGCTTGGGTTTGCCCTTCTACGGCTGGACCACCGACGCTGTGGCATGTACTCGATACTATTAAACTGTACCCATGATGTGATCTCTTGGGGGATTATGAGGATCTGACGAGTCGATCGGATGGTTCGACATCTTTCGGATATCGTGATGGGACACTGCTTGGGAGACTCCAGATGCGAGCGTAGCCGTCGGAGCGCAGTTCGTGTAGCCACGATGAGTTAAGTCCGAATCAGTCGACATTGAGCAAGGTGGAGTAAAGAGTTCGTACGAGATTTCGACGAGATGACGTCCCACTCCGCTGACATTAGAGATGTGATATGCACCCCGAGGCGTGGTATATGGATGTATCTTCCAGAGAGAAGCGCGATAGGTATGCAGCCGTTCCGGAATAAGCTTTAGCTTCAGCATTGGATGATGACTTCCGGGCATTTCGGCAGGATTGAGATTTGAGAAAGGAACCTCGACAGGACCTTTCTGGAGTACGTTACGAGAAGACCTAGACCAGGAGTGGTCGTATTGCGCACACCCAGCAGGACAGAGTTCGGCATTGTCGACGATGTAGTTGACCATGTTCGGATAAAGGAACTTACCCAGATGCGTTGCAGATTGATCAGGGACAGACGAGTGATGAGTATTCCTCCGATGGTTGGGACGTGTTCCCGAGGACCTGTTCGGCCTGACATCCTCTACAGAATGATGAAGCTACAGAATATGCGATTTCGAGTCCGTGCGAGAGACTTCAGATTGACCGTGGCCGAGAACAGTGCAGTGCGTAGTAGCTTGGCGTGACGTCATAGTGGACGACGATAGAGACAGTTGGAACAAGAGGTTCGTGTGAGACACTGATGAGCTGTCATTGCTTCCCGTCGAGACTAGAGACCTGATATGCTTACAGAGACGTTGGAATGTGACCAGTTTCCGAGAAAATATTGTGCTGAGGACACAGGTGTTTTTGAGCGAGAAGAGGTTGTGCAGGAAGCCAGCCTCTGTACAGATCGGCATAGGCATGATCGGAAGAGACCTTGAGCAGGATTCCTTCCAGGACATTGCTGCAATGATGTTTGCATCCAGGATCAGATGTGTGACGTGCTTTCAGAGAGCCAGAGGCCGACGCCAGTGATACGCTGCCTTACGAGCGGTCGTGAGGATTGACCGAAAGGTGACCAGAAAAGTGCCAGAACGGAATCGTTCCTGTCAGTACTCCTGACCGGGCCGATGAGCCGATGGATTGCGAGATTGGTAATCTACAGGAAAGATCAGGAACCAGAGGCAGAGGACGCCAGCCGCGAGCAAGAGGCAAGTAGATATCTTGCGCAGCTAGCATCGGATGTTCCGGTACCTTCTCGACCCTGAAGGATGGTATACCGACGACGGTAATTATGATTTGTGATTTTGTGATTTGATTATCACGTATCCGTTGCTTTGGATTTCGGTATTTTGGGCGATCTATTCACATGATTTAGTCTTGATGACTGAGTTTCATGATATTTGATTTTGTGCACCATGGTTGCATCTACTGGGTATTTATACCTTGTACATAGTTATTACTCTTGAGCTGTTGATTGCGATTTCATGCCTATTTTATGCTGGTGATTTGATTTACGCTTCCAGCAGAGTTTCATGTAATTTTAGTGTTTTGATTTTGCACTCGGTATAGCTTATATGTGCTTGTAGTGTATCGATATGTGTTTTGTGCCCGCAGCTGCACACGTTTATGATTTTCTTCATATCTGGATACACTTGGTGTTGCTGCTTACGTATTTGAGTTATTGCTTGGTATTTGTGCATGGGATGCACCAGTTCTATACTTCGTGCATTTGTCGCACCAGTTTTATGTTTCTTGCGTTTATCGCATCAGATTTATATTTCGTGCCTTTGTTGCACCGGATTTATATTTTGTGCATTACGATTGCACCTGACTTCGATTTGATGCCTTTCGGTATGTCGATTTTGATTGTGATATTGATGTGGATTCTTGCACTCCGTGCTTTTGACTGGACTTACGCATATTCGACGTTGCTATTGGATTTTGTGATTCCGTGCATATTGAGTGCGCAGGGTCTAGATTTTCATTCGTGCATGATGGATGCACCGATTTGGATTTTCGCGCATGTTGGGCGCATGTTTTGAGATACGATTTTGGGGCACACCAGATGCACTAAATCGAGATTCTTCGTGCATGTCAGATGCACCTGTTTTGGCTGCCAGGCACACGTTGCCTATGACAGATGCTTCGTGCACACCCGTTGCACCTAGATGTTGTTTTGTGCACATGTTTAGCACATATATGGATTTTGATTTCCGTGCGCACCAGACGCACAGGGTGGTGTTATGTGATTTTTGTGATTTATTCCTTTTGGAGCAGTACATTTTTATGATGTTGGATATTTGCTTTCATACTGAGCAGGACTAGTCAGTGGGCAGTACCTGGATATATTTTGCATGCATCGATAGTTATCGAAGGGATTTCCGAAAAGCGAGCTATAGTCTCAGTATATACCTACGTGTCCGATATGACACGAAACGTTTTAAAAACAAGGAAACCCTTCTAAACTGTTTTCAAAACGGCGGAACGTACCTATTAAACAAAGGATATATATACACATATATAGTTATTTTCTTATGAGAAACGTCCGCCACTGTGCAGTGTTACGCGCATCGCACAGCGACTTAAAAAGATTTGGCATACATTTGCATCAGCTATTTACATGTATAGATTGGATGTCTACATGTATAGTCTTGGTCCATATCATATTGATTTTGTATTGGATTTGACATTGTGTCGTTACCATGACTCCGATGATTGCGGATGCTTGATGGAGTGTTGCTTTTGAGTTATCTGCTCAGTACTCATGCGCATGCATTGCGCTATGATGTTTTATGTATAGATGATTTCGGAGCCCCGATGACTTGGAATTTGTATTGAAATATTTTAGTATTTGGGGGTTTAAATTTAAATTCGGAGACCGAATTTCTTTAAGGGGGGTAGATTGTAACGTCTTCAAAATAATAAAATATGATTTTTGGGAAATTTTATAATTTAATATTATTTTAATGAATATTTTAATATTCTGGTATAATTAAATACAGATAAATGGGGAAAAATTATGGAAAATTCTAAAATAAGGTATTTTAAGGAATTGCTTCGTTTTCTGTGCATGCCCCCATTTCCTCTAGTTTTGACCCTGAGTATGTCTAGTTTTGACTGATTCCATCTAGGGTGAAATCTGGGTTGATTTTCCTATGTTGGTGTATAATTTGGGACTTGTTTTAGCATGGATTTTGGTATTTGGTGATTCATTCCTGTCGGGTGGCGTTTGGACGTCAACGACAAGTGGATTTTGATTGTGTTTACATGCGAGTCGATAGGTTTTTACCTATGCGGGTAGCGTGTGCTATTTTGGTTTCCGATGTGATTTTCATGTGCTTTAGCATTGTGATATACTTGTAGGTACCCCGCGTGATGTTGAGGCAAAGGAGGTGAAGATAGCGACATCGGCTTTGGCACACGAGAAGCAATGTGAGTAGATTTATATCTGTGGGGAGAAGTCGGGTGGATGGCGTATAGCACCCCCGCAGTCCGTGGTGATGTATACGAATACGTATACACACGAATATTTATTATGTGTTGTTTAGGGTTATTGATGGTAATAATGATATTTTGATGATAAGAATATATTGGTTTAGTTTAGTGCGAACCCTAGAGTAGTGGTTGCACTCACACATACATTTACACACATACTTGCATTCATTCTTTCATTTATTAGAGTGCATATGATGGTGCGTATATCTACACATGGGTGTGGGACTATGTGTTTATATACTGGATTTGAGGATAGTATTTGGGATTTGAGATGAGTCGATGAGATTGGGCTTGAAGCCAGGAGATCGGTGATGTGATTTGGTTCGTATTGAGATACGACACGATGTTTTAACGGGTCTTTTGACGTAGTGATTCTTACACCTGCATGCATACATAGAGGGTATCAATATTGTACTAGACGTAGATCAGTACCCCGATCATGGCATTTGATAAAGAGGATACCGGATAAATAGTATGATGAATGTGATATTGACCGTACCCAGATTTGGGATGTCGTACGACGGATTTACGTACAAGCTATATTTTGATGATTGATCCGCACTCTTGACTTGGGATGTCTGATTATAGATAGGGTATCGGATATGATATTATTGAGGCGGGATCACCGACTAATATATATACATGTATGTATATGTATCGACTCAGATGTTAGGCGGTTTCCTCACCCGTAGCTCTACTTGTTAGTTCAGCCGTATAGTTTAGGATGGTTGTTAGATTAGACTAGACTCCTACCTATTTCAAAAACTAACGAATCGTGGGTATTTTAAAAGACAGCCCAAGGGATCCTACGGATATTTCAAAAGACGTATCTTTTCATAAAAACACCGTAGCCCCTATTTTCAAAACCCCATGATTCATGTTATTTCAAAAGGCACCAATTGTAGAGGTTATTTTAGATTAATGCAGATTAGTTATAGTTGCGTCTAGTATTCAGCTTCCGCTCATTATTGTGGTTCGCATCGCATCGCATGCTTATATTATGTTTCATACTCCATTATTGATGTTATGCTGTTAGGACACCAGCACCATTACCGATGATGCGTATGTACCACGTACACTTACTTGCCGGCTCACACACATCTTCATCGGTAATTGCCATGTCACGTACACCTTAGAAAATATTATTGCATCGATATAGGTTGTTAGCTAATAATTTAGACATGATATTAGTGTACTTGCCTTATATGCTAGATTAGACATTGTAATTATTAGTTGTTACATCATGCATGTTATTATTCATGGATTTTTATGCCTGTATGCACTGTTTACATGCTATTGAGGATTGGATTCGGATTTCCATGAGATTTTCTGGATTTGGGGGAAAACCGCAAAACTTATATAAACTTCTTTTCTCTCTTTAAAATAAAAAGTGCGGTTTTCCCATGATGTATGAGTCGTCCACCATGAGTTTGCTGATGGATTTGGAAACCCGATTCGAGGAGACGGATGAACCGTATCGGGTACATGGTGGACCCGGTAAGGTACCCCGGGGCAAGAAGCGCGTGGTGATGACGATGTGAGCCTGGCAGGGGAGCACTACCTACCGGTGATTTTACCCGACGCGTCGGATATCCGGAGGATACCGTCGTGGTCTTGAGATGGATGGTAGGGGCCGGTCTGGACTGACGGCGCCCTAGATATTATGATTGAGACATTGGGATTTCGAGATTTCGAGGTACAGAGACTGTGATACAGAGATATCGAGATATTGGGATTACGTTTTGTGCCGATGCTAGGCACTGTTTTATGCTGATTTCATTATGATACCTCAACTAAAAATACAAGGGAAATCTCACTAAATTATGAAAACAGTTTCTTCATTTACATGTATTCTGCTTTCATGCATTCATACCTCATATTCATGACATACTATTACCTGAGGCACTAGCACGAGCACTTGGCACTACATTCACGTATAGAGATTACATTGCCAGTTTAGCATGCTTCAGCTTTATTCATATTGAGGTTTCTTTATATCTGATCGTATTGACCTAGGTTGGGTCATGCATTCGATCTCTGCTTGTAGATATCTTTCTATTCACGAGTTGGCAACTCACCCCCGTTGTGCCCCAGTTCTTGCAGGTTTGCCGTACAGTTCTATAGCGGCATTTCTGGCACACTGCTTCCTTTTGGGTGATTTGCTTGGATAGGTGGGTTCTTTTGTATCAGAACCGCCGTTGTATTTATATTATTCATTGTATCTAGAATATCCATCAACCAAAACTCGTATATTGTTTCAGACCTAGACTAGTGATGTGTTATTCGACCATAGAGTCGCGCTTAGTAGTGTTGCGGTTTTCTTGTTGCTTTTGAGCTTTCTTTTGGATTTGATTCTCGCCACTTGGCGTTGTATATTATTGTTGCATGTGTGGTGGTGACCGTCGATTGACGAAGAGCTAGCTCCCGCTTGGGGATGCCTTTATCATTGCATATATTGTTATCCTTGTTATACCCCATTCGGGGCCAGTTTTACAAAAGAAACTCTGCCGAAATTTTTAGAAAAGACTGTACTGTTTTTAAAAATGCATATTCGGCTTAGTTATTTAAAAACCTTGATTTCAAACATGTTTTTCTTCACTTCTTTAAACTAGTTTCTTTACTTATTCTTAAAAATGGTTTTAGATTTCTGGGCTTTTGGCTTACTTGGATCAGATGGAGTCCTATAGACTTCATATGGTTCAAGGGCCAGTCACGTGCTCTTTCGGGTCGTGACAAAGTTGGTATCAGAGCGCTAGGTTGACCTTGGTTCGAGTCTAAGTTTGACTATGTGGAGCCTAGGGCGTTTATATATATACGGAACTTAGGCTTGACCTTACGGAACTTAGACTTGGTCGAGGGGGTATTAGACCCGAACTTTCGTCGTGTAGGATGACCCTTGGTTGATGGAATAGGTAACTAAAGTAGAGTGACGTACCGTTGGTATGTTCCGCGGCATACTTACGACACGCCACTCCGCTTAAGGAACCTTAGGATGTACATATTTTCGAGATCAGTGATCCTCTTTATATCCAGGATTATACATCCATTTGAGATCCCCGATTCTATTAGTTTCATGATCATACCTTTATTGATGCTGTTCCTTCCCATGATCATGTATCCACTTTGGATCTGTTGTTTCCTTTCTTGCCATTGATGTGCTCCTCTTGATACTCGATTGAGGTTCCTGTCACCATGTTTGAGGGCAGTTTGGGCTGCTGCTAGGGTTACGGCCGGTGTGAGCTCGTTTGGTACGAGGGCCGACCATTGTGTTTTCTGGTGACATGGGAACGTCTCGAGTTAGTGTTGGTGATTGTGACCTCTAGTGGAGGCGAGTGCTTGGTCTTGCACCGGATGATCGGGCCATTGTTAGAGCTGCCAGTTGAGAGAGGACTGTTGATGTACAGCATACCTCAGAGATTGTGATGTCGCCTACCGTGCAGACAGATGGACCAGCTGTTGCTGAGATTGACAGGATGTCGCTTCCGAAGCTTACGAGCTGAGATTGCCGTAGCTTTCAGGCAGATATGAGACAGATGATAGCTAGTCTACCCGATTTGAGAGACGAAGGTGATTCGTCCGATTTTGCGCCGGAGCGGGCCCTGATGAGTTTAAGATTTCCAGTGTGGAGAGTCTTACTCAGATCTAGAGCAGACCGACTCAGAGATGACCGCCTATGTATTGCCTTTCCTGGAGGATTGAGGCGCTGTTCGGCGTACAGGCGAATAAGCCAGTTGCTGCTGCAAATGACGAGATGTCGCCCAGATGGTTGGAGCTACTGCAGCGTGAGCATATACTTAGAGAGATGATAGAGCTACTGCAGCGTGAGCATATACTTAGAGAGATGATAGCGAGTCGCTAGTTACCTAAGGATGAATGACTAGGACAGGTGGTTCGTTTGTTTATCGATGCGAGGTCATCAGATAGATTGTTTCCAGCTAGAGACGACTTCACACAGGTTCGTTGAGAGTCGATAGAGACGATCGAATGTCAGGAGCCCATTTTCCAAGTTTAAAGTATACGGAAAGACATGCAGGTGATTCTATGGACTCTCTAGAAGAATGAAACCCTAACTCGACTTAATGACCGTGTGAAAGCCTTTGAACCTTCGGGTTTGCGGCGGTTCCTCGGCGCCATTAGTGAGGCTTGGGTTTGCCCTTCTACGGCTGGACCACCGACGCTGTGGCATGTACTCGATACTATTAAACTGTACCCATGATGTGATCTCTTGGGGGATTATGAGGATCTGACGAGTCGATCGGATGGTTCGACATCTTTCGGATATCGTGATGGGACACTGCTTGGGAGACTCCAGATGCGAGCGTAGCCGTCGGAGCGCAGTTCGTGTAGCCACGATGAGTTAAGTCCGAATCAGTCGACATTGAGCAAGGTGGAGTAAAGAGTTCGTACGAGATTTCGACGAGATGACGTCCCACTCCGCTGACATTAGAGATGTGATATGCACCCCGAGGCGTGGTATATGGATGTATCTTCCAGAGAGAAGCGCGATAGGTATGCAGCCGTTCCGGAATAAGCTTTAGCTTCAGCATTGGATGATGACTTCCGGGCATTTCGGCAGGATTGAGATTTGAGAAAGGAACCTCGACAGGACCTTTCTGGAGTACGTTACGAGAAGACCTAGACCAGGAGTGGTCGTATTGCGCACACCCAGCAGGACAGAGTTCGGCATTGTCGACGATGTAGTTGACCATGTTCGGATAAAGGAACTTACCCAGATGCGTTGCAGATTGATCAGGGACAGACGAGTGATGAGTATTCCTCCGATGGTTGGGACGTGTTCCCGAGGACCTGTTCGGCCTGACATCCTCTACAGAATGATGAAGCTACAGAATATGCGATTTCGAGTCCGTGCGAGAGACTTCAGATTGACCGTGGCCGAGAACAGTGCAGTGCGTAGTAGCTTGGCGTGACGTCATAGTGGACGACGATAGAGACAGTTGGAACAAGAGGTTCGTGTGAGACACTGATGAGCTGTCATTGCTTCCCGTCGAGACTAGAGACCTGATATGCTTACAGAGACGTTGGAATGTGACCAGTTTCCGAGAAAATATTGTGCTGAGGACACAGGTGTTTTTGAGCGAGAAGAGGTTGTGCAGGAAGCCAGCCTCTGTACAGATCGGCATAGGCATGATCGGAAGAGACCTTGAGCAGGATTCCTTCCAGGACATTGCTGCAATGATGTTTGCATCCAGGATCAGATGTGTGACGTGCTTTCAGAGAGCCAGAGGCCGACGCCAGTGATACGCTGCCTTACGAGCGGTCGTGAGGATTGACCGAAAGGTGACCAGAAAAGTGCCAGAACGGAATCGTTCCTGTCAGTACTCCTGACCGGGCCGATGAGCCGATGGATTGCGAGATTGGTAATCTACAGGAAAGATCAGGAACCAGAGGCAGAGGACGCCAGCCGCGAGCAAGAGGCAAGTAGATATCTTGCGCAGCTAGCATCGGATGTTCCGGTACCTTCTCGACCCTGAAGGATGGTATACCGACGACGGTAATTATGATTTGTGATTTTGTGATTTGATTATCACGTATCCGTTGCTTTGGATTTCGGTATTTTGGGCGATCTATTCACATGATTTAGTCTTGATGACTGAGTTTCATGATATTTGATTTTGTGCACCATGGTTGCATCTACTGGGTATTTATACCTTGTACATAGTTATTACTCTTGAGCTGTTGATTGCGATTTCATGCCTATTTTATGCTGGTGATTTGATTTACGCTTCCAGCAGAGTTTCATGTAATTTTAGTGTTTTGATTTTGCACTCGGTATAGCTTATATGTGCTTGTAGTGTATCGATATGTGTTTTGTGCCCGCAGCTGCACACGTTTATGATTTTCTTCATATCTGGATACACTTGGTGTTGCTGCTTACGTATTTGAGTTATTGCTTGGTATTTGTGCATGGGATGCACCAGTTCTATACTTCGTGCATTTGTCGCACCAGTTTTATGTTTCTTGCGTTTATCGCATCAGATTTATATTTCGTGCCTTTGTTGCACCGGATTTATATTTTGTGCATTACGATTGCACCTGACTTCGATTTGATGCCTTTCGGTATGTCGATTTTGATTGTGATATTGATGTGGATTCTTGCACTCCGTGCTTTTGACTGGACTTACGCATATTCGACGTTGCTATTGGATTTTGTGATTCCGTGCATATTGAGTGCGCAGGGTCTAGATTTTCATTCGTGCATGATGGATGCACCGATTTGGATTTTCGCGCATGTTGGGCGCATGTTTTGAGATACGATTTTGGGGCACACCAGATGCACTAAATCGAGATTCTTCGTGCATGTCAGATGCACCTGTTTTGGCTGCCAGGCACACGTTGCCTATGACAGATGCTTCGTGCACACCCGTTGCACCTAGATGTTGTTTTGTGCACATGTTTAGCACATATATGGATTTTGATTTCCGTGCGCACCAGACGCACAGGGTGGTGTTATGTGATTTTTGTGATTTATTCCTTTTGGAGCAGTACATTTTTATGATGTTGGATATTTGCTTTCATACTGAGCAGGACTAGTCAGTGGGCAGTACCTGGATATATTTTGCATGCATCGATAGTTATCGAAGGGATTTCCGAAAAGCGAGCTATAGTCTCAGTATATACCTACGTGTCCGATATGACACGAAACGTTTTAAAAACAAGGAAACCCTTCTAAACTGTTTTCAAAACGGCGGAACGTACCTATTAAACAAAGGATATATATACACATATATAGTTATTTTCTTATGAGAAACGTCCGCCACTGTGCAGTGTTACGCGCATCGCACAGCGACTTAAAAAGATTTGGCATACATTTGCATCAGCTATTTACATGTATAGATTGGATGTCTACATGTATAGTCTTGGTCCATATCATATTGATTTTGTATTGGATTTGACATTGTGTCGTTACCATGACTCCGATGATTGCGGATGCTTGATGGAGTGTTGCTTTTGAGTTATCTGCTCAGTACTCATGCGCATGCATTGCGCTATGATGTTTTATGTATAGATGATTTCGGAGCCCCGATGACTTGGAATTTGTATTGAAATATTTTAGTATTTGGGGGTTTAAATTTAAATTCGGAGACCGAATTTCTTTAAGGGGGGTAGATTGTAACGTCTTCAAAATAATAAAATATGATTTTTGGGAAATTTTATAATTTAATATTATTTTAATGAATATTTTAATATTCTGGTATAATTAAATACAGATAAATGGGGAAAAATTATGGAAAATTCTAAAATAAGGTATTTTAAGGAATTGCTTCGTTTTCTGTGCATGCCCCCATTTCCTCTAGTTTTGACCCTGAGTATGTCTAGTTTTGACTGATTCCATCTAGGGTGAAATCTGGGTTGATTTTCCTATGTTGGTGTATAATTTGGGACTTGTTTTAGCATGGATTTTGGTATTTGGTGATTCATTCCTGTCGGGTGGCGTTTGGACGTCAACGACAAGTGGATTTTGATTGTGTTTACATGCGAGTCGATAGGTTTTTACCTATGCGGGTAGCGTGTGCTATTTTGGTTTCCGATGTGATTTTCATGTGCTTTAGCATTGTGATATACTTGTAGGTACCCCGCGTGATGTTGAGGCAAAGGAGGTGAAGATAGCGACATCGGCTTTGGCACACGAGAAGCAATGTGAGTAGATTTATATCTGTGGGGAGAAGTCGGGTGGATGGCGTATAGCACCCCCGCAGTCCGTGGTGATGTATACGAATACGTATACACACGAATATTTATTATGTGTTGTTTAGGGTTATTGATGGTAATAATGATATTTTGATGATAAGAATATATTGGTTTAGTTTAGTGCGAACCCTAGAGTAGTGGTTGCACTCACACATACATTTACACACATACTTGCATTCATTCTTTCATTTATTAGAGTGCATATGATGGTGCGTATATCTACACATGGGTGTGGGACTATGTGTTTATATACTGGATTTGAGGATAGTATTTGGGATTTGAGATGAGTCGATGAGATTGGGCTTGAAGCCAGGAGATCGGTGATGTGATTTGGTTCGTATTGAGATACGACACGATGTTTTAACGGGTCTTTTGACGTAGTGATTCTTACACCTGCATGCATACATAGAGGGTATCAATATTGTACTAGACGTAGATCAGTACCCCGATCATGGCATTTGATAAAGAGGATACCGGATAAATAGTATGATGAATGTGATATTGACCGTACCCAGATTTGGGATGTCGTACGACGGATTTACGTACAAGCTATATTTTGATGATTGATCCGCACTCTTGACTTGGGATGTCTGATTATAGATAGGGTATCGGATATGATATTATTGAGGCGGGATCACCGACTAATATATATACATGTATGTATATGTATCGACTCAGATGTTAGGCGGTTTCCTCACCCGTAGCTCTACTTGTTAGTTCAGCCGTATAGTTTAGGATGGTTGTTAGATTAGACTAGACTCCTACCTATTTCAAAAACTAACGAATCGTGGGTATTTTAAAAGACAGCCCAAGGGATCCTACGGATATTTCAAAAGACGTATCTTTTCATAAAAACACCGTAGCCCCTATTTTCAAAACCCCATGATTCATGTTATTTCAAAAGGCACCAATTGTAGAGGTTATTTTAGATTAATGCAGATTAGTTATAGTTGCGTCTAGTATTCAGCTTCCGCTCATTATTGTGGTTCGCATCGCATCGCATGCTTATATTATGTTTCATACTCCATTATTGATGTTATGCTGTTAGGACACCAGCACCATTACCGATGATGCGTATGTACCACGTACACTTACTTGCCGGCTCACACACATCTTCATCGGTAATTGCCATGTCACGTACACCTTAGAAAATATTATTGCATCGATATAGGTTGTTAGCTAATAATTTAGACATGATATTAGTGTACTTGCCTTATATGCTAGATTAGACATTGTAATTATTAGTTGTTACATCATGCATGTTATTATTCATGGATTTTTATGCCTGTATGCACTGTTTACATGCTATTGAGGATTGGATTCGGATTTCCATGAGATTTTCTGGATTTGGGGGAAAACCGCAAAACTTATATAAACTTCTTTTCTCTCTTTAAAATAAAAAGTGCGGTTTTCCCATGATGTATGAGTCGTCCACCATGAGTTTGCTGATGGATTTGGAAACCCGATTCGAGGAGACGGATGAACCGTATCGGGTACATGGTGGACCCGGTAAGGTACCCCGGGGCAAGAAGCGCGTGGTGATGACGATGTGAGCCTGGCAGGGGAGCACTACCTACCGGTGATTTTACCCGACGCGTCGGATATCCGGAGGATACCGTCGTGGTCTTGAGATGGATGGTAGGGGCCGGTCTGGACTGACGGCGCCCTAGATATTATGATTGAGACATTGGGATTTCGAGATTTCGAGGTACAGAGACTGTGATACAGAGATATCGAGATATTGGGATTACGTTTTGTGCCGATGCTAGGCACTGTTTTATGCTGATTTCATTATGATACCTCAACTAAAAATACAAGGGAAATCTCACTAAATTATGAAAACAGTTTCTTCATTTACATGTATTCTGCTTTCATGCATTCATACCTCATATTCATGACATACTATTACCTGAGGCACTAGCACGAGCACTTGGCACTACATTCACGTATAGAGATTACATTGCCAGTTTAGCATGCTTCAGCTTTATTCATATTGAGGTTTCTTTATATCTGATCGTATTGACCTAGGTTGGGTCATGCATTCGATCTCTGCTTGTAGATATCTTTCTATTCACGAGTTGGCAACTCACCCCCGTTGTGCCCCAGTTCTTGCAGGTTTGCCGTACAGTTCTATAGCGGCATTTCTGGCACACTGCTTCCTTTTGGGTGATTTGCTTGGATAGGTGGGTTCTTTTGTATCAGAACCGCCGTTGTATTTATATTATTCATTGTATCTAGAATATCCATCAACCAAAACTCGTATATTGTTTCAGACCTAGACTAGTGATGTGTTATTCGACCATAGAGTCGCGCTTAGTAGTGTTGCGGTTTTCTTGTTGCTTTTGAGCTTTCTTTTGGATTTGATTCTCGCCACTTGGCGTTGTATATTATTGTTGCATGTGTGGTGGTGACCGTCGATTGACGAAGAGCTAGCTCCCGCTTGGGGATGCCTTTATCATTGCATATATTGTTATCCTTGTTATACCCCATTCGGGGCCAGTTTTACAAAAGAAACTCTGCCGAAATTTTTAGAAAAGACTGTACTGTTTTTAAAAATGCATATTCGGCTTAGTTATTTAAAAACCTTGATTTCAAACATGTTTTTCTTCACTTCTTTAAACTAGTTTCTTTACTTATTCTTAAAAATGGTTTTAGATTTCTGGGCTTTTGGCTTACTTGGATCAGATGGAGTCCTATAGACTTCATATGGTTCAAGGGCCAGTCACGTGCTCTTTCGGGTCGTGACATTAAAGCTTGGAGAAGTAGCTCTCGGGTGGATCTTCTATCACATCGAGGAGGCCGACGAGGAGGTGGTCAAAGAGAAAAGAAAGGACTTGATTCATTAGGTATAATCATCTTTCATAGTAGCTAATGAATTCTATGTTGTTGTTAGTTAGGGTTTGGCAAAGATCCGTAAAGTTAGTCGATGTTAGTTTAAACAAAATGATTATTTTATCTATTCCGCCTCCCCGAATCATGTGGGGTGTCTAACGTCGACTTACAGTGGTATCAGAGCCTCGCTAAACCATAACTAACTTGTTAGCAAAGTCGTTTGAAATTCAATCGCAAAACAAACCCGAAAAAATATCATTTTAACCAAGTTTCTGCCGATTTTAAAACGGGGTCTAAAATTTTTTCAGGGACCCTTAAAAATACATGCAGGGAATTATAAGATTACTGGAGAAATTTGGGATCGTGACTCGGCCAAACCGCCACGGAACCGCGGCCGATCCAAGCGATCCGCCGTGAATCCGCGGCCGAGTTGAAGCCGAGTCAGCCCAAATTTGCCCAGTAACTCTTCTGTGTTGATGTTGTATTTTCTGGGATGTTTTGTTTCTACTCAGGTTTCAGGTGCACAGAGAATTATTTGGAGTAGAATCATTTGTGTTTGCTTGATCGAAATTCTAAGATGTTTGGATAACTTGATTATATCTGTGTTTTGTTTAATGTGTTCGTAAACTTCCCCTAACTTCTAGTATGTCGGTTAGCAGGGGGTTGCACATTTCTGTAATGGTTTTTACTGGTTTGTGAATGTGGACTTGTTGGATTGTCGTGAATGGATTGCCGGGGATGTGAGACGAGTGTTTCTTTCATTTAAATGTAATTTGTAAATTGTTGTAATATTCTTTTGCGGGCCACATCCGGGTTGAGGTTGTAGCCACCGTTGTATTATTTCATTTACTGTTTTCTGCTCCTAGGATAGACCCAAGGTGGGGTGCATAAACTACCGGGTACTTTGAAGTGTTTAGTGGCCTACTCACGTTGTTGAGGGAGACCGCTTCACTTCGGGTACTAGGCATGCAGTTTGCCGTACCCGTAGGGGTCAAGGGTGGGGTTTTGGCTATTCATTGCGACTGTGTAATCCGTCTTTCTTTGCAGGATCAAAAGGAATGCGGATTCGTAGAAAATCCAATATGTTTATCTGTGATCTGGAATGCCTATTATTGCGTCTGACGAATGTACAATATCTATATATGATAGCTATTAGACGTCACTTATGGTTTGCACCCGCGCTAGCCCAGCCCCCGCTCTGTCGTTAGTTAAGTAACCTAACTGGTGAATGGCGGGGCCCAGTGGAGAATGCAGATGTCATAAGAGGACGTTGTATTTTCATTGTTTTCTACAATGATATGTTAATTGATGGGACACATTATATTAATGTAAAGAAAATAAACCAAAGTTGAATCGTTGGAACAGTTTAAAAGAAACCACTCGGTTTTTTTAAAACAGAAGATATTTTTAATTGCGGAGCTTAACCACTCCTTTTAAAAGCTATCAGGTTCCTTCGGTCATATCAAGTTCACTACGTTCACGGTTTCACCAAAACTATTCGTAGCCCTCCGTCATTTCATTTGGGTATTCAGTAGTATTCAAGCTATGTATTTTGACCAACGCCAAGGCATAGTGTTTGGTAGCTGCTGGGTATTCATTTGTTGCATAGATAGATGAGTTAGTTTAGGACAGTCGTATTATCATTTGGCCAACGTCAGGGGTATGTACGGATGGGTTAAAATTAATAAGATAATGATGGGTAGAACTTGACATGTGACTTATGACATTTTGACCAACGCCAAGGCCATAAGAGCATGGGGCAGAAATTGATATCGGGAATTTCTAAAGAAACTGAAATTTGCAAAGAGTTGCATACCATTTGGAGTGTGATAATTTTGGTAGGATTCCTTCAGCTTTATCACACGATGATATTTGGATCCCGATCCTACTGTGAGTATCCGCTACTCATCAGGAGATTCGTCACTTAACGATCAATGCTATAAACCAAGTAGGTGTCGAGAAAGGTGTCAGCGGGGTTACGCTCCCAGAGAAAAGTGGTTATTTAATTAAGGAACTTCGCGAAAGCATCGTAAAACCTCCCTCGAAGTACCGACACCGGCCTGGCTGAACGGTTAAGCAAGTATTGTACAGAGATAATAGTCCTAACTAGTTCTTCTTTTTGGTTTGAGGAGGGATTCGAGAAACAATGGGAGTCATCCGGTTTAGATAAACTAAAAACCACTCTAAACTTGCAAGAGCATCATGCTAAAACATGACCGGAACATGATGGGAGCATCATGATAAAGTGTTCCCTCTCTCTCTCAATTGCAGCGACCCAGAACATGACCGGCCTTAAGTTACTATTAGAGAAAAATATTCTAACAGGGCCAAACTATAAAGATTGGTTCCGGAATGTCAAGATGGCTTTAACTTATGACAAATTGGGGTATGTCCTTACTGCTAAGGCACCTGCTGTCCCTGGCCTAGAATCCAGTATTGCGGATAAGGAAATCCACAAGACCTGGGAGTTAGATTGCGTGAAGGCCAAATGCA
The DNA here is from genome assembly GCA_030015575.1 of Agapanthus africanus. Classification (NCBI taxonomy): domain Eukaryota; kingdom Viridiplantae; phylum Streptophyta; class Magnoliopsida; order Asparagales; family Amaryllidaceae; genus Agapanthus; species Agapanthus africanus. Next base: position 205,193,146 of record JASDDO010000031.1, on the reverse strand, counting down.
TAGTGCTTTCCTCTATGAATAATGAACATCAGAGAAGGAACGCGGATATGGATCTTGAATTCATATTTCTCCACACAAAGGATCTGTATGGAGAGCAATCTCTTATAGCTAGATACGAGACCTCGAAGAACTTGTTTCAGTCAAGGCTGGTCGTCGGATCATTTGTAGGAGAACATGTCCTTAAAATAACTGGCTATATAGAAGAGCTCGCATACCTCGGGACGACTTTAGAGAACGAGCTATACACAGACTTGGTTCTTCAGTCCTTTCCTTCCACCTACGCCCAGTTTATTCTGAATTTCAACATTCAAGGAAAAGAAGTTGAACTTCCATAACTCCTTAACATGTTGAGGAGTGCAGAGGGCACCTTGCAGAAAGCAAGGGAAACACCCACTATGTTTGTTCGCGGTGCTTCCTCTTCCGGGTCCAAGGCAAGGGCCAAAGGAAGGAAGAAGAAGGCCGCTACCAAACCAAGAGGAGGTGTTGGTAAGGTGGGAGTTAAGAGAAAGGCAAAGGTTGCGGTACCAGTAGTGGCAAAGGACGAGTGCTTCCACTGTCGTAGGAAAGGCCATTGGAAAAAAGATTGCAAAGCTTGGATTGCCAAGAACCAGGAACCAAAGCAAGCTGTGGCTTCGACTTCAGGTGTGTTTGTAATTGAAAATTGTCTGTCAATCAACTCTACTTCCTGGGTATTGGATACCGGATCAGGATCTCATATATCCAATTCATTGCAGGCACTGAGAAACCGTAGAGTGCTGAAGGTTAGTGATATGACCCTCCAGGTTGCTAACGGAGCTAGCGTGGGTGCTGTGTCCGTAGGGGATTATCACCTTGGATTGACGATTGGACATATTTTGGTTTTGCATAACTGTTTTTGTGTACCCATTTTAACGTGTAATATCATATCAATATCGTTGTTATCAAAAGAAGGTTATGATTTCATGTTTGTAAGCGATGTTGTTAACATCCACCTTAATCATGGTTTGATTGGGTCCGGTACACTAGATAACGGTATATATGTGTTAAACCAATTACAGATTTTCAATGTCCAGAACACACTAAAAAGAAAGTTTCCAGATTTAAATAAGGCTTTCTTATGGTATTGTAGACTAGGTCACATCAATGAGACAAGGTTAACTAAGTTACATAGAGAAGGATATTTGGATCCGTTCGAATATCAATCTTATGCCACTTGTCAATCATATCTCAAAAGAAAGATGACAAAGACTCCATTCACTGGACATGGAGTAAGAGCGAGAGAGCTCTTAGGTTTCATACACAGCGATGTATGTGGTCCAATGTCTACACATGCAAGAGGTGGTTTTCCATATTTCATTACTTTTACGGATGATTACTCTAGGTACGGATTCATTTTCTTGATGAAACATAAATCCGAGGCCTTTGAGAAATTCCAAGAATATAAGAATGAAGTAGAAAACCAAACCGGAAAAAGTATCAAGACACTAAGATCTGATCGAGGTGGTGAATACTTAAGTGCCGAGTTCCTAGGTTACCTAAAAGAGAAAGGAATTCTATCTCAGTTTACTCCTCCATACACTCCACAACATAACGGTGTATCGGAGAGACGGAACCGAACCCTATTGGATATGGTGCGTTCCATGATGAGTAATGCTGAGTTACCGCGATCTTTCTGGGGTTATGCGCTAGAATCAGCAGCATATCTTTTGAACAGGGCTCCTACCAAGACTGTACCTACCATGCCATATCAGATGTGGAGTGGGAAGAAACCCTATCTTCAGTATCTGAAGATATGGGGATGTCCAGCTTTTGTTAAAAAGCAGCATGCGGACAAACTCGAGGCACGATCAGTACAATATAAGTTTGTGGGATATCAAAAGAACTCAAAGGGGTATTTCTTCTTTTACGCAATGGAACAAAAGGTTTTTGTTTCTCGTAATGCCCATTTTCTAGAACAACAGTTTTTAGAAAAGGAAACAAGTGGGAGAGCAATAGAACTGGAAGAATTTCTAGAACCACAAACTACTACTGAAAGTTTGGTAGAACTAGTAGTTCAAGAAGAACAGGACATTCCCGCACCCTTCCGCAGGAGTAGTAGGCCGTCTCATCTGCCTGAGAGATACTACGGTTTTCTCATAGATGGGGATAGAGAGGATTGCGTCATTGATAATGATGAACCTACTAGCTTCCAGCAGGCCATCCAGAGCGGTGACTCAGTAAGATGGCTGGATGCAATGCGGACCGAGATGGAGTCAATGTACACCAACAAAGTATGGACTTTGGACTTTGCTCCAGATAGGGTAAAACCCATAGGATGCAAGTGGATCTTCAAGAAAAAGATTGGTGTAGATGGACAGGTGGAAACCTATAAGGCTAGACTTGTTGCAAAGGGTTTTCGTCAAAGACCTGGTTTGGACTATGACGAAACTTTTTCTCCAGTGGCTATGCTCAAATCCATTCGGATCCTTCTTGCCATTGCCACCTTCAATGATTATGAGATCTGGCAGATGGACGTAAAGACGGCTTTTCTAAGTGGTAATTTAGAAGAGTGCGTCTATATGGATCAGCCAGAAGGTTTCAATCAGAGTGGGAGCAACGGGAAAGTGTGCAAGTTGCTTAAGTCCATTTATGGACTAAAGCAGGCATCGCGGAGTTGGAACATCTGTTTTGATAAAACGGTCAAAAAATATGACTTTATCAAAAATCCAGATGAGCCATGTATATATAGTAAAATTGTAGCACGAACTGTCGTATTCCTCGTCTTGTACGTGGATGACATTCTCTTAATAGGAAATGACATTCCTATGCTACAATCTGTCATAGGATTCTTGTCACACAGGTTCTCCATGAAAGACCTGGGTGATGCCTCATACATTCTGCGGATCCGGATCTATCGTGATAGATCCAAGAGGATGTTGGGACTTTCACAGTCCAGGTATATCAACACTATACTGAAAAGATTCGGTATGGAAGATTCTAAGCGCGGTAGTTTACCGGCTTGTCACGGAATCACACTCTCCAAAGAGATGTCTCCCAAGACTGATTTGGAAAGGGATCGCATGTCTATTATACCCTACGCTTCTGTCGTAGGCTCTATAATGTATGCGAGGTTGTGCACCAAACCGGATGTAGCTTACCCACTGAGCGTGGTAAGCAGGTATCAGTCAGACCTAGGGGAGAAGCATTGGATAGCAGTAAAGAACATTCTCAAGTACCTGAGAAGGACTAATGAGATGTTCTTGGTTTACGGCGGAAAATACCTCAAGAACGAGGCCTTTGCTGATTCCAGCTTCCAGAGTGATAAGGATGACTCCAAGTCCATGTCAGGTTATGTCTTTACCCTCAATGGAGGGGCGGTGTGCTGGAAGAGTTCCAAGCAGGACACCGTTGCTGACTCGACGATGGAAGCGGAGTATATCGCTGCTTGCGATGCCGCAAAAGAAGCGGTCTGGATAAAAAAGTTCCTAACAGAACTTCAGGTGGTTCCTACCATTGTTGATCCAATACCGCTGTATTGCGACAACAACGGAGCTATAGCTTTAGCGATAGAACCCATGTCCCATCAGAAGTCCAGACACATCTTAAGGCGGTATCACCTGATCAGGGAGATCATAGATCGCCGGGAGATAGAGGTCCGGAGAGTTGCTACAGAGGAGAACACTGTAGATCCATTCAAAAATGCCTTACCTTAGACGCAGTTCAAAAGACTATCAGAGATGATAAGTCTTCGATACGCTAGTACATGGCCTAAGTGCAAGTGGGAGATTGTTAGTGTATATGCCCTAGGGGCCATTATTGTATCATACTAGCTTGTATATTACTTAATGGAAGCTTGGAATGTTCACAGTTATATTAACAGTCTTGATAAACATGATAGTATGCTACATGGTTTATGTCTATCTTAATATGTGTCTATGTTAGCATATCGCGAATACATATTGATAGAGTCCTTAGGATCTTGCTTGAATACCAGCGTTGTGATGGCATTCACACTAGTGGGGGCTGGGTAGTCTACAAGCACATCCTTTTTCAGGTCCCTAGTCGTAGGATTATCGAGACAGGGCATCGATACTCCGGAGTAGACTAGTGTGTACGCTTCTCATCCAAGTTGGGGAAATGGTCTGTCCCACAGCCATTAGTACGTTGTACTGGAGATAGTATACAGGTGCTCGTTGGGTTACGGGTACACCGGACAGGACTCGCAGGGAACTGTTGGTTGGTATTATACCCGTCGTCAGTTAACAGTTCCCAGGTGACATGAGTACAGCATAGTCCGCAGACTTGACATTACTGCTTCGTCTCGAGTGTGTTCCCACTGTTCTTAGATTGCTACCCTACCACGGCTCAAAGGATTCGTGCAAAAAGGTAGCAGTTGGGTGCAGTCCCGAAGCACTTGGAGGCAGTGGCGGTTAGATAGGATTCGTCTCTCCCGGTATTGGGAGTTGATATCACGCTATGTTTGGAGAGCCATTACGCAAAGTCCCTGGCCAACGCAAACGAGATTTACTGGTAGGATTTCCAGTAGTTTCTCAAGGAGTAATGGGCTTCACTCCGACACGACTTATACCGTTTTTAGGGGACTGACGCTTTCCACCCCCTAGGCCCGATATACGATAGTCATAGACGAACAGACCGGACTATACGGAGATTGTCACATCAGGCTCAGTAGGAGTTCGGATGGGTTTCCTCATCGTCCTTCTTATCGACATCTACCTGGGGACCGTTACGTACAGCTAGTACCGCTTGCGGCCTGTGGTTAAACCCACTGCCAGCGTAGTTGTCGAGTCTTTAGAGTCCCACACAGAGAGTTTCCCTGCTTTAGGCGAAACGATATAGAGGTCGTATGGTTTTACGACAGGGTTCGGACACATACGTGTTTTTACGCACGTACGATGTTCGGACAGTTTATACTAGCAGGCTTTGGTTTAAGCCAGATTCTAGTACTGGATTATTGGATTTATAAAGTCTCGGTATTTCCGTGTTTTCACGGATGGGAGGGGCATTCTTGTAATTAGTCGAGAAACTTCTAGAAGATTGATGAGTTGGAGGCTTAGGTGGAATTTGCATTAAATGGATTAATGACTCATGGTGTGATTCATCCAAAGGAGTTAATGATGCATTTATTGCTTAATGACTCATGAGATGAATCACACAAAGTGAATTAATGAAGCATGGTTGATATTATCATTTGATTATTCAATTAATAATTATTATGCTTCATATATTCTAAATGAGATATTATTTCATATTCATTCTCACTCTCACCTTCTCTCTCCTCAAGCTCTCTCTCTTCAAGAACTAACCCTAACCTCTCATGTGTTGAGATCCAAGGGTTAGTAAGACTAATAGATCCCTAATCCTCTTCTATATCCTCTAGGTTGCTTTAATTAGCACTCATAGTCACCTAGTTACCTCAAGTGAGAGGTTAAAACTTGGAGAAGTAGCTCTCGGGTGGATCTTCTATCACATCGAGGAGGCCGACGAGGTGGTGATCAAAGAGAACAAGAAGGACTTGATTCATTAGGTATAATCATCTTTCATAGTATCTAATGAATTCTATGTTGTTGTTAGTTAGGGTTCGGCAAAGATCCGTAAAGTTAGTCGATGTTAGTTTAAACAAAATGATTGTTTTACCTATTCCGCCTCCCCGCATCATGTAGGGTGTCTAACGTCGACTTACACATACGCTAGTCTACTCTGGTATATCGATGCTCTGTCTCGATATACCTACGACTGGGAACATAAGAAGGATGTACTTAGCGACTACTCTGTCCCCACTAGTATGATCTGCATCATAGTCTTGGTAGTCAAGTACTCATCCTAAGGGCTTTATCAACATGTAACTCAGAGACAATCAGAGTACATGTTAAGATAAAGAGCAACCAGATAGCATACTATCATGTCGAGCAAGAAAGTCCTCCCTATATATGTCCAAGCATCCACTACAATATACATCGTATGTACAGTAATGGCCTCTAGGGCATACATATAACTAACAATCTCCCACTTGAACTAGGTCTATCTGTTGTGGTATCGCATACCCAACAATCATCTATGGTTGAAGTATCTCATACTCAACCATCCCATAAAAGTCTCTACTGGGAAATAGGCCTTTGTCTGTGGATCCGCGATGTTGTCCTCTGTGTCTACTCTCATAACCTCGATCTCCCTGGAGATCAACCATCTCCATGATCAGGTGATACTGCCTTAGAATATGTCTGGATCTTAGATGGGACAGGGGTTCCTTGGCAAAAGCCAAAACTCCATTGTCACACAATGGCAGGAACGAAGTTCATCTTATGAACTATTATACATCCAGACTATTTCTTTGGTAGCATCCTTGGTAACGATGTATCTTGCATTTAATCGTATAGTATGTCACGGTATCTAGCTTGGAACTCTTCCAACAAACCGTCCCTCCACTGAGGGTAAAGACAATGCCTGTGACTGACAATCTGTCGACCTTACCACCCTGGAAGCTTTCCAGCGATTTTCATTAGGATCGATTGATAACATCTCACTATAACTAGTGAGAATCCTAACATCCAATTAGATCTATATCATAGATCCAAAACCCAGGATTTAGGAGGTATCTTCTTGATCCTATATGGAGAATCATTGTGATAAGAGGAGATTGACCGAGCGTAGCATAGGAAACTCCTTCCCTATCAAGAGTATGTCATCCACGTACTATACGAGGATCACCACCATACTCCCTACTACCTTTTTGTATATACTAGGTTCATCTACCATTTTGATGAAGTCAAACTCTTTGACTATCACATCAAAACATACGTTCCTACACCGCGATGCCTGATTTATCTCATAAAACAATCTTGCTCACGTTTCCGCTGCTCCCACTGTCTATGAAGCCCTCTGGCTGTGTACTTATAGACGTTCTCTTCTAAATCATTATTTAGAAAAACAGTCATGACACCCAACCGCCAGATATCGTAGTTATGGTATGTAGCAATGGCAAGTAGGATCTTGATGGACTTAAGCATAGCTTTGAAAGTCTAAACTTTTCTATGTACACCTAGTAATCTTCTCAAGATATACATGCTCCTGATGGGGATTTAACCCTTCAGATAAAGCAACCAAAGTCCATACTTTGTTGGTGTATATAGATTCTATCTCAGATCGCTAAGCATCCAGCCATTCTCACAGAGTCCCCACTCCTGATGGCCTGCTCGAAAATAGTTAGGTCATCATCTCATGATGCAATCCTCGCTCCCACTGTCACAGAGAAAACCGAAGTATCTCACAGGTGGATGAGGAACCCTACTAGATCGGCGGAGAGGCCGAGGTTCGTTGGAAACTATTGAATCCTTTGGTTCTACCAAATCATCAGCTGCAGTTTGTATAGCTGGAACTTTTTCCAGTTCTACCTCATGACCACTAATTTCGTCACAAGAAATTCCCTTTCTCAAAGGTGGCATGCTGAGAAACAAAACACCTTTTTGTTCCTTGGTAAGGTAGAAGATATTCCCTTGCGAATGCTTGGGATATCCAACAAACTTCCACAGAACTGACTTTGCCTCGAGCTTGTCCGGATTTTGCTTTTTAAACATAGGCCGGACAACTCCAAATCTTAATATCCTAAAGAGATGGGCTCTTCCCATACCATATCACATATGTAGTGGTAGGCATCTGATTTGATTTGAACCCTATTCAATAGGTATGCAGCTTCTCAACTGCATAACTCCTAAAAGGAAATAGGCAACTCAGTAGTACTCATTGTAAGTCCACGTTGCGACCCCCGGTTCTTACGGGGAGGCGGAAACGGTATAAAAATCAAATTTTTAGCGCAAGGGGAAACATGGACTAAACAAAGTCGGGATCTTTTCCTAAACTAAAACTAGCAAACTAGCTAAAGAGAGTTAGCTACTCGGATGAAGATGGTTATACCTAACTTGTCTTGAACTCCTTCGTCTTCAAGCTCCGGTGGTGGTCCGATGGCTCCTTCTCGTCGTCTCCGTACGCCGAAGATAGATCCACTTGAAAGCTCCAACCTTTAGCTCCTTCTTCGTTCTTTGAAGAAACTAGTTCACTTGGTTTGCCAAACCTAGTGAACTAGAATGAGTAGAGAAGATTTAGAATGGGATTTTATTTATGGTTCTTGATTCTCAACACATGAGAGATATGAACCATAGATTAAAAAGAGGGAGCAAGAGCAAGAGGGTGAGAGCAAAATGGAGAGCTCAAGAACAAGAGAGAGAATGAGCAAGAAAGAATGAGGCTCTCTTTTGTCTCTCACCCTCTCATAATCCAAAGTAATCATAACTCATCATATCAATAAAAGTCTTATGTGATGGTTGAAGCAACCATAACCTTATCATGTCATGCACTCATTTTACTCAAATGAACAAGCAAGTAAAAGTCTTTGGCATGAAATGATAGTCATGGTTATCATGATGGTCAACTAGTCAAGCCTAGTCAACCGGTCAACAAAGTCAACAAGTCAACAAAAGTCAACAAAAGTCAACAACCAAGTCACCATAATACTTAATTAATATAATAGTTAATCACATATCATATTCTCATTAGGGTTGAGCAAAAAGTCAAAAAGTCAACGGTCAACTGTCAACAACCCTAATGAGAATCCGCTGTCTGTGCCTCCCTGTCAACTGTGCATACACACCCGCATCCGCGTTCCGAGGAACACGAATGCAAACTGGATAAATCCAATCCCATAAGGTACACTAGGATCTGGCTTAAACCAAAGCCCGCTAGTGTAAACTGTCCGGACACTGTACGTGCACAAGTGCACGGATGTGACCGAACCCTGTCGCAAAACCATGCGACCTGTCGCAATACCATGCAACCTCTACTCTTTTTCCTAAAGGCGAAAAGCTTTCTGTGTGGGACTCTAAAGACTCGACACTACGCTGGCAGTGGGTTTAACCACAGACCGCAAGCGGCACTAGCTGTGCGTAACGGTCCCCAGGTAATGCCGACAAGAAGACCGACGAGGCGAAACCCATCTGAACTCCTACTGAGCCTGAGTGTGACATTCTCCGTACAGTCCGGTCTGTTCGTCTGATACATCGCATGGCGGGCCTAGGGGGCGGTAAACGTCAGTCCCCCAATAGCAGTACAAGTCGTGCCGGAGCGAAGCCCAAAACACCCTAAGATAACACTGGAAACCTACCAGTATATCTCGTTTGCCCAGGCCAGGGACTACTCGTGTAATGGCTCTCCTAGACACAGCGCGATGTCAACCCCCAATACCAGGAGAGACGAATCCTGTCTAACCGTCACTGCCTCCAAGTGCTTCGGGACTGCACCCAACCACCACCTGTTTGCACGACTCCTTTGAGCCGTGGTAGGGTAGTGATCAAAGTACAGTGGGAACACACCCGAGGCAAAGTGACAGTGTCAAGTCAGCGGACTAAGCTGTACTCATGTCACCTGGGAACTGATAACTGACGATAGGTATAATACCAACTAGTCAGTTCCCGACGAGTCCTGTCCAGTGTACCCGTAACCTAACGGGCACCCGCATACTATCTCAAGTACGACGTACTGACGGCTGTGGGACAGACCGTCTCCCACACTGGGATGAGAAGCGCATGCGCTGGTCTACTCCGGAGTATCGATGCCCTGTTTCGATAGTCCAGCGACCAAGGACCTGCATAAGGATGTGCTTATAGATTACCCAGCCCCACTAGTGTGACGGCCATCACATCGCTGGTAATCAAGCAAAGATCCTAAGGGCTCCACTAATGTGTTCAGGCGATATACAAAAATAAACACATGTACACATTGAAGTAGAAATAAACCAAGTAGCATACTACTATTTTGAGCAAGATTGTATATACAAGGTGAATATCCCAAGCATCCATTAAGTAATATACATATACTAGTATGATACAGTAATGGCCTCTAGGGCATATACACTAACAATCTCCCACTTGCACTAAGGCCATGTACTGGCGTATCTAAGACCTATCATCTCGATCAGCCGCTCGAACTGAGTCTGGGGCAAGGCCTTGGTGAATGGATCTGCAGTGTTGTCTTCTGAAGCGACCCTCCGTACCTCGATCTCCTGGCGATCCACGATCTCCCTGATCAGGTGATACCGCCTCAAGATGTGCCTGGATCTCTGATGGGACCTGGGTTCCTTCGCTAAAGCTATAGCCCCGTTGTTGTCGCAATACAGAGGTATTGGATCAACAATGGACGGAACCACCTGAAGTTCTTTCAAGAACTTCCTCATCCAGACAGCTTCTTTTGCGGCATCAGATGCAGCGATGTATTCCGCTTCCATCGTCGAGTCTGCAACGGTTTCCTGTTTGGAACTCTTCCAACACACCGCCCCTCCATTGAGGGTAAAGACAAAACCCGACATGGACTTGGAATCATCCTTGTCATTCTGGAAGCTGGAGTCAGCAAAGGCCTCGATCTGGAGGTCCTTTCCGCCATACACCAAGAACATCTCCTTAGTCCTTCTCAGGTACTTGAGAATGTTCTTTACTGCTATCCAATGTTTCTCCCCAGGGTTTGACTGATACCGGCTTACCACACTCAGTGCATAAGCTACATCCGGTCTGGTACACAACATCGCATACATTATAGAGCCTACCGCAGAAGCGTAGGGTATAATAGACATGCGATCCCTCTCCAAATCAGTCTTGGGAGACATCTCTTTAGAGAGGGTGATCCCGTGACAAGCCGGCAGGTTACCGCGCTTGGAATCTTCCATACTGAATCTTTTCAGTATGGTGTCGATGTACCTGGACTGTGAAAGTCCTAATATCCTCTTGGATCTGTCACGGTAGATCCGGATACCCAGAATGTATGAGGCATCACCTAGGTCTTTCATGGAGAACCTGTGTGACAAGAACCCCTTGACAGATTGTAGCATAGGAATGTCATTTCCTATTAAGAGAATGTCATCCACGTATAAAACGAGGAATGCTGCAGTTCTCGCTACAAATCTACTATAGATGCATAGTTCATCTGGATTTTTGATAAAGCCAAATTCTTTGACCGTCTCATCAAAGCAGATGTTCCAACTCCGCGATGCCTGCTTTAGTCCATAGATGGACTTAAGCAACTTGCACACCTTTCCGCTGCTCCCACTCTGAATGAAACCCTCTGGCTGGTCCATATAGACACACTCCTCTAAATTTCCATTTAGAAAAGCTGTCTTTACGTCCATTTGCCAAATCTCATAATCGTGGAAGGCAGCAATGGCAAGAAGGATCCGAATGGATTTCAGCATGGCTACTGGAGAAAAGGTTTCGTCATAGTCCAAGCCAGGTCTTTGACGAAAACCCTTTGCTACCAGCCTAGCTTTATAGGTCTCAACCTGTCCATCTACACCAATCTTCCTTTTGAAGATCCACTTGCATCCTACGGGTTTTACCCCGTCTGGAGCAATGTCCAACGTCCATACCTTGTTGGTGTACATGGACTCCATTTCGGTCCGCATTGCATCCAGCCATTTCACTGAGTCAACGCTCTGAACGGCCTGCTGGAAGCTAGTAGGCTCATCATAATCTATGATGCAATCCTCTCTATCCCCGTCTATGAGAAAACCGTAGTATCTCTCGGGCGGATGAGACTGCCTACTACTTCTGCGGAGCGGCGTAGGAATGTCCTGTTCTGTTGAACCCTCTGGTTCCACCAAACTTTCAGTAACAGTCTGTGGTTCTGGAACTTCTTCCAGTTCTATTGTGCTCCCACTTATCTGGGTTTCCAAAAACTCAGTTTCCAAGAAGCGGGCATGCTGAGAAACAAAAACCTTTTGTTCCTCAGCGGAATAGAAAAGATACCCCCTGGAGTTCCTTGGGTATCCCACAAACTTACACTGTACTGAACGTGCCTCAAGCTTGTCCGCATGCTGCTTTTTTACAAAAGCTGGACATCCCCATACCTTAAGATACTTAAGACAGGGTTTCTTCCCAGTCCACATCTCATATGGGGTGGTAGGCACAGTCTTGGTGGGAGCCTTGTTCAAGAGATACGCAGCTGCTTCTATTGCATATCCCCAGAATGATCGCGGTAACTCAGCGTTACTCATCATGGACCGAACCATATCCAATAGGGTTCGGTTCCGTCTCTCCGATACACCGTTATGTTGCGGAGTGTATGGAGGAGTAAGCTGAGAGAGAATACCATTCTCTTTTAAGTAATTCAGGAATTCGGCACTCAAGTATTCTCCACCTCGATCCGATCTTAGAATCTTAATACTTTTGTCGGTCTGTTTCTCTACTTCATTCTTATACTCCTGGAATTTTCTAAAGGCCTCGGACTTATGTTTCATTAAGAAGACATAACCGTACCTTGAGAAGTCATCCGTAAAAGTAATGAAGTAAGAATGTCCGCTTCGGGCATGTGTAGACATTGGACCGCACACGTCACTGTGTACGAGTCCCAAGAGCTCGCTCGCTCTTACTCCATGTCCAGTAAACGGAGTCTTTGTCATCTTTCCTTTGAGACAGGATTGACAAGTGGCATACGACTGATATTCGAACGCATTCAAATACCCTTCTGTATGTAACTTCGTCAAACTTCTCTCATTGATGTGACCCAATCTACAATGCCATAAGAAAGTCTGATTTATTTCTGGAGACTTTCTTTTGTGTGTATTCTGGACATTAAAAATCTGTGGTTGGTTCAATACGTATATACCATTACTCAATGTACCTGACCCAATCAGAACTTGATTAAGGTGAATGTTTACAACATTACTTACAAACGCAAATTCATAACCTTCTTTAGAAACTAAAGATACAGAAATGATATTACAAGTTGCGTTGGGTACAAAAAAGCAATTACGCAAAACCAAAAGATGTCCATCTGACATTCCCAGGTGATAGTCCCCCACGGCTTTAGCATCCATGCTAGCTCCGTTCGCAACTCTGAGGGTCATGTCACCTTCCTTCAAAACCCTACGGTTTCTCAACGCCTGCAAAGAATTACAGATATGAGATCCTGATCCGGTATCCAATACCCAGGAAGTAGAGTTTATTGAAAGACAGTTTTCAATAACATACACACCTGAAGCTGAAGCTGCAACCTGCTTCAACTCCTGTGTTCTGGCCTTCCAGGCCCTGCAATCATTCTTCCAGTGTCCTTTCTTATGACAATAGAAGCATTCTTCCTTATCCACAAGCTTCCCCGCTATCTTTGTTGCTTTACCTTTTCCCTTCGTATCCACTTTACTTACACCGCCCCTTGGTTTGGCGGGGGCCTTCTTCTTCTTTCCCTTGGCTTTCGCCTTGGACCTAGAAGAAGATGATCCTCCTACAAATAAAGTGGATGTATCCCTACCTTTCTGTAGGGTGCCCTCTGCGCTCCTCAGCATGTTGAGGAGCTCTGAAAGTTCAACCTCTTTTTCTTGTAGGTTGAAGTTCAGTATAAACTGGGCGTAAGTGGAAGGAAGGGACTGGAGAACTATATCCGTATATAGCTCACTCTCCAATGTGATCCCTAGGTCAGCGAGCTCCTCAATGTAGCCGATCATCTTTAGCACGTGCTCGGCTACTGATGATCCGACGGCCATTCTTGTCGAGAATAACTTTTTCGACGCTTCGTATCTTGTGATACTAGATTGCTCTCCATACAGTTCTTTTGTATGGAGCAATATGGATTCCATGTCCATATTCTCATGCCTCCTCTGATGTTCGTTGTCCATCGAGGCAAGCAGGAGGCACTTGGCCTTCGCGCTATCAATCTCCCAAGTCTTGCGGATTTCCTTATCCGCGACACTGGAAGTTGGACCAGGGACAGGGGGAGCTTTGGTGGTAAGAAGATACCCCAGCTTGTCATAAGTGATTGCTATCTTGACATTCCTGAGCCAATCTTTGTAGTTTGGCCCTGTCAGTTTGTTTTTATCTAGGAGTAACTTAAGTCCAGTCATGTTGATTGGTCGCTGCAATTTGGAGAGAAGAAGAAACACTCAGCATGATGCTCTTGCAAGTTTAGAGTGGTTTTTAGTTTGTCTAAACAGGATGGCTCCCACTGTTTCTCGAATCCCTCCTCAAACCATAAAGGAAGAATTAGTCAGGATCAATCCCACCGTACAATACTTGCTTAACCGTTCGGCCAGGCTGGTGTCGGTACTTCGAGGGAGGTTTTCCAACGCTTTCGCGAAGTTCCTTAATTAGAGAACCTCTTTTCCCTGGGGGCGTAGCCCCGCTAACACCTTTCTAGGCACCTACTAGGTTTATAGCATTGATCGTTTAGCGAGAAATTTCCCGAGGAGTAGCATATACTCACAGTAGGATCGGGATCCAAATATCATCGCGTGACGAAACTGAAGGAATCCTACCAGAATCACCACACTCCAAATGGTATGCAAATCTAGCAAGTTTCAGTACTTATGAAACTCCCGATGTGGATTTTTGCCCCATGCTCTTATGACCTTGACGAAGGTCAACAAATCATAAGTCACATGTCAAGTTCTGCCCGTCATTATCCAGGTTAATTTGAATCCACCCGTATATACCCTTGACGAAGGTCAACAAGGTAATGCGAATGTCCCAAACCAACGCATCTATCTATGCTACATATGAATACCCAACAGCTACCAACCACTATGCCTTGACGAAGGTCAACAAACACAGCTTGAATACTATTGAATATTCATACGAAACGACGGAGGGCTACGAATGGTTTTGGCAAAACCGTGAACGTAGTGAACTTGATTTGGTCGATGGAACGAGATAGCTTTTAAAAGGAGTGGCTCAAGCTCCGTATTTAAAAGTTGGTTTTGAAAAGAACCGAGTGGTTTTTCGAAAGTGTTCCAACGACTTTAACTTGGTTTATTATCTTGCATTAGTTCTTTTAATGCGTGATATTCTTGCATTAGTTATTTTAATGCGTCCTATCATTTAATCCTACCATTGCAGAAAACAACCAAAATATGACGTACGCTTATGCCATTCGCATTCGCCACTGGGCCCCGTCATTACCCGTTAGGTTACTTAACTAACGACAGAGCGGGGGCTGGGCTAGCGCGTCTGTAAAACATAAGCAACGCCTAAATAATATCATATATAGATATACTGCAATGATAAACATTTCAGATCACAGATAAATACATTGGATATACTAGGAATCTGTAATTTGTACGAGCCTGTAACAAAAACAGATTACACGGTCGCGGTGAATAGCCAATACCCCACCCAAGACCCCTACGGGTGCGGCAAACTACCCGCCAAGTACCCGAAGCGTAGTAACCTCCCTCATCTCCATGAGTAGGCCACTCGACACTTCGGCATACCCGGTAGTTTGTGCACCCCCTCCATGGGTCTATCCTAGGAGCAAAAACAGTAAAAAGAAATTATACAATGACGGCTACAACTCCGACCCGGTTGTGCGGCCATACAAATAATTATTACATCAATTTACAAATTTACATGAAATTGCAAGAAAAGAAAACTCTCGTCTCACAACCCCCGACTATTCACCCGCGACAATCCAACATATTTATATACACATTCCATCACATTACAGATCACAGATCATGTATAACCCCGACTAATCGACTTATAGCGATTAGCCGACGTTCAATACATGCAAACATCACAGATATAACCATCATAGTCAAAGTGTAGTGAAGTTCGGAAAAATTACGAAATTATAGGACCCCAAAAGTAAATTTCTGTTCTGGAGAATCTGGGCACATATAACATATTTTAAAAATCCCAAAACCAATACAGAGACACACTGCACGAAATACGATCACCAGAAGACTCTAAACGGCGGCGATTCCGCGGCTCAATGAATAGGTGAAGCCGCGGATCCACGGCGGTTTGAACGAATTATGGGATCGTTTTTCTTGGGTGTTCACACAAAACCCTGAGCCGAATTTAGGTGTATAACAAATCTTGTTTTGACCAGAAATTTTTTTAACAGAATCTAGGATTTTGAAAAAGTTTGGTTTTTGGATTTTTCCGGTTCCGAACTTCGTTACACTTCACTACTAAGCTAGTTTAAGTTTAGTTAGGCTCTGATACCACTGTAAGTCCACGTTGCGACCCCCGGTTCTTACGGGGAGGCGGAAACGGTATAAAAATCAAATTTTTAGCGCAAGGGGCAACATGGACTAAACAAAGTCGGGATCTTTTCCTAAACTAAAACTAGCAAACTAGCTAAAGAGAGTTAGCTACTCGGATGAAGATGGTTATACCTAACTTGTCTTGAACTCCTTCGTCTTCAAGCTCCGGTGGTGGTCCGATGGCTCCTTCTCGTCGTCTCCGTACGCCGAAGATAGATCCACTTGAAAGCTCCAACCATTAGCTCCTTCTTCGTTCTTTGAAGAAACTAGTTCACTTGGTTTGCCAAACCTAATGAACTAGAATGAGTAGAGAAGATTTAGAATGGGATTTTATCTATGGTTCTTGATTCTCAACACATGAGAGATATGAACCATAGATTAAAGAGAGGGAGCAAGAGCAAGAGGGTGAGAGCAAAATGGAGAGCTCAAGAACAAGAGAGAGAATGAGCAAGAAAGAATGAGGTTCTCTTTTGTCTCTCACCCTCTCATAATCCAAAGTAATCATAACTCATCATATCAATAAAAGTCTTATGTGATGGTTGAAGAAACCATAACCTTATCATGTCATGCACTCATTTTACTCAAATGAACAAGCAAGTAAAAGTCTTTGGCATGAAATGATAGTCATGGTTATCATGATGGTCAACTAGTCAAGCCTAGTCAACCGGTCAACAAGTCAACAAGTCAACAAAAGTCAACAAGTCAACAAAGTCAACAAAAGTCAACAACCAAGTCACCATAATACTTAATTAATATAATAGTTAATCACATATCATATTCTCATTAGGGTTGAGCAAAAAGTCAAAAAGTCAACGGTCAACTGTCAACAACCCTAATGAGAATCCGCTGTCTGTGCCTCCCTGTCAACTGTGCATACACACCCGCATCCGCGTTCCGAGGAACACGAATGCAAACTGGATAAATCCAATCCCATAAGGTACACTAGGATCTGGCTTAAACCAAAGCCCGCTAGTGTAAACTGTCCGGACACTGTACGTGCACAAGTGCACGGATGTGACCGAACCCTGTCGCAAAACCATGCGACCTGTCGCAATACCATGCAACCTCTACTCTTTTCCCTAAAGGCGAAAAGCTTTCTGTGTGGGACTCTAAAGACTCGACACTACGCTGGCAGTGGGTTTAACCACAGACCGCAAGTGGCACTAGCTGTGCGTAACGGTCCCCAGGTAATGCCGACAAGAAAACCGACGAGGCGAAACCCATCTGAACTCCTACTGAGCCTGAGTGTGACATTCTCCGTACAGTCCGGTCTGTTCGTCTGATACATCGCATGGCGGGCCTAGGGGGCGGTAAACGTCAGTCCCCCAATAGCGGTACAAGTCGTGCCGGAGCGAAGCCCAAAACACCCTGAGATAACACTGGAAACCTACCAGTATATCTCGTTTGCCCTGGCCAGGGACTACTCGTGTAATGGCTCTCCTAGTCACAGCGCGATGTCAACCCCCAATACCGGGAGAGACGAATCCTGTCTAACCGTCACTGCCTCCAAGTGCTTCGGGACTGCACCCAACCACCACCTGTTTGCACGACTCCTTTGAGCCGTAGTAGGGTAGTGATCAAAGTACAGTGGGAACACACCCGAGGCGAAGTGACAGTGTCAAGTCAGCGGACTAAGCTGTACTCATGTCACCTGGGAACTGATAACTAACGATAGGTATAATACCAACTAGTCAGTTCCCGACGAGTCCTGTCCAGTGTACCCGTAACGTAACGGGCACCCGCATACTATCTCAAGTACGACGTACTGACGGCTGTAGGACAGACCGTCTCCCACACTGGGATGAGAAGCGCATGCGCTGGTCTACTCCGGAGTATCGATGCCCTGTCTCGATAGTCCTGCGACCAGGGACCTGCATAAGGATGTGCTTATAGATTACCCAGCCCCACTAGTGTGACGGCCATCACATCGCTGGTAATCAAGCAAAGATCCTAAGGGCTCCACTAATGTGTTCAGGCGATATACAAAAATAAACACATGTACACATTGAAGTAGAAATAAACCAAGTAGCATACTACTATTTTGAGCAAGATTGTATATACAAGGTGAATATCCCAAGTATCCATTAAGTAATATACATACTAGTATGATACAGTAATGGCCTCTAGGGCATATACACTAACACTCATCATAGAGCACACCATATCACATAGGGTGCGATTGCTCCGCCGCGATTCACCGACGTTCTGTGGTGTATACGGAGGAGTAATGCTGAGAGAGAATCTCTTTATCCTTTAGAATAGTCCAGGATCTCCGTGCTCAAGTATTCTCCTCCCTGATCTCATCAAAGGACATAATACTTATACCCGTTTTGGTTCTCTACTTCTGACATATATTCATTGAGTTTCTCAAAAGGTTCAGACATGTGTTTCAACAGGAACATATGTCCGAATCTTGATAGATAATCAGTGAATGTAATGAAGTACAAAGAACCGGTCCTGGTATGTGTAGACCGGGGACCTTACATACATCATCATGTATCAATCCCAAGAGTTCACTAACTCTTTCTCTGTTTCCAATAAACGGAGTTGTGGTCATCTTATCTTTGTCACATGACTGGCAAGTTTCACAAGATGTAAATTCAAACAGATTTAAATATGCATCTTTATGTAACTTCAGCTAGTCGGGTCGCATTGATATGACCTAGTCTACAATACCTCAAGAAGGATTTGTTCATTTCTGAACTCTCCCTCTTGTGTGTGTTATGTACGTTTAAGAACTGTAGTTTGATTTAGAACGTCTATTCTTTTAGATAACGTGCCTGAACCGATCAACTCTTGATATAGGAAATGTTCAAAACATTATCCAACAATACAAAATTATATCCTTCTTTAATAAAAAAGAGACTGATATGATGTTGTATATCAGGTTCGGTATCTAATAACATTCGTTCAAAATCAATGTATTCTGGTAATACAGGTTGATAACTGCCAACAGACTTAGCTTGCAATAATTGCATCGATTCCAACTCTTGAAACTTATCTCCCGTTCTCAGTTCTCTACCTATCTATAGCCCATGTAACTGATTACATATGCGGGATCCTGATCCGGTATCTCATACCCAGAACGTAAAGGATACTGAGATACAGTTCTCTGTAATGAACACACCCGAAGAAGATGCATCAGCATGCACTTTCTTGGTTTGGGCGTCACGGGAATTCTGGTAATCCCCTATTTCCTGCTCAGTCTTATAACATTTATAAGTTGGAGCGGGACCAATGGTCCCTAGCGCAGTATAACAAGCGGGTTCGGTAAATACATCCATATTATTATCTTGATTAAGGCGTGACATGGTCGCTATCTGGAGAGAGAGAGAGAGAAGAAAACACTTAGCGTATGCTCTTGCAAGATTAGATTGGTTATTAATATATCTAATCAGGATGTCTCCCACTGTTGTAGTCAAATCATCCTTCAAACCCTAAAAGGAAAGACTAGCCGGGATTAATTACACACTACAAGTTTGCCAATCTTTCAGCCAGGCTAGTGCTGGTACTTTAAGGGAGGTTCCCCGTGCTTGCGCACGGTCCTAATTAAAATAAACCTCGTTTTCCTAGGGGCGTAACCCCATTAACACATTTCTAGATGTTAGTTATATGTATGCCCTAGAGGCCATTACTGTACATGAGATATATATCGTAGTGGAAGCTGGGACATATATAGGGAGGACTTTCTTGCTCGACATGATAGTACGCTATCTAGTTGCTCTTTATCTTAACATGTATACTTATTGTCTCTCTGTTACATGTTGATAAAGCCCTTAGGATGTGTACTCGACTTCCAGGACTATGATGTAGATCATACTAGTGGGGCCTGGATAGTCAATGAGTACATCCTTCAATGTTCCTAGTCATGGAAATATCAAGACGGAGCATCGATATTCCAGAGTAGACTAGCGTATATCTTCTCGACCCATATGATGGGCGATGGATGATCCCATATCCATTGGTGTTTAACATCAGAGACGGTATGCGGGTGCTCGGTGGAGACTGGGTACACTGAACGGACTCGCCGAGAACTCCCAGATGGTATTATACCACACGTCAGATGGCAGTTCTCAGGTGACACTGGTACAGCTTAGTCTGTTGACCCGAGATCGTCATAGAGTCTTGTGTGTCTCCCACTGTGCTTTGATTTCCACCCTACCACGGCTCTACTGAGTCGTGCAAACAGGTGGTTTTTGGGTACAGTACCGATTCACATGGAGGCAATGAGCGATAGGAGGGGATTCCTCTCTCCCGGTATTGGGGGTTGATGTTGCTCTATGCTGGACTGGCCGTAACTGGAAATCCCTGACCAAGGTTGCAGTGATTTACTGGTAAGAGTTATCCGTAGTTTCAAGCTTGTTATGGACCTTACATCGGCATAACTTATCAAGCTACCGGGATCTGACGTTTACCACCCCTAGGCGAGATATGCGACATATCAGACGAACAGACCGGACTGTGCGGTAAGTGTTACTGATTGAATTCGCAGGAGTGTGAGCAGGCTTGCTCGTTGATCTTTTGATCGCTCAATACCTGGGTGGCCGTTACGTTTAGCAGACCGCTTGCGGCTTGTGGGTGATTGATATGATCACCACCTACTGCCGACGTATTGACGAGTCTTTAGAGTCCTACACAGAGGTTTCCTGGCTCAAGTGAAACGAAATAGGAGCGCATATGAGATATGTGCGGGACCGAAAATAATACCAGTATGTGATACTGTATTCTATTCTCGCGATTTGTATCATCAGTCGGTTATATGAGATATAGCCGGGTTACCGAATCAAGTGTTGATTCGATATATTGATACACTAGATATTACTTGGTTATATGTGATATGACCGGATCATTAAATCAAGTGTTGATTTAATGATTTATTGTATAATTATATATTTGATATATTACTTTACATTAACTAGTATTTGTTCACTTAAGATTGACTTTCTCACTTTATGTGCACAAGTTGTATATGTGATATATGTTTGTGCACTACTTTGTATCATGATTGATGATAATGCAAACTTGGGTGTGTGTATGACTTACACCATATTTAAGATAATGGTTTGGGTTTTTATTTATTTTGGTAAAACAAAATAGTGGTTATCTTTGTCTTGGCTTGAAGCTTCATGAAGCTTTTAAGCATCTTTGACAAAGTCCACTCATTTTGTTTTGCATAAGATTTTCATTAACCTAACCATTACCTCAAACTATGGTTTAGTCTCTACAAAGGTAAACTCACCCATGGTTGCATTATGATAGACTTCACTTGATTATTCTTTTTACATAATTCTTATTCTTTTCCTTTTTCTTCTTCTTCTTCAAGAAGAAGTAAAGCTTGCTAGAAAAATTTCAAGTGAAGAAATAGAGTGAGAAACCCAAATCCAAAGTGAACCCACTTCCTATTTCATCATCCTCTACTACTTGCCATTTAGTTTAGGGTGTTCTCTTCACAAAGTTCTTGGCCTAGTGAAGATGGAGCTTGAGTTTGAGTCTCCTCGACGTAGATCATCTTCGGCCTCGAAGTCAACGACCTAGCCCGCTCATTTCTCCGAGGAAACCATCACTCGAGTCCGGGATCTTGATGATCGCAGCGAAGGGACGTCAACACGGAGCTTTAGAAGTGAAGGACCGGATCTACAAAGGTTGTAATCCCTTTCACTTAGTGTTAAAGTTGTTTGCTTGCTATAGTTTTCGCCTAATCTCTAGTATACGATCTTGGTTAGGGTTGTTCGGCACGGCTAAATTTTTTTTTTATCGGGCATGGTTGATACCTTGTAGAACCTTGTTAGAGTGCCTAGGATCCCTACAGTGGTATCAGAGCCAAGCTAGAGCTGTAGGCGAAGTCTAGGCGAAGTTTAAAGTCCGATAGAACCCGGATAACCCTGATTAAACCCTTCTCTGGACATTTTTTGAAATCGTGATTTTTTCAACATTAAAAATACTTTAAAAAATCATCAGGCAATTATGTGGAACTCTGTGAAAAACGACAAAGTAAGTAGACCAAAGCGCCGCGGAACCGCGGCATGGGCATGGCTCCCGCGGCTGTTCCGCGTCCGTACAGTCACATCATGCTTTGTCTTTTGCACAGTAAAGTCCCTATCAATTTCCTGATGCTTTTGGGTATGTTTAATTCTGCTCAAGGGTTGAGTTTTCTGGGTTGTATTGGGGACTCATTGATTCGATCGGATAATTTAACTTCGTTTATGTTTTTCCGGGTAATTTTAGAAAGTGTTATAAAGTTCGACCGGATATCAATAACTCACTTTTTCCCCTGCCGGAAAATTTCTAAGTGTTGGATTTTTCCGTAGTTTAAGAACGTTCTATGTCGTGCAAGTAACGCGATGGACCCTTTAGAAGACAACAAACCTTAACTCGATTATGTGACCGTCTTGAACTGCCTTTTGAACCTTAGGGTTTTGGCAGTACGGCGTGCCACATGTGACGCGTTGGCTTGACCCTTCTATGGCTGGACCATTGGTATTGTGGCATGTGATGGATGTTTTTAAACTAATTTCAAGTGTTGAGAACGGTTTGGAAAATCTTGGGTGTTTGATTATTCGATCGGAAAGTTTAACATTGTCTATTTATCTGGAATGTGATACAATATTTGGAATCCACAAGTATTTATGAGATAACTAATTTGTATGTTATAAATCTAGCAGTTCAGTCTCAAATGATCGGTTGCCACGGGATTTTGATGCGATCAAAAGTCCGTCGCAATCACGTAGCGTACGCGGATACTCGCCGGGTAAACTTAATAGATAGCCCCGTCCTATAGCCCCGACCAAGTGACTGTAGGAGAACCCCGTCGCCAAAAGCATCCGTTCGGGTGCTCGCGGCAGCGGTGTTCCGCCTTAGTGCACTTCGTCGACGGCATCCGGGGGTGCGGCCGTCTACTAAAGTTTGTGAAGAGCATTCAATCAGGATGTCGGGAATCTTGTTGAATTGCCCAACTTCATATTGAAAAGAGTTTTCGATATTGTGACTAAAATGCGGGGTTTATAATAGTTTGGCATTTGAGGTCTAAGGAATTCATTTGATTAGGCATGCGTTGTCTAAAGAGGTTGCGGATTCCAACTGTTGTAGTTTTACACTTTCTTTTCTGCGACCATAAGTGTAATATGTGGTGTATCTCCGGTTTCGTTGCTATACATCAACGACAATTGGGATACGCATATTTACTTACGTTGATGACATGTGATGTTATGTGCTGCTGGATATGTTATATTGGATCGTCATGTTTGAATAGCCGGGTTTTTTTATATGAGATGAGTGTTTTTCATTTTCATTCATGTAAAATCTTGTATGTAATATTCTTTTATTGGGGCACTTCCGGGCTGAGGATGATGTCACCATTGTATATTATTTACTTTTCCGCATTAGGATAGACCCAAGGAGGGGAGCACAAGTAACCGGGTTCTAGGGTCCAGTGGGAGACCATCTCGAGGAGTCGAGTCCGGGTCTCCTAACTCTAGAATTGG
This sequence comes from Agapanthus africanus, assembly GCA_030015575.1. NCBI lineage: Eukaryota > Viridiplantae > Streptophyta > Magnoliopsida > Asparagales > Amaryllidaceae > Agapanthus > Agapanthus africanus. The sequence continues at coordinate 205,169,674 of JASDDO010000031.1, read as the reverse complement.
TAAAGTTGCTTGCCGCTCTCGTAGGGGGTCTAGGGGTATGGGATTGGCTATTCATCACAACCGTGGAATCCGTGTTTTATAGGGGCTCAAAATAAAATACGGACGTCCTAGTATATCCAATATTCTATATGTTGTTTTCTGCTGCGTTATCTGTGATGTGATCATGTGATATGTTCAGATAGATACTGTATATAGTATATATGATATATTATATAGACGTTGCTTATGTTTTACACCCGCACTAGCCCTGCCCCGCTATGCCGTTAGTTACCTAACCTAACGGTGCATGACGGGACATCGAGGCGAATGCGGATGGCATAAGCGTACGTTGTATTTATCTATGATGTTTAGGTGGACTTAATGATAGGACATTCATTAATGAGATTAATGAAAGAAAATAATCCTAAAAGATGTTGTGGAATCGAATTTCAAAAATTAGGTAGCTCTAGTTGTTGCTTTGCATAGAGGTGTTCCTTGTAGAACATCCAGCACCTTATTCGATAAGGAAAGAGCCGAGATCCATTCACCGGGAGTGACCTCTTTAGCAATAATTAGCAGATGCTACAACCTTCGGTTTGTCTTTTGACTGCTTTTCTAGTTCTTGCTTTGCATAGTGGTATTGTGAATATCCTGCACCTCATTCGACGAGGAAAGAGCCGAGATCCCTTCACCGGGAGTGACCTCTTTAGCGAAACTAGCAAAAGCCTAAAAAACACTCTATTTTTGTCACGTCCCGAAAGTACGGAACTTGACCGGCACTTAAACTACGAAACGTCTCGAGGCGTACTTAATCTAAGTAAACCGAAAACCCAGAAATCCAAACCAAGAAAAGTAGTAGAGTGAAGGAAAACCATTTTAAATCAAGTAGTTTTAATAGCATAAGCCGAATTATACGTTTTTAAAAAACATCAAATATTTACTGAAAATTTCGGCAGAGTCTCCTTTGTAAATACTGGCCCCCAAACGGGATACAACATGAATAGTATACGAAATCAATAAAAGGAATCCCCAAGCGGGAGCTAGCTCTTCGTCAATCGACGGTCACAACCATACAAGCAATATAATATACAACGCCAAGGGCGAGGATCAAAACTCAAAGCAACAAGAAATCCACAGAAATACAATACAAGACTCTAGGGTCGAAAGAATAACATCACTGGTCTCTATCTCAGAAATAAATACATGTTTGGTTGATGGAATTTACTAGATACAACTGAATAATATTATACAAAGTAATATGATGGGTACGATACCAATAAACCCACCTACTAGCAAGTCACCGAAAGAAGCAGTGCCAGCAAAGCCGTAATGAAACCTGTACGGCAAAACCTGGAAGAAACTGTGGCACAACGGGGGTGAGTTGCCAACTCGTGAGTAGAAAAACATCTACGAACAGAAACCGAATGAACAACGCAATCCTAGGTCAACGGTCATAATATATCCTCAAATATATAACATGCAGCCTATAACAAAGGCTAGGGTACATATCTAACTCGAGTGTAATCCCATGTGCCCGTATCAGTGCCTCAGGTAGCAATATATCATATGGATGATGTATGAATGCATGAAACAGAATGCATGTACTGAAGAAAACTGCTTTCATAAATTAGTGAGATTTCTGTATCTTTTTAAAATGAGGTATCATAATATAATCAGCATAAAAAGTGCCTGGCATCGACACAAAACAAATATCCAAATATCTCGATATCTCTGCGTCACAATCTCTGTACCTCAATATCTCAATCTCACTATCTAGGGCGTCGTCAGTCTAGACCGGCCCCTACCATCAATCTTAAGACCACGAAGGTATCCTCCGGATATCCGACGCGTCGGGTAAAATCAACGGTCGGTAGTGTTCCCCTGCCACGCTCAACGTCAACAACACGATCCTCTTGCCCCGGGGTACCGCACCGGGCCCACCATGTACTTGAAACGGTTTCTCCACTCCTCGAATCGGGTCTCGAAATCCATCAGCAAATTCATGGTGGACGACTCATACATCATGAGAAAAAAACCGCACTTTTTATTTAAAAAGAGAGAAAGAGGTTTATATAAGTTTTGCGGTTCCCCCCCCCCCCAAATCCAGAAAATCTCATGAAAATCCGAATCCAAATCATCAATAGCATGTAAAACCATGAATGCGGCATAACAATGAATAACAGTATGCATGAAGTGACAAGTAATAACTACAATGTTAAGCTGGCATATGTAAGGCAGGTACACTAATATCATGTCAAATTACTAACTAACAAGCTAAGTCAAGCAATAATATTTTCTAAGGTGTACGTGACATGGCAATTACCGATGAAGATGTGTGTGAGCCGGCAAGTAACTGTACGTGGTACATACGCATCATCGGTAATGGTGCTGGTGTCCTAACAGTATGATATCAACAATGCAATAAGAAATTATAATATGAGTATGCGATGCGGAGCGAACATCAATAATGAGCGGGAGCTGAATACTAAACACAATGATACTATAAGTCAACAGTAGTGCCTTTTGGAATAACACGAATCGCGGTGTTTTGAAAATAAGGGCTACGGTGTTTTTAAGAAAAGATACTTCTTTTGAAATATCCGTAGAATCCCTTGACCTGTCTTTTAAAATACCCACGATCCGTTAGTTTTGAAATAGGTAGGAGTCTAATCTAGTCTAATAACTACACTAAACTATACGGCTGAACTAACAAGCTGAACTACAGGTAAGGAAACCGCCTAACATCTGATTCGATACATATACATACCTGTATATATATTAGTCGGTGATCCCGCCTCAATAACATCATATCCGATACCATATCTATAATCAGACATCCCAAGTCAAGAGTGCGGATCAAACATCAATATATAGCTCGTACGTAAATCCGTCGTACGGCATCCCCAAATCTGGGTACGGGTCAATATCATACTCAACCATTCTATGCATATCACTATTCACATGGTATCGTCGTCCAAAGATCCTCTATAAACATCAGGACGTATCTCAAGTACGAATCCTCCATATCACCGATATCATAATCTCAAATCAAATCTCATCGACTCATCTCAATCCCAAGTATCATCCTCAAATCCAGTATGTGAACACATAGTCCCATACCCATGTGAACACATAACAATATAACCCCATATAAGCACATATGAAAGAAGAATGTATGCAAGTATGGGTGTGTGTGTGTAAATGTGGTGCAACCTCTACTCTAGGGTCTCGCAACACTAAACCTATCCAATCACACCTAAAATCTATCTTTAACCAATAAACTCAACAATATATAATCAATATATATGTGTGTATACGTATTCGTATACATCACCACGAACTGCGGGGGTGCTATACGCCATCCACCCGACTTCTCCCCGTAGATATAAATCTACTCACCTGGTCCTCGCTCGCCGGTGCCGACGTCGCCACGCGCTTGCTTGTCGTCTCGAAGTCTTCGTAAGGGTACCTACATATCATAACGCACCGTATCGCATTAAAATCCGACTCATGACTAAAACGCCACACGAATCCCATATAGGTCAAAACCTATGGCTGCTTTCACAAATCAACCCAAAAATCCTCGACGTCGGCGTACAAATGCCAAACCATCGAGAAAAACCCAAACACACTCGTTTGCACGATCACAAGCACTAATTATACTATAAAATAGGTTAAAATTCACAAAAAACCCAAACTCACTTTAAAAGCCATTTTTCCGAAAATCTAGCAAGCAAATATTACCCGTTTTAGTACAAAACCCGATGTTTAAACAAATCTAGCGGCCATAATACTTATTAAATATCTCAAATAAGTCATAAAAACAATTTCCGCAATTTAATCTCATTAAATTTTATTAACCCCAAAATTCTAGTTTACAATATATCCAATTTTAACAATTTTATAGAAAAAATGCACAATAACAATTTAGCTTGGATTTCCATGAACTAAAGTATTAAACAACACTTTATAATGTTAATGAAGTCATGAAAAACCTAATTACATTTTTAAACCCAATTATTTAACCAATTTTAAAAACCTAGTTAGCAAATTAGCGTAATTATCAAAAATTTTAACAAACAATTAACAACTAGCTACAAACTTTGTTTTAACATGTCATAAGGGTCTAATTACAACACACAACCATACACCAAATTCACAAAACCCTAACTTGCATTCAATCCCTTTCTAGAATTTCCAAACTTGCAACAAAAGCCTAATTTACACTTAAATAAATTAGCTTTAAGGACTTAACTAACAAATTAAGCAAAAGATTTAGAAATTATACCCAAAACATTTGAAGATCCATAAGCACCCATAGCCTCCCAAATTGAAATCTTGTTCCCTAGATCCATGCTAAATAGGCAAATGAGAAATGGGTAGGAGTTGGATTTTGATTTCGGTGAGGTTTAACTTGATTTTTAAGAAGTTTTTGAAGGATTTTGGAGATAAGATAAGGTGGTGAAATGGGGGGAATGAGGTGCAGAATTTCGGCCAGAGGAGAGGAGAGGAGAGGAGAGGGAGAGGTGAGGGGATTTGCGTGGAAATTCCAAGGTCAATGCCCTCACAAATTACCATAATACCCCTACTTTTTTAATATATATAAAAAAAAACCTTTTTACACCATTTCCTTCACATGAATTGAAGGCAAAGGAGGGGGGAGGGAGTGTCATGCTGCCAAGGTGGTGGTGGGGCCGGCTATGTGAGTGGGTGAGGATGTGTGTGAGGTTGCAAAAAAATTCCATGCAAAAAGAACCCCTCAAGTTACCAAATTGCAAGTTTTAGTTTAATTTATTTAAATTTTAATTTCCCTTGATTATAACCAACTAGAAGTTGAAATAAATTGCTAAATATTTATATTACTAACTAGATTTTAGTTTTCATGATTCTAAAGTATATAATTAGCTCATTCAAATTTGTATTTATCGCTAATTAATGTATTTTTAACAGCTAAAAAAAATATTAAAATAATTAATTTTCGGAAAAATTTTCAGAAAATTTGAAATTTCATCAGTGGCTCAATAAACACCAAACACTAGCAATTACATAGTTAGAATATGTATATTTAATTTTAAAATAAAGATATTTGCATTTTGACTTTTTACAGAAAACCCTCTTATTTTACCGATTTTTCCGAAATTTCACCGAAACGATTTTCAAAACTTTACAATTTTAAACCATTTGATTCCGCAGCGAGATCAAGTTCAAAGCGTTAAAGGTTTTCTTAAGGACCATCCGCAACCCTCCATCATTTTAGGAAGTAGAGTACTTAGTATTCGTGCTACGTTTGTCGACCATAGCCGAGGCATAGTGTGCGGTAGCTAAGTGATGTCTTCCTACACAGCATATGATGCGATTAGTTAGGACAGTCACGTGACTTTGTTGACCTTAGCCAAGGGTCATGTGGGTGGGTCTAATTAATCACGAAATGACGGGTAGAACTTGACTAGTGCTTATGATTTGTTGACCATAGCCAAGGTCATAGGTGCTAGGGGTAAAAACCATTATCGGGAGTTTCAAGTGTTGAAATTTGTAATGAGATTGCATACCTTCTATATGATAGTTGGATCCTGATACCCGCTGCGAGTAATAGTTACTCCTGGGAGAGTTTTGCACTTTACAATTAGCCGATCAAGTAGGTGTCTAGAAAGGTGTCAACGGGGTTACGCCCCTGGGAAAACGAGGTTTATTTTGATTAGGTCCGTGCGAAAGCACGAGGAACCTCCCTCAAAGTACCGGCACTGGCCTGGCTGAAAGATTGGCGAACTTGTAGAGTGTAATTAATCCCGGCTAGTCTTTCCTTTTAAGGTTTGAAGGAAGATTTGATAAAAACAGTGGGAGCCATCCTGATTAGATAAAATATATAACCAATCTAATCTTGCAAGAGCGCACGCAGAGTGTTTTCTTCTCTCTCTCTCCAGGTAGCGACCATGTCACACCTTAATCAAGATAATAATATGGATGTATTGACCGGACCCGCTTGTTATACTGAGCAGGGGAACGTTGGTCCTACTCCAACTTATAATTGTTATAAGACCGAGCAGGAAATACGGGAATACCAGGATTCCCATGCCTCCCAAACGAAGAAAGTGCATGATGATGCATCTTCTTCGGGTGTGTTCATTACAAAGAACTGTTTCTCAGTATCCTCTACGTCCTGGGTATTAGATACCGGATCAGGATCTCATATATGTAATCTGTTACATGGGCTACAGATAGGTAGAGAACTGAGAACGAGTGATAAGTTTCAAGAGTTGAAAATGGTGCAATTGTTGCAGCCAAGATGTTGGCAGTTATCACCCTGTATTACCAAATACATTGATTCTGAACGAATGTTATTAGATACCGAATCTGACATACAACATCATATCAGTCTCTTTATTTATTAAAGAAGGATATAATTTTGTATTGTTGGATAATGTTTTGCACATTTCCTATATCAAGTGTTGACCGGTTCAGGCACGTTATCTAAAAGCATATACATTCTAAATCAATCCACAGTTCTTAGCGTACAGAACACACACAAGAGGAAGATTTTAGAAATAAACGAATCCTTCTTGAGGCATTGTAGACTAGGTCATATCTATGCGACCCGACTAGCTAAGTTACATTTAGATGCATATTTAAATCAGTTTGAATTTACATCTTGTGAAACTTGCCAGTCATGTCACAAAGATAAGATGACCATAGCTCCGTTTACTGGAAATAGAGAAAGGGTTAGTGAACTTTTGGGACTGATACATAGTGATGTATGAAGGTCCCCTGTCTGCAGATGCCAGGACTGGTTCTTTATACTTCCTTACATTCAATGAGAATCTCTCAAGATTCGGACACATGTTCCTATTGAAACACATGTCTGAAACTTTTGAGAAATTCAAAGAATGTAAGATAAAAGTAGAGAATCAAAACCGGGTAGAAGTATTATGTCCTATGATGAGATCAAGGAGGAGAATACTTGTGCATGGAATTCCTGGACTATTCCAAACGAGAATGAGATTCTCTCTCAGCATTACTCCTCCGTATACACCACAGCACAACGGTGTATCGGGGCGGAGCAATAGCACCCTATGAGATATGGTGTGCTCTATGATGAGTATTACTGAGTTACCTATTTCCTTTCGGGGGTTATGCACTTGAGAAGATTCATACCTATTGAATTGGATTCCAATCAAATCAGTGCCTACCACTCCATATGAGATATGGTGTGGGAAGAGCCCATCTCTTAAGTAAGTTAAGATTTGGGATTGTCCGGCCTATGTCAAAAGCAGAATCCGGACAAGATCGAGGCAAGGTCAGTTCTGTAGAACTGGAAGGAGTTCCAGCTATACAAACTACAGCTGATGATTTGACAGAACCAAAGGATTCAATAGTCCCCGACGAACCTCAGCTTCCCCGCCAATCTAGCAGGGTTCCTCACTTTCCTGAGAGATACTTTGGTTTCTCGATGACAGTGGGAGTGAGGATTGCATCATGAGATGATGACCCAACTAGTTTCGAGTAGGCCATCAAGAGTAGGGACTCTGTAAAAATGGCTGGATGCTTAGTGATCTGAGATGGAATCCATGTACACCAACAAAGTATGGACTTTGGCTGCTATATCTGAAGGGTTAAATCCCCATCAGGAGCAAGTATATTTTGAGAAGATTACTTGGTGTAAATGGAAAGGTTGAGACTTTCAAAGCTAGACTTGTTAAAGGTTTTCGTCATCAACCAGGCGTGGATAATGATGAAACCTTTTCCAGAGGCTTTGCTTAAGTCCATTCGGATCCTACTTGCCATTGCTACATACCATGACCGCGATATCTGGTGGTTGGGTGTCATGACTGCTTTTCTAAATATTGATGTAGAAGAGAGCGTCTATAAGTACACAGCCAGAGGGCTTCGTAGACAGTTGGAGCAGCGAAAACGTGTGCAAGTTGCTTTACAGGATAAAGCAGGCATCGCGGAGTTGGAACGTCTGTTTTTGATGTGGTAGTCAAAGTGTTTGACTTCATCAAAATGGTAGATGAATCTTGTACATACAAAAAGGTAGTAGAGAGTAAGGTGATCCTCGTAGGGTACGTGGATGACATACTCTTGATAGGGAAGGAGTTTCCTATGCTACGCTCGGTCAATCTCCTCTTATCACAAGGATTCTCCAAATAAGATCAAAGTGATACCTCCTAAATCCTAGGTTATGGATCTATGGGATAGATCTAAATGGATATTAGGATTCTCACTAGGTGTAGTGAGATGGTATCAATCGATCCTGGGGAGAATCACTGGAAAAGTTCCAGGGTGATAAGGACGACTGAATGTCAGTCGCAGGAATTGTCTTTACCCTCAGTGGAGGGACGGTATGTTGGAAGAGTTCCAGGCTAAGATACCGTGTCAAACTAGACGATAAAGGCTGGTGACATCGCTATCAAAGATACTACCAAAGAAGCAGTTTGGGTGTATATTAGTTCATGAGATGAACTAGGTTCCTACCATTGTGTGACAATGGAAGTGTGGCTTTGATCCAGGAACCACGGTCCCATCAATGACCCCGACAAATTCCAAGGCAGTGTCACCTGATCATGGAGATAGTTGATCTCTAGGGAGATCGAGGTTAGGAGAGTAGACTCAGAGGACAATACGGCGGATCCACTCATAAAGGCATTTTCCTAGAGAGAGACTTTTATGGGATGGTTGAGTATGAGATACTGCAACCACTACTACAGATGGCCCTAGTGCAAGTGGGAGATTGTTAGTTATATGTATGCCCTAGAGGCCATTACTGTTTATGAGATATATATCGTAGTGGATGCTGGGACATATATAGGGAGGACTTTCTTGCTCGACATGATATTACGCTATCTGGTTGCTCTTTATCTTAACATGTATTCTTATTGTCTCTCTGTTACATGTTGATAAAGCCCTTAGGATGTGTACTCGACTTCCAGGACTATGACGTAGATCATACTAGTGGGGCCTGGATAGTCAATGAGTACATCCTTCAATGTTCCTAGTCGTGGGAATATCGAGACGGGGCATCGATATTCCAAAGTAGACTAGCGTATATCTTCTCGACCCATGTGATGGGCGATGGATGATCCCATATCCATTGGTGTTTGACATCAGAGACAGTATGCGGGTGCTCAGTGGAGACTGGGTACACTGAACGGACTCGCCGAGAACTCCCAGATGGTATTATACCTCACGTCAGATGGTAGTTCTCAGGTGACAATGGTACAGCTTAGTCTGTTGACCCAAGATCGTCATAGAGTTTTGTGTGTCTCCCACTGTGCTTTGATTTCCACCCTACCACGGCTCTACTGAGTCGTGCAAACAGGTGGTTTTTGGGTACAGTCCCGATTCACATGGAGGCAATGAGCGATAGGAGGGGATTCGTCTTTCCCGGTATTGGGGGTTGATGATGCGCTATGCTCAACCGGCCGTAACTGGAAATCCCTGGCCAGGGTTGCAGTGATTTACTGGTAAGAGTTATCAGTAGTTTCACGCTTGTTATGGACCTTACATCGGCATGACATAACAAGCTACCGGGTTCTGACGTTTACCACCCCTAGGCGAGATATGCGACATATCAGACGAACAGACCGGACTGTGCGGTAAGTGTTACTGATTGGATTCGCAGGAGTGAGCAGGCTTGCTCGTTGATCTTCTGATCGCTCAATACCTGGGTGGCCGTTACGTTTATCAGACCGCTTGCGGCTTATGGGTGATTGATATGATCACCACCTACTGCCGGCGTATTGATGAGTCTTTAGAGTCCTACACAGAGGTTTCCTGGCTCAAGAAAAACGAAATAGGAGCGCATATGAGATATGTGCGGGACCGAGAATAATACCAGTATGTGATATTGTATTCTATTCTCGCGATTTGTATCATCGGTCGGTTATATGAGATATAGCCGGGTTACCGAATCAAGTGTTGATTCGATATATTGATACACTAGATATTAGTCGGTTATATGCGATATGACCGGATCATTAAATCAAGTGTTGATTTAATGATTTAATGTATAATTATATATTTGATATATTACTTTACATTAACTAGTATTTGTTCACTTAAGATTGACTTTCTCACTTTATGTGCACAAGTTGTATATGTGATATATGTTTGTGCACTACTTTGTATCATGATTGATGATACATGCAAACTTGGGTGTGTGTATGACTTACACCATATTTAAGATAATGGTTTGGGTTTTTATTTATTTTGGTAAAACAAAATGGTGGTTATCTTTGTCTTGGCTTGAAACTTCATGAAGCTTTTAAGCATCTTTGACAAAGTCCACTCATTTTGTTTTGCATAAGATTTTCATTAACCTAACCATTACCTCAAACTATGGTTTAGTCTCTACAAAGGTAAACTCACCCATGGTTGCATTATGATAGACTTCACTTGATTATTCTTTTTACATAATTCTTAATCTTTTCTTTCTTCTTCTTCTTCAAAAAGAAGAAAAGCTTGCTAGAAAAATTTCAAGTGAAGAAATAGAGTGAGAAACCCAAATCCAAAGTGAACCCACTTCCTATTTCATCATCCTCTACTACTTGCCATTTAGTTTAGGGTGTTCTCTTCACAAAGTTCTTGATCTATTGAAGATGGAGCTTGAGTTTGAGTCTCCTCGACGTAGATCATCTTCGGCCTCGAAGTCAACGACCTAGCCCGCTCATTTCTCCGAAGAAACCATCACTCGAGTCTGGGATCTTGATGATCGCAGCGAAGGGACGTCAACACGGAGCTTTAAAAGTGAAGGACCAGATCTACAAAGGTTGTAATCCCTTTCACTTAGTGTTAAAGTTGTTTGCTTGCTATAGTTTTCACCTAATCTCTAGTATACGATCTTGGTTAGGGTTATTCGGCACGGCTAAATTTTTTTTTATCGGGCATGGTTGATGCCTTGTAGAACCTTGTTAGAGTGCCTAGGATCCCTACACTAGACACCTACTTGATCGGCTAATTTTAATGTGTAAAACTCTCCCAGGAGTAACACTTACTTGTAGTGGGTATCGGGATCCAACTATCTCATAGGAAGTATGCAATCTCATTGCAAATTTCAACACTTGAAATTCCCGATAATACTTTTACCCCTAGCGTCCTATGACCTTGACGCATGCCAAACAACCCATAGTCTGCTAGTCAAGTTCAACCCGTACATTTCATGATTGAATTAAACCCACCCGCACGACCCTTGACGCATGCCAAACAACGCCGTACGAATACCCTAATCCAATCGCATCGTATGCTGGCAGATAACCACTAGTTAGCTACCGTACACTACGCCTTGACGCATGCCAAACTATCGAAGCACGAATACTAAGTAGTACTTATCTGAAATGACGGAGGGCTACGCAGGTTTTTAAGAAAATCATGAGCGTAATGAACTTGATATCATTGTAGAATCGAGTGATTTTTGAATGGAGTGTTTTTGAGGCTTTCACTATTTTTGCTAAAGAGATCACTCCCGGTGAAGGGATCGTCGGCTCTTTCCTTATCGAATAAGGTGCTGGATATTTCACAAATACCACTATGCAAAGAAAAAACTATAGAAGCAATCAAAAGACAAACCGAGTGTGTAGCATCTGCTAGTTTCGCTAAAGAGGTCACTCCCGGTAAAGGGATCTCGGCTCTTTCCTTATCGAATAAGGTGCTGAATATTCTGCAAGGAATACCGCTATGCAAAGCAAGAACTAGAGCTACCAGTTTTTAAACAAGTTTCTACAACATCTTTAGGTTTCTTTTATTTCATTAATCTCATTAATGAAGTCCCATTTTATTATGCTTCACAAGCATCAGATTTGAAACGAAATCAGCAATATAACATATATCTCATATATATAATATAAACATTCATCTCAGGCAGTAATATGATCTCATCACAGAACAATGCAGCAGAAGATAACAAATGAAATATTGGATATACTAGGACGTCTGTGTTTTATATCGAGCCTGTATAAAACACGGATTCCACGGTCGCGATGAATAGCCAATCCCACACCCCTAGACCCCTACGAGAGCGGCAAGCAACCCTACCAATTCTATTGTTAGGAGATCCGGTCTCGACTCCTCGAGATAGTCTCCCACTGGACCCTAGAACCCGGTTACTTGTGCTCCCAGCCTTGGATCTATCCTAATGCGGAAAAGTAAATAATATACAATGGTGACATCATCCTCATCCCGGAAGTGCCCCAATAAAAGAATATTACATACAATGAATTTTACATGAATGAAAAAGAAAAACTCTCATCCCACATAAACCCCCAGCTATTCAAACACGACGATCCAATATAACATATCACAGCAACACATAACATCACATGTCATCAACGTAAGTAAATATGCGTATCCCAATTATCATTGATGTATAGCAACGAAACCGGCGATACACTACATATTACACTTACTGTCGCAGAAAAGAAAGTGTAAAACTACAACTGTTGGAATCCGCAACCTCCTAAGACATCGCATGCCTAACCAAATGAATTCCTTAGACATCGCTTCCCTACCAATTATAAACCCCGTATTTTAGTCTCGTTATCGAAAACACTTTTCAATATTTAGTCGGGAAATTCTACAAGATTCCCGACGTCCTGATCGAATGCTCGTCGAAAACTTTAATAGACGGTCGCACCCCCGATGTCGTCGACGAAGTGCACTAAGGCGGAACACCGCTGCCGCGAGCACCCGAACGGATGCTTTTGGCGACGGGGTTCTCCTACAGTCACTTGGTCGGGGCTGTGGGGTGTGTCTATCTATTAAGTTTACCCAGTGAGTATCCGCGTACGCTACGTGATTGCGACGGACTTTTGATCGCATCAAAATCCCATGGCAACCGATCATCAGAGACTAGACTGCTAGATTTATAACATTCAAATTAGTTATCTCATAACTACTTGTGGATTCCAAATATTGTATCACATTCCAGATAAATAGATAATGTTAAAATTTCCGATCGAATAATCAAACACCCAAGATTTTCCAAATAGCTCAACACTTGAGCGGAGTTCAAAAATCCCAGAACATGTCACAGCCCCAATGAACCAACCGTAGAAGGGTCAAACCAACTCCTCACATGTGGCAACGCTAAACTACCACAAACCCTAGGGTTCAGTGGCAGTTTTGACGATCACATAATCGAGTTATGGTTATGTTCTTCTAGAGGGTCCACAGATACGCTTGCATGATTTCCCGAAAGTTTCAAACTCGTGAAAAAATCCAACACTTGAAAGTTTTCCGACAGGGGAAAAAGTGAGTTATTGAAATCCTTTCGAACTTTTTAACACGTTCTAAATTACCCGAAAAACTAAACGATGCTAAATTTTCCGATCGAATCAACGAATTCTAAAGATCTCCAGAACACATAACACTGGAGTAGAATTAAAAATTCCCAGAAGCATGAAAAAGTACCCAAGAATAATACCCTGAAGTAATAGCCCCTAACTCCCAAGGTTGGTCGCGGAACCGCCGCCAAACGCATGGTTTGGCCGCAGTTCCGCAGTCCCTTGAGGGAGTTACTGCTTCGTACTTCATAGTAATTCTTATAATTCCCTGCACGATTTTCTGAGTATTTTTAATACGGAAAAAATCAACATTTTAAAAAATTTCCAGAGAGGGGGTCAAAATCGATGTTCAGGGGTTCGATCGGACTTTTAACTTCGTCTATATGACGCTTAAAGCTCTAGCATAGCTCTGATACCACTGTAGGGTTACTAGGTACTAGAACAAGGTTCGACATGGCATCAACAATGCCAAAATTAAATTTTTCAAGTGCCGAACGACCCAAGAAAGATCTTAGACTAGAGATTAGGCGAAACAATGAGCAAGTAAACAACTTTACTTCTAAGAGTTTGGGATTACAACCTTTATAGTCCGTTCCTTCACTTCATAAGCTCCGTGTTGAGGTCCCTTCACTGCGATCATCAAGTACCCGGACTCTAGAGAGGCTCTATGAAGAGAAAGATGCATGCTTGCTTCCGATCATCAATAACTAAGATGATCTACCTTGAAGAAACTCAAACCCATGCTCTTGCTTCACTAATCTAGTATTAGAAAAGCAAACACCCTAATCTATGTGGCTAGAATAGATGAGGATGATGAAGTAGGAATTTATCTCTCTTTTGTTTTCATTTTCTCACTCATTATCATCACATGTCAAAAAACTAGAAAGCTTTTTTAAGAGAAGAAGAAGAACAAATCTCTTTGTGATGAATAATGAAATCATTGTGCGAGGTTAGAATTGCAACCATGGGTTAAGAAAGAAGACTTAACCATTGTAGAGAATTAACTATGGTAAACTGTTTGGGTTGGGTTAAGAAATATCTACATAAAATATCATAAGTCAAAGTCAAAGCTTCAAGAAGCTTCTTGAAAGCTTCATCCAAGCTTAGCCCTAATCCAAACCCTAACCATATTTAAACTCCACAAAACATGTTGCATTTGTAACCCTAACTTGTTACAATATTATATATCACATATACAATATTTATTGTAACAATATAAAATAATACAATTAACATATATCACATATATATCAATGTATTATCCAAGTGAGAAAAAGAATCTTTAAGTGAGCTAATATTAGTTAATGTAATATAATATATCATATATATAATTATACATTAAATTATCAAATCAATACTTGATCCGATAATACGGCTATTTCACAAATAACCGACTAATATAATCTGCATCAGTTCATCGAATCAACACTTGATCCGATGACCCGGCTATATCACATATACCCGGCCAATATCACATATCGTGAGAATCTAATACGGTATCACATACACGTATTGTTCTCGGTCCCGCACATATCACATATGTGCTCCTACTCCGTTTTGCCTGAGCCAGGAAACCTCTGTGTAGGACTCTAAAGAATCATCAATACGCCGGCAGTAGGTAATGATCATATCAAACACCCACTAGCTGCAAGCGTTCTGCTAAACGTAACAGCCACCTAGGTATTGAGCGATCAGAAGATCAACAAGCAAGCCAATACATTCTCCTGCGAATCCAATCAGTATCACTGCCGTACAGTCCGGCCTCTTCGTCTGATATGTCGCATATCTCGCTTAGGGGTGGTAAACGTCAGACCCCAGTAGCTTGATAAGTCGTGTCGATATGAGGTCCATAACAGTTCGAGAAACTACTGATAACACTTACCAGTAAATCTCAGCAACCCTGGCCAGGAATTTCCAGTTATAGCCAATCGAACACAGCGCAACATCAACACCCTATACCGGGAGAGACGAAACCCCTCCTATCGCTCATTGCCTCCATGTGATTCGGGACTGTACCCAAAAGCCATCGTTTTGCACGCCCTCTTGGACGTGGTATGATGGAAATCAAAGCACGGTGGGAATCACACAAGACTCTATGACGATCTCGGGTCTACAGACTAACCTGTACCAGTGTCACCAGAGAACTGCCATCTGATGTGAGGTATAATACCATCTGGGAGTTCTCGGCGAGTTCGTCCAGTGTACCCAATCTCCACTGAGCACCCGTATACCTTCTCTGATGTCAAACACCAATGGATATAGGATCATCCATTGCCCATCATATGGGTCAAGAAGCTCATACGCTAGTCTACTCTGGTATATCGATGCCCTGTCTCGATATACCTATGACTAGGAACATAAGAAGGATGTACTTAGCGACTACTCTGTCCCCACTAGTATGATCTGCATCATAGTCTTGGTAGTCAAGTACTCATCTTAAGGGCTTTATCAACATGTAACTCAGAGACAATCAGAGTACATGTTTAGATAAAGAGCAACCAGATAGCATACTATCATGTCGAGCAAGAAAGTCCTCCCTATATGTCACGACCCGAAATTGGCACGTGACGACCCTAATACTATGCAACGTCTACAGGTGTAACGCAGTAAAAGAAAGCCAAAACCCAGAATCTAAACCATTAAAAGACAAGAAACATTGTTTATACTTTTGAAAATCTCAAGTATAAATTCTTTAAGTCCAATTTACTTTCTTGAAAATTTCGGCAGCACCTCCTTTGTAAAAACCAACCCCAAAAATGGGTACAACATAAATATAAAGTAAAGCATCCCCAACGGGAGCAAATCCACTCCCAACGGAGGAAAACAACCACCACAACAGATATACGATGCCGTAGCGAAGAAATAAAAGACGATAGAAGTAAAACTGCATAAAAGACATCCAAGTCACCAAATATACAATATCGTCCTCACATCAAGTCTCTAAGTCATACAAGATAATGGTAGATGGAGAGTACAGGATACAACGAATATACAATAAACAAGTTTGGATAACCGCAAAACCCACCTAAGAAAAACTGCACACTGTGAGCTGAAGCGGTATCCGCTGCAAAAGATGATGTGATAGATGAATAGCCTGTCTCGATTACTCTGGAGAACAACCTGCAAACACTGTGGCACAACGGGGGTGAGTTGCCCACTCATGAATAGTAAATAACATATGCAGGTAATCGCAAGTATGCACGTACAACGCGAATCTAACATAAGCAACTAATAGCAATAAAAGTCATATGTGTGCAATAGTAATGAAAGGTACACTAGCAGGTATCACTAATACATGAAGTAGTAATATGACAATCTGTAAGTAAGAATCATGTAAGGTACTCTATCAGGTACAACTAATAAATGAAGACATGATATGACAATGTATATATGCAACAGTCATGAAAGGTACTCCAGCAGGTACAACTAATACATGAAGCAGTGCATAAAAAATAAATGCGAAGTATGGGATGAAACATGTCATTTCCACGGAATCCTGACATCGTGGTAGGACCAAAGTCCATCAAGACAATCCAAATCCCAATTTCCTCAAATCAGCCCCCAAATTGGCTCTCATATCATGTAAGTTTCACAAATCCTGAATGTATAATATCAAATAAATATCATATATCCTGTAACCAATATCAAGTGAATCTCATATATCCTGAATCCAATATCAAGTGAATCTCATATATCCAATATCCAGTAAGTTTCATATAAAGTGACTGTCCAACATCGACACCCAAAAATATCATGAAACAAGTGCTTAGCATCGACACAAAAATACTCATATCCATACGTTCCTCGAATCGTAAGTGTCCGGTATCGACACCCGTGATCCACGTATCGGTCTTTCTCATATTCATACGTTCCTCGAATCGTAAGTGTCCGGTATCGACACCTGTGATCCACGTATCGGTATATGCGTTCCTCGAATCGTAAGTGTCCGGTATCGACACCCGTGATCCACCTATCGGTATAAAACAAATCTCTGAGTAGATGCATACAAATATCAAGTAAAGAATAAGAACACTAGCATAATTTCATGAAACCACCACGATCCTCAAATCCAGAAAACATTAAGTAATGAATAAGTATAAATGCATGAATCAATACACATATATTAGAGTCCCATTCCACTAATATATGTGTATAGGCATATATAACAGCGTCCTATTCCACTGTTATATGTACTTAGGAGTAAAAATATCAGAGAACATCATATGAAATCCATGGATGTAATATATGCAAACATGAAACAGTAATATGAGCATATAAAGGAAAACCACTATTTAACTGCAACAAGTTATTAAATATATCATGCGGTTCCTGATTTCTCCGAAATCAGATGCAACATCATATACAAGTGAACATGTAGCTATAACAAGGTAAGCGTAACCATGTCTGTATAGCAAGATATGTGTGTCCATATGTAAGTATGTATGATGTAAAAGTATCTGTAGCAAGGTATGTCTCTGTACCTATCCATAATACCCTCCAGGTATATGTATGTATGTATGCCAGATGTACATATAGATATGTCTCATATGTGTATATACTTATCACTAATGGTACACTACCATATAGGTATATGGGTAACTAGCATGTAAGCATGTCATGGCATATGTGTAAGCTTGTAGGTGTATAGGTATACTATATGTCATATGCACAATGAAAATAAGGATCGTGTCTCAATGTCACTAAGCAATCCAAGATCACATATATATAGGTGTTGTGCGTGTCATGGCGATTATTGACGGTGTGTGTGGCATACAATCAGTGCTCGTGCAACATAAGCCGTCAATAATAGTGCAGTGTCCTATGGATACTAGTCCAAGCACAACAATTAACTGAGCAGTAGGGTGTATACGCAATTCTAAATATGAAATAGAATATGCGACAAGTCAATTCATTTCTAGCCCAGACGCATAATGACATGAGAGCGATTCTCCTGTATATGTTAAATCTACTCACCAACGCTCTTGTCTAAGTGAAGCCTACCACCTGTTTTCCCTTCGTCGCAGCGTCCGAAGTCCCCTCCTGCGAACCTAAAATTTCACAAACACATCACATAAGCTAAATATCCTGAAACGAAGAAAAGACAACGAAACGCAAGGATAACGCCCTGAAAAATGCACTGCGCACTTAGCGCATCTTGTAAGTCCACGTTGCCCACCCCGGTCCTTACGGGGAGGCAGAAACGGTAAAAACGATTTTTTATGACAATGCAACATGGACTAGAAAGGATGATCTTTGCTATAAAAAAAAACCTAGCAAACTAACTACGAGTTTAGCTGCTCGGTTAGGAGGTTATACCTTGGTCTTGAACTCCTTCTCTTCTTGCTCCTTGGAGTGGTTTGAACGGCTCCTCCTCGTAGTCTTCCTTTTGCCGAAGAAGGATCCACCCGAAGGCCTCTACCTTGAGCTCCTACCTCAACCTAGAGGTAACTAAAGTGCCTGGCTTGCTAAACTTAGAACTCTGGAATGAGTAGAGAGAAGTTATGGTGGTTTTACCTCAAGAGCTCATGGTTCTCAACACATGAAAGATGAGACCTTTGAGAGAGAGGAAGAGGATGAGCTTTGGATGAGGGAGAATGAGCAAGTGAGAATGAGATAATAATTAACAACCATGCTCCCAAAAGTAAGAATAATGATGATGATGATAATAATTAAGAATTGTGATGGTTAGTTTCAATGACCATTATCATTTTATGAATTTAATGCATTTTGTAAAGAACAACAAGTCAACAAAAGTCATTGAAATGAAATGATGATGGTCAACAAGTCCGCATTGGTCAACCGGTCAACAAAGTCAATAAGTCAACAAAAGTCAAATGTTTAACTCAACCATGGCACAATAATCCTTAATTAAGATTATTAATCATATTTCTTATTCTCATTAGGGTTTAGAAAAAGTCAACGGTCAACGGTCAACGGTCCCAATGAGAATCCTCTGCCTCTGCCAACTGTGCATACACATCCGCACCCGTGTTCCGAGGAACACGAATACAATGAGATAAAACCAATCCCAAAACATATACTAGGATCTGGCTTAAACCAAAGCCCGCTAGTAATGACTGCCCGAACACCAAACATGCACAAGTGAGCGGATGTGAATGAACCCTGTCGCAAAACCATGCAACCTCTACTCTGTTTTTCCCAAAGGCGAATAGCCCTCTGTGTGGGACTCTAAAGACTCGACACTACGCTGGCAGTGGGTTTAACCACAGGCCGCAAGCAGTACTAGATGTACGTAACGGTCCCCAGGTAGATGCCGATAAGAAGGCTGATGAGGTGAACCCATCCGAACTCCTACTGAGCCTGAATGTGACAATCTCCGTACAGTCCGGTCTGTTCGTCTGAGAGTATTGGATGGCGGGCCTAGGGGCGGTAAACATCAGTCCCCTAATAGCGGTACAAGTCGTGTCAGAGTGTAGCCTAGAACACCCTGAGATAACACTGGAAATGCTACCAGTATGACTCGCTTGCCCTGGCCAGCGACTTTGTGTAATGGCTCTCCTAGACACAGTGCGATATCAACCCCCAATACCGGGAGAGACGAATCCTGTCTAACCGTCTCTGCTTCCAAGTGCTTCGGGACTGCACCCAACTACTACCTGTTTGCACGACTCATTTGAGCCATGGTAGGGTAGTAATCTAAGAACAGTGGGAACACACTCGAGGCGAAGAGACAGTGTCAAGTCAACGGACTATGTTGTACTAATGTCACCTGGGAACTGATAACAGACGATAGGTATACTACCAAACCAATAGTTCCCAATGAGTCCTGTCTAGTGTACTCGTAACCTAACGAGCACCTGCATACTATCTCCAGTACGGCGTACTGATGGCTGTGGGACAGACCATCTCCCCTCCTGGGATGAGAAGCGTATACACTAGTCTACTCTGAAGTATCGATGCCCTGTATCGATAATCCTACGACTAGGGACCTGTATACGGATGTACTTATAGATTACCCAGCCCCCACTAGTGTGACTGCCATCACAACGCTGGTAATCAAGCAAAGATCCTAAGGGCTCCACTAATGTGTATAGGCGATATGCTAAAAGAAACATATGCACACATTAAAGTAGAAACAAACCAAGTAGCATACTACTATTTCGAGCAAGATTGTCTATACAACTGTGAATATCCCAAGCTTCCATTAAGTAATATACAAACTAGTATGATACAGTAATGGCCTCTAGGGCATATACACTAACAATCTCCCACTTACAGTAAGGCCATGTACTGGCGTATCGACGACCTATCATCTCGATCAGCCGCTCGAACTGAGTCTGGGGTATGGCCTTCGTGAATGGATCTGCAGTGTTATCTTCTGTAGCAACCCTCCGAACCTCGATCTCTCGGCGATCCACGATCTCCCTTATCAGGTGATACCGCCTCAAGATGTGTCTGGACTTCTGATAGGACCTGGGTTCCTTTACTAAAGCTATAGCCCCGTTGTTGTCACAATACAGAGGTATTGGATCAACAATGGACGGAACCACCTGAAGTTCTGTCAAGAACTTCCTCATCCAGACGGCTTCTTTTGCGGCATCAGATGCAGCGATATATTCCGCTTCCATCATCGAGTCAGCAACGGTTTCCTGTTTGGAACTCTTCCAACACACCGCCCCTCCATTGAGGGTAAAGACATAACCCGACATGGATTTGGAGTCATCCTTGTCATTCTGGAAGCTGGAGTCAGCAAAGGCCTCCATCTGGAGGTCTTTTCCGCCGTAAACCAAAAACGTGTCCTTAGTCCTTCTCAGGTACTTCAGAATGTTCTTTACCGCTATCCAATGTTTCTCCCCAGGGTTTGACTGATAGCGGCTTACCACACTCAGTGCATAAGCTACATCTGGTCTGGTACACAACATCGCATACATTATAGAGCCTACCGCAGATGCGTATGGTATAATAGACATGTGATCCCTCTCCAAATCAGTCTTGGGAGACATCTCTTTGGAGAGGGTGATCCCGTGACAAGCCGGTAGATTAACGCGCTTGGAATCTTCCATACTGAACCTCTTCAGTATGGTGTCGATGTACCTGGACAGTGAAAGTCCTAATATCCTCTTGGACCTATCACGATGGATCCGGATCCCCAGAATGTAAGAGGCATCACCCAGGCCTTTCATGGAGAACTTGTGTGACAAGAACCCTTTCACAGATTATAGCATAGGAATGTCATTTCCTATCAAGAGAATGTCATCCACGTATAAAACGAGGAATACGACAGTTCATGCTACAATTTTACTATAGATGCATGGTTCATCTGGATTTTTGATAAAGCCAAATTCTTTGACTGTCTCATCAAAACAGATGTTCCAACTCCGCGATGCCTTCTTCAATCCATAAATGGACTTAAGCAACTTGCACACTTTCCCGCTGCTCCCACTCTGAATGAAACCCTCTGGCTGGTCCAATAGACACACTCCTCTAAATTTCCATTTAGAAAAGCGGTCTTTACGTCCATCTTCCAAATCTCATAATCGTGGAAGGCAGCAATGGCAAGAAGGATCCGAATGGATTTGAGCATAGCCACGGGAGAAAAGGTTTCGTCATAGTCCAAACCAGGTCTTTGACAAAAACCCTTTGCAACAAGTCTAGCCTTATAGGTCTCAACCTGTCCATCTACACCAATCTTCCTTTTGAAGATCCATTTGCAGCCTACAGGTTTTACCCCTTCTGGAGCAACGTCCAAAGTCCATACTTTGTTGGTGTACATGGACTCCATCTCAGTCCGCATTGTATCCAGCCATTTTACCGAGTCAGGGCTCTGAATGGCCTGCTGGAAGCTAGTCGTCTCATCATTATCAATGATGCAATCCTCTCTATCCCCGTCTATGAGAAAACCGTAGTATCTCTCGGACGGATGAGACTGCCTACTACTCCTTCGGAGCGGCGCAGGAATGTCCTGTTCTTTCGAACCTTCTGGTTCTACTAAGCTTTCAGTAATAGCTTGTGGTTCTGGAATTTCCTCCAGTTCTATTACGCTCTCACTTATTTCTTTTTCTAAGAACTGATGTTCCAAAAAGTGGGCATTACGAGAGACAAAAACCTTTTGTTCTTCTGCGTAATAGAAAAGATACCCCCTGGAGTTCTTTGGGTATCCCACAAACTTGCACTGTACAGAGCGTGCCTCGAGTTTGTCCACATGCTGCTTTTTGACAAAAGCTGGACATCCCCATATCTTCAGATATTGAAGATAGGGTTTCTTCCCACTCCACATCTGATATGGTGTGGTAGGCACAGTCTTAGTTGGAACTCGGTTCAAAAGATATGCAGCTGATTCTAGTGCATATCCCCAGAAAGATCGTGGTAACTCAGCGTTACTCATCATGGAGCGTACCATATCCAATAGGGTCCGGATCCGTCTCCCCGATACACCGTTATGTTGTGGAGTGTATGGAGGAGTAACCTGAGAGAGAATTCCATTCACTTTTAGGTAATCCAGGAACTCGGCACTCAAGTATTCACCACCTCGATCAGATCTCAGTGTCTTGATACTTTTGCCTCTTTGTTTTTCTACTTCATTCTTGTATTCCTGGAATTTTTCAAAGGCTTCAGATTTATGCTTCATTAAGAAGACATGCCCGAACCTTGAGAAATCATCCGTAAAAGTAATGAAGTAAGAATAACCACTTCACGCATGTGTAGACATTGGACCGCATACATCGCTGTGTACGAGTCCCAAGAGCTCGCTCGCTCTTACTCCATGTCCAGTAAATGGAGTCTTTGTCATCTTTCCTTTGAGACATGATTGACAAGTTGCATATGATTGATATTCGAACGGATCCAAATATCCTTCTTTATGTAACTTAGTCAACCTTCTCTCATTGATGTGACCCAGTCTACAATGCCATAAGAAAGCATGATTTATTTCTGGAGACTTTCTTTTGTGTGTATTCTGTACATTGAAAATCTGTGGCTGGTTTAATACGTATATACCGTTGCTTAATGTACCCGACCCAATTAGAACATGATTAAGGTGAATGCTTACAACATTGCTTACAAATGCAAAATCATAACCTTCTTTAGACATTAAAGATACAGATATGATATTACAAGTCGCACTGGGTACAAAATAACAATCACGCAAAACCAAAACATGTTCATCTGACAATCCCAAGTGATAGTCCCCCACGGACTCAGCATCCATGCCAGCTCCGTTTGTAACTCTGAGGGTCATATCACCTGCCTTCAAAACCCTACGCTTTCTCAGTTCCTGCAAAGAATTACAGATATGAGATCCTGATCCGGTGTCCAATACCCAGGAAATAGAGTTTACTGATAGACAGTTTTCAATAACATACAACCTGAAGCCGAAGCCACAACTTGCTTCGGGTCCTGGTTCTTGGCCTTCCAAGCCCTGCAATCTTTCTTCCAGTGTCCTTTCTTATGACAATAAAATTACTCTTCTTTCCCCACAAGTTGTCCCGCTACCTTTGCCATTTTTGCCTTTCCCTTGGCTTCCACTTTACTAACACCGCCCCTTGGTTTGGTGGGGGCTTTTTTCTTCTTTCCTTTGGCTTTCGCCTTGGACCTAGAAGAAGAAGGTCCTCCAACAGACAAAGCGGGAGTTTCCCTTACTTTCTTCAGGGTTCTATCTGCAGTCCTCAACATGTTAAGGAGTTCCGGAAGTTCAACTTCCTTTCCTTGCATGTTGAAGTTCAGGATAAACTAGGCGTAAGTGGAAGGAAGGGACTGGAGAATCAAGTAAGTGTAGAGCTCGTTCTCTAACGTGGTCCCGAGGTCCGCGAGCTCTTTAATGTAGCCAATCATCTGAAGCACGTGTTCCGCTACAGGTGGTCCGACGGCCAATCTCGCCGAAAATAACTTTTTCGATACTTCGTATCTGGCAATACGGGATTGCTCTCCATACAGATCTTTTGTATGAAGAAATATGGATTCTAGGTCCATATCCTCGTACCTCCTCTGATGTTCATTGTCCATAGAGGCAAACACGATGCACTTGGTCCTCGCGCAATCAATCTCCCAGGTCTTACGGATTGCCTTATCCGCGACGCTGGATTGAGGTCCTGGAACAGGGGGAGCTTTGGTGGTAAGGAGATACCCCAACTTGTCATAAGTGATTGCCATTTTGACATTCCTGAGCCAATCTTTGTAGTTTGGCCCTGTCAATGTATTTTTTTTCTAGTAGTAACTTAAGTCCGGTCATGATGTTTGGTCGCTGCAATTAGGAGAGAGAGAAGAAACGCTTTAGCATGATGCTCTTGCAAGTTTAGAGTGGTTTTTAATTTGTCTAAACAGGATAGCTCCCACTGTTTCTCGAATCCTTCCTCAAACCAAAAAAGAAGAATTAGTCGGGATCAATCTCACCGTACAATACTTGCTTAACCGTTCAGCCAGGCCAGTGTTGGTACTTCGAGGGAGGTTTTACGACGCTTTCGTGAAGTTCCTTAATTAAACAACCTCTTTTCACTGTGGGCGTAGCCCCACTAACACCTTTCTAGACACCTGCTTGGTTTATAGCATTGATCGTTAAGTGAGAAAGTTTCCCGAGGAGTAGCATATACTCACAGTAGGATCGGGATCCAAATATCATCGTGTGATAAAACTGAAGGAATCCTACCAGAATCATCACACTCCAAATGGTATGCAGCACTAGCAAGTTTCAGTTTCTTTAGAAACTCCCGATGTGGATTTTTGCCCCATGCTCTTATGACCTTGACGTAGGCCAAAATATCATAAGTCACATGTCAAGTTCTACCCATCATTTACCAGGTTAATTTGAGCCCACCCGTACATACCCTTGACGTAGGCCAAAATGGCAGTACGACTGTCTCAAACCAATGCATCTATCTATGCAACAGATAAATATCCGGCGGCTACCAATCACTATGCCTTGGCGTAGGTCAAAATACATAGCTTGAATACTACCGAATATTTAACTGAAATGATGGAGGGCTACGAATGGTATTGGCGAAACCGTGAACGTAGTGAACTTGATATAATCGAAGGAACCTGATAGCTTTTAAGAGGAGTGGTTTAAGCTCCGTGTTTAAAAGTTGTTTTTGAAAAGAAACCGAGTGGTTTTGAAATTTTTCCAACGATTTTAACTTTGGTTTATTTTCTTGCATTAATTTAATGCGTCCCACCAATTAATCCTACCATTGCAGAAAACAACGAAAATACGACGTACGCTTATGCCATCCGCATTCGCCATGGGGCCCCATCATTACCTGTTAGGTTACTTAACTAACGACAGAGCGGGGGCTGGACTAGCGCGGATGCAAAACATAAGCAACGCCTACTAGATATCATATATAGATATATACATTCGCCAGATGCAATGATAGCCATTCCAGATCACAGATGAACACATTGGATATACTAGAAATCCGCGTTTCGTTCGAGCCTGCAACGAAAGACGGATTACACGGTCGCAATGAATAGCCAAACCCCCACCCTAGACCTCTACGGGTGCGGCCAACTACCCGCCAAGTACTCGAAGTGAAGCAACTGATCAGTCGAAAATACCGCATTTCTAACACGGCAATTTCCCTACCTTTTGCAGTCAAGTAAAGCTATCCGGTATTCATATCACTCATATTTGCAAAACACATGGAAAATATTGGATTACTTGTACTGTACACTAAAACCAGCACTTTTAGGGAAATTTTGTGTATTTCATGGCATCGCATCATCCTTGTATTGCGCAACTCTTGTCTCGGTGAAATTGTGCAGGAAATTCCAGAAGCAGGGCCTAATTGGGAAATGAACTAATAAAAGACACACCAATTCAAAGGCTAAAGATCTGGAGCAATACAGAAGGCCAAAATAAAAATCCAAACATCAGAAAGAAGCCCACCAGAAAGCCCAAGAGTTACCAGATAAAAAGAAACCATCAAGGCCATCAAAGGGCCACGGATCCGCGGCCCAAGCCCCATTGGCGCGGCGGATCCGCGGCCCATTGAAGAGATCATGTCTTAAAATTTCATCACATGCTCAATTGAAACGGCCAAAGCTTCCAGAAGACCCTAGAAGCTCCACGTGGCATCTCTAGAAGGCTCGGCTCAACAAACTTTTGGAGGGAAATTTAAATTTGGTGCTAACTAACTTGTGGGGGGAATTCAAATTTCAATTCTAGATCTAAGATTTGAAAAGTCTATAAAAAGGAGCCTAGATCTAGAGGGGAAATTGTTCAAGAATTATCATCATCTTCTACCCACAAGTTTAGTGACAAAAGCTTGTGCCAAATTCAAATTCCCATCTCCAATTCAAAATCAAGATCAAGATCCCGAGATCAATTTGAGCAAGAGAGCCTTCAACCTTTAGCAAGAGACGCCGGATTTCCAACGGAGCAAGAGATCCACGCCGATCCGCGACTCAAGGAGCCGAGCGAAGCCGAAATCGACGATCTAGTTCCTTCCTTTTGTAAATTCAAGAGAGTTGTAACGAAATTTGTCGATAAATAAAGGTGAATTTTCTATATTCTTGCTTCTCTTTTAATTCAAGCATAATGATTAGATCTCAATTTATGATTGTGTTTGTGATCATGATGTTTGAGTAATCTCCGCTCGTGTAGGAGTTGTGACGATCTTTAGATGATAATGATTTAGATATTTTTACAATTCTTAAATCCTATAATGTTTGGAAATTCTAGTGAATCAAATGATTAATAACCTAGCTTCGAGATGATGCTTTCTTGATCGTGTTCACTCGAAACTAGGGAACAACTATTAAACATTTGATTGATTAGAAGCTAGAATTTGAATGCGATCCATCGAAAGGACAAAGGATGAGTTGCGGAATCCCTAATTTTCTCGCAAAGATCCTTAACCCTCGATGAATTTGCATCGATCTAGTATCAATTTATTAATGGATAAGAATTAGTAATCTTTAGATCTCATCACATCTATAGATCCGATCTACTCCTACGAGCCTTACTTCTAGTCTTGATTGTTGGTTGGAAATTATCTCTCATCCCTATTCTTGCTCTTTAATGTTTCTTTTAGATCTAGATTTTTCTTACTTTTTGATCTACAATTACAAATCATGAATTGTTTTCTTTTCTTTGCCCTAAATTTTCAACTCATCTAATTCGGAAATTGAACGGAACTCACTTTCCCTGTGGACGATCCGCAACTTACTAACGCGCTACATCCGACACCGTTATTGATTGCGGTCAAAATATTTTTGATTGTGATTTCTAAAATCTATTTTCTCAAAACACTACACAATCGGAAAATCATTTAAATCAAATAGCGCCGTTGCCGGGGATCGTGTGCTATTTGTTCATTTTTTGAAATTTGAGTTGAAAAGTTTATTCCATCAATATTTTTTAGATCAAAACTTGCACAAAATACTAATACGTGTTGTTGTGGTTAATTGCAAGGAGATCTGGAGCTTGCTGGAAAATTGGAAAATTATTTGGTGAATTCCAGAGGACTGAGGAAGAGAACAGGAGCATTACCAAATTTTTTAGTACAGAGAAGAGCTTGGGGAAGCGCGGAACCGCGGCATTAGGAGCTATTTGCGGCGGAAGCGCGGCGCTTCAAGGGGTTCTCTGGAAAAATTTTATCAGGTAATCTCTAACTTTCTTATCTTCTCTCTAAAATCTGCTCCAACTAACAATTTGTTGCAGGTTTCTTTGCAAATATTCGCAGCGCGCAAAAAGCAAAATAAAATTTGTGCTTGTTTTTGATTTTGTGGTTGTTTGCATAACTAATACGGAAATTAAGGGGCACGGCCAAATCCAGATTAGGTGGGGAGTTCATTACCCTTCCTAGGCCCCAAAAATCACAAACCTGCATCCGCATTACCCTCATTAATTAAAAAATATCTAGAGATGACTCTAAGGACCGTCGCGCTCACTTAGGACAGAAGAAGGCCGTGGGTAATTCATTGCTTATCCGCGTTTCTCTTGTGGTGCCTAGGAAAGTGTGTCGAAGGCTAGTGGTTACTTAATTAGGCCCACTACTTACATAGTGGAGAACCTCCCACTTACCTAGCACTTACCTGGCCACAGGAGGGACAAAGAGGCAGTGGAGGATTCTATCCTGCGTCTTGTCTTCTGGCAGTTAGGAGCGGTCTAGAGATTGGACCTAGGTGACCATAGATTTTTAGGGTATTGCTTGTTGCATCATATTTTCAAAATCCGTATCATTTTTCAAAACAAACACCACACTCACTTCATTCCCCTAATTATAAATCATGCTGCCACTTGTACTAACCCCTTTTAGTGCAAGATAGGCTGGACACGGGATTCTAGTGCCCGTCTTGTCTGCGTCCCCTCGATCGACTCCGAAGTCGGTATTTCTCCATTTACCTTTCTTTTACCCCCCACCACACCCACACCGATGGATCAGTCTCCATCAAACCTCTTTACCGCTACTCTGCCGCCGTCCGTTGGTGCGCAGATTCCACCCCGCATCTCTCTCCAAGAGAGGTGTTACCCAACACGAGGCCCCCTTTCCACCTGTTTATCCATTCCACCAGCCAACGGGGATAACTTTGAGATTAAGCCCCAGTACATCAACCTTCTACCCAAATTCCACGGTCTCGAGACTGAAGACGCTTACGTTTTTATTACCAAATTTGAAAACGTATGCGCAATGATGGGTACATCACAACTTTCTGTGGATGCCATGAGTCTACGACTTCTTCCATTTACCTTGTGCGATATAGCCGAGAAGTGGCTGTATAACACCACCGCACATTCCATCACGAATTGGGAAGAATTCGTTGCAGCATTCCTTAAGAAATTCTACCCTATGCAAAAGACAGCTCGAATCCGTAGTGAACTCTATCAATTCTCCCAGCTTCCGGCTGAACCATTTTCAAAATACTTTGACCGATTCAAGGATCTTTTGGTTCAATGCCCACATCACGGCATCCCGAGATGGGAACTTTGCCGAATCATATATGAGGGCGGTAACCCTACCACTAAACAAAACCTTGAAAACATGTGTCAAGGAACCTTTATGACCAAGGATGATGGGGAAGCGTGGAAATTTTTAGAAGAGTTCGCTGAAAAGTCACTTCAGTGGGAGACTGGAACCCAGCCATCGAGTAGGGGTGGCATACACCAAATAGATGTGTCCATAGGTGTTCGAGCTGAGATGGCAGCAATGCAAAAGAAGCTCGACGCTATGGAACACAAATTCCTAGCAGCCTCCCTAAACCCAATGTCACTCCCCAAAACCGTTTGTGGGTGCTGTTCTGATCCTTCTCACTTGGCGGAAGAATGTCCATTAAACTCTCAGTTTCGAGGTCTCGAGCATACCAATGCTGCATTTCAAAGACCTGGAAACGACCATTTTTCTTCCACATACAATCAGGGTTGGAGGAATCACTCGAATTTTGCTTGGAACCAGTCCCAAAACACGGTTCCAAACCCGAATCAATTACAACGGGTCCCTCCACCACAACAGCAACCACTTCACCTCACCCAGCACCCCTACCAATCACAAAATTTCCAAAACCAGGTCAACACTCCTGCACCTTCTAATCCTATGCAGTCGACCTGTTCTGACGAGTTCTCTCAATTCGCTCAAACCATGAAATCACTCATGTCAAATTTCATGGAAGTGTCGGCCGAGGTTAAGTCTTCCGTTGGTGAGATAAAGAAAAACTCAGCGTCCCAAGCTGAGAGTATCAAAACAATGGAAGCTGAGATTGCACGACTTAAGGCCGAAATGAGTGCGAGAGAGAAAGGGAAACTCCCAGCTCAACCTGTACCCAATCCTGGCTATTCACATACTGTGAATGCAATCACCACGTTGAGATCTGGGAGAGTGCTGGATAACCATGTTGGGGAAGAAGTTGATGATATTGATGATCCTATTAACACCCCGGCTGAGACCTTTCCTCACACACACACTTCTACGTCTGATTCTTGTTCTTCTACCCCACCTCCTTCTTGCGAGCCTATTCTCCATTTCCCTCTAGGCTCGACACCTCAGCCCACCTCTTTTACTCCTCCACAGACGATCCCCACTTCTATTTTGGGATCAAGGCCACACACACTTCCTTCTTCTATGATGGACCCAGCGCTCATTGCGAAAGCACCTTACCTTAATCGGTTAAGGGCTAACACATCGAGTCCACATATGGAGAAGATTATGGACATGTTCAAGCAAGTTAACATCAACATCCCTCTCCTAGATGCAATTCAACAAGTCCCCGCTTATGCGAAAATTCTTAAGGACTTGTGCACTAGGAAGAGGAAGACTCAAGTGCCAAAGAAGGTCTTCATGTCTAATAGCATTAGCACTGCTTTTATCCCTCCACTACCAAAGAAACGTAAGGACCCAGAATGTCCTACGATATCGATTTCTATTGGGGATAAACACATCAATCGTGCTCTTTTAGACCTTGGCGCAAGTGTTAACCTGCTTCCTTTCTCAGTCTATGAGCAACTAGGGATCGGAGAGTTGAAACCAGCCCATTGCACTCTCCAGATGGCTGACCGATCAATCACCAAACCTAGGGGTGAACTGGAGGATGTGTTAATAAAAATTGGGGAATTTGTATTCCCTGTGGATTTTATTGTACTTGATACACAGCCTGTAGCGAACCCCCGGAATCAAATTCCGGTGATTTTAGGTCGCCCCTTTTTGGCCACTTCCAATGCAATAATCAACTGTCGAAATGGTTCCATGACCCTATCCTTCGGGAATAGGTCAATAGAGCTGAACATTTACAGGATTGGAAGTGTACCCTCCGAACCTACTGCTCATGTCTGTTCTGTCGACTTAATGGATGTCGACAGCAGCGAATTTGATGATCCTCCTGATACCGATCTTGACTCTTTTCATACGATGTTGTTTGACCCAACTATGTATCATACACATACGGACTCTTCCACCGAGATGTCCGGGTCAACAACTGACACCGATTATGAACTGCTTTTAGAGTCTGAAGATCACCCCGCACTTTGTGATGACATTATTCTTCGGGGTATTGATGAAACTTTTGAGGAGATCTTCGCTGATGAACTCGCATTTCTGAATAACACGGGTGTTGAGATGAATCATTTCCCAATCATTGAAATTGAACCTCCACCCCTTCCTCTGAACCGTAAAAAGAATGCGAGTTATCCATCACATTCACTGCTTCGTCTCTCCAAAATGAGGCTCACACACACTCTCTTCCACCCCTTACCCTTTCCCCACTTCTTCTTCCACCAACCCGAGCACTGCATTGATAAAATCTTCGAATGGTTGGTGTTGATCTTCGGTCTTTGCAAAGCTTGGCATCGACCAATGATTCTTGACCCCCTCATGTGATTTTCAAAGCTTAACATTGCATAACTCAAGTTTGGGGGGGGGGGGAACAATTGTTTCTGGCTCTTGAAAAGAAATTTTTTACAAATTTTGAGCCAAAAATAAGTTTGGGGGAGGTTCTTCACTTAAATATTTTGCCCCCACTAATAATTCCTCCCAAGCTTACAGGTTTTTCGAGACTTAGCAGATGGCAACAGTGAGGACACTGTTGAAAACAAGTTTGGGGGAGGTTTGTGCTTATTTTCGCATCATTTGCATATCATCTGCATAAGCACAAAACATTTCTTTTAAAAATCTATAAAAATTTTCAAAACCTATAAAAATTTAAAAATTTTCAAAATTATAAAAATATTTTTTGTATATAAATAAGATAATAAAAGTTTAGATAGTGAACAATTACATCCATGAGATTAGAAAAATTTAAGAAAACTAAGAAAATTAGAAGTTTTCTTATACGAACTAGTAATAAGTAGTTATGAGCCGTTGTCCCAAGGGTTAGTAAGATGAAGGACGTCACTAATCTGAGGATAAAAATAAGTCTGACAAATAGTTTCTATTCTAGAAGCCAAACATTTTGAACGTTGATACCCTGCTATTCGCACTTACACACATCTTAAAGCCTGGGATAGTAGAGGATACCCTGAAATGCTCTTGTCTTAAAGCCAAAAGTATGAGAAAAAAAATTTGTTTTAAAATGGTGAGAAAAATGGATACTGGTTTTGTTATCACCGAGGGCAATAAAAAATATATAGCAAAAGGGTGCTTCTTCACCTAGTGCCCTAAGGCCAACTGGTCTGGGAGTCACTGCTATGCCTGAGGTGGTGCAAGACGAGGAAAATACACCAAGTTAGCAAGCACATTAGTAATCGGTCGGTTAGTACCTCAAGAAGTATTAACGGTCGCATAAAAGTGTGTGAGCAATCTCGTTTATCAAGAAGTACTGAGGTTGATGGGCAAGAGTATGATAGCTTGAATTGAATTCTCCGGGTGTAGGGATGTCTTTACACACACGCAGGGTTATATGATCGATGTTTGGAAGACAGATAGGAATGAAGAATAAGACGATGTTTTATTGAGGGAGGACGTGATTTCTATCTTTTCATGACTATTAAGATAGGGCTCATGACAACCGAAAAGCTAGCTTAGTTGGAAACCCTAATTTTCAAGGCTTTTCTTTTACAATTCTTGTCTTTAAATGTAATATTCATGATCTTCCTTTTATTATTGGATTTTGTGGGTGCAATCCGCTGAAAACTCTCAGGAGACAACACTCCTCCTACTAGGGACACCTAGAGGTTTAAAGGCTTGTTGCACGTGCTCAGTGCAATCGTGTTGCCTACGAAAGTGTGCTAGTTAGTTTTTCTCTTTCTTTATTTTCTCCTTCTCTTTTTAATAAAACTGTTTGATCGAGACGATCGAAAATAAGTTTGGGGGAATTTGATCAGTCGAAAATACCGCATTTCTAACACGGCAATTTCCATACCTTTTGCAGTCAAGTAAAGCTATCCGGTATTCATATCACTCATATTTGCAAAACACATGGAAAATATTGGATTACTTGTACTGTACACTAAAACCAGCACTTTTCGGGAAATTGTGTGTATTTCATGGCATCGCATCATCCTTGTATTGCGCAACTCTTGTCTCGGTGAAATTGTGCAGGAAATTCCAAAAGCAGGGCCTAATTGGGAAATGAACTAATAAAAGACACACCAATTCAAAGGCTAAAGATCTGGAGCAATACAGAAGGCCAAAATAAAAATCCAAACATCAGAAAGAAGCTCACCAGAAAGCCCAAGAGTTACCAGATAAAAAGAAACCATCAAGGCCATCAAAGGGCCGCGGATCCGCGGCCTAAGCCCCATTGGCGCGGCGGATCCGCGGCCCATTGAAGAGATCATGTCTTAAAATTTCATCACATGCTCAATTGAAACGGCCAAAGCTTCCAGAAGACCCTAGAAGCTCCACGTGGCATCTCTAGAAGGCTCGGCTCAACAAACTTTTGGAGGGAAATTTAAATTTGGTGCTAACTAACTTGTGGGGGGAATTCAAATTTCAATTCTAGATCTAAGATTTGAAAAGTCTATAAAAAGGAGCCTAGATCTAGAGGGGAAATTGTTCAAGAATTATCATCATCTTCTACCCACAAGTTTAGTGACAAAAGCTTGTGCCAAATTCAAATTCCCATCTCCAATTCAAAATCAAGATCAAGATCCCGAGATCAATTTGAGCAAGAGAGCCTTCAACCTTTAGCAAGCGACGCCGGATTTCCAACGGAGCAAGAGATCCACGCCGATCCGCGACTCAAGGAGCCGAGCGAAGCCGAAATCAATGATCTAGTTCCTTCCTTTTGTAAATTCAAGAGAGTTGTAACGAAATTTGTCGATAAATAAAGGTGAATTTTCTATATTCTTGCTTCTCTTTTAATTCAAGCATAATGATTAGATCTCAATTTGTGATTGTGTTTGTGATCATGATGTTTGAGTAATCTCCGCTCGTGTAGGAGTTGTGACGATCTTTAGATGATGATGATTTAGATATTTTTACAATTCTTAAATCCTATAATGTTTGGAAATTCTAGTGAATCAAATGATTAATAACCTAGCTTCGAGATGATGCTTTCTTGATCGTGTTCACTCGAAACTAGGGAACAACTATTAAACATTTGATTGATTAGAAGCTAGAATTTGAATGCGATCCATCGAAAGGACAAAGGATGAGTTGCGGAATCCCTAATTTTCTCGCAAAGATCCTTAACCCTCGATGAATTTGCATCGATCTAGTATCAATTTATTAATGGATAAGAATTAGTAATCTTTAGATCTCATCACATCTATAGATCCGATCTACTCCTACGAGCCTTACTTCTAGTCTTGATTGTTGGTTGGAAATTATCTCTCATCCCTATTCTTGCTCTTTAATGATTCTTTTAGATCTAGATTTTTCTTACTTTTTGATCTACAATTACAAATCATGAATTGTTTTCTTTTCTTTGCCCTAAATTTTCAACTCATCTAATTCTGAAATTGAACGGAACTCACTTTCCCTGTGGACGATCCGCAACTTACTAACGCGCTACATCCGACACCGTTATTGATTGCGGTCAAAATATTTTTGATTGTGATTTCTAAAATCTATTTTCTCAAAAACACTACACAATCGAAAAATCATTTAAATCAGCAACCTCCCTCAACAATGTGAGTAGGCCACTCGGCACTTCGAGGCACCCGGTAGTTTATGCACCCCACCTTGGGTCTATCCTAGGATCAAAAATAGTAAAAGAAATAATATACAATGGCGGCTACAACCTCATCCCGGATGTGCGGCCATAAAATAATATTACAGCGGCCATACAATAATATTACATCAATTAACATATTATATCAAATGAAAGATAAAGAAAACTCTCATCTCACAACCCCCGGCTATTCATCCGCGACAATCCAACGAGTTCATATACACAATCCATCAACATTACAGATCACAGATATGCACAACCCCCACTAATCGACGTATAGCGATTAGTTGACGTTCATTGCATATATCACATCACAGATATAACCCATTAGCTAAAGTCTACAGAACTTCGATCAAAAATATGGATTTGTAACTACCCCAAACACAACTTTGTTCTCTGGAAAATCTGGGCAGAAACAAAATATCCTAAAAATCCCCAAACAGAACACTGAGCAAACTGCAGCAAAGACGAGTCGCGGCCGAGTCAACTCGGCCGCGGATCCGCGGCGAGACGCATGTTCTCGCCGCGGTTCCGCGGCGCGTTGACCGAGTCATGGGCTCTTTTTTGCGGCATGTTCTTAGAAAACCCTGAGCCGATTTTTAAGATAGGTGGAATTATTTTTGGAGCGGTTTTAAAAATCGGCCGAAAGTTTAGTTTTCGTACGTGTTTTGCGATTTTTTCTCGGATCGAAATTCTAAATACTTTGCTAACATGCTAGTTGTTGTTTAGCTAGGCTCTGATACCACTATAAGTCCACATTGCCCACCCCGGTCCTTACGGGGAGACGGAAACTGTAAAAAACGATTTTTTATGACAAGACAACATGGACTAGAAAGGAGGATCTTTGCTAAACAAAAAACCTAGCAAACTAACTACGAGTTTAGCTACTCGGTTAGGAGGTTATACCTTGGTCTTGAACTCCTTCTCTTCTTGCTCCTTAGAGTGGTTTGAACGGCTCCTCCTCGTAGTCTTCCTTTTATTGAAGAAGGATCCACCTGAAGGCCTCTACCTTGAGCTCCTACCTCAACCTAAAGGTAACTAAAGTACTTGGCTCGCTAAACCTAGAACTCTAGAATGAGTAGAGAGAAGTTATGGTGGTTTTACCTCAAGAGCTCATGGTTCTCAACACATGAGAGATGAGAGCTTTGAGAGAGAGGAAGAGGATGGGCTTTGGATGAGAGAGAATGAGCAAGTGAGAATGAGATAATAATTTACAATCATGCTCCCAAAAGTAAGAATAATGATGATAATAATAATAATTAAGAATTGTGATGGTTAATTTCAATGACCATTATCATTTCATGCATTTAATGCATTTTGTAAAGAACAACAAGTAAACAAAAGTCATTGAAATGAAATGATGATGGTCAATAAGTCCATAATGGTCAACCGGTCAACAAAGTCAACAAGTCAACAAAAGTCAAATGTTCAACTCAACCATGGCACAATAATCTTTAATTAATATTATTAATCATATTTCTTATTCTCATTAGGGTTTAGAAAAAGTCAACGGCCCCAATGAGAATCCTCTGCCTCTGCCTCTGCCAACTGTGCATACACACCCGCACCCGTGTTCTGAGGAACATGAATACAATGAGATAAAACCAATCCCAAAACATATACTAGGATCTGGCTTAAACCAAAGCCCGCTAGTAATAACTACCCGGACACCAAACGTGCACAAGTGCGCGGATGTGAACGAACCCTATGCAAAACCATGCGACCTCTACTCTGTTTTGCCCAAAGGCGAATAGCCCTCTGTGTGGGACTCTAAAGACTCGACACTACGCTGGAAGTGGGTTTAACCACAGGCCGCAAGCGGTACTAGATGTACGTAACGGTCCCTAGGTAGATGCCGATAAGAAGACTGATGAGGTGAACCCATCCGAACTCCTACTGAGCCTGAATGTGACAATCTCCGTACAGTCTGGTCTGTTCGTCTGAGAGTATCGCATGGCGGGCCTAGGGGGTGGTAAACGTCAGTCCCCTAATAGCGGTACAAGTCGTGTCAGAGTGTAGCTCAGAACACCCTGAGATAACACTGGAAAAGATACCAGTATATCTCGCTTGCCCTGGCCAGGGACTTTGTGTAAGGGCTCTCCTAGACACAGTGCGATATCAACCCCCAATTCCGAAAGAGACGAATCCTGTCTAACCGTCTCTGCCTCCAAGTGCTTCAGGACTGCACCCAACTACTACCTGTTTGCACGATTCATTTGAGCCGTGGTAGGGTAGTAATCTAATAACAGTGGGAATACATTCGAGGCGAAGTGACAGTGTCAAGTCAACGGACTATGTTGTACTCATGTCACCTGGGAACTGATAACTGACGATAGGTATACTACCAAACTAATAGTTCCCAGTGAGTCATGTCCAGTGTACTCGTAACCTAACGATCACCTGCATACTATCTCCAGTACGACGTACTGATGGCTGTGTGACAGACCATCTCCCCTCCTGGGATGAGAAGCGTATACACTAGTCTACTCTGAAGTATCGATGCCCTGTATCGATAATCCTACGACTAGGGACCTGTATACGGATGTACATATAGATTACCCAGCCCCCACTAGTGTGACTGCCATCACAATGCTGGTAATCAAGCAAAGATCCTAAGGGCTCCACTAATGTGTATAGGCGATATGCTAAAAGAAACACATGCACACATTAAAGTAGAAACAAACCAAGTAGCATACTACTATTTCGAGCAAGATTGTCTATACAACTGTGAATATCCCAAGCTTCCATTAAGTAATATACAAACTAGTATGATACAGTAATGGCCTCTAGGGCATATACACTAACACATCTATCGCGCACGATATCGGCCAAAAACACTAACTAGGATCGCTAAACTACGAAACACCAAGTCTAGACTCCGATCGTCCCGATTGCGCAACACAACATAATAAATACGAGGAATGTAATATATATAACCTCGAAACGACTAATCGAACCCACGTCGGAAAAACCCCGAAACCTAGAAAACAACTTATCGAAATATTTCGCACTAGAATCAAGTCAACACAAATCTAGCGCTCACAAATACCTTATAATAGCTTAACTAAGCTATCAAAACCAATTCCTTATTTTTAAACTTGCTTAATTAAGTTTTAGCAAAAACCTAGTAAGCAAAAATCCTTAATTAAACAAAGTAGTAATTAACAACAATTACCATTTTAGCACAAAACTACAAGTTTACCAAAACTAGAATTTTGAAACATGAAATTTAAAGCTTAAATTAACATCTAATTAAGCTAGCATAAAGTATTAAGTAACAATTAGAGATTAGGGTTAGGGTTTTATACCTTCAAGAACACCACTTGAATCAAAAATAAAACCAAACTTTAGCCTCCAAAATCCTCACTAGAATGAAGATCCAAGCAACTTTTGTGAAGAAAAATGAAGGTTTTGGATTTTATTTGAATTTCTATGAATTAGTTTGGATTTTTCATGATTTATTTGAAGCAAAATGAGAAGAAATGAAGCAAAAATGATGAAGGGCAGCAAGGGAATGATTATGGCCAGCCAAGGAGGAAGATAGGGTTTGTGTGGAGTTGTGTGGAATTTTCTAGAAGGAAAAAATACAATAATTTGCATAATAAAACAAAAAATAGCATTATTCACCATTTTCTTTTAAAAAAATCCATTAATTCCACCAAAAATCAAGATATTTGGAGAGAAGGTTCTAAACATAATTCTAATGATTAGTTTAGCATAAAAAACCATTTGTAGTAATTTACCCGCATAAAAAAATAATTACCACAAATAAAGTGCCCAAATAAAGCATTAAAATAATAATTTAAATAGGGAAAAATTCTATGAGAACCAAAACTTCCCATAGACCCCCAAAACGCGCGCACTAGATTTATTTTAGCTAAACTAGGTGCCGGCAAGTTTCTACGGACGTTTGATCGAAATCGGGTTAAAACGGAAAATACCGACAATTTTGCCCTAAAACGGAAAAATTCGCAAAACGATTTCTGAAACGTTACAA
This sequence comes from Agapanthus africanus, assembly GCA_030015575.1. Lineage (NCBI taxonomy): Eukaryota > Viridiplantae > Streptophyta > Magnoliopsida > Asparagales > Amaryllidaceae > Agapanthus > Agapanthus africanus. The sequence goes on along the minus strand of JASDDO010000031.1, from coordinate 205,130,929 downwards.
TCTTCCCCCTTAAAGAAATTCGATCCCCGAATTAAAATTCTTCTATGCGTACCTTCAAGACGATGAGTACAAAACTCCCAAATCTCGCTCGCAGCTTGCCAAGTGATCACCTCACTATACAACTACGCCAAAGAACCCTCACAGACGGCAAGACCCTTGACCGAAGTTCCTCCACCTGCCGATCCACTATAACTAGCGGCTTCTGGTGAACGAAAGATCGCATCCAAGCTAATTAGTCTGATGCTGAATCATGTGAAAAAGGTCAAGAAGGTAATTGCGAAGTATCGACACAAGGAATACGGGGTGAATACTCAAAAATCTGGGCGGAAGTGCCAAATTATAGGCAACGGAACCAACTCGCTTGAGGATCTCAAAACGACCTGCAATCCCAAGATAAGCTTCCCAAAACTCAACACGTCATTCATCGGAAAATCCCGTAGGAATACGTGATCTCCTACTGCGAACTCAAGTCTGCGACCACTACGGTCGGCATAAGACCTCTGTCTGCACTGGGCTGCTCTCATCCTGACCTGAACCAACTGGATCATCTCCAAAGTCTCTAGACTAGCTGGGGTCCAAAAATCCTACTTACGCAGAGTCAAAAAAAAAACAGAATGGCGATTGACACGACCTAACAACTAAACTTAAAGGTTGCCAATTGGAGTGCCTCCTGATAACTGCTATCGAAGGAGAACCCTAACAATGGCAAGTGACGATCCCAACTGCCGACAACAATTAGTATGCATGCATAAGCATATCCTCCAGAGTCGGTATAGCCCGCTCTCACAAAACCATCATCCTGCGGATGGAAAGGCGGAGCTAAAGCTCAACTAGTACCCAAGGCTTCCTGAAGCTCCTGCCAAAGACGGCAAGCGAATAAGGTGCCCTATTTGGATACGACCCATGAAGGAACTCCATCCAACGCATAACTTAACAAAGGACAACTGAGCATAACCGGACAACAAACACCGAACGGTGTCACACCCTTTCTAGACCGGGGTAGAAACCACAACGAAATTCGTGGAGATCTGCTCCCATTTCCACTTCGGAACGGTTAAAGGTTGCAACTCTCCAGCCGGTTTCAAATGCTTAACCCTACCATGAAACAAGACAGACACCCTGAAACGAAATCCGAAACTTCACTCTTCACCCCTGCCTACCCGTAACTATCTCATAAGTCACGCTATAAATTGGTGGAACTTGAATGAACACCGAAAGTTGACTGATGTGCCTGCTCTAGGATTTCGCGTCTCTACCCATCAGCAACAGGTACACAAACGTGTCCCTAAACGTAGCACACCTTGGTCACAAATCAAGGACTCCGAATCATTACCCAGCCAAGTATGCTCAAGTATCTCTGACGAGCGAGCATCGGCGGGCACTGCCTCGCGAAAGAGATTAAGGAAAAGTGGTCGGGCGCGGACATGAGCAAGCTGTCCCCTCAGTAGAGGGGAACTTAAGCTGTACTCAACGATCAAACAAGAACTGTAAATCTGCAGAAGACTATCTGAACAATCAAAATCCGCTGCAGGAAGATGTACATTAAGCTCTGGTGGTCCGTGAAAATCTGCCACGACTCTCCGGACAAGTAGTGTTTCCAAGTCTCCAACGCAAAACCACCGTGGCCATCTCCAGATCATGAGTGGGATATCCTGCTCGAACTTCCTCCAGATGTAGGGAAGCAAAAGCGATAACTCTATAGTGTCACCTCAGTACACAATCGAGCCCCACTCACGAAACATCACAGTTAAACAACAAACTCGCCCAAACCAGAAGCAAAGGAAGAACCGATGCAGTTGTTAAACGGTTCTTCAACTGCCGAAAACACCGTACGCATGCCTCAGTCCAAAGAAAAAGGAACCTCCTTTCCGGTCAGTTCAGTCAACGGTGCAGCGATACACTTGTAATACTGCACGAAACGGCGGTAACGACCTGCTAAGCCCAAAAATCTAGGAAACTCAGTCCGTACACAAATCTGGACCAAAGCTGTACGGCCTCGACCTTCCTTGGGACCATACAAAAACCTTCTCCCGTAACTACAAGACCTAGGAGTAAACACAAACAAGCCTGAAGGAACACTCCGAGAATCTAGCAAACCGCTGGGGCTCTCCCAATGTCTGCAAAACAAATCCTCAAGTGCTACTCCCGTCCCTCACGACCCATTGAACAGACCAGAATGTCGTCAATAACACAACAATAACTGGTCGAGGAACAGCCTGAAGAAATCTGGTTCATCATATCTATGAATGCTGCAAGGGCATTGGTGAGTCCAACGACACCACCAAAAACACAAAGCCCGTAGCATGCACAAAGCAGTCTTCGTAATGCCATCACTCCGAACCCGTAATAATGATGACCTGATCCAAAACAAACTTAGAAAATGTCTCGCGCTCGGGAGCTGATCGAAGAAATTGTCAATGCGAGGTAAAGGATACCAATCCGCACCGTAAGCCGGTTAAATTGACGATCAATCGATACACAACCTCAACTACCGTCCTTATCCTAACGAACAGAATAGGAGCTCCCCAATGCGAAACACTCAGACGCATAATCCCCCCAACAAGCAACTCTGCAGCTGATCCTTAAGCTCCCTAAGCTTCGCCGGCTCATCTGGATCAACGTCGGAAAACTCTCGCACGAAAGAAATCCGGTCTAACAAACCCACTGTGGCTCCGGTATCACGAATGAACGCCAAGAATCCTCGACATCTTCTCCTCAAAAGCCGACTAGCGAAAAAGGCTGAATTCAAGCTGTGTGAGGCGGCACCGCTGCCCTCCCATTCACAACAAAAACTGACTCGCCGGGAAAACAAACACTGTCTGTTTTCTCACGGCAGTCCATAGACGCATAGCACATAAGTAACCAGTCCGTGCCCAAGAGAACGTCAAATCCAACATCTCTAGAAGGATCAAAACGATGAATGAATCTCTATCTCCTATCCGATTGGCACATGACTGAATTATGTGTCGCGCAACAAAAGAATCGCTAACAGAAGTTAACACATCAAACGGTTGATCTAGCTAACCGACTCTCGTCCCAACCACAGCACAAGTGTGTAAAACAAACAAGTACATCAACAGAACATACGAATTTAGAATACCTGAAAACTCTGCATTGGACGCCCGCGCATCCCGATGAGTAGAAGCAAACTCTCGTGTCTGCCCCCCTACCCGCAACTGGATGAAATCCTTCTCTACCAACCTGTCCCCTCTGAGCGAATCCTCTGCGACCACGACATATCTGCACATAAGCCTGACGCGGTGCTAAGGAACAATGTCTGGCGAAGTGATGAAGGCTCCCGCATCCAAAACATCCACGCGATGACTGCTAACCCTCCTGGGGATGAGAGCTGAATGACTGTCCTCGTCCCAAGCCTCTGCTACTCCCGCGACGGTCACGAAATCTGTCTCGACGACTAAGCCTCTGTCTCTAGGCTTGTACACCGGTACGAGTCCTCCACGGTTCCGGAACTCTCAAAGTCTCTGGAATATGTGTCTCGTCAACTAGTGCTGCATCCACTGGTGCTATGTAGGTGACGGAATGCTGCATGCTGATTGTAAGGAACAACTGGGTAACAGGGGTGACAACCTCCTGTCGCTGCGCTCGAACGGCCTTAACCAATGAACTCATAGTCCGGCGCATGTCCTGCATCTCTGCCATAAGCCTAGCGATACTATCTATCGATGGCGGATCCATCAGCTCCTGTGCAACGAGCGTGCCATCCTGGTCAGTCCTCGTCCTACCCGAGTCAATCCTGACCTCGGACCTCGCAGCATCACTCTGAGTCCCCATAGTCATCGGCGGCAAAGGCTATAAATAGAAATAAGATTCGATATGAACACGGAAATCAAATCACAAGGATATGTCATCAAGGAAGGAATTTCAAGCAATTTGTACTTAGGTCACTTTAGGCGGAGTACCGCATCGTGAGTATGCCGTGGACATATACACACTATGTTACTCTGCTTAAGCTACCTACTCCATCATATCAAGGTCATCCTATACTCCGAAAGGTAAAACCTAGCGCTTTGATACCAACTTTGTCACGACCCGGAATTGGCACATGACAACCCTCATACTACGCAACGTCTACAAGCGTAACGCAGTAAAAGAAAGCAAAAACCCAGAAATCTAAACCATTAAAAGACAAGAAAAGATAAGAAACATTGTATAAACTTTTGAAAATCTCAAGTATAAATTCTTAGTCCAATTTACTTTCTTGAAAATTTCGACAACACCACCTTTGTAAAAACCAACCCCAAAAATGGGTACAACATAAATATAACGTAAAGCATCCCCAACGGGAGCAAGTCCATGTCCAACGGCGGAACACAACCACCACAACAGATATACGACGCCGTAGCGAAGAAATAAAAGACGATAGAAGTAAAACTGTATAAAAGACATCCAAGTCACCAAATATATAATATCGTCCTCACATCAAGTCTCTAAGTCATACAAGATAATGGTAAATGGAGAGTACAGGATACAACGAATATACAATTAACAAGTTTGGATAACCGCAAAACCCACCTAAGCAAAACTGCACACTGTGAGCTGAAGCGGTATCCGCTGCAAAAGATGATGTGATAGATGAATAGCTTGTCTCGACTACTCTGGAGAACAACCTGCAAACACTGTGGCACAACGGGGGTGAGTTGCCCACTCGTGAATAGTAAATAACATATGCAGGTAATCGCAAGTATGCACGTACAGCGCGAATCTAGCATAAGAAACTAATAGCAATAAAAGTCTTATGTGTGCAATAGTCATGAAAGGTACACTAGCAGGTATCACTAATACATGAAGCAGTAATATGACAATCTGTATGCAACAATCATGTAAGGTACTCTATCAGGTACAACTAATACATGAAGCAATGATATGACAATGTATATATGCAACAGTCATGAAAGGTACTCCAGCAGGTACAACTAATACATGAAGCAGTGCATAAACAATAAATGCGAAGTATGGGATGAAACATGTCATTTCCACGGAATCCTGACATCGTGGTAGGACTAAAGTCCATCAAGACAATCCAAATCCCAACTTCCTCAAATCAGCCCCCAAATTGGCTCTCATATCATGTAAGTCTCACAGATCCTGAATGTATAATATCAAATAAATCTCATATATCCTGTATCCAATATCAAGTAAATCTCATATATCCTGAATCCAATATCAAGTGAATCTCATATATCCAATATCCAGTAAGTTTCATATAAAGTGAGTGTCCAACATCGACACCCAAAAATATCATGAAACAAGTGTCCAGCATTGACACAAAAAAACTCATATCCATACGTTCCTCGAATCGTAAGTGTCCGATATCGACACCCGTGATCCACGTATTGGTCTTTCTCATATTCATACGTTCCTCGAATCGTAAGTGTCCGGTATCGACACTTGTGATCCACGTATCGATATATGCGTTCCTCGAATCGTAAGTGTCCGGTATCGACACTCGTGATCCACGTATCAGTATAAATCAAATCTCTGAGTAGATGCATACAAATATTTAGTAAAGAATAAGAACACTTGCATAATTTCATGAAACCATCACGATCCTCAAATCCAGAAAACATCAAGTAATGAATAAGTATAAATGCATGAATCAATACACATATATTAGCGTCCCATTCCACTAATATATGTGTATAGGAATATATAACAGCGTCCCATTCCACTGTTATATGTACTTAGGAGCAAAAATATCAGAGAACATCATATGAAATCCATGGATGTAATATATGCAAACATGAAACAGTAATATGAGCATATAAAGGAAAACCGCTATTTAACTGCAACAAGTTATTAAATATATCATGCGGTTCCTGATTTCTCCGAAATCAGATGCAACATCATATACAGGTGAACATGTAGCTATAACAAGGTAAGCGTAACCATGTCGGTATAGCAAGATATGTGTGTCCATATGTAAGTATGTATGATGTAAAAGTATCTGTAGGAAGGTATGTCTCTATACCTATACATAATACCCTCCAGGTATATGTATGTATGTATGCCAGATGTACATGTAGCTATGTCTCTTATGTGTATATACATATCACTAATGGTACACTACCCTATAGGTATATGGGTAACTAGCATGTAAGCATGTCAAGGCATATGTGTAAGCATGTAGGTATGCGGGTATTCTATATGTCATATGCACAATGAAAATAAGGATCATGTCTCAATGTCCTTAAGCAATCCAATATCACATATGTATAGGTGTTGTGCGTGTCATGGCAATTATTAACGGTGTGTGGCATACAATCAGTACTCGTGCAACATAAGCCGTCAATAATAGTGCAGTGTCCTAAGGATACTAATCCAAGCACAACAATTAACTAAGCAGTAGGGTGTATACGCAATTCTAAATATGAAATAGAATATGCAACAAGTCAAGTCATTTCTAGCCCAGACGCATAACGCCATATGGGCGATTCTCCTGTAGATGTTAAATCTACTCACCAATGCTCCTGGCTAAGTGAAGCCCACCACCTGTTTTCCCTTCGTCGCAGCGTCCGAAGTCCCCGCCTGGGAACCAAAAATTTCACAAACACATCACATAAGCTAAATATCCAGAAACGACGAAAAGACAACGAAACGCAACGATAACGCCCTGATAAATGCACTACGCACTTAGCGCATCTATCGCGCACGACATCGGCCAAAAACACTAACTAGGGTCGCTTAACTACGAAACACCAAGTCTAGACTCCGATTGTCCCGATTGCGCAACACAACATAACAAATACGAGGAATATAATATATATAACCTCGAAACGACTAATCGAACCCACGTCGGAAAAACCCCGAAACCTAGAAAACAACTTATCGCAATATTTCGCACTAGAATCAAGCTAACACAAATCTAGCGCTCACAAACACCTTATAATAGCTTAACTAAGCTACCAAAACCAATTCCTTATTTTTGAACTTGCTTAATTAAGTTTTAGCAAAAACCTAGTAAGCAAAAATCCTTAATTAAACAAAGTAGTAATTAACAATAATTATCATTTTAGCACAAAACTACAAGTTTACCAAAACTAGAATTTTGAAACATGAAATTTAAAGTTTAAATTAACATCTAATTAAGATAGCATAAAGTATTAAGTAACAATTAGAGATTAGGGTTAGGGTTTTATACCTTCAAGAACACCACTTGAATCAAGAATAAAACCAAACTTTAGCCTCCAAAACCCTCACTAGAATGAAGATCCAAGCAACTTTTGTGAAGAAGAATGAAGGTTTTGGATTTTATTTGAATTTCTATGAATTAATTTGGATTTTTCATGATTTATTTGAAGCAAAATGAGAAGAAATGAAGCAAATATGATGAAGGGCAGAAAGGGAATGATTGTGGCCGGCCAAGAAGGAAGATAGGGTTTGTGTGGAGTTTTGTTGAATTTTCTAGAAGGAAAAAATACAATAATTTTCATAATAAAACAAAAAATAGCATTATTCACCATTTTCTTTAAAAAAATCCATTAATTCCACCAAAAATCAAGATATTTGGAGAGAAGATTTTAAACATAATTCTAATGATTAGTTTAGCATAAAAACCAATTTGTAGTAATTTACCCGCATAAAAAAATAATTACCACAAATAAAGTGCCCAAATAAAGCATTAAAATAATAATTTAAATAGGGAAAAATTCTATGTGAACCAAAACTTCCCATAGATCCCCAAAACTCGAGCACTAGATTTATTTTAGCTAAACTAGGTGCCAACAAGTTTCTATGGACGTTTGATCGAAATCGGGTTAAAACAGAAAATACCGACAATTTTGCCCTAAAACGGAAAAATTCGCAAAACGGTTTCTGAAACCTAACATTATATATGTCCAACCATCCTCTACAATATACATCGTATGTACAGTAATGGCCTCTAGGGCATACATATAACTAACAGTTCTCAACTGCCTTGGCCAAGTTCTTATAGTTCTAGCCAACCGGACACAGTGCAATATCGACTCCCAATACCAGGAGAGACGAATCCCTGACAATCACTCACTGCCTCCATGTGGCTCGGGACTGTACCCAACCAAAACCTGTTTGCATGACTCAGTAGAGCTGTGATAGGGTAGTGATCAAAGCACGGTAGGAACTCACATGTGACAAATGACGACCTCAGGTCCTAAGACTAACATGTACTCATGTCACCTGAGAACCGCTATCCGATGATAGGTATAATACCATCTAGAGGTTCTCAGCGAGTTCGTCCAGTGTACTCACCCCCAGTGAGCACCTGTATACAATCTTAGGTGATCACACCAATGGTTGTGGGACCAACCACCGCCCCTCGTCGGGATCTAAAAATGTATACATAAGTCTACTCTGGAGTATCGATGCCCGATCACGATACTCCTGCGACTTGGGACCTTTAAGGATGTGCTTATGGACTACCCAGCTCCCACAAGTATGATTGCCATCATAACGCTGGTAGTCAAGCAAAATCCTACGGGCTTTATCAACATCTAACTGCCATATGTTATATCGAGTATAACATATGCACATGTGAAGATAAAGTCAAACCATAATAGTATACTACTGTATCGAGTCTTTATCAATATATGCAAGCAACAAAAAGCATTAATAGAATAGAATACACATATCAGGATAAAGACAACTCAAATAATATACTATATACAACTGAGCAAGATTGTCATGTACATACATATTCCTTTCATCCTATACAATACAGGCATCTAGGGCATATATATCCAACAATCTCCTACTTGCACTAAGGCCTGTAATTGGCGTACTCAATACCCAACGTCTATTCTAAGGCCAGTTGTTGGCGTACCGTACAATATCTCAAAAGTCGCTCGAACCACGCTTGAGGGAGAGCCTTGGTAAATGGATCTACCGTGTTGTCTTTCATATCTACTCTCCGGACCTCGATCTCCCGGCGATCTACGATCTCCTTGATCAGGTGATACCGCCTTAAGATATATATGGACTTCTGATGGGACCGTGGTTCCTTCGCTAAAGCTATAGTCCCATTGTTATCGCACTACAAAGGTATCGGATCAATAATGGACGGAACCACCTCATGTTCAGTAATGAACTTCTTCATCAAGACCGCTTCTTTTGCAGCATCGTTTGCAGCAATGCATTCAGCCTCTATCGTCGATTCTGCGACGGTGTCCTATTTGGAGCTTTTCCAACACATTGCCCCTCTATTGAGGGTAAACACAAAACCCGAGACAGACTTGGTGTCATCCTTGTCACTCTGGAAGCTTGAATCGGTAAAGGACTCGACCTGCAGGTTTTCATTACCATAAACCAAGAACATCTCTTTAGTCCTTCTCAGGTACTTGAGAATGTTCTTCACAGCTGTCCAATGATTCTCACCCGGGTTCGACTGATACCGGATCACCACGCTAACCGCGTATGCTACATCTGGTCTGGTACATAGCATTGCATACATTATAGATCCTACCGCTGAAGCGTAGGGTATAATGCTCATGCGAACGCTCTCCTCATCAGTCTTTTGAGACATCTCTTTGGAGAGGGTGATTCCGTGCAATGCAGGTATATTACCGCGCTTGGAATCTTCCATACTGAATCTCTTTAGTATAGTCTCTATGTACCTGGACTGTGAAAGTCCCAACAATCTCTTGGATCTATCTCTGTAGATCTTAATCCCCGGAATCTAGAAGGCATCACCCAGGTCCGTCATGGAGAACTTTTGTGACAAGAACAACATGACCGATTGTAGCATAGGAATGTCATTTCCTATCATGAGAATGTCATCCACGTACAGGACGAGAAATACGACAGTTCTCCCTTCAATCTTCTTGTAGATACATGGTTCATCTTCATTTTTGATGAAGTCAAATTCCTTGACTGTCTCATCAAAACAGATGTTCCAGCTCCGCGATGCCTGCTTTAATACATAAATAGATTTAAGCAACTTGCACACCTTACCGCTGCTCCCACTATCTACGAATCCCTCCGTCTGATCCATATAAACGCACTCTTCTAAACTTCCATTTAGAAAATCCGTTTTTACGTCCATCTGCCAGATATCGTAGTCATGGTAGGCAGCAATGGCAAGTAGGATCCGAATGGATTTCAGCATAGCCACTGGAGAAAAAGTTTCATCATAGTCCACTCTTGGTCTTTGACGAAAACCTTTTGCAACAAGTCTAGCCTTATAGATTTCTACCTGTCCATCTGCACCAATCTTCTTTTTGAAGATCCACTTGCATCCAACGGGTTTTACCCCAGGAGGAGCAACATCTAAAGTCCAAATTTTGTTGGTGTACATGGACTCCATTTCGGATTGCATAGCTTCAAGCCATTTTATAGAGTCCCTACTGTTAATGGCCTGCTTGAAACTAGTAGGATCATCTTCTTCCAAGATGCAATCCTCTCAATCCCCATCTATGAGAAAACCATAGTATCTCTCGGACAGACGAGAAATATTACTAGATCTGCGGAGTGGCTGAGGTTCGTCCGGGATTATTGAATCCTGAGGTTCTACCAAATCTTCATTTTCAGTTTGTGATTCCTGAATTTCTTCCAGTTCTACCGTGCTCCCACTAATTTCTTTTACAAGAAATTCCTTCTCTAAAAAGACGGCGTGGCGAGCAATATACACATTCTGTTCCTCGGTGTGGTCGAACAGATATCCTTGTGAATGCTTAGGATATCCCACAAACTTACTTATAAATGATCGTGCTTGAAGTTTGTCCGGATTTTGTATTTTAACATGGGCCGGACAACCCCATATCTTAATACTCTTAAGACATGGTTTCTTTCGACTACATATTTCATATGGAGTCTTAGGCATAGATTTGGAAGGAACTTGATTCAATAGGTACACCGCTGTCTGTAGCGCATAACCCCATAATGAAAGAGGCAACTCGGCGTTACTCATCATAGAGAGAACCATGTCCAATAGGGTACAGTTCCTCCGCTCCGATACACCATTGTGTTTTGGTGTATACGGAGGAGTAAGCTGAGAGAGAAAACCATTCTCTTTTAGAAAGTCCCGGAATTTCGTACTTAAGTACTCCCCTCCTCGATCAGATCGAAGGATCTTGATACTTTTTCGTGTTTGGTTCTCTACTTCGCTTTTAAATTCTTTGAACTTCTCAAAAGTTTCAGATTTATGTTTCATGAGAAACACATATCCGAATCTAGAGAGATCATCAGTGAATGTGATGAACTATGAGAACCCACCCCTCGCATGTATATACATCGGACCACATATATCACTGTGTATGAGTCCTAAGAGCTCTGTAGCTCTTTCTCCGTGTCCGGTGAATAGATATTTGGTCATCTTCCTTTGAGACAGGGCTGGCAAGTTTCATAAGATGAAAATTCGAATGAATTCAGATATCCATCCTTATGCAACTTACCTAGTCTTTTCTCACCGATATGACGAAGTCTACAATGCCACAAGTAGGTTTTGTTCGTATATGAACTTTTCCTCTTGCGTGTGTTTTGTATATTGAAGACTGTATTTTGATTTAGAACGTAGATACCATTACACAGTATACCTTCTGCAACCAATACCTGATTAAAGTAAATGTTCATAATATTTCTATCTAGAACAAAGTTATATCCATCTTTATCAAGTAAAGAAACTGATATGATGTTGCAGAGCATGGAAGGTACATAGTAACAATTGTTCAAAATCATAGTATTGCCGCTTGTTCAAAATCATAGTATTCACCGACAGCGGCAGCACTAACTTGTGCTCCGTTCCCTACTCTGATGGACATATCACCCGGTCCAACCATTCTACTTTTTCTCAGTCCTTGTAATAAATTACAGATATGAGATCCTGACCCGGTATCTAGTATTCAAGAGGTAAGGTTGACTGAAAAACAGTTTTCAATGACAAATACACCCGAAAAAGATGCATTGGAATGCTTCTCCTTCAATAGGGTTATCCGGAATTCCTTATAGTTCCCTTTCCCTTGCCCATACTCGTGACAGTTGTCACAAGTTAGAGCAGAACCAACGTTCCCCAGCCCAGTGTAATAAGCTGGTTCGGTCAAATCAAACATTTTATTATCTTGATTTAGGGCGTGAAATGGTTGCTACCTAGAGAGAGAGAAAAGAAACACTCAGCGTGCGCTTTTCCAAGATCAGATTGGTTATTGGTTTATCTAATCAGGATGACTCCCACTGTTTCATCGAATTTTCCTTCAAACCTTTAAAAGGAAAACTAGTCGGTATCATTCGCACCTCACAAGTTCGCTAACCGTTCAGCCAGGTGAGTATCGGTACTCCGAAAGAGGTTCCCCGTGCTCTCGCACGGACCTAATTAAAATAAACCCCGTTTCCGCAGAGGCGTAGCCCCGTTAACACTTTTCTAGACACCTAATAGGATAGCTAATTGTGAAGTGAAAGATATCTCCCAAGAGTAATCCTACTCATCAGTGGGATTGGGATCCAACTATCATCGCGTGATAACCTAGATGGAAGCCGCTCTAGTCACCACACTTCAGAAGGTATGCAACACTAGCAAATTTCCTGTATATTTAAAACTCCCGATGTGGTTTTTACCCCTAGTGATTTATAACTTTGAAAAAGGCCAACAAATCATAAACCACTAGTCAAGTTCGACCCATCATTATCCTGGATTAATCTAGACCCACCCGTATAAACCCTTGACAAAGGCCAACAAGGCTATACGACTGTCCTAGATAATCACATCTCTATGCAATAGACAAGCAATATCTAGCTACCGTATACTATGCCTTGATAAAGGCCAACAAACGCGGCACGAATACTAGGTACTACTCATCCTAAATGATGGAGGGTTACGGCTGGGATTTTGGCGAAAAACCCTTTAACGTAATGAACTTGATATCGTTGAAGGAACCGACTAGGTTTGAAAAGGAGTGGCTTAGGCTCCGCTTTTGAAAACTAGTGGTTTTGAAGACAACCGAGTAATCTATAGTAGCATAAACTTTTGCTCAAGAGGTCACTCCCCGTAAAGGGATCTAGGCCCTTGCCTCCTCGAATTGGGTGCTGGATATTCCTAACCGAATACCACTATGCAAAGCGAAAGAATATGACTATAATTTTTCGAAATTTGTTCCGAAAACAACTTTTAGGTTTCTTTTCTTACATTAATTAAAATTAACGCGGTCCTATCAATTAATTCCTATCACACCAGAAAAGAACGAAAATAAAATGTACGTATATGCCATCCGCATTCGCCATGAGGCCCCGTCATGTACCAGTAGGTTACTTAACTACCGGCAAAGCGGGGGCAGGACTAGCGCGGATGCAAAACATATACAACATCTACTAGTATATAAATATATATATATATATATATAACCATTCGTCCCAGGCATGATATAAGTAACATCACATAACAGCAATAAGCAACATGGAATAGCGGATAATCTTGGAGCTTCGGGTTTCATTTAAGCCGCAAATGAGAACCGACATTCCCGGTCGTGTGGATAGCCTGTGCAAAGAAAAACCTAGACCCTTACGAGCGCTGAAAGTTACCCGCCAATCCCGGAAGTGAGGCAACCCCAATCAACAAAGTGAATTATCCACCCAGCACTTCACGGAATCTAGTAACTTGAGCACCCCTCCATGGGTCATCATATACCCCCTACGAGTGCGGTGAACAGGCCGCCAATTGTTGGCTATAGTGCCCTCAAGTCAATTATTGAATCCCAGGCACGCGATTGTGATGATTGAGGGAGGACCTATACCGTTAGAACAGTCTTACTCGAGATGATAGTATGCTATCTGGTTTGTCTTTATCATCATGTACAGCATTAGGTGGCATTAAAGATCACTATTACATGTTGATAGAGCCCATAGGATTCTTGCTTGACTACCAGCATTATGATGGCGATCATATATATGGGAGCTGGATGGTCTATAAGCGCATCCTTAAATGTCCCTAGTCATGGGAGTATCGAGACTGGGCATCGATACTCCGGAGTAGACTGGTGTATACTTATCGAGACCCTGACGAGGGGCGGTGGCCGATCTCACAAGCCATTGGTGTTATCTAGTCACCTAAGATAGTATACAGGTGCTCATTGGGTTATGAGTACACTGGACGGACTTGCCGGGAACATGCTAGTTGGTATTATATCTATTGTCAGATAGCAGTTCCCAGGTCACATGAGTACTGGTCAGTCTGTCAACCTGAGATCGTCATTTGTCTCGTGTGAGTTCCCACTGTGCTTTGATTACTACCCTACCACGGCTCAAAGGAGTCGTGCAAATAGGTTTTAGTTGGGTACAGTCCCGAGCCACATGGAAGCAGTGAGCAGATCGTCGGGGATTCTTCTCTCCCGGTATTGGGGGTTGATGTCGCGCTGTGCACGGGTGGCCATCACCAGAAATCCCCGGCCGAGGTGGACGGGAATTACAGATTTGGATCAGTAGTTTCTCAGTGGATGATGGGCTTCATACCGATACAAAATGTCACGTTATTAGGGGTCTGACTTTATCCACCCCTAGACTCGATATGCGATACTCTTAGACGAACAGACCGGACTGTATGGAGATTGTCACGGATAGGCTCAGTAGGGGTTTGGATGAGCTTGCTCGTCGGCCTTCCTTTCGCTCAATACTTGGGTAACCGTTACGTACAGCTAGTGCCGCTGATGTGCTTGTGGTTAAACCCACTGCCAGCGTATTGACGAGTCTTTAAAGTCCCACACAGAGGGTTTCCCTGGTTCTGGCGAAATGATGTACTTGCTGTATTGGATACGTGCAGGGTTCCGATCGATTGATTGTACTATGTACCCAGACTTTCAATTGGACAGTTGATAATACTAGCCGGCTCGGGTTTGAGCCGGATTATTAAATCAGGTATTGATTTAATAATTTACGTATATGTATTTCGATACGTATATTCTAGTATTATGTTCTTTGTGTTATTCTATCTCTTTGGGTATTTGTATTTCGGTACGAATGCAGGTATGTATATATAGTAGAATGTAATCCGTATTTTTTCCGGAAAACATTCTAGAAGGTGGTCACCTCATATTGGTTTGACCATTTTTATTAAATGGATTATGAGGTGGCAATGTTGTGAGGAGAGTATAGTGAGGACCATGCTTGCATAGTGTGCACAAATGAATTGTTAATTCATTTGTGCATACTATTCAAATATGGTGGCATTTTAAAAAGGGAAAGAAAGGTTTTACAAAACCAAGCATGAGGTTTTTTCTCTCTCATGGGGACTTCATTATTTTTGAAATGGTTCACTCTTGAGCCTCTCTCTTCTCCTCACCATTTTAGCATCACTCCCTCTCTAACATTCATGTTTTCCTCCACCATCATCTTCCACCTCCTCTCAACCATCTCATGTGTTGAGAACCATGAGAGGAGGTGAGATGAGATAGCTAAACACTTAGTTCACTCACTACATTCTAGGCTTTCTAGATTAGCAACCTAGAAACCCTAATTGCTTCACTTGCATCCTTTGATATGGAGCTAGAGCCATGACTACATCCCTCGGGTGGATCTTCTTCGATGGAGGAACACCGGCGACCAAGTTCGTTCGAGCACGCCTCAAGGAGCTTAGGAAGGTGATGGAAGACCGAAGGACTTGGTTCTTTTGGTATACCACTTCTAACCCTTTAGTTTAGCTCTTTTAGTTTGCTAGTAAAGGGTTATAGTTTAGATCTTGGGCGGGTTTTGTTTACGCCAAATTTTTTAAATGTCAGTTTTTGTTCTGCATCGGTCACGGTAGATGGCCAGGGCGCCGGCAAAACCCAGCACCAATTCTAGAGTAAGGCCCCATTCGTCTCAACGCCATGAGATGCAGGCCCATTGCCCTCTAGAACCCGGCTATTCGAGCACTCCTCTGTGGGTTAATCCTTGTACATAAAAGAAATATATATATATAATGGTGACATCAACCTCAACCCGGTCATGCTCCAATAAAAGAATATACAATATGGCAGAAACGGAAGTCCACATGTCGGACACTCGCCCCGCAATAACGAATATACAAATGAATCTGAACTGTACAACTACCATTGCACCATAGGCTATCCCCCACAACAATCCATCCACAACATCAGCGCAACACAGAACATCAACGTGAATATCATGTTCATAAACCCGTCTGATTGTACATATAACAATCAGTCGGGTTATACCGCTCAATGGTATTCACAGTCCCAAAAACAAATACACAAAAAAGCAAGAATTTAGTGTTTCGATTGATTAAAACTTTCCGCATATGCCCCATTTACAAACCAATACACAAACAAATCTGGGCATAAAACAAACATACCAAAAATCACATTTCCAGAAACAAGAACCCCTGAAAAGATTTAGAGCCTTTTTGCCAGAAGTTGGCCGTGGATCCACGGCCAAATGAGATATTTGGCCGCGGATTAGCAGTCGAACTGGGTGACTAAAAGCTCAAAAAAAATTCTTGGCTCAGAAAAACCCTGCACGTATTTTTAAACTCACTGAAAATATTTTTTGAGCAACTTTAAAATTCGAACAGCGAGTAGGGTTTTTGGAAATATGATTCAGATAATTTTTTCGATCGAAATTCTAAATTAGTGCAAATTAGCTAGTTAAGGTTTATGGACCGGCTCTGATACCATGTTGGGTTTCCTGACGCCCTGGCCTCCTACCGCGGCCGTTGCGGAATGAAAAACTTTAACTTTTAAAAATCCAGCGCTAGAAAACTCGTCCTAGAATCTAACCAGAAACCGAAACTAGCTATCTAAAGAGATCTAGCTACTATGATAAGTAGTTATACCTAGAGACTCGTGTCTTTCTGGTCTTCACTCCTCTTCTTTAGCTCCTTAGGTGATATTGATCAAACTTGCTAGATTGCCTTCTTGATCCTAGATGATCCACCTGAGAGTTCTTGATTCAAACTTGGCTTCACAAATGAAGCAACTTAGTGACTTAGTTTGCTAGTCTAGGTTACTAAGGAGATGTAGTGATATTAGTGGTGATTTTCTATCTCAAAAACCCTTGTTTCTCAACACGTGAGAATGATAGGGTTTTATGTTGAAGATGAACTCAAAGGAAGAGAATGAAAAAGCTCTCAAAGATGAGAGAGAATGGCAAGTGATGAATGAGCATGAGAATGGCTAACTCTTTTCTTTTATGAAATATTTCCTTTTCATTTAAAATCAACCATACTTCAATAGTAATTGTAATAAATGCTATGACCATTCCTCATGCCATGCTTCATGCCATCTCTTCCTTTTCCACCTCATTTTCTATTTTCAAGAAAATAGAAAAATACAAGATGAGGTGTCATCTTCTAGAAGGTATTTTGTATAAATACAAAATACTTTCTACTGTATATGAATACCCAAGAGATAGAATAATATCACCAAAATAATACTAGTATTAAATCAATATCCGATTTAATTAACCGGCTTAATCCTAAGCCCGCCAGTATCAACAGTCCGATCGAAAAATCTAGATAACACTAGAATATACATATCGAAATATGTACACGTAAATTATTAAATCAATACTTGATTTAATAATCCGACTTAATCCTAAACCGGCTAGTATTATCATTCGATCAAAACCCTGCACGTATAAACATACGGCAACCACATCATTTCTCCTGAATCAGAGAAACCCTATGTGTGGGACTCTAAAGACTCGACAGTACGCTGGTAGTGGGTTTAACCACAAGCACGTCAGCAGCACTAGCTGTACGTCGGCTTGTAACGCCTTAGATTTCGGTTAGTGTTAGTTTAGACGTTAATGCGGGTTTACTGTAAAAAGTTTACCAATTCGGGTTCCTCACATTTCATAACATTTAATTAATAATTTTATTATTACTTGTTATGGAATGCACACGCGTGTGCACGTTAATGTGAGGGTTTATTTGTGTAATCTTGTTCTTAGCAACCTTGACACTTAACCTAATCTAATCCCTTTGTTTTATCCAAATCATTGCTTAACCCTAATCCTTAATCCATTCTCTAGATCTTTTGTGTGAGAGAGAGAGATATTTGTTTTGGAAGTGAGGAGGTGGCAATGGTGTATGTGAAGGCATTAAATAGAGAATTAATGCTATGGTTACACTCACCTAAAACCTCACCCTACACTCACCTCCCTCTCTCTTATCCTCACACACTCTCTCATTTCTTCTATCTCTTTTATTCTTTCATATCTCTCACCTCACATCTGAACACTATCAAGTTCATCACCAAAACCATTACAAAACTTCACAAATCTCACCAAAAATCTCATCTTTTCTTTGGTTTTGCCTCTTGGATGCCTTGGATCTTGCAAAGCTTAGATCTTTGAGTTCTTTTGGTTAGGTAATGATCTCTTTCTGTTCTTTAAGTGCTTTTTGTGTAGCTTAGCTTGTTAGTTTCTGTTTTTATCGCGTATCGTATCATTTCGAGAAAATATCGTATTTTTAGTATAATTTTGAGTCTGGGATGATCTTCTATCAAACCAGGTACTTGTTGCAAAAGTTCCCATCACAGTGACCTAGTCTAGTGACCTAGAACCTACCCTCAAAATACGAACCAATTCCATCATGATCGGGCCGCAGATTTATTGCTTCTGGCCGTGGCCAGACTGGGGAGTTGGGGTTTGGGTTTTTGTGTAGGGGTATCTGGGGTTGTTTGTGATCTCGTGGTACTTGCAACTTTTACAGATTGTTGGTACAGAAAAATCTGGGATCACTTGTGTGTTTCTTGTGTTTCGTTTCACGCGATACGTTATCCGATACGGTGCGTGTTCTGTGTTGCTGCTGCTCTGAGTTGGTTTCGTAGTGTCGCTATACGCGTTAGCTACAATACGAACACTTTAGAGTACGTATGTGTGTCGTGTTGGTCCGTGTAGATTGTACTTGTTTTGGGTCTATTGCTGATATATTTCTGTTATATTGTTTTATGTTACAGGTTCACAGCCGGGGACTTCGGACGCTGTGACAAAGGGAAAACAGGTGGTAGGCTTCACTTAGCCAGGAGCGTTGGTGAGTAGATTTAACCTCTACAGGGAAATCGCCCGCATGGCGTTATGCTTCTGGGCTAGAGATGTTAATATTGTCGCATATTATATTTCATATTTAGAATTTGCGCATACAGTTTAGTGCTTAGATAATGTTGTGCTTGGACTAGTACCCTTAGGACACTGCACTATTATTGACGGCTCATGTGGCACGAGCACTATTTGTATGTCACACACACCGTCAATAATTGCCATGTCATGCACAACCCACTTATAGATTTGATATAGTTTGGTCAAGAACATTGAGACATTGATTCATATTTCTTTATGCATATGACATATAGCATACCTGTATACCTACATGCCTACACATATGCCTTGACATGCTTACATGCTAGTTACCTGTATTACCTATAGGGTATTATACCATTAGCGATAGGTACATACACACATATTGACATAGCTACATGTATACCTTGTTATACCATTATGTTTACACATATATCTGGCTTTAGCTACATGTTTACCTTTACTTGATGTTATTTAGAATTGGAGAAAATAGGAACCGCATGATATTTTATATTAACCTGTTGCAGTTAATTAGCGGCTTTTCCTTTATATGCTTACATTACAGTTTTATGTTGCATATATGATATTCATGGATTTTCGCATTGAGATATGGATTTTTCATGATGTTTTCTGGATTTAGGGACCATGGTAGTTTCATGAAATTATGCATTATTTGAAAAACCCGGTTTCCCTTGATATGATATTTCAGCATCCACCATGAGATTTATCGGTTCTGATATATATACTCCATGCGAGGAGCGTCGTGGGCCGTATGAAGGTACATGGTGGGGCCCGGAGGTACCCCGGGGCAAGAGTCGATGTAACATGCCCATGAGCCTGGCAGGGGAACCATACCATCCGGTGACAGTACCAATGACTCGGCGGTTATCGTGGGGATACCGACGGGAGTCATGTGCGTATGGATACGTTGAGAGGCGAGGGTCAGAGCTAGGCACTCGAGCTTTCAGTATAGCGTATGATACGTACCTATCAGGGTGCCAGTCGTGGTGACAGCACCTGATAGATCAGCATTTTTGTGTCGATGCTTGACACATTGGTTTCATGATATTTTACTCTTAAGTATATATATATATATTAGTGGAGTGGGACACTAATATATATATATATACACATATATATATATATATACATATATATATACACATATCAATTTATATACATCAACATATTTATTCATGCAAATATACCTAGGATATGAAAGATTCACTTAATATTGGATTTAGGACATTTGAGATTACTTGATTTCGTACATAAAGGATATATGAGACTTACTTGATTTTGTACATTCAGGATATATGAGATTTACTTGAAATTGTACATTCATGATTTGTGAGACTTTTATGATATGAGAGCCAATTTGGGGGCTTATTTGAGGAATTAGGATTTGGATTGTCTTGATGGATTTTGATCCTACCGCGAAGTCAGGATTCCATGGAAATGACATGTTTCACCCCATACCCTACATTATTGTTTATGCACTGCTTCATGCATTAGTGTTGTAAGTCCACATTGCCCACCCCGGTGCTTACGGGGAGGCGGAAACGTTATGAAAAATTCGATTTTTACAACACTAGGCAACATGGACTAACCAAAGGAGGGATCTTTGCTAAACATAAACTAACTACCAAGCTAAAAGAGTTAGCTACTCGGTTGAGGGATTATACCTAAGTCTTGAAGTCCTTCTCTTCTTGCTCCTTGGAGTGGGATGAACGGGTTCTCCTCGTCGCCTTCTCTTGCCGAAGAAAGATCCACCCGAGGGCCTCTACCTTTGGCTCCAACCTCAAACTAGAAGTAACTAAGGTGCTTAGTGTGCTAAACCTAGAACCTTAGAAAGAGTAGAGAGTAATTTTGAGGGTTTTATCTCAAGCTCAATGGTTCTCAACTCATGAGAGGGGAGAGCTTTGAGAGTGAGGAAGAGGATGAGAGAGAATGAGAATGACAGAATGAGAAGATAATGACAAGCTTCTCACATATATGTGAATTATGATAAATAAATAATTAGCTAAAGATAATTGTGATGGTTAATCTTGAAATGACCATTATCATTTCACATTAATTACTTTTGCAAGAATCAAAGAGCATCTTTCATATGAAATGATGATGGTCAAATTGTCAGCATAGGTCAACATGTCAACCATAGTCAAATGGTCAACAACCCTAACCATAACACAATTATAATTAACTAATATTAATAAGAGATTAATGGAGGAAAGAGGCCATAGGAGGGAATTCCCTCCTATGGCGTCGAAAAAATACCCCCTCCACCAATTTTTCCGACGATCGGCCCCCATCATCTTCATCGTCATCATTTAAGATGTGGGTACACCAAATTTCATGTGATTCTACAACTTTTTCACCATTGATTTAGTGGGTTCAAAATTAACGGTTTACCGACAATAGAACTTTTTACATTGCTAAATCAACGGTGAAAAAGTTGTAGAATCACATGAAATTTGGTGTACCCACATCTTAAATGATGACGATGAAGATGATGGGGGCCGATCGTCGGAAAAATTGGTGGATGGGGTATTTTTTCGGCGCCATAGGAGGGAATTCCCTCCTATGGCATCTTTTCTCCATTATTCTCTATTAATAATCATATTTCACACAAACATTAGGGTTAAGAAAATGACAATGGTCATCAACCCTAATGAAAGTCCTCTGCCTATGCCTCAGTCAACTGTGCATACACACCCGTATCCGTGTTCCGAGGAACACGAATACAGATAAAACCAATCCCGAAACATATACTAGGATCTCGCTTAAACCAAAGCCCGCTAGTATAAGATGTCCGGACACCAAACGTGCACAAGTGCGCGGATGTGAACGAACCCCGTCGCAAAACCATGCGACCTCTACTCATTTTACCTAAAGGTGAATAACCCTCTGTGTGGGACTCTAAAGACTCGACACTACGCTGGCAGTGGGTTTAACCACAGACTGCAAGCGGCACTAGCTGTACGTAACAGTCCCCAGGTAGATGCCGATAAGAAGACTGGCGAGGTAAACCCATCTGAACTCCTACTGAGCCTGAATGTGACAGTCTCCGTACAGTCTGGTCTGTTCGTCTAAGAGTATCGCATGGCGGGCCTAGGGGGAGGTAAACGTCAGTCCCCTAATAGCGGTACAAGTCGTGTCGGAGTGTAGCCCAGAACACCCTGAGATAACACTGGAAACCTACCAGTCTATCTCGCTTGCCCTGGCCAGGGAGTTTGTGTAATGGCTCTCCTAGACACAGCGCGATATCAACCCCCAATACCAGGAGAGACGAATCCTTTCTAACCGTCACTGCCTCCAAGTGCTTCGGGACTGCACCCAACTGCTACCTGTTTGCACGACTCCTTTGAGCCGTGGCAGGGTAGCAATCTAAGAACAGTGGGAACACACTCGAGGCGAAGTGAAAGTGTCAAGTCAACGGACTATGTTGTACTCATGTCACCTGGGAACTGATAACTGATGATAGGTATAATACCAACCAACAGTTCCCGACGAGTCCTGTCCAGTGTACTCGTAACCTAACGAGCACCCGCATACTATCTCAAGTACGATGTACTGACGGCTATGGGACAGACCGTCTCCCAAGATGGGATGAGAAGCGCATACGCTAGTCTACTCCGGAGTATCGATGCCCTGTCTCGATAGTCCTACGACTAGGGACCTGCATAAGTATGTTCTTGTGGATTACCCAGCCCCCACGAGTGTGACTGCCATCACAACGCTGGTAATCAAGCAAAGATCCTAAGGGCTCCACTAATGTGTAAAGGAGATATGCTAAAAGAAACACATGCACACATTAAAGTAGAAACAAACCAAGTAGCATACTACTATTTTGAGCAAGATTGTCAATACAAGGTGAATATCCCAAGCTTCCATCAAGTAATATACAAACTAGTATGATACAGTAATGGCCTCTAGGGCATATACACTAACAATCTCCCACTTGCACTAAGGCCATGTACTGGCGTATCGAAGACCTATCATCTCGATCAGCAGCTTGAACTGAGTCTGGGGTACGACATTCATGAATGGATCAGCAGTGTTATCTTCCGTAGCAACTCTCCGAACCTCGATCTCCTGGCGACCCATGATCTCCCTGATCAGGTGATACCGCCTCAAGATGTATATGGACTTCTGATGGGACCTGGGTTCCTTCGCTAAAAATATAGCCCCGTTGTTGTCGCAATACATAGGTATTGGATAAACAATGGACGGAACCACCTGAAGTTCTGTCATGAACTTCCTTATCCAGACGGCTTCTTTTGCGGCATCTGCAGCAGCGATATATTCCGCTTCCATCGTCGAGTCAGCAACGGTTTCCTGTTTGGAACTCTTCCAACACACCGCCCCACCATTGAGGGTAAAGACATAACCCAACAAGGACTTGGAATCATCCTTGTCATTCTGGAAGCTGGAGTCAGCAAAGGCCTCGATCTGGAGGTCTTTTCCGCCATACACCAAGAACATCTCCTTAGTCCTTCTCAGGTACTTGAGAATGTTCTTTACCGCTATCCAGTGCTTCTCCCCAGGGTTAGACTGATACCGGCTTACCACACTCAGTACATAAGCTACATCCGGTCTGGTACACAACATCGCATACATTATAGAGCCTACCGCAGAAGCGTAGGGTATAATAGACATGCGATCCCTTTCCAAATCAGTCTTGGGAGACATCTCTTTGGAGAGGGTGATCCCGTGACAAGCCGGTAGATTACCGCGCTCGGAATCTTCCATAGTGAATCTTTTCAGTATGGTGTCGATGTACCTGGACTGTGAAAGTCCTAATATCCTCTTAGATCTGTCACGATAGATCCAGATCCCCAGAATGTAAGAGGCATCACCCAGGTCTTTCATGGAGAACCTGTGTGACAAGAACCCTTTGACAGATTGTAGCATAGGAATGTCATTTCCTATTAAGAGAATGTCATCCACGTATAAAACGAGGAATATGACAGTTCTTGCTACAAATCTACTATAGATGCATGGTTCATCTGGATTTTTGATAAAGCCAAATTCTTTGACCGTCTCATCAAAACAGATGTTCCAACTCCGCGATGCCTGCTTTAGTCCATAGATAGACTTAAGCAACTTGCACACCTTTCCGCTGCTCCCACTCTGAATGAAACCCTCCGGCTGGTCCATATAGACACACTCCTCTAAATTTCCATTTAGAAAAGCGGCCTTTACGTCCATCTGCCAAATCTCATAATCGTGGAAGGCAGCAATGGTAAGAAGGATCCGAATGGATTTCAGCATAGCCAGTGGAGAAAAGGTTTCGTCATAGTCCAAACCAGGTCTTTGACGAAAAACCTTTGCAACAAGTCTAGCCTTATAAGTCTCAACCTGTCTATCTACACCAATCTTCCTTTTGAAGATCCACTTGCATCCTACGGGTTTTACCCCATCTGGAGCAACGTCCATCGTCCATACTTTGTTGGTGTACATGGACTCCATCTCGGTCCGCATTGCATCCAGCCATTTTACCGAGTCAACGCTCTGAATGGCCTGCTGGAAGCTCTGAATGGCCTGCTGAAAGCTAGTCGGCTCATCATTATCAATGATAAAATCCTCTCTATCCCCGTCTATGAGAAAACTGTAGTATCTCTCGGTCGGATGAGACTGCCTACTACTTCTGCGGAGCGGCGCAGGAATGTCCTGATCTTTCGAACCCTCTGGTTCTACTAAGTTTAAGTAATAGTCTGTGGTTCTGGAATTTCTTCCAGTTCTATTGCGCTCTCACTTATTTCCTTTTCTAAGAACTGGTGTTCCAAAAAGTGGGCATTACGAGAAACAAAGACCTTTTGTTCCTCTGCGTAATAGAAAAGATACCCCCTGAAGTTCTTTGGGTATCCCACAAACTTGCACAGTACTGAGCGTGCCTCGAGCTTGTCCGCATGCTGCTTTTTGACAAAAGCTGGACATCCCCAGATTTTCAGATATTGAAAATAGGGTTTCTTCCCACTCCATATCTCATATGGTGTGGTAGGCACAGTCTTAGTTGGAACTCGGTTCAAAAGGTATGCAGCTGATTCTAGTGCATATCCCCAGAATGATCGCGGTAACTCAGCGTTGCTCATCATGGAATGTACCATATCCAATAGGGTGCAGTTCCTTCTCTCCGATACACCGTCATGCTGCAGAGTGTATGGAGGAGTAAGCTGAGAGAGAATTCCATTCTCTTTTAGGTAATCCAGGAACTCGGCACTCAAGTATTCACCACCTCGATCAGATCTCAGTGTCTTGATACTTTTGCATGTTTGTTTTTCTACTTCATTCTTATATTCCTGGAATTTTCCAAAGGCTTCGGATTTATGTTTCATTAAGAAGACATATCTGTACCTTGAAAAGTCATCCGTAAAAGTAATGAAGTAAGAATAACCGCTTCGTTCATGCGTAGACATTGGACCGCACATGTCGCTGTGTACGAGTTCCAAGAGCTCGCTCGCTCTTACTCCGTGTCTAGTGAACGGAGTCTTTGTCATCTTTCCTTTGAGACAGGATTGACAAGTTGCATATGATTGATATTCAAACGGATCCAAATATTCTTCTATATGTAACTTCGTCAACCTTCTCTCATTGATGTGACCCAGTCTACAATGCCATAAGAAAGCCTGATTTGTTTCCGGAGACTTTCTTTTGTGTGTATTCTGGACATTGAAAATCTGTGGTTGGTTTAATACGTATATACCATTGCTTAATGTACCTGACCCAATCAGAACTTGACTAAGGTGAATGTTTACAACATTACTTACAAACGCAAATTCGGCATAAAGATTCCACTGACCCGTAAGAAGCGGCTCCAACCCTTGGGGATACGGTAATACGTCTAAGAAATTATTCCATCTGACGTATTCTCCCCTGGATCCGGGAATAGCGACATGAACTAAATGTCCTGTCCAAGCCAAGGAGCTTACTCCAAAGAGCCCTGACAAATGATGATTGAGACGAGATTCGGCATTTTTGAACCTTCTTTAGATACTAAAGATACAGAAATGATATTACAAGTTGCATTGGGTACAAAAAATCAATTACGTAAAATCAAAACATGTCCATCTGAAATTCCCAGATGATAGTCCCCCACGGCCTCAGCATCCATGCTAGCTCCATTTGCAACTCTGAGGGTTATATCACCTGCCTTCAAAACCCTATGCTTTCTCAATGCCTGCAAAGAATTACGGATATGAGATCCTGACCCGGTATCCAATACCCAGGAAGTAGAGTTTATTGATAGACAGTTTTCAATAACATACACACCTGAAGCTGAAGCCGCAACTTGCTTCAGATCCTGGTTTCTGGCCTTCCAAGCCCTGCAATCTTTCTTCCAGTGTCCACTCTTGTGACAGTAAAAGCATTCTTCCTTATCCACAAGCTTTTCCGCTACCTTTGTTGCCTTTGCCTTTCCCTTCGTATCCACTTTACTAACACCGCCCCTTGGTTTGGCGGGGGTTTTCTTCTTCTTTCCCTTGGCTTTCGCCTTGGACCTAGAAGAGGAAGATCCTCCTATAAACAAAGTGGATGTTTCCCTACCTTTCTGTAGGGTGCCCTCTGCACTCCTCAGCATGTTGAGGAGTTCTGAAAGTTCAACTTCCTTTTCTTGCAAGTTGAAGTTCAGGATAAACTGGGCGTAAGTGGAAGGAAGGGACTGGAGAATCAAGTCCATATAGAGCTCATTCTCCAATGTGGTCCCTAGGTCCGCGAGCTCCTCTATGTAGCCAATCATCTTAAGCACGTGTTCCGCTACCGATGATCTGACGGCCAATCTCGCCGAAAACAGCTTTTTCGACACTTCGTATCTGGCGATACGGGATTGCTCCCCATACAGTTCTTTTGTATGGAGAAATATGGATTCGAGATCCATATTCTCGTGCCTCCTCTGATGTTCATTGTCCATAGAGGCAAGCACGAGGCACTTGGCCTTTGCGCAGTCGATTTCCCAGGTCTTACGGATTTCCCTATCCGCGACGCTGGTTTTGGGACCTGGGACAGGGGGAGCTTTGGTGGTAAGGAGATACCCCAACTTGTCATAAGTGATTGCCATTTTGACATTCCTGAGCCAATCTTTGTAGTTTGTCCCTGTCAGTATGTTTTTATCTAGTAGTAACTTAAGTCCAGTCATGATATTTGGTCGCTGCAATTAGGAGAGAGAGAAGAAACACTTTAGCATGATGCTCTTGCAAGTTTAGAGTGGTTTTTAATTTGTCTAAACAGGATGGCTCCCACTGTCTCTCGAATCCCTCCTCAAACCATAAAGGAAGAATTAGTCGGGATCAATCTCACCGTGCAATTCTTGCTTAACCGTTCATCCAGGCCAGTGTCGGTACTTCGAGGGAGGTTTTCCAATGCTTTCGCGAAGTTCCTTAATTAAATAACCTCTTTTCCCTGTGGGCGTAACCCCGCTAACACCTTTCTAGCACACCTACTTGGTTTATAGCATTGATCGTTAAGAGAGAAAGTTCCGGAGGAGTAGCATATACTCACAGTAGGATCGGGATCCAAATATCATCGTGTGACAAAACTGAAGGAATCCTACCAGAATCATCACACTCTAAATGGTATGCAGCGCTAGCAAGTTTCAGTTTCTTTAGAAACTCCCAATGTAGATTTTTGCCCCATGCTTTCATGACCTTGGCGTGAGGTCAAAATGTCATAAGTCACATGTCAAGTTCTACCCAAAATTATCCAGGTTAATTTGAACCCACCCGTACCTACCCTTGACGTAAGCCAAAATGGCAGTACGACTGTCTCAAACCAACGCATTCTATCTATGCAATAGATAAATATCCGGCAGCTACCAATCACTATGCCTTGGCGTGAGGTCAAAATACATAGCTTGAATACTACCGAATATTTAACTGAAATGATGGAGGGCTACGAATGGTTTTGGCGAAACCGTGAATGTAGTGAACTTGATATAATCGATGGAACTAGATAGCTTTTAAAAGGAGTGGTTCAAGCTCCGCATTTAAAAGTTGGTTTTTGAAAAGAACCGAGTGGTTTTGAAAGTGTTCCAACGACTTTTACTTGGTTTATTTTTCTTGCATTAATTTTAATGCGTCCCATCAATTAATCATTCCATTGCAGAAAACAACGAAAATATGACGTACGCTTATGCCATCCGCATTCGCCACGGGGTCCCGTCATCACCCGTTAGGTTACTTAACTAACGACAGAGCGGGGGCTGGACTAGCACGGATGCAAAACATAAGCAACGCCTAAATAGATATCATATATATAGATATATACATTCGTCACATGCAATGATAGCCATTCCAGATCACAGATGAACACATTGGATATACTAGGAATTCGCATTTCGTACGAGCCTGTAACGAAGAGCGGATTACACGGTAGCGATGAATAGCCAAACCCCACCCTAGACCCTTACGGGTGCGGCAAACTACCCGCCAAGTACCCGAAGCGAAGCAACCTCCCTCAACACCGTGAGTAGGCCACTCGGCACTTCGAGATACCCGGTAGTTTGTGCACCCCACCTTGGGTCTATCCTAGGAGAAAAAACAGTAAAAGAAATTATACAATGACGGCGACAACCCCATCCCGGTTGTGCGGCCATATAAATAATATTACATCAATTTACATATTACATGAATTGAAAGAATAAGGAAACTCTCATCTCACAACCCCCCGGCTATTCATCCGCGACAATCCAACGAATTAATATACACAAACCATCAACATTACAGATCACAGATATGTATAACCCCCACTAATCGACGTATAGCGATTAGCAGACGTTCAATACATATATCACATCACAGATATAACCCATTAACCAAAGTGTAAAGAAGTTCGATCAAAATACGGATTTATGACCACCCCAAAAACTAACTTGTTTTCTGGAAATTCTGGGCAGAAACAAACCATCTCAAAAATCACAAAACACCAACAGAAGAAAACTGCAGGAGAAACGATCCACAGCCGAGTCAACTCGGCCGCGGATCCGCGGCAGGAGCAAGCTCGTGCCGCGGAACCGCGGTGAGTTGGTCGACTCACTGGATCGTTTTTCTTTCCTGTTCAAACAAAAGCCTGAGCCGATTTTTAGTACATGATTTATAATTTTTAGAGCAGAAATAAAAATCGGCAGAAACTGGAATTTTAGAAAACGTGTTTTGCGATTTTTTCCGATCGAAGTTCTAGATACTTTGCTAACTTGCTAGTTTGTGTTTAGTTGGGCTCTGATACTACTGTAAGTCCACGTTGCCCACCCCGGTGCTTACGGGGAGGCGGAAACGTTATGAAAAATTCGATTTTTACAACACTAGGCAACATGGACTAACCAAAGGAGGGATCTTTGCTAAACGTAAACTAACTACCAAGCTAAAAGAGTTAGCTACTCGGTTGAGGGGTTATACCTAAGTCTTGAAGTCCTTCTCTTCTTGTTCCTTGGAGTGGGATGAACGGGTTCTCCTCGTCGCCTTCTCTTGCCGAAGAAAGATCCACCCGAGGGCCTCTACCTTTGGCTCCAACCTCAAACTAGAAGTAACTAAGGTGCTTGGTGTGCTAAACCTAGAACCTTAGAAAGAGTAGAGAGTAATTTTGAGGGTTTTATCTCAAGCTCAATGGTTCTCAACTCATGAGAGGGGAGAGCTTTGAGAGAGAGGAAGAGGATGAGAGAGAATGAGAATGATAGAATGAGAAGATAATGACAAGCTTCTCACATATATGTGAATTATGATAAATAAATAATTATCTAAAGATAATTGTGATGGTTAATCTTGAAATGACCATTATCATTTCACATTAATTACTTATGCAAGAATCAAAGAGCATCTTTCATATGAAATGATGATGGTCAAATTGTCAACATAGGTCAACATGTCAACCATAGTCAAATGGTCAACAACCCTAACCATAACACAATTATAATTAACTAATATTAATAATCATATTTCACACATAAACATTAGGGTTAAGAAAATGACAATGGTCATCAACCCTAATGAAAGTCCTCTGCCTATGCCTCAGTCAACTGTGCATACACACCCGTATCCGTGTTCCGAGAAACACGAATACAATGAGCTAAAACAAATCCCGAAACATATACTAGGATCTGGCTTAAACCAAAGCCCGCTAGTATAAGCTGTCCGGACACCAAACGTGCACAAGTGCGCGGATGTGAACGAACCCCGTCGCAAAACCATGCGACCTCTACTCATTTTGCCTAAAGGCGAATAACCCTATGTATGGGACTCTAAAGACTCGACACTACGCTGGCAGTGGGTTTAACCACAGACCGCAAGCGGCACAAGCTGTACGTAACGGTCCCCAGGTAGATGCCGATAAGAAGACTGACGAGGTAAACCCATCTGAACTACTGAGCCTGAATGTGACAGTCTCCGTACAGTCTGGTCTGTTCGTCTAAGAGTATCGCATAGCGGGCCTAGGGGGCTGTAAACATCAGTCCCCTAATAGCGGTACAAGTCGTGTCAGAGTGTAGCCCAGAACACCGTGAGATAACACTGGAAACCTACCTGTCTATCTCGCTTGCCCTGGCCAGGGACTTTGTGTAATGGCTCTCCTAGACACAGCGCGATATCAACCCCCAATACCGGGAGAGACGAATCATGTCTAACCGTCACTGCCTCCAAGTGCTTCGGAACTGCACCCAACTGCTACCTGTTTGCACAACTCCTTTGAGCCGCGGTAGGGTAGCAATTTAAGAACAGTAGGAACACACTCGAGGCGAAGTGACAGTGTCAAGTCAACGGACTAAGCTGTACTCATGTCACCTGGGAACTGATAACTGACGATAGGTATAATACCAACCAACAGTTCCCGACGAGTCCTGTCCAGTGTACTAGTAACCTAACAAGCACCCGCATACTTTCTCAAGTACGACGTACTGACGGCTGTGGGACAAACCGTCTCCCAAGCTGGGATGAGAAGCGCATACGCTAGTCTACTCTGGAGTTTCGATGCCCTGTCTCGATAGTCCTATGACTAGGGACCTGCATAAGGATGTGCTTGTGGATTACCCAGCCCCCACGAGTGTGATTGCCATCACAACGCTGGTAATCAAGCAAAGATCCTAAGGGCTCCACTAATGTGTAAAGGAGATATGCTAAAAGAAACACATGCACACATTAAAGTAGAAACAAACCAAGTAGCATACTTCTATTTTGAGCAAGATTGTCAATACAAGGTGAATATCCCAAACTTCCATCAAGTAATATACAAACTAGTATGATACAGTAATGGCCTCTAGGGCATATACACTAACAAGTGTACCTGCTGGAGTACCTTCCATGACTGTTCCATTTACATACCTTTATTCATATTATTGCTTCATGTATTAGTTGTACCTGTTAGTGTACCTTTCATGACTATTGCATTCATATGACCATTTATTGCTATTAATTGCATATGTTAGATTCGCGTTGTACGTGCATACTTGCGATTACCTGCATATGTTATTTACTATTCACGAGTTGGCAACTCACCCCCGTTGTGCCACAGTTGTTTTGCAGGTTGTTTCCCCAGAGTAGTCGAGGCAGGCTATTCATCTATCTATCATCTTTTGTTGCGGATACCGCATCGGCTCACAGTATGCAGTTTTGCTTTAGGTGGGTTTTGTGGTTATTCGTGTTGTATTGTATATTCGTTGTATCCTTATACTCTCCATCTACTACTTTCATGTTGACTTAGAGATTTTATGTGAGGACGATATTGTATGTTATTTTGAGACTTGGATGTCTTTTATGCAGTTTTACTTCTATCGTCTTTTATTTCTTCGCTACGGCTTCGTATATCTATTGTGGTGGTTATTTTCTGCCTTTGGGCGTGTTTTTGCTCCCGTTTGGGGATGCTTTACTTATATTTATGTTGTACCCATTTTTGGGGCTGGTTTTTATAAAGGAGGTGCTGCCAAAATTTTAAAGGAAATAAAGTTGGACTTTTAAAGAATTTGGATTGAGATTTCAAAGGTTTTTAAAATTGTTCTTAACTCTTACTACTTTTGATGGTTTAGATTGCAGGGTTTTCGGCTTACTTAAATTGCGTTACGCCTGTAGACGTTGCGTAGTTTAAAGGCCATCGTGTACCATTTTTGGGTCGTGACAAAGTTGGTATCAGAGCACTAGGTTTTACCTTTCGGAGTGTAGGATGACCTTGGTATGATGGAGTAGGTAGCTTAAGTAGAGTAACGTAGTGTGTGTATGTCCGCGGCATACTCACGATGCGGTACTCCGCCTAAAGTGACCTAAGTACAAATTGCTTGAAATACCTTCCTTGATGATTCATATCCTTGTGATTCGATTTCCATATTTTTATCGAATATTATTTCTATTTATAGCCTTTGCCGCCGATGACTATGGGGACTTAGAGTGATGCAGCGATGACCGAGGTCAGGTTGGACTCGGGTAGGACGAGGACTGACCAGGATGGCATGCTCGTTGCACAGAAGAAGACGGATCCGCCTTCAGCAAATGGTATCGCTAGGTTGTGGAAGAGATGCAGGACATGCGTCAGACGATGAGTTCATTGGTTGAGGCCATTCGAGAGCAGCGACAGGAGGTTGTCACCCCTGTTACCCAGTTGTTCCTTGCGATCAACATGCAGCGTTCCGTCACCTACATAGCACCAGTGGATGCAGCCCCAGTTGACGAGGCGTGCCTTCCAGAGACTTTGGGAGTTCCGGAACAGTGGGGGACTCGTACCGGTGTACCATCCCAGAGACGGAGGCTTAGTCGTCGAGACAGATTTCGTGACCGTCGCGGGAGTAGCAGAGGCTTGGGACGAGGACAGTCGTTCAGCTCTCATCCCCAGGAGGGTCAGCAGTTTTATTCTGGATGGTACCGGTGCGGAAGTTTGGATCATCCGGTTCGAGTTTGTACGAAGCCTCGTGAGCGCGGGGCAACTGTACCGCAAAGAGGAGGAGTTCAGCCAGTTGCGGGTAGGGGCAGACACGAGAGTTTGCTTCTACTCATCGGGACGCGCGGGCGTCCAATGCAGAGTTTTCAGGTATTCTAAATTCGTATGTTCTTTTGATGTACTTGTTTGTTTTACACACTTTATGCCATGGTTGGGACGAGAGTCGTGTTAGGTAGATCAGCCGTTTGTTATGTTAACTTCTGTCAGCGATTCTTTAGTTGCGCGACACGTATTTCGGTCTTGTGCCAATCGGATAGGAGATAGAGATTCGTCCGTCGTTGTGATCCTTCTAGAGATGTTGGATTTGACGTTCTCATGGGAACGGACTGGTTAGCTACGTGCTTGGCGTCTGTGGACTTGTTCATAACAGAATACTGCATTTTATACCGCCCATTCTTATGCTCGTGTGTTTATAGGTAGGTGCTTTTAATTCGTGTTTGTTACATATTTACAGATTACAGGTTTCCAGTACAAATATTGCAAATCAAGACAAAATCTCCACAGTTACACCAAATACAGAACATCTGTTGACAACAGATAAAAGCCGGGTTCCGGTCATCCATATCTGTCCAGTGCTGCGTACCGGTTCCAGAGACAAGACATATGACAGCGGTCATTCGTGTCTCGGAAAAGCACAGAGCACGAGAGGGGCAGCACAAGAATCAATGGGTGCGCGGAGCTCGAGGGAGAAAAGGTCAAAAGTATTATTTTTGTTGCCACTTTGGACCATCGCAATTCTGATGCAACTGTAGAAGCATACTGCAATTTGGTATATGTACAATTACATAGGACAGAAAACCAGGGAAAGCCACAAAGTTTTACCACCCAACTCCACTACATGGCCGCGGAACCGCGGCCAATAGGGGGTCTAGGCCGCGGTTCCGCGGCCGTACAGGCTCCTCATTCTGTCGTTTTTCTGGGGCAGTATGGGTACTTCATATTGAGGCAGATTGTTGCCCTAGGTTTTCAGTTCACCTCCTACAAATACCCCAGAACTTGCCAAGCTTTAGGAGTTCATTCTTTGTTCCTTTTTTGTAGTTTTTAGTGTAGTTCTTCTTCTTCTTCTTCATTCTTCCTCCATGGAAATGTAGTGAGAGCATTGAGTGGATGTTAATGAAGATGAGGGTTTTTTTTATCTTTTCTTGTTAGTTTAACTTCCTCTTGAGATTCTTGCTTCCTCTTGATCTTTCAACCTCTTCATTGAGCTTGAAAGGTTAAGGGTTAGTTATTGATCTCAAGGGTCGTATTTTCTTATGGAATTAGCACTTCATTTCACATGCGTTCTCTACCCTTCTCTTGATCTTGCAACCTCTTGATTGAGCTTGCAAGTTTAAGGGTCGGGTATTGATCCCATGCTTGTCTTGAGTTCTAGTTTCTAATTCTTTTTATTGCTTATTTATTACTTGCTTTTTATTACCTTGCTTTACTTTCTTGCAATTTATATTCATGCACTTAATTACTTGTAATCTTTTCTTTTCTTTGTTCTTTTCTTTTTGTTCTCTCTTTTTGGTTCTTTTTTGTGAATGAATGTAATTATCGTTGTTAAGAATAAATACGGTATTGTAAGTTAAGACTTTCTTTTCTCATTTCCTTTTCCCGTTATTTTCCATTGAACTCCGCCCAAACCATACGCAAGCGCTCCGTTAGGCACCCTACCCTAACAAGGTAATGATGATTCCTAACCGCGACCGGTTGCGTTCGGTTTGGCCGGAGGCGAAAGCAAGAGACAAGAACGGAAGGACAAGGGTAAATAAGCCGTATTCCACGACTACCGCGCTTAAATCTCCTAATCCACGTTGTTGCCGATTGCTCTAGCTTCAATTGGTCAAGACTCGGCTCAAAGGTTTCGAGTACGGATTTCTTTAGCTTACAATCTCGTATCTTCTTCTTAACAACTTTAAACTTGCAAATAATACACATAGGTTAGATTGAACAAACACATACAAATTCTTTATTGACTCATCTAAGACAAGAACGGAAATACAACCATCTCCCTGTGGATCGACCCGTGCTCAACCGGCTAGCTGCATAGCGACACCGTCTTGATTGCGGTTAACTTTAATTCTTCCAATCAAATGGCACCGTTGCCGGGGAGACGGTAGCGTATTTTCTTTCTTGTTATTCGGGTTAATATTCTTTTTGTATATATTTATATAAATAAAAAAAATAAAAAATCTTTTTGTTATTTTTGATCATTTTTGTGGGCAAGAGTGCAGATTTTTGCGGATTTGCAAACTGCGATTGTGGGAGCAAAGTGTACATTCAAAGCTAAGGTGATTGCAAAGTACAGTACCAAAGATCCGGGTAGTTTGACCCGCGCAAGCGAACTTTTCAAGCTTACCGGATTTGATTCAACGGGGGTTTCCTAACCCAAAACTTAACGGTACGTACTTTACTAACACCTTCTTCTCAAATCCGACGCATCCAATATACTATTCTTTGAAGGATTCTTTGCAAGTTCGCTAGCAAACGCTAAAAATTGACTAACCCGTATTTGTTGCAGTGCCGCGCTTAAACTAAAAAACGATTGTTTGATTCTTTATTGAATTTTTATTGAATTGCGCATTGCATACATTAATACGGACTTAAGGGCAAGCGAACCCCACAACATACGGTAAAGGATTTCATCACCTTTTCCGTGGCCCACAAATCACGAACTTGAGCATAACGTTTACCCGCACAAAATTTAAAAGAAACTAGACTTTAAGCCTTAAGGACTTCGCGCTCACTAGGAGAAGTTAACTGTGTTTAGAACCTCGCTTAACGGTATATTGTTTACGGGGTGTCTAGGAAAGTGTTAACGGCGAAACCGCCAAAAGAGAAAAGGTTATTTAATTAAGGAACTTCGCGAAAGCGTTGGAAAACCTCCCCTTATCTCTGCACTTACCTGGCCTCGTGATCAGTGTATCTTGAGCCCGTTTCTCAACACAGTTTTACTTCGACAATCAAGTTCTCGAGTAGGTCTAGTTGACCAAGGTGAACCATAGAACGATTAGGTGTGTGGTATTTTTGTGTCGTGATTATTTTGTCCATATTCTTTTTATGTATATTTCATTCTTTTGTTAATAACTAAAAAAAAATTTAAAAAAAAAATCACATTCTTTTTCCCCTCCTTTTTTTTCTACCTTTCTTTCATTCTCTCTTCATATCATGGGTACCCCACCTCGCAAAACTCTTGCCGAACTTTGGTACCCACAACCAGACATAACTTCCTACGGTTCTTGCTTTGGCCGAACATCGAACGATCCCTCCATGCCCAAAGTTTCACTGAAAGATCGCATAGTAGCGTCTAGGACAAACACTTGCACTCCTCATTCCACTTTGTATCAACCTTTTTAATCTCCCGCACCCGCTTATGTTGATACCCCTTTTGCAAGTCGTCCTTTGTCCATCGCTGAACGTATTGAACAATCTCGTAGCCGATCTTTCACTCCTTTCACCACTTCAAGTTCTTGGGATCAACAATTCCATTCACCTTCCAATCCAAATGTTGATCCTGCTCCTGTCTAGCCATTCAATTCCTACCAATCCTACCCTACTTTTGCACCTTCCCAAGACATAGCTTCAGAACCGCCATTTGGGAGTTTTCGGTATCCAAACAACTTTGAATCTTTTACTGAAATCCCTTCACAACCCATGTCTAGTCTGGAACAGTCGTTGGAAGACTTTCGGGTAGTGTCAAGCCAACAGATGATGGATTTGAATGCGTCCATGGCCGCTCTCATACAACCTACTGACCCGGTATCTAGTTTCCAGCTAGCTCCAAATTTTCCAATGTATGATGAGGCGGTAGGACAGGCTGAGAATTTGAGTGGAGAAAGTGAGCTGTACCCCATTCCAAGTCAAACCTACCAGTCCCAAATTGAATCCCACAACTCCTGTTTTGAAAGTCTATCGAGTGTCCCACATGATTTATCAATTGAAGATAGAATGATGAATGAGTTATGCGACTTTGTAATGTTTGATTTACCCGATTATGAAGGGCCCCTTTCGAGTGAAACCAATCCTAAACCTTTTGACCTCTACACCTCCATCTTGGAACAAAAATCGATTGAAATCCATGCTTTTGATGAGGTGTCTGAGAAAATTGACTTTCACTTGATTGAGGATATTGACGCGGGGAATAATTTGGATGATGAACCCATATATTTGGCTGAGTTTTTCTCTTCAAATCATCATCCCGAGTCATTAAATGTTTTTTCCGAACCCCATATGCGTCTGGATTTTGATAATAAATGCATGGATGAGATAAATTTTGAGGAGAATATTGAGGATAGTTTTGAGGATGAACCAGTTTTAATTGATGAGTCGGATTTTCCCATTCATCCTGTCCCTGTCATTGACTGTGTACACCCTCCTGAACCTTTAACCGATACCCCTCCTCGATCACTTCCCTCCATTCTTTCCATCGTTCCGACCTTGCAAGAAACCGTCTCACTTTCATTTCGTATGTCTGGTTTACCGAGTTCGGCGTACCCATGGTTTCTTACGAATCTTGAGGGATTTGACCCAATCTCTCGACGGGTTAATAGATTAGCACAATCGCTGTTTACACATCGCTCATCACAAATTGTGCTAATCAATTCACTCCATTTGAACCCTCAAGTTCGTACTCCACTTCTTTTTCCCTTCCGCCATTCTTCTTCTGATATACCGAGACCGTATCCTCCTTCTATCTCCATACGGTCTCGCGTAGTCTCCATTTCTTACCTCTCCGCATTCTTTCACCAGCCACTGCTTTATCACGATAAGATCTTTGAATGGTTGGTTCTCACTTTTGGCCTATGCAAGGCCTTGTATAGCTTGATACTATTCTTTCCCCCCTAATCCTGAACTTCAACGCTTAACAGTGGAAACACAGTTTTACTTAAGTTTGGGGGGGGCACCTTTTTTGTATATATTTTTTGTTTTTCTTTTTGTATATAATTTGTTTTTATGGGGAGCGCCGACAATTTTGACCCTCTTGGTATAGCCTGACAGTGAGGGCACTGTCAAGTTTAAGTTTGGGGGTGTGCTCGGTAAGCTTTCTTCCTTCGCATTCATTTGTATATTTTGAATTTGCATACCTTATTAAAAACCCACAAAAAATCGAAAATTTTTCCAAAAATATAAAAACTTTGTCGTCAAGTTAGCTAATAGGGTAACTTAGATCTTTATTCCGAAAGATTAGTTGATATGATAGAAATAACTAAATTCTAGGCTTAGGAATTGAAAACCCTAAAAATAACCCTCATTCTGTTTAAACTTGGTAAGTATACGTCCTTACAGTTTTTTGAGAAATAGGTAATCTTGAGTTCAGTTCTTTAGTTAAGTCAAGATGAAGGGAAAGTATTGATGATTTACTGAAGGATAAGTCTGAAAAATAGTTTCTTTTCTTGAGTTCAAATTTAGAAAGTATATATACCCTAAAAACTGCACATACACGCATCTTGAAACTTGGGATAGTAGAGGATACCTAGAAATACTCTTGCCTGAAAGCCTAGTATGAAAGAAAAAAACGGTATTTAAAGCTAAACACCAAAAGAGCATATTGAAAAATATATCCGGTCTTGAAAAAATAAAAAGAAAAAGAAAAAGAAAAAAATAGAATAAATTCAAGACCTGGAAACTGCTATTTATGCTTTAATGTTCACACATTCAGTAATCGGCCGTTAGTGCCTCAAGAAGCATTAATAGTCGCATGAAAGGTGTGTGAGCAAATCCGTTCATCCTTAATGAAAAGAAGTAGTATTAGGTATTAGGGCAAGGGTATTATAGCTTGAATTGAATTCTTGAGTGTAGGGGTGCAAATATACACACACGTAGGGGTATACAATTGATGTTTGAATAAAAGATAGAAATAAAGAATAAAACTTGTGTTTTCTGTAAAGTTGATAAAAATCCCTGATTTGAGGCTGCACTTTAGAAGGAAAACTCAGAAGAACCAACATCTTTCTAATTTTTTTTTGGAACGTATAGGACCTAAGGTTAAATAGATAGGAGGTGTGAAAAATAAGGGTTGGATATTTCTAACTTAGGATGATAGAATTTCTAACGTAAATACTAAACTGTAGGAGTAGAATCAACGTTAACTTATGACACTAGCTTGACGGGATTTTGTGGGTAGTATCCGCTGAAAACCCTCAGGAGACAACACTCCTCCTACTAGGGACACCTAGAGGTTTAACGGCTTGTTGCACGTTCTCAGTGCAATCGCGTTCCCTGCGAAAGTGCGGTTAGGATTTTCTTTTTTGTGAATAATTGGTTTTGCTCGGGACGAGCAAAAGTTATGTTTGGGGGTATTTGTTCATAACAGAATACTGCATTTTATACCGCCCATTCTTATGCTCGTGTGTTTATAGGTAGGTGCTTTTAATTCGTGTTTGTTACATATTTACAGATTACAGGTTTCCAGTACAAATATTGCAAATCAAGACAAAATCTCCACAGTTACACCAAATACAAAACATCTGTTGACAACAGATAAAAGCCGGGTTCCGGTCATCCATATCCGTCCAGTGCTGCGTACCGGTTCCAGAGACAAGACATATGACAGCGGTCATTCGTGTCTCGGACAAGCACAGAGCACGAGAGGGGCAGCACAAGAATCAATGGGTGCGCGGAGCTCGAGGGAGAAAAGGTCAAAAGTATTATTTTTGTTGCCACTTTGGACCATTGCAATTCTGATGCAACTGTGGAAGCATACTGCAATTTGGTATATGTACAATTACATAGGACAGAAAACCAGGGAAAGCCACAAAGTTTTACCACCCAACTCCACTACATGGCCGCGGAACCGCGGCCAATAGGGGGTCTAGGCCGCGGTTCCGCGGCCGTACAGGCTCCTCATTCTGTCGTTTTTCTGGGGCAGTTTGGGTACTTCATATTGAGGCAGATTGTTGCCCTAGGTTTTCAGTTCACCTCCTATAAATACCCCAGAACTTGCCAAGCTTTAGGTGTTCATTCTTTGTTCCTCTTTTGTAGTTTTTAGTGTAGTTCTTCTTCTTCTTCTTCATTCTTCCTCCATGGAAATGTAGTGAGAGCATTGAATGGATGTTAATGAAGATGAGGGTTTTTTTTTTATCTTTTCTTGTTAGTTTAACTTCCCCTTGAGATTCTTGCTTCCTCTTGATCTTTCAACCTCTTCATTGAGCTTGAAAGGTTAAGGGTTAGTTATTGATCTCAAGGGTCGTATTTTCTTATGGAATTAGCACTTCATTTCACATGCGTTCTCTACCCTTCTCTTGATCTTGCAACCTCTTGATTGAGCTTGCAAGTTTAAGGGTCGGGTATTGATCCCATGCTTGTCTTGAGTTCTAGTTTCTAATTCTTTTTATTGCTTATTTATTACTTGCTTTTTATTACCTTGCTTTACTTTCTTGCAATTTATATTCATGCACTTAATTACTTGTAATCTTTTCTTTTCTTTGTTCTTTTCTTTTTGTTCTCTCTTTTTGGTTCTTTTTTGTG
Source organism: Agapanthus africanus (assembly GCA_030015575.1). Taxonomy (NCBI): domain Eukaryota; kingdom Viridiplantae; phylum Streptophyta; class Magnoliopsida; order Asparagales; family Amaryllidaceae; genus Agapanthus; species Agapanthus africanus. The sequence continues at coordinate 205,090,585 of JASDDO010000031.1, read as the reverse complement.
AATGAATGTAATTATCGTTGTTAAGAATAAATACGGTATTGTAAGTTAAGACTTTCTTTTCTCATTTCCTTTTCCCGTTATTTTCCATTGAACTCCGCCCAAACCATACGCAAGCGCTCCGTTAGGCATCCTACCCTAACAAGGTAACGGTGATTCCTAACCGCGACCGGTTGCGTTCGGTTTGGCCGGAGGCGAAAGCAAGAGACAAGAACGGAAGGACAAGGGTAAATAAGCCGTATTCCACGAATACCGCGCTTAAATCTCCTAATCCACGTTGTTGCCGATTGCTCTAGCTTCAATTGGTCAAGACTCGGCTCAAAGGTTTCGAGTACGGATTTCTTTAGCTTACAATCTCGTATCTTCTTCTTAACAACTTTAAACTTGCAAATAATACACATAGGTTAGATTGAACAAACACATACAAATTCTTTATTGACTCGTCTAAGACAAGAACGGAAATACAACCATCTCCCTGTGGATCGACCTGTGCTCAACCGGCTAGCTGCATAGCGACACCGTCTTGATTGCGGTTAACTTTAATTCTTCCAATCAGGACTGCCGCGAGAAAACGGTCAGGTTTTGTTTTCTCAGCGAATCAGTTCTTGTTGTGTAGCAGGACAGTGGTGCCGCCTCTCACAGCTTGAATTCAGCCTTTTTCGCTGGTCGGCCTTTGAGGAAAGGATATCGAGGATTCTTGGCGTTCATTCGTGATACCGGAGCTACAGTGGGTTTGTTGGACCGGATACCTATCGTGCGACAGTTTTCCGACGTTGTTCCAGATGAGCCGGTGAAGCTTAGGGAGCTTAAGGATCTGCTGCAGAGTTGTTTGTTGGGGGCTTGTGTGTTTAGGTGTTTCGCATTGAGGAGCTCCTATTTCTGTTCATCGAGGAGAAAGACGACGGTTGAGGTTTTGTATCGATGGATCGTCAATTGAACCGGCTTACGGTGCGGATATGTATCCTTACCTCGCATTGACGATTTCTTCGATCAGCTCCACAGTGCGAGACATTTTCTAAGTTTGTTTGGGATCAGGTCATCATTGTTACGGGTTCGGAGTGATGAAATTCCGAAGACTGCCTTGTGCGTGCTACGGGCTTTGTGTGTTTGATGGTGTCATTGGACTCACCAATGCCCTAGCAGCATTCGTAGATATGATGAACCAGATTTCTTCAAGCCGTTCCTCGACCAGTTATTGTTGTGTCATTGATGACATTCTGGTCTATTCTAATATGTCGTGAGGAACAGGAGCAGCACTTGAGGATTTTCTTTTGCAGATACTGGGAGAGCACCAGCTGTTTGCTAAATTCTCGGAGTGTTACTTCAGGCTTGTTTCTGTTGACTCCTAGGTCTTGTAGTTGCGGGAGACGGTTTTGTATGGTTCCGAGGAAGATCGAGGCCGTACAGCTTTGGCCCAGACTTGTGTACGGGATGGAGGTCCGCATATTTTTGGGCTTAGCAGGTTTTTACCACCGTTTCGTGCAGGATCGCTTGAGTATCACTGCACCGTTGACTGAATTGACTGGAAAGGAGGTTCTTTTCTTTGGACTGAGGCATGCGTGCAGAGATTTCGGCAGTTGAAGACTCGGTTGACAACTGCACCAGTTCTTTCTTGTTTTCTGGTTCAGGCGACTTTGTTGTTTAACTGTAATGTTTCGTGAGTGGGGCTCGATTGTGTACTGAGGTGACACTATAGAGTTATCGCTTTTACTTCCCAACAGTTGGAGAAAGTACGGGCAGGATATCCCACTCATGATCTGGAGATGGCCGCGGTGGTCGTGCGTTGGAGATTTGGAGACACTACTTGTTCGGAGGGTCGTGGTAAATTTTCACGGACCACCAGAGCTTAATGTACATCTTCCTGCAGCGGGTGTTGATTGTTGAGATAGTCTTCTGCAGATTTACAGTTCTTGTGTGATCATTGAGTACAGCTTAAGTTCGCCTCTACTGAGGGGACAGCTTGCTCATGTCCGCACCCGTCCACTTTTTCTTAATCGCTTTTGCGAGGCACTGCTCGCCGACGCTCGTTCGTCAGAGATTCTTAAGCATACTCGGATGGGTAAAGATTAGGAGTCCTTGATTTGTGACCAAGGTATGCTACGTTTAGGGACGTGTTTGTGTACCTGTTGCTGATAGGTAGAGACGCGAAATCCTAGAGCAGGAACATCGGTCAGCTTTCTGTATTCATTCAAGTTCCACCAATATTTGACGTGACTAGTGAGATAGTTACGGGTGGACCGGGATGAAAAGTGAAGTTTTGGATTTCGTTTCAAGGTGTCTGTCTTGTTGTGTGCTATGGTTGAGTATCTGAGACCGGCTGGAGAGTTGCAACCTTTAACCGTTTCCGGAGTGGGAATAGGAGCAGATCTCCATGAATGTCATTGTGGTGTCTACCCAGGTTTAGTCAGGGTGTGACTCCATTTGGTGTTTGTTGTCCGGTTTTACTCGGTTTGCTCAGTTGTTCTTTGTTAAGTTGGTGCGTTTGCACGGAGTTCCTTCATGTGTTGTATCCAATAGAGGCACCCTGTTCGCTTGCCGTCTGGGGCAGGAGCTTCAGGAAGCCTTGGGAACTGGTTGAGCTTTAGCTCCGTTTTTCCATCCGCAGGATGATGGTTTTGTGAGAGCGGGCTATACCGACTCTGGAGGATATGCTTGTGCGTACTTACTAATTATTGTCGGCAGTTGGGATCGTCACTTGCCATTGTTGGGGTTCTCCTTCGATAGCTGTTATCAGGAGACACTCCAATTGGAAACCTTTAGGTTTCGTTGTTAGGTGGTGTCGATCTCCAGTCTGTTTTTCTGACTCTGCGTAAGTAGGACTTTTGGACCCCAGCTAGTCTAGAGACTTCGGAGATGATCCAGTTGGTTCAGGTCTGGATGAGGTAGCCCAGTGCATACAGAGGTCTTATGCCGACCGTGGTGGTCGCAGACTTGAGTTCGCAGTGGGAGCTCATGTATTCCTACGGATTTTTCCAATGAATGACGTGTTGAGTTTTGGGAAGCTTATCCCAGGATTGTAGGTCCTTTTGAGATTCTCAAGCGAGTTAGTTCCGTTGCCTATAATTTGGCACTTCCGCCCAGATTATTGAGTATTCACCCTGTATTCCATATGTTGATACTTTGAAATTTCCTTCATGACTTTCTCACATGATTTATCACCAGACCATTTAGTTTGGACTCGATCTTTTGTTCACCGGCAGCCATTTGTGTTAGTGGTTCGGCAGGTGGAGAAACTTCGGTCGAGGGTCTTGCCATCTGTGGAGGGTTTTCTTAAACGTGGCCGTATAGTGAGGTGATCACTTGGGAGGCTGCGAGCGAGATATGAGAGTTATGTAATCTTCTCTCTGAAGGTACGCTTAGTGAAAATTTTAAATTCGGGGACGAATTTTTATAAGGAGGGAGATTGTAACGCCTTAGATTTCGGTTAATGTTAGTTTAGAGGTTAATGCGGGTTTACTGTAAAAAGTTTACCAATTCGGGTTCCTCATATTTTATAACATTTAATTAATAATTTTATTATTACTTGTTATGGCATGCACGCACGTGTGCACGTTAATGTGAGGGTTTGTTTGTGTAATCTTGTTATTAGCAACATTGACACTTAACCTAATCTAATCCCTTTGCTTTATCCAAATCTTTGCTTAACCCTAATCCTTAATCCTTTCCCTAGATCTTTTGTGTGTGAGAGAGAGAGATTTGTTTTGGAAGTGAGGAGGTGGCAATGGTGTGTGTGAAGGCATTAAATGGAGAATTAATGCTATGGTTACACTCACCTAAAACCTCACCCTACACTCACCTCCCTCTCTCTTATCCTCACACACTCTCTCATTTCTTCTATCCCTTTTATTCTCTCATATCTCTCACCTCACAACTGAACACTATCAAGTTCATCACAAAAAACATCACAAAACTGTAAGTGCACGGCAGCGCCCCGGCCGTCAATCCGACGCCGGAATGCGGAAATGAAACTTTTACAAAACTTTTAAACCGGTACCACCGCGCACTATAAATCCGGATCGGGCCATTAACCTAATGCTAGATAACATGAGAATGGGTAGGAAGCTATACCGAGCGATCCGTGTCCTTCGGTCTTCGGCCTCCACTCCGATCTCCTCGCGGAATCTCCGGTCTTCATCTCTTCGTCGGAAAGGGCACCACATCGAGAAGTCATTTTACGGGCTCCAGCTTCGTCCGAAGCAACTCGGGCGCGAAGTGTGCTAGCCGACGCGTCCAAGGTGTTGTAGAGAATGTTTGTGATCACTTTGTCTCTTGCATCCATGGCTTTGGATGGAGGTTGAAGTGTTGCCATTGATGGAAGCAAAGAGCTAGAGGAAGAAGAAGAAGAAGAACAAGAGCTTTTCTTTTCCCTTGTTGTAATGAGAGTGAGAGAGAGTGTGGAAAAAATAATATGAGAGCTAACAATAACCCCATGGCAGCCCCACTCTCTCTTTTCCTCTCATATCATCACTAATAGATCCATTAATGTGACATATTTGCTAAAAAAGAGACCATGACTCATGATATAAGTCTATGTCACATTTAATGCATTGCATGATGAATTCTATCTCACTAATTCCATTATCCAAACATTAATCCAAATGTTTGGTCAAACAAAAAGATCTGGCAACATCTAAAGTAAACTCGTGACGGATCACAAGGATACCCATCACCTGTATATGCATACCTGCATCCGCATTCTGACTGAATGCGAATGCGATGAGACTAAAGTAATCCAACAAATCTAATACTAGGATCCGGCTTAAACCAAAGCCCACTAGTATGATCCGTGCAATACCGCACGTATATGATCGAACCGTGCCATATATCATACGGCCTCTACAACGTTTCTCCCGAAACTTGAGAAACTGTCTGTGGGGGACTCTAAAGACTCGTCAATACTTTGGCTGTGGATTTAACCACTAGCACGTCAGAGGTACTAGCTATACGTAACGGGCTACCAGGTGTTGACCAAAAGGGAGGTCGATGAGCGAACTCATCCTGACACCCTACTGAGCCTGTCAGTGACAATATCCATACAGTCTGGTTCGTTCGTCTATGAGCATCGCATGGCGGGCCTAGGGGCTGGTAAAAGTCAGACCCCCAAAAGCGGTACAAGTCGTGTCGGAGTGTAGCCCAGAACACCCTGAGATACTACTGGAATACCTACCAGTAAATCTCCTGCCTTGGCCAAGAACTTCGTGTAATGGCTCTCCTAGACACAGCGCGACCTCACCCCCAATACTGGGAGAGACGAACCCCTGCAGATCCGCTCACTGCGTCCATGTGGCTCGGGACTGTACCCAACTAAAACCTGTTTGTACGACTCCTTTGAGCCATGGTAGGGTAGTAATCAAAGTACATGTTCCCCCAATCAGAGCAAGGCTCTGTTTGAATTTTGAAAATTCAAATTTTGAAGCAACGCTTCGGTTCCCGTGCGCTGCGCGCAACGCGCCACGTGTCAGAAGTTGACACGGCGGCACATCGCCCAAGGCAGTACGTCCAATCAGAGCAAGGCTCTTTAAAAACATAAGCAACACTCAACTGCGCAAGCGCACGGCTGAGCGACGCGTGTCTGCGCAGTTGCGCAAGCACAACTGCGCAAGCGCACGGCTGCGCGACACGTGTCTGCGCAGTTGCGCAAGCACAACTGCGCAAGCGCACGGCTGCGCGACACGTGTCTGCGCAGTTGCGCAATTGCTGTTGCGCAAGCGCTTCACTACGCGACACGTGTCACTCACTGGGAGAGTTGCGTAAAACAGAATAAATCTTGTTAAAACAAGAAGATTTTCTTGTATAAGGCAGGAGCCTTTGGATCAAAGATCCAACGGTGGGGAAAATTCCCCAAATCACTCAGGAAAAGATTTATTGAACAAATTTAACTAATTTTTGAGCACTATAAAAAGGACCCCAGACCCCATTTGAAAAGGAGACATCTGGTTTTAAAAAAAAAAGAAGAAAGAAGAGAACTCTTAAGAACTCCTTGAGAACACAAAAAAGAAGGTAAAAACCTTTAAAAGAAGAGAGAATTCTCTTAGGAATAGATCATTGATCTAAGAAAAAGATCAATGATCTTCAACAAATAAATAAAAATAATAAAAATAGTGCCTTGCACTTTCTATGAACCTTTGGTTCTCTGAAACAAGGAAAAACTTGTTTTTCTTTGATCCAAATCAGGGGATAAAAAGTGCCTTGCACTTCTGTTCTTGAATCTAAAAGATTCTGGGTACTTTGCATAAATGCAATGCATCACTTGAAGGGCCAGGCCCAAATCAAAAAGACCTAGCAGGCCAAAATAAATTGCAAAGCAATAAAAAGGGCAGAGCCCAAATGAAATTGATGCTTTGCATCATTTATAAAGGGCAGAGCCCAAAACAAATTGATGCTCTGCATTTTTTTTTGGGCAAAGCCTAAATAAAATAAAAAGAGATGCAATGCAAAAGCGAATAAATGTTAGACATTTTCAACTGGACTTAGCCCAATCATGGCCATAAGTCCTTAAATTACATTGACTGAGCAAAATGGCTCTCCTAAATCAATCAACATCCGGTACGAGGGTACATCTCCGAACTCCTTTGACATCCATCGTTGTAATTCCTCAACGACGTCAAAGAGGTGACGGGTCCCAACGACCATATACTAACATTGGACCGAAACGTCCCTAAACTAATATTGGACCGAAACGTCCCTAAACTAACATTGGACCGAAACGTCCCTAAACTAATATTGGACCACCACGTCCCTAAACTGGCGATGGACCACCACGTCCCTAAACTGGAATACGGACCACAACGTCCCCAAAACTGGAATGCGGACCACCACGTCCCTAAACTGGCGATGGACCACTACGTCCCTAAACTGGCGACGGACCACCACGTCCCTAAACTGGCGACGGACCACCACGTCCCTAAACCGGAAAACGGACCACCACGTCCCCAAAACTGGAATGCGGACCACCACGTCCCTAAACTGGCGATGGACCACAACATCCCTAAACTGGCGACGGACCACCACGTCCCTAAACTGGAGACGGACCACTACGTCCCTAAACTGAAACAATAGAGCCTCCAAACGCTCTTTTGCCGGATCTAAACGGTCCCGTTTAAGTTGATCTTAGCCCCAAACACGGCTAACGTATCCTTAAACATTCAAATGGATTATAAAACTCCCAATCAACTCTGGTTCGAGGGTACATCTCCGAGCTCCTCTGATACATGTCGTTGTAATCCTTCGACGACGTCAGAGAGGTGACGAGTCCCGATGGCCATACATTAAATTAATCACTACGTTAAGTTGATCTTAGTCTAAAACAGGACTAACGTATCCTTAACGAACGTTTAAGTCGATCTTAGACGCAACGCGACTAATGCATCCTTAAACTAAAAACACCAAACCCAAATCTAAGCAAATACGGATTTGGACTAATCCACGTCCTACGGGCGACGGCATCACTCAGTCTCCGTATACAATCCACGGGCAACCACAAACAAAACAAACACACACGACACGAAGTGAAATTCTGGAGAAGGAGAAAGTTGTTACCGCGATACGGTAGCGTAATTCACTGCAGGGGCTTGCGCCTGCAGGGAAGAGCGTCCCCACAATCAAAAACCCCTCACCCTGAGGGGGAATTTGACGAAGTCTGCTACATCGGCCGCATCCGTCTAAACCTCTGATACACGGTGCCATAAATCAACTTGGCATCTTCGGAGAGATAGACGGATAAAACCAAATAGCATCTGCCCCGAACCTCAGGCACAGACGCAAAGTTTAGGCCGCCGTTCGGAGGGGAACAGATTCTGGCACGCCCGGTGGGACCTTTTCCTCTTTCCACTCCACACTTCGTGTTTCGTCTTCGCGAACCAATCGCGGTTTGTTAACGGTTGCTTTTGGATTTCCAAGTTACTAAGATTTGGTCTTTTGTTTGGCGCAGAGCTCAAGCATCCATGGATTCTAACTGCACCAACTGCGCGAAGTGCCACTGCAACGGACGCTCCACCTCATCTAGAGGTGTGGCATATGGGCCCCAAGCGGCCTCTTTCCTCGCTCTGCCGGTAGAACAGGTGACCCAGGCCACCACCGGCCTGTTTTTCGGGACCATGGTCCCACCTACAAGCTTCTCTATGCCGATACCTGCAACGGAAGTGAACAAGAAGTCGGTGTTCGACCGGCTCACTGCTACCACGACCCCTGTCAACGGGTCGCCCACCACCAAGCCAACAGCCTCTGCTTTGCGAGGCTGGATCAAAACTCTGAAGGGCCCGCTAAGAAGCCCAGGAACTCTAAAACGGCTGTCCCAAGGAGGGCAACGGCCGCTGCTCTGGAAGACGTTAAGGCGGCTTCTCCCGTCAAAGAGTCAGTCTTTTCAAGACTGACGATTCCTGTTCCTGCCCCTACTCGAAGATCTGTCTTTGACAGATTGGATATTACCCCGCAAGGAACGACCTCAGTTTTTAAAAGGTTAACACCGGCGGTGCCTCATTTAGACAGGGGGCAAAAAGAAGCTATCTCTATCTCTGAGCCAGTCCCAACGGCTCGTCGTGCTCGACGTCGCCATTGGCGACGAGTGAGGAAGGCAGGGGGCAACTCTCCCTCAGGGCTAACTCCACCGGCTCCAGTGGTGGAACTCAACGCTGCTGTTCCAACTGGGAACAGCTTTGAATTGCTGAGGAAGGTGAGAAAGAACTCTCCAACCGCTACATTGAAAAGATCTCCTCCGCCTATGGAGAAAGCTCCGGAGACAAAGCAGGAACAGCCCCCTCAACGGCTGTCGTCAAAAATTTATAAAGTTTGGTGGAGGGTTCAAGACTCCGTGATTGACCCAGACCACTTTCATCGCCAGAGAAAGGCAAAGGTGGAAAAGGACAAAATCCGCCCCATTAAACGGCAGGGGGCAACAATTGCTAGGATGCCCACTGCAACGGCTCCTTCAACCTCAATGGTCCACAAAAGGCCAGAGAAAGCTCCCGTGACACTGGCAAAGTTTAAAAGCGGTGAACCTAAACGCCCCAAGTCAGGGGGCATAACAGTTCATACGGTTTATATGGCTTCTGGAAAGGAGGAAAGCCGCACTTCTACGGGTCACCGACCGCTCACCCGATCAGTGACCAAGGCTCAGGAGCAGCAACAAAAGCTCCAGGAGATGATGAATGCCATGGTCGCACTTACAGAGCCAAAAGAAAACCCTGAAGCGTCCTTAGATGAGCGCCAAGAGGAAGAGACTGACGCCGAGTTCCTTCGCCGAATATTGGAAAAGAAGGACAAAGAGGCTGCTGAACAAGCGGCCAACATACAGCGTATGGGCCTCCTCTTCCAGGACATGATAGGGATGATGATACAACAAGATCCCCCGACTGAAGAACCCCCGATCGTCCTTGGAGATGATAGGGGAGAGACATCAAACCCTCATCCCGTTCTATCAACGGCTAAAGAAGATACAATCTCTAAAACTGATCTGGACGAATACATAGCCCAGCAAATAAGGGTTCATCATGCAGCCGAGGCAGCCGGCCATGTCGTAAAAACGGGGCGGCCATATCCGGGCTGGTATGACCAAATCAAGTACCCGCCGGGTTACACAATTCCTAAGTTCCATGTCTACAAAGGGACCGGCAATCCCCATCAGCATGTTGCCCAGTTCAGGGCGCTTTGCGGTAATACCGGCGGTGATGACAAGCTCTTGCTCCGCCAGTTCGTTGGAAGTCTATCAGATACGGCGTTCGAGTGGTACTCTGAACTCCCTAATGATTCTATTAAAACCTTCGCGGAAATGGAGCTGCTGTTTACCCAACGTTTTGCAAGTGCCAGTGAACGTACCCCGATGACGGCACTGATTAACGCTAGGGTAAAACCCGGCGAGACATGGGTTCAGTATGCTATACGGTGGCGTAATCTATGGTCGAAGTGTGAACAGCGCATAGAAGAAGCCCCTGCGGTGGGAATGTTTGTTGGAACCCTTGATCCACAAGCAACCATTTCACAGTTTATGATGTTCTTCAAGCCGACTTCCTTCCTGGCTTTGATTGACAAACTAGCGCAGATGGACCAGATGGGCCATAAACCCCCTCTCCCAAAGCCAGACTCCCGAAATGACAAAGGAAAGGGAAAAGCGATCGTTGTCGCTAATGCTCAAAAACAACCGAGCGACTCGAAGCCGGTTGCTCGTCCAAACAATACGCGCCCGTACGTACCCCTTGAGGATAGGATGGGACGTTCTTATTCCTTCCCCCGCGATAAAACGAGGAGGCTATTCGAGCTGGCGTTGCGCAACAGACTCATAAATCTGCCAGATCCAAAACGCCCGTTGCAACCAAGTGACGTCAACGAGCCTAATTACTGCCCTTATCATCGAGTGCTAGGACATCCGATCAAAGACTGTTATGTTTTCAAAAATTGGCTTGAAAACCAGTACCGACAAGGCAAGTTCGCGTTATCTGACAAATGGAAGGTGAATCCTCCGCAGCCCCACCCCGCTAAGGGGACAAATACGCCGGGGGCAACATGCTCTGTTATTGAAGAAGCTCCTTGGGAGGTTGTATTATCAGCCAAAACGAGGAGAATGCTAAATGATCTTCGGACGTGTCCAGCGATCAAGTGGAAGAGCCCGTTAGAACCACAGGTCGTTGAGGGGATGTTGAAGCCATGTCCAACTTCAAAGGCCAATGATGGGGGTTCAAGGGGTTCAAGAACTAGCGGCCAGTCGTCAAAGTCTTCGAAAAAGAAGAAGAAGTCCAAGAAGCCCGTAGAGCCTAGCGATAAGCGCACGGACTTGCAAAAGCAAATTGACGCGCTGGAAGAATATAACCAAAAGGCGCAGACTCCCATCACGCTCCAAGAGTTCCTCAATCACGTCTTTCAAGAGGAAGATGAAGGAGAAAGTTCATCAGATGAATCCGAGGAAAATGTGGCGAGCTGTCATATGATCTCCCATTCGATCACGAACGATGAAGAGGCTTCTGGCACTAAAACGCTGGGGGCAGATACCGAATCAAGAATTCCGGAGCTATCAGTCGAAATGATTGAATCGTTCCTTGATGAAGCTCGACTAAAAAGTAAAGCTGATCGAGAACGCGAAATGGCTATATTTGAAAGGGCCAAACGCCGGCGACTTAATGAAAGAGCTGAGATAATCCCGCTGGAGCGAAATGCCTCCGCCATTGACAAAAGCCAATTCAAGATGAAGAAAAAGTTTGCTAAGGCCATATCAATGGGCATGAAGCTACCACCCTCTGAACGAAACATCACCGGTGAATCGGAAATGCACCCCTCCTATTGCTTGTACCATCAGAAGGTGTCGCATCCCACTAAAGAGTGTAAAGCTTTCGATAAGTGGTGGCAAGGATATGTTACTCACCGGCAACAATTTAAGCGGGAAAAACGCAAAGATCGCCGAGAGCAGGGCAGAACGATCAAAGTGCTTGATAAAACTACCGGTGGCTGTTGCATGATTGACGCCGGAGGATCACAAGTGCCTATATTTGGGAGCGATTCTGATGAGGAGTTAGAGCTTGGCCCCCTCTTCAAAGAATCCACCTCGGGAAAAGAAGAAGGACCGAAGGTTTGCGAGAATATACAGCTACGCAATCGGACGCTACCTGAAAAGAATCTCGGACCCTTAAACAAGAAAGACAAGGCGAAAGAGAAGATCTCTGAAGACATCGCCTTGGATGACCGAGTTGCGGAAGAGTTAACCGCCAAGAACCCGCCAAAGAGGAATAAAGTGGATTACAATGTCTTGGCGCATCTGAGAAAATTACCCTCACAACTCAGCATTCTCGATGCCCTATTGCTATCAAAAGAAGCAAGGGATTCTTTGATTAAGGCCCTATAAGATCCGGACCAGTTCCAAGCCTTCCTGGCCGAACAAAAGATGAAGGATGAATTAGAAGAGGTGCACACAGCCGACGTCGCTTTCGGCAATGAAGACCTTCTCCTCGGGACATGCGAACACAATCGTCCTCTTTATGTCTCAGGATATTGCCATGATGTAAAGATAAGTAAAATCTTGGTCGATAACGGATCATCTGTTAATCTACTCAATGTGCGGGTGTTAAAGGAAATTTGCATGAGCGTCCAACACCTCGCCCGGGACAAGATCACCATCTCCGGTTTCGACTCCCAATCATCAAAAACTCTTGGATCTGTGATATTGACGTTACGCTTCGGGCTACTCGTCACAGATATTAAATTCCATGTCATAGATTCCAAGACGTGCTACAATGCTCTGCTCGGTCGACCATGGTTACACGAGTACAATATCATCCCTTCTACACAACATCAGTGTATGAAATATTGTAAGGATGTTCTCGAGTACACTGTGGCAGGAGAATTGAATCCGTTTTCCGTGAATGAAGTTCGCAAGTATGAAGATGCCAAATACTTCTTGCCGAGTTTCGAGGACACGGAAAGGTGTCACAAGCCGGAGAACAAGACTAATGCCACCATCCCTATCTTCGGCAGTGACACTAAGGAGGAAGAGGATATAATTTATGCGGGTCCATCCCAATCCGCCAAGCCGGGACCATCCGTTCCTTCATTGATCTTCGGTAGTGATTCGGAGGATAAAGTTCATGCTGTATTCCCTGCTCGGCTTTCAATACGGGCTTCTGCCGATGAAGAGCGAAGTCTGCAGATAACCATGGTGCCGCTTGAACACTATAAAGAACTGGATACACTCGACACCAACAGTGTGGAAGAATTGCAGACATTTTATGTCTCTCCCGGACGAAAAGGCGAGAAGGCAATCCTATTCTACCGTTCTGAAGAAAACAAGGTGGAAAAAGAAGTTTGGCATGGCGCGGATCCCACGCTCGACAGGCTTCAGCCTATCCGTCTTCCCAGATATTATACCGAAGGTTTGAAGAAACTGCTGAAACGCCAGGGGATATCCTTCACACAGACCGTTAGAAAGGCCAAATTCTATGACAAGGTTTGGAATGTTCCCGGGACTCAACGCAAACTGCCTAACGGGAGACTGGAAACAAAAGGGCTTGGGTACATCTGGTCAAAGAAACGAGAGCTAGTAAACAGCTGTTACGTCATGTATGACTTCGATGAAGAAGCGGACGCTCAATGGGAGGACGCTAATCCTAAGCCAATAAAAGTTCCCGATGAAAAATTGCCTGGTCCATCAGTTGAAGAACAAATAGACAGGCATGTAAGGGAAGCTGGTCAAAAAGCCCGAGATGATCACAACCGCGAGACGGCCATCTATGAGAAAGCCAAGACGCAACGCCTTCTCCAACAAGCCGTGAAGGATGAAAATGCCGCTCCTTGTCAACCTGCTACAAAAAAGGTTCGACGCGAAATCAAAAACAAATCGAAAGGCAAAAAAGGCGCTCAAAAACCACAAAGCAGAGCTAAGAAACCACGCATCCGAGAGTCGAGCGTTATTGACCTAGCCCTCATGAAGAAAATGGGTCGAGCATACTCATTCCCTCGGAACAAAACAAGGAAAATACTTGATCTTGCTCTAAGACATCAAATGCTTACACTGCCAGAGTCTAAACACCCTGAGCAAGCAGGCGAAGTCTCCAACCCAAATTATTGCTCTTACCATAGAATAGTAGGGCATCCGCTTGAAGATTGCTTCACCTTTAAGAATTGGGTTGAGGACCAATATCAGCTTGGCAAATTCGCGTTGTCTGACAATTGGAGGGTAGCGCCGCCACAAAAGCACGAACCCAAAAACACAAGAACAGAACCAACTCCGCATTGGGATTGGCAGAAAATTCGCACTTGTCACGTGATAACGATATTAAAAGAAGAATCCGAGGACATGAACAGCCTTCCCTGGTGCTTCGAAAACAGCAATGATGGGGTGATCTCAGAATTTCCCCCAGCTCCGAAAGAACTGGAGGATGGAATACATACAACTGCAGATAACCTCAAGAAAATTGAGTTGGGGACGGTAAACGATCCGCGACCGACATTTGTCCGCGAGCTGCTGTCTGAAGAGAGGGTGGCTGCGTTAAAGGACGTCCTCGTACAGCATAAAGATTGTTTCGCATGGAACTATTCCGAAATGCCGGGACTAGATCCAGAAATTGCTGTGCACAAATTGGCGATATCCCCGGACGTCAAGCCAGTCAAACAGGCGCCGAGAAGAATGCGGCTCGAGCTTGAAATGAGCATCAACGCCGAAGTCAAAATGCTGATAGACTCCGGCTTTATCCATGAAGTTCAATACCCTGAATGGATCGCTAACATCGTCCCGGTGATGAAGAAAAATGGGACGGTGCGCATATGCGTGGATTTTCAGGATCTTAATAAAGCCTGCCCGAAAGATGATTTCCCAGTGCCAGTCACCGAACTGATGATAGACAACACATCCACTCATGAGGTTTTCTCCTTCATGGATGGCTCATCAGGGTATAATCAGATAAAGATGCATCCCGAAGACCAGAAGCACACCGCCTTCAGGACCCCTCTAGGTATATTCTGTTATAAAGTGATGCCCTTCGGATTAAAGAACGCCGGTGCCACTTACCAAAGGGCTATGACGAAGATCTTCGACGACCTTATACACGAAATTGTCGAATGCTATATCGACGATCTCGTGGTTAAAAGCAAATCATACGAGGAACATCTCGAGCATCTGAAGACTGTATTTCAACGCCTTCGACAATACAACTTGAAGATGAACCCTCTTAAGTGTGCATTCGGAGTTTCCTCAGGCAAATTCCTGGGATTCGTTGTTCGACACCGAGGTATTGAAATAGATCCGTCAAAAATCAAAGCGATCATGGAAATGCCTCTACCGAGAACTCTCAAACAGCTGCGGTCTCTCCAAGGGAAGCTCGCATACATACGACGATTTATAGCCAACCTTTCAGAAAAGTGTCGTCCTTACAGTCACCTGATGAAGAAGGGAACCCCGTTCGTCTGGGATCAAAAATGCCAAAGTGCACTAGACGAGATCAAGCAATACCTGCAGAACCCGCCGGTGTTGGCCGCTCCGGTCAAGGGAAAACCTCTCATTCTTTATACAACCGCCCTCGAAGGTTCCTTAGGCGCATTATGGTCACAAGAGAACGATCAAGGGAAAGAAAGAGCACTCTACTACTTAAGTCGAGTTCTGCTGGGGGCAGAAAGCAACTACTCTCCCATTGAAAAACACTGCCTAGCGTTGATCTTCGCAATAACAAAGCTTAGACACTATGCGTTGGCGCACGAAGTCCGTCTTATTTCAAAAGTGGACCCTCTCAAATATCTACTATCGAAAGCCATATTGACAGGGCGACTCTCTAAATGGGCCTTGCTCTTGATGGAATTTTCGATAACATATCAACCTCTCAGGGCAGTAAAAGGCCAGGCCATCGCCGACTTCCTTGCTGAGCATCCCATACCTGCCGATTCTCCTTTAAATTGTGATTTGCCAGACAGACATGCGTTTGACGCAATCGACAGTGGTGATACCCGTTGGGAGCTTTATTTCGATGGAGCATCTTCCATGAAAAAGTACAAACAAAGTACGCCAATGATCAAATCGGGGGTAGGACTCATCTTTGTGACCCCACAAGGAGGAATAATGCGCTTCGCCTTCTCCTTAACAGAGCCGAGAACGAATAATGAAGCTGAATATGAAGCTTTGATAGCAGGCCTCGAGATCGCCATTGACATGGGAATTGAAAGCCTCCTCATATATGGGGACTCCCAGCTAGTCGTCAGTCAAGTGAACGGCGATTACCAAACATGCAAACCGGAATTGGTAAAATACGGTGAAAAAGTGCAACAACTGCTAACCCAAATTCCCTCCTATACTTTGGAGAGCATACCGCGCGCGGAAAACAGCAAAGCGGACGCACTAGCCAAACTTGCTAAAGAACTGGCTGACGAGAACCTCGATGACGTTAGAATCGTGGTACAAAGCTGTCGAGTGCTAGCCCCAGCAGAAGTATCTCCGGAATCATCTGAAGAAAAAGGAGCGAACGAGGAGACAACCCTGCAAATAAAAGATTGAGAAAATACCGAGGACTGGAGAGAAGTCTTCATGGATTACTTCAAGTTCCACCGAATGCCTGAAGAAGCATCCATAAGACATCAACTCGTGAAACGAGCTCTGTCTTTCGCCTTCGTCAACGATACTCTATACAAGAGGTCATTCGATTCTCTGTGGCTGAGATGCTTAGGACCTGACGAAGCGAGAAGGGTCGTCCAAGAAGTTCACGACGGACTCTACGGTTCCCACCAAGCAAGCCCTAAAATGAAGTTGAAGATAAAACGGATGGGCTACTACTGGCCCACGATGATACAGGATTGCCTGGAATACGCGAAGCAATGTCACTCATGCTAAATTCATGGGGACTTCATCCATCAGCATCCCAATCCACTGCATCCAACAGTGGCTAGCTGGCCATTCGAGATGTGGGGAACTGACATAGTGGGCCCCATCGAACCAGCATCATCCAAGGGACATCGTTTCATCTTGGCGACGACTGATTATTTATCCAAGTGTGCAGAGGCGGTACCGTTGAGGGAAGTGAAGACGGAGAACATCCTCCATTTCTTCAAAATGCATGTCATATACCGGTTTGGAACCCCGAGAAGGATCATCTCTGATAATGGGCCAGCCTACCGAAGTCATAAAATTAGCCGCTTCGCACAGCAGCACAATATAGACTAGAGATATTCCTCAGTCTATAATCCACGGGCTAACGGTCTCGCCGAGGCCTTCAACAAGACCTTGACGAAAATTATAAAGAAAACGGTGTCCCGAAACAAGAGGGACTGGCATGAGAGGTTGCAAGAGGCTCTTTGGGCGTATCGAACCACGTTCAAGACGGCCACGAACACGACGCCCTACGCGTTAGTATTCGGCACGGAAGCGGTACTACCCCTTGAAATAGAATTACCCTCTTTGCGAGTAGCAATTCACTACGAGCTGACGGATGAAGAAAATGCTCACCTCCGGTTTGAGGAGCTTGACGCCCTTGATGAAACCCGGCTCATAGCACAGCAAAATCTAGAAGCTTATAAAGCAAAGATGACGCGCTCATATGAAAGATTGATCCGGCCGAAGACATTCTGCCAAGGCGAACTTGTGTTAGTGGTCAAAAGGCCTATGATCCCCAATCGCGCCAAGCGAGGAAAATTCGAGCCAAACTTTGAAGGCCCATACATCATAGATAAGGTCTACCAGGGTGGGGCCTATCTACTCATGGACATGCACAGTGAAAGTCCTTTCAGGACGATAAACGGTCGCTTCCTAAAAAATACTATGCTTAATGAGCCACAGCCTAGGTCAATGGTAGATGACGACGACTATGTCCGCTCGCTATCTTCCTAAGCTCAAACTCTATCAGCAGTAGCCAGCCTTCTCAAGTGACGGACCGAAACGTCCTTAAACTAATAGCGGACCGAAACGTCCTTAAAACTACTACCGCAGCATCCTTAGGCTGACGAGATGAATAAAAAAGAAGGAGGAAAAGAAAATTAAAATAAATAAATAAAAACGGTTTGTCCATAAGCAAAATGGGCACGGATGAAAACCCGAAAGGGCTCCGTGAGTAAAAACAGCAGGGCTACCGCCGAGTGTTCGTGAAAACCCGAAAGGGCGCGGCCTCGTAAAAAAAAAGAGAGAAAAAGAAAATAAAAAGAATAAAAAAAAACAGTATGTCCATAAGCAAAATGGGCACGGATGAAAACCCAAAAGGGCTCCGTGAGTAAAAACAGCAAGACTACCGGCGAGTGTTTATGAAAACCTGAAAGGGCGCAACCTCGTTAAAGGACACTTATAAGGCCCTCTCGACCTTGTAAGGAGAAACCACCCGCGTGAGATCCTTACGACTCACAAGGGAGCAACACACTTAGGGATCCTCACGATTCCTAGGGAGAAAATACACTCACGAGATCCTCACGACTCGTAAGGAGAACTCTCTTATGGGACCCTCACGGCTTATAAGATTTGAAAGTCTTAAGTTACAGAGACCTAAACCTGTGCTTAAGAAACCCCCACAACTTCCGATATTGCCCTACAAGTGACTCAGCATTGACCCTTGTATACAATCCACGGGCGCGAATAAACATTTCCCTAACCAAGGTCCATCCGTGACTGGGGATATGTTCGCATAACCCTTGTAAATCCCCTCGATTCACAAAGAGAAAACCCTCCTGTAAGATCCTTACGACTTACAGAGGAACAAAACACTTAGGAACCCTCACGATTCCTAATGAGAAAATACACCTATAAGATCCTCACGACTTGTAGGGAGAAATAGCTTTGTGAGACCCTTATGGCTCATGAAGTCAAAAGCCTTAGTCGACAGGACCTTAAACCTGGTCGCTAAGCCTCCTTTGTCCGACAACGACAGAGGCAAATGATGATTCGCTCCTGGCAATATCCCAGTTGTAGTGGTGCTGATGCCGAAATTGGTGTCCAATTTCAGGTTTACAGCGAAAAGCCAGTAGGCCACACATGCATACGAAATAGCCAAAATGATGGAGCGACTTGCAATAAAAAAGCAGCAAGTAAAAATATATGCATGAAGAAATAGCCGAAATGATTGGGCAACTCGCAATAAAAAGCAGCGAGTAAAAATAAAATAAACAGCCAAAATGATTGGGCACCGCGAAAAATAGCCGAAATGATTGGGCAATCGCGACCTTCGCGATACGAAAGCTGAAAAGATAGAGCATCGCGGAAATACAACAAAAAAAATGATGATGATGATAAAACTTTGGCCCTACAGTTAAGATCACATCGATTCCTGTATACAGTCCAAGGGCGTAAACAAAGTGGGAACCATACTCTTCCAACAAATTCCTCGACTCACGGATACAAACACTCCTTGACGAGAGCCTCCTGATCCGCGTCGACCCACAGAGCCACCAGAGCCCCCGTGGGAACCCTCGACTCGTTTCAAACCCCAAGGAAACAAATAATCCTTGGCGCTTGGGAAACAAATAATCCCAGCAAACTCCTCGACTCACGGATACAAACACTCCTTGACGAGAGCTTCCTGATCCGCGTCGACCCGTAGAGCCACCAGAGCCCCCGTGGGAACCCTCGACTCGTTTCAAACCCCAAGGAAACAAATAATCCTTGGCGCTTGGGAAACAAATAATCCCAGCAAACTCCTCGACTCACGGATACAAACACTCCTTGACGAGAGCTTCCTGATCCGCGTCGACCGGCAGAGCCACCAGAGCCCCCGTGGGAACCCTCGACTCGTTTCAAACCCCAAGGAAACAAATAATCATTGGCGCTTGGGAAACAAATAATCCTAGCAAACTCCTCGACTCACGGATACAAACACTCCTTGACGAGAGCTTCCTGATCCGCGTCGACCCACAGAGCCACCAAAGCCCCCGTGGGAACCCTCGACTCGTTTCAAACCCCAAGGAAACAAATAATCCTTGGCGCTTGGGAAACAAATAATCCCTAGCAAACTCCTCGACTCACGGATACAAACACTCCTTGACAAGAGCTTCCTGATCCGCGTCGACCCGCAGAGCCACCAGAGCCCCCGTGGGAACCCTCGACTCGTTTCAAACCCCAAGGAAACAAATAATCCTTGGCGCTTGGGAAACAAATAATCCCTAGCAAACTCCTCGACTCACGGATACAAACACTCCTTGACGAGAGCCTCCTGATCCGCGTCGACCCGCAGAGCCACCGGTGCCCCCATGGGAACCCTCGACTCGTTTCAAACCCCAAGGAAACAAATACTCCTTGGCGCTTGGGAAACAAATAATCCCTAGCAAACTCCTCGACTCACAGATACAAACACTCCGTGACGAGAGCTTCTTAACTCATGTCAACTGTTCCGCTACAACTGCAAACAGATCCCCGATTCGTCTCAATTTGTAAGAAGAAGTCTTAGACAGCAAGGATTGAAAAGCTTGCTTTTTGAGCAATGGGACCCTGCAAGTCAATCCGAACTGGTCTCTTGCATACTATTCACGGGTCTCACTCTCCGAAGTCGAATTTCGACGAGGAGGGAAACAACCACTTACGAATCCTCTCGACTCGTAAGAGGGAAAATTCTCTTATAGGATCCTTACGACTTAGAAGAGAAAACCACACTTAGGAATCCTCACGATTCCTAAGGAGAAAATCCACCTATGAGATCCTCTCGATCCGTAGGGAGAAAAGCCTCTATGAGACCCTCACGGCTCATAGAATTGAAAAGTCTTAGGCAGTAGACCTGAACCTGCGGCCTAAGCCATCGCTATTTCCTGAGGAAGTCGGAATACTCGTTTTAGACATCCATCAACCATGGTTATTAAGACAGCCTGCCGACATTAAATGAAAGAAGATGACAGAAAGAATATCCGGTTTACATTTGATCTGGCTTGCGTGACGCGTTCATTTATGCATGGACAGAAGACTCAGGACGAGAAATAAGACAAGCCGAAATAGAAAGGGGGAGGGTTTCCATTCATACCGCTAAAATTTTTTACAAGCATAAGAATGATGAATAAGAAACATTATTCAAATTATTACAACGGTATAACCTCAGATCCGGGGCACGGATTGAGGAAATCAAAAGTAAGGCCATCCAGAGTTCTTCTGGCCTTTCTAATTATTCTTATGCGCAGTCTTTCGCGCTCCTCTGTATCGAGATCATCGGCGAGCCCTCCTGGCCTTTGATAAGCAACAACTATCGTCGTCTGCTGGAAGACTTGGTGTAGGATGTCAATAAGGTTGTTCCGCCGTTTCTTTGAGATCAGCCATGTCAGGTGCACTGAATGCACCTTGTCTTCGGAATCGTCCAGCACGTTGAGCGGTAAGGCCTCATGAAGACCCGGAAGTGCTCTCCATTTGGCTCCCAGCACGACTCTCAAAAGGGCCGAACGACGAGGCAACAGCCAACTACCGCTTGCGTTCAAACGACCCATAACTTCTGCACATTCAGCGTCTGTAAACTCCTGGTTTTGTTGACGACCCTGAGCGCGGATATCGTCGTAGGTAATGAACTCGTGCAAACTGTACAGATGCACCGCCGCCATTATGCCTGGAGGAAATATTACAGGAAGATCAGCAATAGAAAAGCAATCATATACATAGAGGACTAAATTCCCAGAGAGCGAAACGATGTTCAAGGATAAAGTCCCCTAGATGAAAGCTCTGCTGGTTAAGATTAATCTAAGAATCGATTTTACCTAAAGTTTTCCTAAAAACTTTTAAAAAAAAGGGAGGAGCAAGGCACCGGAGTTCTTGAAGGCAAGGACAAGGCTCTGAAGTCTTCGAAAATAGAAATCTGAAAGATGATAAGTATCTGGGGGGGACCAAAGGTCCTATTTATAGGCATCAAGTGCCTCTTCGACTTTCAAGAGTTGTCACGGCAGTTTACCCTAATCGGAGCGAACTTCTGTTCAAATTCCGAGGCGGGAGATGAAGCAACGCTTCGTCTTCCCCAAATCAGAGCAAAGCTCTGTCTTGAAAATTAATTTAATGAAGCGACGCTTCAGATTATTTGCGCTGCGCAATACGCCGCGTGTCTGACGCAGACGCATCAGCGCAACGCCCAAAACAGCGCAACGCTTCAGCGGCGTATGTGCCGTGCGCTGCGTGACACGTGTCGGCGCAGATGCGCTAGCGCAGTTGCGCTGCACTGTGCGCTGTACGACACGCGTCATACCCTGGCGCATTTGCGCTAAACAAAAATTAAGGTTCTGAAAAAATCTTTTCTGTTATTGTTAAAACAAGAAGATTATCTTCTGTAAAACAGAAGCCCTTGGATCAAAGATCCGACGTTGGGGGAAATCCCGCCAAACCTTTCAGAAAAGGGATTTCTTCAACAAATTGAACTTACGTCTCAATTTGTAAGAAGAAGTCTCAGACAACAAGGATTGAAAAACTTGCTTTTTGAGCAATGGGGCCCTGTAAGTTAATCCAAAATGGTCTCTTGCATACTATTCACGGGTCTCACTCTCCGAAGTCGATTTTCGACAAGGAGGGAAACAACCGCTTACGAATCCTCTCAACTCGTAAGAGGGAAAATTCTCTTATAGGATCCTTACGACTTATAAGAGGAAACCACACTTAGGAATCCTCACGATTTCTAAGGAGAAAACCCACCTATGAGATCCTCTCGATCCGTAGGGAGAAAAATCTCTACGAGACCCTCATGGCTCATAGAATTGAAAAGTCTTAGGCGGCAGATCTGAACCGGCGGCCTAAGCCATCGCTATCTCTTGGAAAAATTAAGTTGTCTGCCAATCAGGTTCATCAACAACATCATGATGTAAAGGCAGAAAACAAAAGAACATACAAGAGATTGCAAAAGAAAGTGTGTATCTTTATTCATTGACCCCAATCAAATACATGGTGAATCATACAAAAGAACAAAGAACGGATACATGTTACTCAGAAAAGAAAATTTTTACAAATACATTGATACAAAGGCAGCTATTGGGAAGGAAGCGTCTTAAGTAGCTATAGCAATTGCTCGAATACTTCCTTCCACGCCTTCTCTTGATCAGCTACCACCGCCAGCTCTGCCTCCACTTGGGCTCGTTGCTGCAAGACAGACGCAAGCTGCTCCCTGACGACTTGATAAGAAGCTTCCCGACCTGGGGTATTGCGCTCCGCTACGTCAAGCTTTCGCTTCAAGTTTAGCCCATGGGAGATGCGCTCCAAGAGACCCTCAAAGATAGTCTTCACTTGGGCAGCGTTTGCTTCAACCTCAGCACGCAGATAGGCCGTTTCGTTCGAGGTCTTTTGGCATTCCCTTAGCTTTAAGGCTGCTTCTTGCTCCAAACGGCGGAAGTGAGAAGTGCTTTGCTCCAGCCAAGTTGTCCGTTGGGTGCTCAGGGCTAAAACTTCCGGAGAAGGGCGCGTCGACTCCAGCCGGTATAGACATGCCTCGATCCCCCTGCAGTGACTAACCCAAGATTCGACGACGCCTTCGTTATGAAAATTTACGAGCGCCGCCAACATCGGGTTAACCTCCACAGCGAAATCTGCGGCAGAAGGGAGAGCGTCCATGTTGAGCTCTTCGATGTACCCGCTCAGCATGCCCAAGCTCATCACAGCACCCTTTGAAGATGGACGTTTCAAGAAAGGGCCTGCCGGTGAAAGGACGCGAGACTCAAAAGGGACCGGAGCCGGAACAATAGCTGCAAAACAAAACATGGTCAAACGGTGGTTCAAGAGATGTTGAAGGGTTACCAAAAAAGGAAATTTGCTATACCAGCTGCAACGGACGGCAAAACCGGAAAGGCCGGTAGCGCGACAGGTCTTGCATCCCCTCCTTCGATTGGTGGCACTGCAATAAGGAAAAAGGAAAAGTCAGAAATCATCCCATTGCTAAAGAAGGGGATAAATAAAGACATTGTAGTGAACGTATACTCACCGGCACCACTAGAGGGAGAAGCGAGTTCGGATGGGAAGGAGAAGTGTGGGAGCAACACTTGATATAAATGATCAAAGAGCACTCCTGGAAGGGCACAATGGTATAACGTCAAAAGCTACATGTATAAAAGATTAACGCATGAGTCGTAAGTCCATACCTTCCAACATCCGCGATGGTACAAGGGAAGGCGGGGAGGTGACCACCGCCAAAGCAGTAGTTGACGGTGCTCCTTCGAGCAATGGAGCGTCAGCACTGGCCGCACCTGCAAAGACAAACTTGTTAGAAGAGATCGCGAGATATATAAAAAGAAGAACGCTGGTAACTCAAAGTTTACCCGACGAGCTGCCAGCCGAAACTGAAGCAATCCCCTCTTCTGTTGACACGAGACCACCGCCCGTAGCCTCATCACCCGACTCGATGGGAACCGTTGTTGTGCTCGCAAGCCCTGGAGACGGCAAGGAACCATACGCGGGGAGGGCTATGATTGGAGTATTGCCAGATTCCAGAGAAGGAGCGGCTGGCTCGTCCTCAGGAATCGTGGCCACCTCACCCGCTACTCCTTCGAGTCCTGCGGTCACGGTTGTCTCGTCCACCGTCGCCGCGAGGTCTCCAGCCTCAAGCGCCTCGCCCTCTACCGCCTTCGGCTCGGTTAAGACAATCATCTCATCTGCCGCCACTTCAGGTGCGGCATCAATGACCCTCTCGGTGACGGATCCCTCAACCTCTGTTTCAGGCCCCGTGGCCCCGACGACGCGCCCCACCGTCGGCTCGGGCTCGGCAGGCGCCGCTTCCGCCGTTTCCTCGGGGCCAACGGTCTCCGCCTCCCCCTCAGTCGGACTAGGCCCTGCAAGATGGAATGCATATGAGCCAATGGCTTTATAATTCTTACAACAAAGCTCTAAAAGAAATGTTACCTGAAGAGGATTTATCGTTTGCACTTCGGGCCGCGCGCACCGCTTGCCTATGAGCAGTAGATAGGGCGACAGGGGCCTCTTCAGAAGGAGTGTCAACGCAAGGAATGGTGCTAGGGCCCGCTCCCGCGGCCAAAGCAGCTCTGCGCGCCTTTGCTTCGCGTCTCAAACGCTTCCGCTCCTCCCGAGCCGTTGAGACGGATGCCACTAGGGCTTCTCTAATTGAGGTGTCCTCGTCCGTGAATAAGGATGCCTCCAATTTTTCAAGGCATCCCCCGTCGTCTTGTCAAGCCGAGGCTCTTGTGGCAACTTCGACGAAGCCAGGACTTCGATGACGGACTCGGGAAGGATCCCTGCGTCAATTGATACAACCCCTGCAAAGAAACAAAAGAAGGTCAGGTTGACTATCAGAAAAAGACAACAAACTTTCCTTATAAAAGAGAAAGGGGTGAAACATACCAACGCCTGCTAGGACACGCTTCTCCTCCTCCTCCTGGAAGGTTTTCAGGGAGGCGGCAATAGCCTCTTCAGTAGAGACACCTGTTGAGAATGAGGCAAATATTAGCTAGAGATAATAATGAAAAGTGCAATAAAATGACGAAGAAAGTGGCTGATGATTACCTGACTCGGTGAGTTTACTTAGCATCGCTTCGAGCCTCGCCGATCGCTCCGAAGCTGCAATGGCGGCAGCCAAATTGGTGTCCGCAGGGTCTACCAAGAAACCCTCGTTGCTTCCGTATTCACATATGGCCTCGGCGGGAGGAGCCGCAGGCTTTAAGCTAAGGATCGCATCGAGGGATAGGGTGGACTTCTTCTTCTTCTGTCCGCCAGCTTTAGATCCACCCGGAGTAGCTTTGCGCTTGGCAGTCACTTTAGGGCGGCGAGTCCCGATATCCACTCCTGCGCCAGACCCTGGCGATACCACTTTAACCGTCTTTGTGGGAGCACGAGGCGCCGGTGGTTCATCCACCGTGGTAGGCAATGGCAATCCACGCGGGGGGCTTAACACGCGTGGGAGGTCAGCTACGGCATCTTTTATCGGGAGGGTGACCTGGATCCTTGGCTGCAAGGGAGCCTTGCGATCGCCGCCGGGAGGCGCACCCCTACGGTCAACCAGCATACGCTTCTCCGTTAAGATAATTAGGCCCATCGCGTGCGCATACCAGGCCACATATGAATTTGTCACGACCCGTAGGGTACGGAACGTGACTGGCACTTAGGTTACGAAACGTCTCAAGACGTCCGTAAAATAAGTAAACCAAAGCCCAGAAACCAAAACCAAATAAGCAAAAGAGTGAAGAGAACCCAATCAATTGAAAACGAGTTATCAAATAAGTCATATAAAACCTCTTTAAAAAACAATATCAATTTTTCCGAAAATTTCGGCAGAGTCTCCTTTGTAAATACTGGCCCCCAAAATGGGTACAACAAGAATATATATGAATCCAACAAATAAGGCATCCCCAAGCGGGAGCTAGCTCTTCGACACAAGGCGGTCACAAATCCCACGCAATATAAAGCAACAACATGCGAAATAATCATAATGAAGCATAAGAAAAACATCATGTCGACTCAAGTGAGCTCGACCCCAAAATACAGCATAAAAGTCCACAAACCTCACAGTCTCATCTCTAGGTCAATATACAATAATACTGGTAGAAACAGTAGATGGAGTACACTAGATACAAAGAATATACAAGGTGGTACAAAAATAATAACATAACCAACCTATGAGCAAAACCTCGAGTCCAGGCAAAACAGGCAAAAGAAGCAAGCGCACCCGCCGCTACTGTACTGACGGAGCGGACCTGCAAAAGGCTATGGCACAACGGGGGTGAGTTGCCAACTCGTGAGTAATAAATAACATCTACACAGGCTATCGAATGCATGCACACAAGCATCCTAGCATCTAAATACAGGTAAGGCAGGACATAATGGCAAGTATGTATGCAATATGGATATACTAGCAGGTATGAATGCAATGCGAATCAACTCGTGATCTGAATGTGTAAGTATAAGAAATCATTTTTTTTCCTTTTAAGAATGTCTTTTGAAATACCAGCACAATACCAATAGAATCAACAAGAACCTGTGTCCAGCATCGACACCTCAAAACTGTCTCAAATCTCATATCAATGTATCTCTGGCCTCGGCCGTCCGGCTGACCCATCTCAAATATCAATATCTCATCACCTAGCAGCCACGGTCGGAATCCTCTGGATATCCGCCGTCCCAAACAGTCACCGGTAGGTAATCCGTCCCCTGCCAGGCTCAACGTCAACACCACATTCCTCTTGCCCGGGGGTACCTTACCGGGCCCACCATGTACCCGTGACGGTTCCTCCACTCCTCGACACGGATCTCGAAAACCACAGCAAACTCATGGTGGACGACACTTACATCACTAGAAAACCGCAATTTACATATTTTTAAAAAATATAATAAGTTTAGAAATTTTGCGGCTTTCCCCCGAAATCCAGAAATATCATAAAATCTCAAGAAATCCTCATAAGTGTATATGTCAATGGTGATGAATGCATATGGTATCAATAATTAAGCTACGATGTATGATTAATAGACTAGGCATGAACAAATAATATGATGAGGTACATGCACATGAATAGCAATCCTACGATTTCATTTTAAGGAATTAAAGGCAATAGCACAGGTTTAAGCATCAATTAGTAAAAGGTTTCAATTTAAAGGTTATCTAGTGTGGTGGCATGGCAATTACCAGGATGTGTGTGTAAGCATCAATAGTGCTCGTGCTGCATATAAAAACCCTGGCAATGGTGCAGGTGTCCTATAGAATGGTTTCGTATAGGTATGTCAATATAGGGCATGAATGTAGCAAATAATCATACAAGTATTACACCCCTAATTACTAACATTACTAAGAATCTTTTAAGTTACTAAAACTATCGGGCGGCTTGCGCCATCCAACGATAGTCCCCCGTAGATGTTATATCTACTCACCGGAATCCCTAGCTAGTCACGTCCAATCACCGCTTTCCCCTTTCGTGCCGCGTCTGACGTCTCCGCGACCGAACCTGGAATTTACATCAATACCAAACATAAGGTTACATATCAAGAAAGACGCAAAACCCAAACGAAACTACTAATGTTCACTAGCTAGGTACAACGTGCACAAAGTGCGCGGAACACACGCGAAAATCGCAAAAACTGCCAAAAATCACCGATTTGGTCGCCCGGCAAAACTAAAACCCGACTACTCAAAAATCCGCACTCACGCATCCTAAACGTCATAGGATAACTCAAAAATGTCCTCAAGACATCGCAATTAAATCATCACAACACTTTAGTAAAAACTAGTAAGCTAGAATAGCAATTTGGTGCAAACATCGACAAAAGCGGCAAAGTTATCACGGTCCAACACAACCATCAATTCCACACAACTAGTTAGCCACCAAAAACACAATTTTAACTTATGTACCATGCTACAAAACCCACAATCCATACACAACCCTCTTCTAGATTTTGGTAATTAGCAAACTTAATGCAATTTTCACACAAGTTTAACATAGATTAGCTTAATATGAAGCCGCTTAAGCAAGGTAACCATATAGATTAGTTAAGTAACAACTAGATTAATTACAAAACAATTTAATTAACTAACATGGCTTCAAGAACCCTAGTTTAATTTTTCAACCATAACCTAAGAAAAAAAACTAGATTAGAACTACACTAAATTAACACTACAACAATTTAACTTAAGAAACTTAATCAAAAGAATTTAATTAGCAAGAAATTATACCTCCACTAGAGATCTAGCAAGAATAAATTTGCTTCAAATGATGGCCTCAAAGCATCAAGATCCAAGCTAGGGAGGTGAAGGAAAAGAAAGATGAAGGATGGGTTTATTTTGTAAGCTTTAATTTGAAATTTTTTTGAATTAAACTTGAAGAATTTTGAAGAAAATGAAAAGAAAAGAGATGAAGGGGAGGGGGAGCAGGTTTCGGCCAGAGAAGAGGGAAGGGGAGGGTGTGGGTGTGTGGGAAAAGTCACTAGTCAACTCCCCCAAAAGTCAAAGCACCATACTTCAACAACTATATTTAAAATAAATTCATAAACAAACCAATTCAACACATGAAAGAAAATCAAGGTGAGGCCAGAAATTTCTGGACCTGATCAAGGTGGGGCTGTCCTAGGGATGAGGGAAGAGAGAGAGGGGTTTTACAAAAGAAATTTTATGCAAAAAGACCCCCTACAAGTCAAAAATTGAAAGTTTTAGCTTAAAATTCAATAAATTCGTTTCCTATCATAAAAATTTGTTAAAAATCAAAGTAAAATACTAAAAATTTATGTTACAACTAGATTTTAATTAACATAATTTTAAAGATTAAAATTAGCCCGGAAAAATTTGTATTTATCGCTAATTTAATGTATTTTCCTACCGGCTTAAAATAATATTAAAAAATTGAAAAATTAGGGAAAATTTTTAAACGACCAGAATTTCATAAGTAACTCATTAGCTACTAAAAACAAGCAATTACCTATCCATTTTAGGTATAATTAGTCCTAAACTGCAAAATAACGAGAAAGACGGTTTTCGGAAAAATACCGAATTTTCACCGATTTTCAGGAAAACACCAAAACGACTTTTCAAGACGCTACAGAATTAAGCATCTTAGGGGCACAGCTGGGTTCACTAATGAAGAAATAGGAACCTGTGTTAAGCCGTGTAAAATGATGCATCGCATTCTTTATCCCCTCTGGGCCGACCACGGGCGTTTCCAAGAAAGCTTCCAGCGGAATCCCTTGGTTGTAGCTTGACTGCCGGGCAAATCGGTGTGGGTTATACCTCATAAACAAGGCTGTCTTATTCTTCCTAAACAATAGATAGCCCGGCCGGATGGAGTAGAGATGGAGGATTTCCCGAGCTTTTAATACAGAAGCCCCATCTTTGAAGTCATCACGCAGGGGCACCACTGATTTGGTGGTCTCTGAGCCTATGGTGACGACCTTATCCACAAAGGAAACCTTCGCTCCGACCAGATGTGGACGAAGGAGCAACCCTCTAGACTCCCGCGGGGCTGGAACCACAATTGAAGCCCCGACCAACCGCATGACTCTCGGGAGTCTGTATTTCTCGAAGAGCGGAGGAGTCTTGTGGGCACCAAACACTCCTCGCACGTGCATCTCCATCCAAGAAATAAAATAGTGCATCGGGAAGTTAGCAGGCTGTACCCCAGGCTCACTAGCATCCGCCGCTACGCTAAGTCCATTGTAAAGGTAAGCCAATCCGGCGATCCCTACCGATAGCTGCAAACCGGCCACCATTCGATGTGCTGGGTAAAAGACGGAGGGCCGCATGAGGCGCGGGTGCATGGGGAGCGCGAAGCTGCATAACCAGATTCCCAAGAACCCTATGAAAAAGGTCTCCTCGTCCATGCCAGGAACGGCGATCTCTGAGAAAGGGACGCTGGCAGTGTTGGGGAGATAAAAATTCCGCTGGTCACTTTCCGATGTAGGTCGGCGGTCCAAGCCAAAACCAAAAGGGTCAACAAGCTGAGCGAACTTCTCGCTCTGCTCTGATAGGAACTCTGGGCGAATAAAACGAGCAATGAAATCTGCAAAACTGACGCCCCGGTCGCCCGATTCCAAATGGAGTTCCTCATAGATCTCCAACACCTTCACCAAGCCCGGATGCTCATGTTGAATGGCGTTCTCCGGAGTTAAGTCAAACACCAGCTGCTTAGTGGCAAAGACGTACTCGTCAGGAGGAAGCAGCTCCTCGTAGTGCTCCCCCCTCATTGGTAGACCTGAAATCTCAGCAAATTCCTCTAAAGAGATGGAGACTTCCTTATCCGCCATCAGGAAGGTGTGGGTGGGGATGTTCCATTGTTCAATAAAAGCCTTCATCCACCATGTTGGAGGAGAAGGATACTCGAAAAGCGAAACGTAGATGGCCGAGTATAAACCAATCGTCGTCAGGTGAGCCCTTTTCGCCGCTAAGATGTAGCGGGCCCAATGCAAATAGCCGGCAAGCGGTCGCGGGATCAGTGCAATATTATAAGCCTGTCCCCAAGGGCGTGCTTCACCCTGACAGATTTGCCTCCCCAAGATGTCTATCGCCGGCGGCGGCTGCACTGGGATGGCACCAATGGCAGGCTGGAGGAGATCGTCAGAATTCCAATTTTTAACCTCCACGGCATACTTCACCGGGGGCTCGTCCGCATAAGGGATCGTAACTATGGGCTCAGAGGGCGAGGCGCAGCTGAAGCTGCGACGGCCTTGGATGATTTGGCTGTACCACCTTCCCCACAGGTGAAGTTTCTTGCACTCGGGGTCATGATCTTTAATCAAGGCAAAGGCCACCCGGTCCACTGGCGAATGGGGGAACCCTCCTTCCGAGCGAACGAAAGGGAAAGACAAATCTTCAGACATGTTTCCTGCAGAAAAAGCAAGAAAATAATAACCGTTAGTGTTCCAATGCTTCACATTTTAAAGTCCTACATCATACTGCAATGCAGTGGGTAAGGGACCAAAGGGGGGCGCACAAAATCTAGATGACGGCGCATCATTTGATAAGACAGTCCCATCGTTTGATGAGACTGTCAGTTAATGAAAAAGACCCCCAAGAGAATATCCTCATTAGGGGGAAATCCCTAGAGACAAGGAGAAAATCTCCTCTTTTAGAGCAAAGCTCTGTCACAGAGTGACATTTGTCAGACTCTGGTCTCAAGGGAATAAAACTTCCTAAATAAAAAAGAAGAGCCTAGCTCTGTAGTAGTAATGAAAACCATAACTCCTAAGGATTAAATGTTTTTTTTTGGGATCTTAAAGATCCATGAAAACTTTTTAGGAGTTCTCTATTTGATCTATGAGCAGGGCTCTGTTCATGGGTTAAAACCCAGGAACAAGATCTCTGTAAATTTTTGAGAGCAAGGCTCTGTGGATGAAACCCCAAAGGGGTCTTCTTTAGATCAAAGATCTATAAGAGCAAGGCTCTGTTCAAGAAACCCCAAAAGGGGTTTTCTTAAGATCAAAGATCTATAAGAGCAAGGCTCTGCGAATTAAATTTAATTTAAATTAATTTAAATTTTTACCTAGAGTGATTCTAAGTTCTGAACTTTAAAGTTCTTGGGAAGAAGCAAGAGCAAGGCTCTAAGAGTTTTTAAGCAAGAGCAAAGCTCTGAATCAAAGTTTTGGAAACGGTAAGAAAATTTTAAGGACCAAGGGTCCCATTTATAGACGCCTGCGTCTCTTCACCTGACCTCCATGATTCAACGGTCGGGGTCTTGCCACCGCTGCACTCACGTGCGCGCCACGTGAGCGCAACGGTGGGGGGGCATTTGTTCCCCCAATCAGAGCAAGGCTCTGTTTGAATTTTGAAAATTCAAATTTTGAAGCAACGCTTCGGTTCCCGTGCGCTGCGCGCAACGCGCCACGTGTCAGAAGTTGACACGGCAGCACATCGCCCAAGGCAGTACGTCCAATCAGAGCAAGGCTCTTTAAAAACATAAGCAACACTCAACTGCGCAAGCGCACGGCTGCGCGACACGTGTCTGCGCAGTTGCGCAAGCGCTGATGCGCAAGTGCTTCACTGCGCGACACGTGTCTGCGCAGTTGCGCAACCGCACGGCTGCACGACACGTGTCTGCGCAGTTGCGCAAGCGCACGGCTGAGCGACGTGTGTCTGCGCAGTTGCGCAAGCACAACTGCGCAAGCGCACCGCTGCGCGACACGTGTCTGCGCAGTTGCGCAAGCACAACTGCGCAAACGTACGGCTGCGCGACACGTGTCTGCGCAGTTGCGCAAGCACAACTGCGCAAGCGCACGGCTGCGCGACACGTGTCTGCGCAGTTGCGCAAGCGCTGTTGCGCAAGCGCTTCACTGCGCGACACGTGTCACTCACTGGGAGAGTTGCGCAAAACAGAATAAATCTTGTTAAAACAAGAAGATTTTCTTGTATAAGGCAGGAGCCTTTGGATCAAAGATCCAACGGTGGGGAAAATTCCCCAAATTACTTAGGAAAAGATTTATTGAACAAATTTAACTAATTTTTTAGCACTATAAAAAGGACCCCAGACCCCATTTCAAAAGGAGACATCTGGTTTTAAAAAAAAGAAGAAAGAAGAGAACTCTTGAGAACTCCTTGAGAACACAAAAAAGAAGGTAAAAACCTTTAAAAGAAGAGAGAATTCTCTTAGGAATAGATCATTGATCTAAGAAAAAGATCAATGATCTTCAACAAATAAATAAAAATAATAAAAATAGTGCCTTGCACTTGCTATGAACCTTTGGTTCTCTGAAACAAGGAAAAACTTGTTTTTCTTTGATCCAAATCAGTGGATAAAAAGCGCCTTGCACTTCTGTTCTTGAATCTAAAAGATTCTGGGTGCTTTGCATAAATGCAATGCATCACTTGAAGGGACAGGCCCAAATCAAAAAGACCTAGCAGGCCAAAATAAATTGCAAAGCAATAAAAAGGGCAGAGCCCAAATGAAATTGATGCTTTGCATCATTTATAAAGGGCAGAGCCCAAAACAAATTGATGCTCTGCATTTTTTTTGGGCAAAGCCTAAATAAAATAAAAAGAGATGCAATGCAAAAGCGAATAAATGTTAGACATTTTCAACTGGACTTAGCCCAATCATGGCCATAAGTCCTTAAATTACATTGACTGAGCAAAATGGCTCTCCTAAATCAATCCACATCCGGTACGAGGGTACATCTCCGAACTCCTTTGACATCCATCGTTGTAATTCCTCAACGACGTCAAAGAGGTGACGGGTCCCAACGACCATATACTAACATTGGATCGAAACGTCCCTAAACTAACATTGGACCGAAACGTCCCTAAACTGGAGATGGACAACCACGTCCCTAAACTGGAATACGGACCACCACGTCCCCAAAACTGGAATGCGGACCACCACGTCCCTAAACTGGCGATGGACCACTACGTCCCTAAACTGGCGACGGAACACCACGTCCCTAAACTGGAAAACGGACCACTACGTCCCTAAACTGAAACAATAGAGCCTCCAAACGCTCTTTTGCCGGATCTAAACGGTCCCGTTTAAGTTGATCTTAGCCCCAAACACGGCTAACGTATCCTTAAACATTCAAATGGATTATAAAATTCCCAATCAACTCTGGTTCGAGGGTACATCTCCGAGCTCCTCTGATACATGTCGTTGTAATCCTTCGACGACGTCAGAGAGGTGACGAGTCCCGATGGCCATACATTAAATTAATCACTACGTTAAGTTGATCTTAGTCTAAAACAGGACTAACGTATCCTTAACGAACGTTTAAGTCGATCTTAGACGCAACGCGACTAATGCATCCTTAAACTAAAAACACCAAACCCAAATCTAAGCAAATACGGATTTGGACTAATCCACGTCCTACAGGCGACGGCATCACTCAGTCTCCGTATACAATCCATGGGCAACCATAAACAAAACAAACACACACGAGACGAAGTGAAATTCTGGAGAAGGAGAAAGTTGTTACCGCGATACGGTAGCGTAATTAACTGCAGGGGCTAGCGCCTACAGGGAAGAGCGTCCCCACAATCAAAAACCCCTCACCCTGAGGGGGAATCTGATGAAGTCTGCTACATCGGCCGCATCCGTCTAAACCTCTGATACACGGTGCCATAAATCAACTTGGCATCTTCGGAGAGATAGACGGATAAAACCAAATAGCATCTGCCCCGAACCTCAGGCACAGACACAAAGTCTAGGCCGCCGTTCAGAGGGGAACAGTACAGTGGGAACTCACACGAGACAAATGACGATCTCAGGTCGATGAACTAACCTATACACATGTCACCAGGGAACTGCTATCTGATGTCTGGTATAAGACCAACTAGCATGTTCCCGGCGAGTCATGTCCGGTGTACTCATAACCCAATGAGCACCTGTATACATCTTAGGTGAACCAACTGACACCAGTAGCTTGTGAGACCGGCCACCGCCCCTCGTCGGGGTCTCGACTGTATACACTAGTCTACTCTGGAGTATCGATGCCCTGTCTCGAAAACTCCCACGACTAGGGACCTTTTAAGGATGTGCTTATAGACCCCAGCTCCCACGTATATGATCGCCATCATACTGCTGGCCGTCAAGCAAGAATCCTAAGGGCTCTATCAACGTGCAATAGTGACCTGTAAGGTCACCTGAAATAGTACACGACGATAAAAATAAACCAGATAGCATACTATCATCTTGAGTAAACTGTTATAACGGTATAGGTCCTCTCTCAATCATTGCAAACACGTGCCTGTGATCCAATAATTGACTCTGAGGGCACTATCTCCAACAATCTCCCACTTGCACTCAAGGCTAATTATTACGATGTCACATACTCACAGCCCGTGCGATACCAAACACCCAACTCCTCTACTAATCAGTCTCACAAAACCCGCTTGCAAAACTAATGCGTTCGAGGAATAGCCTCAGTGAGTGGATCCGCTCTAATGTTTCTTTCTATGTCTCTCTTTATCTCAAGTTCGCGGAGAAAGTCATCTCCCGAAATGAGCAATACCTGTCTTAGAATATGTCTGGATATCTGATGGGACCTAGTTCATAAATGAACTCCAAATCCAAACTTCTCAGACTGTATCGTCAACTAAACTTAATAAGTATCTTGCGCCATGCCTCCCTCAGTATCCGCCTGGACCACCTGTCCAAAATACCGCCCCTCGTCAGAGGTAAAACTATAACTCTGACAGGCACTCTGTCATCCAGGTCACCTTGGAAGCCTGGAATGATAACCGTCTCCCGAAGAAGGCTGTCGTTATCAGATCCCTAGAACATCCACTTATGTTCTAAAACTGCTTCCGATCGTTTCTCCAGGATGGGATTAATATCAACTTATTGCATCTACTGCAAAAACAACATCTGGTGTGGTACTTGACATCTCATGATTGACTCAATTGCCTAAGCAAGTGATCTGCCAATCATGTACATCCCTCTCCCCTTTAGTCTGTAAGACACCTTTAGAGAGGGTGACTCCATCACCTGCAGGTACACCACCATGCCAGGAGTCGTCCATTCTAAAACATCTTTAGAATGCTGTCTAAGTACCCAGATTGGAAAACTTCCCAAATCTAGATCTAAAACCATAGATCTAGTAACCGGAATGTCTGATATAATATCCAAGCCTTATATGGAGAAACCACTGTGTGATAACCAAAGTATAACCAATCGTAGTATAGGAATTTCACTTCCTACTCTGTGTATGTCATCCAAATACCAGGACATCACACCTTACTACCTTCTTAACAGATCCATCCCCTATTCTGATGAAGTCAAACCTATGACTGTCACATCAAAAATAGATGATATATCTCCGCTATATCTGCTTTAGTCCATAAATAGACATAAGCTACTTGTCCACTATGCTTCCGCTGCTCCCACTGACTACGACAACCCTCTGGCAGAGTCATATACACGTACACTTCTAAAGCTAGTTCAGAACGACGCTATACTCATCCTCATGCCGGGTCTCATAGCCCGGAACAACTGTAGTGTCAAGTCTGGGTAAACAAGAACCTCCCTGTCACCGTCCTTGAGGCTACCGGAGTACCTCTCGGGTGCCTGAGGTTACCCACCATATCTGCGGAGTGGCCAATGGAATGTCAATCCAGATTGAATCTTTAGGTTCTTATCAAATTTTCAGTAATCGTTTGCGGTTCTGGAATCACTTCCAGTTCTACCATACTCCCACTACTGTTTTCTGAAAAAAATCCATTTTTACTAAAACTGTGGCGAGTCAAGAACAATATCAATAATGATCTTCCAGATGGTAGAAAATCAACCCTCGTCATAGCCCGGGTCAACCCACAAACAGCCATTACGGAAACGTGCCTTGAGTTATCCAGAGTTTGGTTTTAAGCATAAGCCGGACAACTCCCCGTACCTTAACATCGTTAAGATATGAACCGTTCTAACTCCAATATAGAAACAGAGGCACTGGTTTAATTGGAACTAGATTCAAATCATGTAGCTGTCTCCAGTGCATGTCAACTAAATGGGAAGAGGCCGATCAGCGTTACTCAACTTAGGAATGCTTCCAATTATGAGTAACCTGAAAGAGAAGCAAGTTCTCTTAAAATCATTACTATCAACTGAATGCCATACATAAGTATCTACATCTTCGATCACCTTGAAGAATCCTGATACTTGCAATACCTGGTTCTCTACTTTATTCCTATACCTATAACTTCTCAAAACTTGGACTTTGTGTTTCTACGAAACACTTGTCTAAGAACTAGAGAAGTCATAAGTAAACAGAATATAGTACGAGTACCAACCTCTCTGTCCTAATAGACACTGGACAACATACAATACTCTGTATAAGTCCCTTGAGTCTAATAACTCATTCCCTGTGTGTCGTAGGTTGAAAACTGTACTTATGGTTAAGAAGAATTACACCGTTGTTTAATGCTCCTTACCTAACCATCCACTGATATAGGTAAATGTCATAGACATAATTTCAAAAAGGTGTATCTCACTCTATAAAAATAGACGTACAGATATATCAATTTGAAATTGGTGCATAACAACGGATATTCAAAACCAAATATTTGCCGTCCGGCAAACAGCCCAGGCGATTTTTTCAAATATCACCAATTACAACGAATTCCGATATAATGAGGATGATCACCTAATTCCCAATAACTTACTCCTACTCATCATCTGTAAAACCATACAGATGTGAGAATCAAACCTGGTAAATACATACCCTGGAGCAAGGACTAATTGGGAAATCAGTTTTCTTTTAACAATACACAGTGAAAATGAAACATATAAATATTTCGAAGGGGTATCCGGGTATTCCTAGTAATTCCACTTCCATTATCCAGATTCACAACTGTAACCGTATATTTCTTTTCCATCTCTCCAAATCCCTTTATTTGTCTTTAGTCGTTACCTTCTATACACCCCTTTAGGCCAAATGGTTTTCTTCCTTCCCTACCGCTCGACACCAGCCTATGGTTTGGAAGAAGACTATCCAATAAGCATAATGGGTGTACTGTCCTAATCCTAGGAGCACTCGCAATGCGAGAGAAGGTGAAGATAAAAGACAACCGATTAAACCTTATTCCTATTTCTCCTGAACCAGAATCCATCCCCGAACTGGAACAAGTTCCTTTCGAGTTCGTATATAACCATAAGATGGAGTATCCAAATAACTGTGGATCTTCGTAGTGATACGGAGTGTCCTGGAGAAATACAAAGGTGAAGTAGGAGTGGTAATGAAATACTTAGCTTGGTCGTGAATAGCAGTCGCAATTTACTTTGCCCTCCTTCTAATCCCTTTATTTGTCTTTACTTAATACCTTCTGTACACCATCGTTAGGCTAATTGGTTTTCTTCATTCCATACCGGTCGGCACCTGCCTATGGTTTGGAAGAAGACTATCCAATTTGCGTAATGGGTGTACTGCCCTAATCCAAGGAGCACTCGCAACCTGAGAGAAGGTAAAAGGAAAAGACAACTGAATAGTCTTATTCGTTTTCTCCAGAACCAGAAACCATCCTCGAATAAATTCCTTCGAGTTCGTATATAACCATACGATGGTTTTATCCAATGGAAGTGGACGTTCGTAGTAATACGGGGTGTTCTGGAGAAAAGGGTAAAAGTAAGAGTAGCAAAGAGGTTTGCAACTCTGACAATCCAAAAGCCAGTGTTTAAGAAGGTTCGGTCAACTTGGTCACTGAGTCATAGTCTAGGGTCGGGCCATGGTCGCTGCCAGAGAGAGAGAAAAGAAACACTCAGCGTGCACTCTAACCTAGATATTAATGGTTATCACTTTATCTAATCAGGAAACCTCCCACTGTAACGTCAAATTCTCCTTCAAACCTGAAAGAAGAATTAGTCGGGATCACCCTAGGAGTAAACCAACTCATCAGTGGGAATCGGGATCCAACTATCATTGCATGATAACGTGATGGAATCCACTCATGTTATCACACTCCAGAAGATATGCGCATATCTGGCAAGTTTCAGTTTCTTTAGAAACTCCCGATGTGATTTTTGCCCCATGCTCTTATGACCTTGACGTAGGCCAACATATCATAAGTCACATGTCAAGTTCTACCCGTCATTGTCCAGGTTAATTTGAACCCACCCGTGCATACCCTTGACATAGGCCAAAATAGTAGTACGACTGTCCCAAACTAACGAATCTATCTATGCAACAGATAAATATCCGGTAGCTACCAATCACTATGCCTTGGCGTAGGTCAAAATACATAGCTTGAATGCTACTGAACATTTAACTGAAACGACAGAGGGCTACGAATGGTTTTTGGCGAAAAACCTTTAACGTAATGAACTTGATATCGTTGAAGGAACCGGATAGCTTTATAAAAATATAGTGGCGAAAACCTTTGCTAAAGAGGTCACTCCCGGTGAAGGGATCTCGGCTCTTTCCTGGTAGAATGAGGTGCAGGATATTCCAACTGAATACCACGATGCAAAGCAAAAGGCAATCGGCTATAGTGAAGTTATTACCCTGACGCAAACTTCTGTCCAAGGGGTCACTCCCGGTGAAGGGATCTCGGCCCTTGCCTCGTCGACTGAGGTGCTGGATATTCATAACCGAATACCACTGTGCAAAACAAAAGAGAACGTCCTTGCAATAACATCTTTTTGAAAAATGTTCCAACAACATCAGAATAGGTTTGTTTAGCTTGCATTGATCCGAATCAACCCAGTCCCATCAATTGATCACACCAATAAAGAACGAAAATAATGATATACGTATATGCCATCCGCATTCGCCACTGGGTCCCGTCATCACCCGTTAGGTTACTTAACTAAAGACAGAGCGGGGACTGGACTAGCACGGATGCAAAACATATACAACATCTACTAGTATATATATCAATATATAATATTCGCTCAAGGCGTGATAAATTGCAACATCACATAA
Organism: Agapanthus africanus; assembly: GCA_030015575.1. Classification (NCBI taxonomy): domain Eukaryota; kingdom Viridiplantae; phylum Streptophyta; class Magnoliopsida; order Asparagales; family Amaryllidaceae; genus Agapanthus; species Agapanthus africanus. The sequence continues at coordinate 205,051,461 of JASDDO010000031.1, read as the reverse complement.
ATGTAACCAGCATTAAAGAACAATACAGATATCTGGGATCCCCGGGTTTCATAGAGCCTCTACTGAAACCCGACGTTCCCCTGGTCGTGTGGATAGCCTGTGCAATGAAATCCTAGACCCCTACGGGCGCGGCAAGTTACCCGCCAAAACCTGAAGCGAGGCAGCCCCCTTCAGCAACGTGAATGGACCACCCAGTACTTCACGGAATCCGGTAACTTGTGCACCCCTCCTGGGTCAACCTATACCCCTTATGAGTGCGGCGAATAGCCCGCCAATTCTAGAGTGAATCCCCCTCCGTCTCAACGCCATGAGATGCGGGCCCGTTGCCCTCTAGAACCCGGCTATCTGTGCACCCCACTGTGGGGTAATCCTAGTACAGAAAGTAAAATATATACAACGGGTACATCGACATCAGCCCGGTCGTGCCCAAAAGAATAATATACAAACAGGCAGTAACGGCAGTCTACATGTCGGACGCTCGCCCCGCAATATCAAATGTACATAAACAATAAAACTGTACTACCATTGCATCCAGGCTATCCCCCACGACAAATCCGCAACATCACAGCACAACACAGAATATCAACGTGAATATCACATTCGCAAATCCGTCTAAAAGGGCTATAGCAATTAGACAGGATTTACCGATCAAGTGACATTCACGATTGCAGATGTAATGTAAATACTATGAACTAAGATGTTTAAAATTTTCGATCGACTAAATATACTGAAGTGGGCCCCAAGCACAACTGTAGCACTCAAAGAAAATCTGGGCCCAAACAGAATATACCAAAAACCCCATTTCCAAGTCAGAAGCCCACTATAAAAATTTGGTGATGTGATTACATTTTCCCGCCGCGGAACCGCGTCCAGAACAGGGGTTTGGCCGCGGTTCCGCGGTCCTACTGAGGAATCACTGCATCGAATTTTTACAGAGTGCTTAAAAACGCCTGCATGAATTTCTGCAACACACAAAAAAAAATTTCAAGCACAAATAAAATCGACAGAAACTGATGCTCTTGAAATCGCGGTTTTTGAATATTTGTTCGATCGAAGTTTTAAACACACTAGAGCAAGCTAGACTAGGTTAATGGCGTGGCTCTGATACCAATGTAAGTGCACGGCAGCGCACCGGCCGTCAATCCGACGCCGGAATGCGGAAACGAAACTTTTACAAAACTTTTAAACCGGCACCACCGCGCACTATTAACCCGGATCGGGCCATTAACCTAACGCTAGCTAACATGAGAATGGGTAGGAAGCTATACCGAGTGATCCGTGTCGTTCGGTCTTCGGCCTCCACTCCGATCTCCTCGCGGAATCTCCGGTCTTCATCTCTTTGTCGGAAAGGGCACCACATCGAGAAGTCTTTTAACGGGCTCCCGCTTCGTCCGAAGCTACTCGGGCGCGAAGTGTGCTAGCCGACGCGTCCAAGGTGTTGTAGAGAATGTTTGTGATCACTTTTTCTCTTGCATCCATGGCTTTGGATGGAGGTTGAAGTGTTGCCATTAATGGAAGCAAAGAGATAGAGGAAGAAGAAGAAGAAGAACAAGAGCTTTTCTTTTTCTTTTCTTTTCTCTTGTTGTAATGAGAGTGAGAGAGAGTGTGGAAAAAATAATATGAGAGCTAACAATAACCCCATGGCAGCCCCACTCTCTCTATTCCTCTCATATGTACGACTCCTTTGAGCCATGGTAGGATAGTAATCAAAGTACAGTGGGAACTCACACGAGACAAATGACGATCTCAGGTCGATGAACTAACCAGTACACATGTCACCAGGGAACTGCTAACTGACGTCTGGTATAAGACCAACTAGCATGTTCCCGGCGAGTCATGTCCGGTGTACTCATAACCCAATGAGCACCTGTATACATCTTAGGTGAACCAACTGACACCAGTGGCTTGTGAGACCGGCCACTGCCCCTCGTCGGGGTCTCGACTGTATACACTAGTCTACTCTTGAGTATCGATGCCCTGTCTCGAAAACTCCCACGACTAGGGACCTTTTAAGGATGTGCTTATAGACCCCATCTCCCACGTATATGATCGCCATCATACTGCTGGCCGTCAAGCAAGAATCCTAAGGGCTCTATCAACGTGCAATAGTGACCTGTAAGGTCACCTGAAAAAGTACACGACTATAAAGATAAACCAGATAGCATACTATCATCTTGAGTAAGATTGTTCTAACGGTATAGGTCCTCTCTCAATCATTGCAATCACATGCATTTGATCCAATAATTGACTCTGAGGGCACTATCTCCAACAAAAACTTACTCTAATCTCACCAAAAATCACATCTTTTCTTGGTTTTGCCTCTTGGATGCCTTGGATCTTGCAAAGCTTGGATCTTTGAGTTCTTTTGATTAGGTAATGATCTTTTTCTGTTCTTTAAGTGTTTTTTGTGTAGCTTAGCTTGTTAGTTTCTGTTTTTATCGCGTATCGTATCGTTTCGGGTAAATATCGTATTTTTAGTGTAATTTTGGGTCTGGGATGATCTTCTATCAAACCAGGTACTTGTTGCAAAAATTCCCATCACAGTGACCTAGTCTAGTGACCTAGAACCTACCCTCAAAATACGAACCAATTCCATCATGATCGGGCCGCAGATTTATTGCTTCTGGCCGCAATTTGCGGCCAGACTGGGGAGTTGGGGTTTGCGATTTTGTGCAGGGGTCTCTGGGGTTGTTTGTGATCTCGTAGTACTTGCAACTTTTACAGATTGTTGGTACAGAAAAATCTGGGATCACTTGTGTGTTTCTTGTGTTTCGTTTCACGCGATACGTTATCCGATACGGTGCGTGTTCTGTATTGCTGCTGCTCTGAGTTGGTTTCGTAGTGTCGCTATACGCGTTAGCTACAATACGAACACATAGAGTACGTATGTGTGTCGTGTTGGTCCATGTAGATTGTACGTGTTTTGGGTCTATTGCTAATATATTTCTGTTATATTGTTTAATGTTACAGGTTCACAGCCGGGGACTTCGGACGCTGCGACAAAGGAAAAACAGGTGGTAGGCTTCACTTAGCCAGGAGCGTTGGTGAGTAGATTTAACATCTACAGGGAAATCGCCCGCATGGCGGTATGCGTCTGGGCTAGAGATGTTAATATTGTCGCATATTCTATTTCATATTTAGAATTTGCGCATACACTTTAGTGCTTAGATATTGTTGTGCTTGGACTAGTACCCTTAGGACACTGCACTATTATTGACGGCTCATGTTGCACGAGCACTGTTTGTATGCCACACACACCGTCAATAATTGCCATGTCACGCACAACCCACTTATAGATTTGATACAGTTTGGTTAAGAACATTGAGACATTGATTCATATTTCTTTATGCATATGACATATAGCATACCTGTATACCTACATGCTTACACATATGCCTTGACATGCTTACATGCTAGTTACCTGTATTACCTATAGGTTATTATACCATTAGCGATAGGTACATACACACATATTGACATAGCTACATGTATACCTTGTTATACCATTTGTTAGTTGTATGTATGCCCTAGAGGCCAGTATTGTACAGATGATGTATATTATATTGGATGCTTGGACATATATAGAGATGACTTTCTTGCTCGATATGATAGTATGCTATCTGGTTACTCTTTATCTTAACATGTATACTAGTCTCTTTAAACTGTCTTATAGTTACATGTTGGTAAAGCCCTTAGGATGTGTACTTGACTACCTGGACTATGATGCAGATCATACTAGTGGGGACATGGTAGTCCATAGGTACATCCTTCAAGGTCCCTAGTCGTGGGTGTATCGAGATGGGGCATCGATATACTAGTGTAGACTAGCGTATACGCTTCTTGACCCATGAGATGGGCGATGGATGATCCCATATCCATTGGTGTTTGACATCAGAGATGGTATACGGTTGCTCAGTGGAGACTGGGTACATTGGACGGACTCGCCGAGAACTCCCAGATGGTATTATACCTCACGTCAGATGGCAGTTCTCAGGTGACACTTGTGTAGATTAGTCTGTAGACCCGAGATCGTCATAGAGTCTTGTGTGATTCCCACTGTGCTTTGATCTCCACCTTACCACGTCCATGAGGGCGTGCAAAACGGTGGTTTTTGTTGGAGATAGTGCCCTCAGAGTCAATTATTGGATCACAGGCACGTGATTGCAATGATTGAGGGAGGACCTATCCCGGTAGGACAGTCTTACTCGAGATGATAGTATGCTATCTGGTTTACCTTTATCATCATGTACTGCTTTAGGTGACCTGACATGTCGCTATTGCACGTTGATAGAGCCCCTAGGATTCTTGCTTGACTGCCAGCAGTATGAGGGCGATCATATAAGTGAGAGCTGGAGTCTATAAGCACATCCTTAAAAGGTCCCTAGTCGTAGGAGTTTCGAGACAGGGCATCGATTCTCCAGAGTAGACTAGTGTATACAGTCGAGACCCCGACAAGGGGCGGTGGCCGGTCTCACAAGCCACTGGTGTCAGTTGGTTCACCTAAGATGTATACAGGTGCTCATTGGGTTATGAGTACACCGGACAGGACTCGCCGGGAACATGCTAGTTGGTCTTATACCTGACGTTAGATAGCAGTTCCCAGGTGACATGTGTACAGGTTAGTTCATCGACTTGGGGATCGTCATTTGTCTCGTGTGAGTTCCCACTGTGCTTTTATTACTACCCCACCATGGCTCAAAGGAGTCGTGCAAACAGGTTTTAGTTGGGTACAGTCCCGAGCCACATGGAGGCAGTGAGCGAATCTTCAGGGGTTCGTCTCTCCCGGTATTGGGGGTGAGGTCGCGCTGTGTCTAGGAGAGCCATTACACGAAATCCTTGGCCAAGGCAGGAGATTTACTGGTAGGTATTCCAGTAGTATCTCAGGGTGTTCTGGGATACACTCCGACACGACTTGTACCGCTTTTGGGGGTCTGACTTTTACCAACCCCCTAGGCCCGCCATGCGATGCTCATAGACGAACGGACCGGACTGTACGGATATTGTCACTGACAGGCTCAGTAGGGTGTCAGGATGAGTTCGCTCATCAACGTCCCTTTTGGTCAATAGCTGGTGGCCCGTCACGTATTGGCTTATACCTCTGACGTGCTAGTGGTTAAATCCACAGCCATAGTATTGACGAGTCTTTAGAGTCCACCACACTTTCAGTTACTCAAGCTTTTGGGCGAAACGCTGTAGTGGCCGTATGGAGATATGGCAGGGTCCGATCAGATACGTGCGGTATTGCACGGATCAGGATCGGACGGTTAGTACTAGTGGCCGTATGGTTATATGGCAGGGTTCGATCAGATACGTGCGGTATTGCACGGATCAGGATCGGACGGATATTACTAGTCGGCTTTAGTTTAAGCCGGATCCTAGTTTAGTACAGTGTAGATTTTGTCTCATTGCATTTGTATCCGGACGGAATACAGATGCGGGTGTGTATGCACAGTATCGGGGTTTTCCTGTAATTTATTACGGGACCAGTTTTCTGGAGTTGCCAGTTTGCATTCCGTTCCGGCCGGTTTTCCTTTGTTCTTTCCCGGCCGGGCTTTTCCGATGGAGGGGGTTATTTGCAAGTTTCAAATAACACATTGTGGAGGATTTTCTTGCAAATGTATTAATTATGATGGCATCTTTTCTTTTCAACCATCATTTGATTCTTTCTTAGTCTTTTCCTTTGCTTTAATGAGATGTGAAAGGATTAGGATTGATTTGTGGATTTGTTATCATGATGTTTGGTTGTGGTCACCTCTTGCTTTCTCCTACCATCACCTCCCTTCATGCTTCATATTCTTTCCTCCACCATTTCTAATATGATAAGGTTTCATTTTGAGAAAAGAGAAGAAGAGGTTTTCATTCTTGAGAGAGTGGCATTCTTGATCTCATTTTCTTGCTAGAAAAATGCAAGCACCATTTTTCTTATCTTGTTTTCTCCATCATCTTCAAATGGCAACAAACCCCAAATGAGACATAGCTTCAACCCTACACATTCTACAGCAAATCTTGGACGCGTCGGCTAGCCTACTTCGCGCCCGAGTTGCCTCGGTATTGAGGTCGGAGCCCGTAAAAGATACAGGCGATGTGGTGCCCTTCCGGCGAGGAGGCAACGACCGGAGTTTCCGCAGGAAATCGGGACGATGAGGAGAAGACCGGAGGACTCGGATCATTCGGTATATCTCTTCCCCTTCTTGTTGTTAGCTTAGACTAGTTAATGGTTCGATCCGGGTGTTTAGTGCGCGGTGGTGCAGGTTTGCTAAGTTCGCAAAATTAAAGTTTATCACCGTTTCCGCATTTGGCCGTCGGATTGACGGCCGGGGCGCCGCCGTGCACTTACAGTGGTATCAGAGCCTCGCCATTAACTTCGTCTAGCTTTGTTTGATGTGTTTTGCATTTCCGATCGACCAAAATTCCAAACTCTACATTTTTCCTCACATCAGCTTTCTGTTGAATTTTTTCTTGCTCGAAAATTTTTCAGATTGTAGAAAACTAATGTACTGGAAATTCTAAGACATCTGTAAAAATTCGACACATTCAGTCAATCACTGTAGCGCGGAACCGCGGCCAAACCCCCACTTAGGCCGCGGTTCCGCCGCACATTGGTGTCTTCACTGTGTCCAATTTTTCCAGTGGGCTTCTGGGCTTATTTTAGGGGTTTTGGAATATTGATATTGGGCCCAGATTTTCTGTGAGTGCTACAGTATTGCTTGAAGGCCCACTTGTTAATTTTTGATCGATCGGATATTTTAAACACATTATTTCACAGTATTTACATTATATCTGCGACCGTGAATGTCACTCGATCGGTAAATCCTGTCTAACTGCTATAGCCCGGTTAGACGGATTTGCGAACGTGACTTTCACGTTGATGTTTTGTGTTTTTGCTGTGATGTTGCGGATCGGTCGGTGGGGATAGCCTGGATGCAATGCTAGTACAGTTTTTTTGTATTATGTACATTTGATATTGCGGGGCGAGCGTCCGACATGTGGACTGCCGTCACTGCCTGTTTGTATTATTCTTTTGGGGCACGACCTGGTTGCGGTCGATGTACCCGTTGTATGTATATTTTACTTTCTGTACTAGGATTACCCCGCGGAGGGGTGCACGGATAGCCGGGTTCTGGAAGGAAACAAGCCCGCATCTCATGGCATTGGGACGGAAGGGGCTTCACTCTAGAATTGCCGGGCTATTCGCCGCACTCGTAGGGGTACAGGTTGACCCAGGAGGGGTGCCCAAGTTACCGGATTCCGTGAAGTGCTGGGTGGTCCATTCACGGCGCTGAAGGGGGCTGCCTCGCTTCAGGTTTTGGCGGGTAACTTGCCGCGCCCGTAGGGGTCTAGGATTTCATTGCACAGGCTATGCACACGACCAGGGGAACGTCGGGTTTCAGTAGTGGCTCTGTGAAACCCGGGGATCCCAGATATCTGTATTGTTCTGTGATGCTGTACATTTATGTGATGTTGCATTTTTATCACGCCTTGAGCGAATATAATATATATTAGTAGATGTTGTATATGTTTTTCATCCGCGCTAGTCCAGTCCCCGCTCTGCCGTTAGTTAGCTAACCTAATGGGTGATGACGGGACCCAGTGGCGAATGCGGATGGCATATACGTACATCGGTATATTTTCGTTCTTTATGGTATGATCAATTGATGGGACTGCGTTGATTCGGATCAATGCAAGTTAAAACAAACCTATTCTGATGTTGTTGGAACACTTTTCAAAAAGATGTTATTGCAAGGACGTTCACTTTTGTTTTGCATCGTGGTATTCATTTGGAATATCCTGCTCCTCAGTCGACGAGGCAAGGGCCGAGATCCCTTCACCGGGAGTGACCCCTTGGACAGAAGTTTGCGTCAGGGCATTAACTTCACTATAGCCGATTACTTTTGCTTTGCATCGTGGTATTCAGTTGGAATATCCTGCACCTCATTCTACGGGGAAAGAGCCGAGATCCCTTCACCGGGAGTGACCTCTTTAGTAAAGGTTTTCGTCACTATATTTTCTAAAAAGCTATCCGTTCCTTCAACGATATAAAGTTCATTACGTTAAAGGTTTTCGCCAGAAACCATTCGTAGCCCTCCGTCGTTTCATATGGGTAGTCAATAGTATTCAAGCTGTGTTTGTTGGCCAAAGTCAAGGCACAGTGTTTGGTAGCTGTTGGTTATTCATATGCAGCATAGATAGATGCGTTGGTTTGGGGCAGTCGTATAGCCTTGTTGGCCAAAGTCAAGGGCTTGTACGGGTGGGCTCAAATTAACCTGGAGAATGACGGGCAGAACTTGACATGTGACTTATGATTTGTTGGCCAAAGTCAAGGTCATAAGAGCATGGGGTAAAAACCACATCGGGAGTTTCAAAAGAACTGAAACTTGCCAAATATGCGCATACCTTCTGGAGTGTGATGACGTGAGCGGATTCCGTCACGTTATCATGCAATGATAGTTGGATCCCGATTCCCACTGATGAGTTGGTTTACTCCTCGGGTGACCCCGACTAATTCTTCTTTCAGGTTTGGAGGAGAATTTGAGGTACAATGGGAGGTTTCCAGATTAGATAAAGTGATAACCATTCTGATCTAGGTTAGAGTGCACGCTGAGTGTTTCTTTTCTCTCTCTCTCTGGCAGCGACCATTGACCCGACCTTAGACTATGACTCAGTGACCAAGTTGACCGAACCTTCTTAAACACTGGCTTTTGGATTGTCAGAGTTGCAGACCTCATTGCCACTCCTACTTTTACCCTTTTCTCCAGGACACCCCGTATTACTACGAACGTCCACTTCCATTGGACAAAACCATCGTATGGTTATATACGAACTCGAAAGACTTCGAGGATGGTTTCCGGTTCTGGAGAAAACGGATAGGACTATTCAGTTGTCTTTTCTTTTCACCTTCTCTCAGGTTGCGAGTACTCCTTGGTTTAGGAGTAGTACACCTATTACGCAAATTAGATAGTCTTCTTCCAAACCATAGGCTGGTGCCGACCGGTAGGGAATGAAGAAAACCAGTTAGCCTAAACGGTGTACAGAAGGTATTAAGTTAAGACAAAGCAAGGGATTAGTAAGAGGGCAAAGTAAAATGCGACTGCTATTCACGACCAAACCAAGTATTTCTTCGCCAATCCTAAATCACCTTTGTATTTCTCCAAGACACTCCGTATCACTACGAAGATCCACAGTTTGTTGGATACTCCATCGTATGGTTATATACGAACTCGAAAGGAACTTGTTCCAGTTCGGGGATGGATTCTGGTCCAGGAGATATAGGAATATGGTTTATTCGGTTGTCTTTTATCCTCACCTTCTCTCGCATTACGAGTGCTCCTAGGACTAGGACAGTACACCCATTATGCTTATTGGATAGTCTTCTTCCAAACCATAGGCTGGTGCCGAACGGTAGGGAAGGAAGAAAACCAATTGGCCTAAAAGGGTGTGCAGAAGGTAATGACTAAAGACATATAAAGGGATTTGGAGAGGTGGCAAAGAATTATACGGTTATAGTTGTGAATATGGATAATGGAAGAGGCATTACTAGGAATACCAGGATACCCCATCGAAACATTTCAATGTTTTAATTCAACTGTGTACTGTTAAAAGAAAACTGATTTCTTGATTAGACACTTGCTCCAGGGTATGTATTTACCAGATTTGATTCTCACATCTGTATGGTTTTACAAATGATGAGTGGGAGTAAGTTATTGGGAATAGGATGATCATCCTCATTATATCGGGATTCGTAGTAATCGGTGATATTTGAGGAGATCACCTGGGCTGTTTGCCGGTCGGCAAATATTTGGTTTTGAATATCCGCTGTTGTGCACCAATTTCAAATTGATATATCTGTACGTCTATTTTCATAGAGTGAGATATACCTTTTGATATTATGTCGATGACATTTACCTATATCAGTGGATGGTTAGGTAAGGAGCATTAAACAGCGGTGTAATTCTTCTTAACCATAAGTACAGTTTTCAACCTACGACACACAGTGAAAGAGTTGTTAGACTCAGCGGACTTATACAGAGTATTGTATGTTGTCCAGTGTCCATTAGGACAGAGGGGTTGGTCCTCATAATATATTCTGTTTACTTTTGACTTCTCTAGTTCTTAGACATGTGTTTCGTAGAAACACAGGGTCTAAGTTTTGAGGAGTTATAGGTATTTGAATAGAGTAGAGAACCAGGTGTAGCAAGTATCGGGATTCTTCAAAGTGATCGAAGATGTAGATACTTATGTATGGTATTCAGTTGATAGTAATGATAAAGATAAATTACTTCTCTTTCAGGTTACTCATAATTGGAAGCATTCCTAAGTTGAGTAACGCTGATCGGCCTCCTTCCATTTAGTTGACATGCACTGGAGTCAGCTGCATGATTTGAATCTGGTTAAATTAAATCAGTGCCTCTGGTTCTATATTGGATATAGAACAGTTCATATCTTAACGTTGTTAAGGTACGGGGAGTTGTCCGGCTTATGATTAAAACCAGACACTGGACAACTCAAGGCACGTTTCTGTAATGGCTGTTTGTGGGTTGACCCAGGCTATGACGAGGGTTGACTTTCTACCATCTGGCAGATCAATAGAAATATTGTTCTAGACTCGCCACAATTTTATTAAAAATGGATTTTTTCAAAAACAGTAGTGGGAGTATGGTAGAACTGGAAGTGATTCCAGAACCGCAAACGATTACTGAAGATTTGATAAGGAACCTAAAGATTCAATCTGATTTGATATTCCATTGGCCACTCCGCAGGTACGGTGGGTAACTTCAGGCACCCGAGAGGTACTCCGGTAGCCTCAAGGACGGTGACAAGGAAGTTCTTGTTTACCCACACTTGCCATTGTTGTTGTTCCAGGCTGCGAGACCCGGCAGGAGGATGAATATAGCGTCGTTCTAAACTAGCTTTAGAAGTGCACGTCTATATGACTCTGCCAGAGGGTTGTCGAAGTCAGTGGGAGCAGCGGAAGCATTGGTGGACATCAGGCTTATGTCTATTTATAGACTAAAGAAGATGTAGCGGAGATAGATCATCTATTTCTGATGTGACAGTCATGGGTTTGACGTCATCAGAATAGGGGATGGATCTGTTGAGAAGGTAGTAGGGTGTGATATCCTGGTATTTGGATGACATACACAGAGTAGGAAAGGAAACTCCTATACTACGATCGGTTATACTTTGGTCGTCACACAGTGGTTTCTCCACAAGGGACTTGGACATTATATCAGACATACTGGTTACTAGATCTATGGTTTTTAGATCTAGATTTGGGTGGTTTCCCAATCTGGGTACTTAGACAGCATTCTAAGAGTATTTAGAATGGACGACTCCTGGCACGGTAGTATACCTGCAGGTAATGGAGTCACCCTCTCTAAAGGTGTCTTATAGACTAAAGTAGAGAGGGATGTGCATGATTGGCAGATCACTTGCTTAGGCAATTGAGTCAATCATGAGATGTCAAGTACCACACCAGATGTTGTTCTTGCAGTAGATGCAATAAGTTGACATTGATCCAATCCTGGAGAAACAGTCGGAAGCAGTTTTAGAACATAAGTGAATGTTCTAGGGATATGATAACGGCTGCCTCTTTTGGGAGACAGTTATCATTCCAGGCTTCCAAGGTGACATGGACGAAAAGGAGGTTGTCAGAGTTATAATTTTCCTTCTGACGAGGGGCAGTATTTTGGACAGGTGGTCCAAGGCAATACTGAGGGTGGCATGGCGCAGGATACTGATTAAGTTCAGTTGACTATACTGTCTAAGAAGTTTGGATTTGGAGTTCATTTATGAGCTAGGTCCCATCAGACATCCAGACATTCTAAGACAGGTATTGCTCATTTCGGGAGATGGCTTTCTCCGCGAACTTGAGATAGAGAGGGACAAAGAAAGAAACATCTAGGCGGATCCACTCACTTAGGCTATTCCTCAAACACAATAGTTTCGCAAACGAGTTTTGTGAGACTGACTAGTAGAGGAGTTGGGTGTTCGGTATCACACGGGCTGTGAGTATGCGACATCGCAATAATTAGCCTTGAGTGTAAGTGGGAGATTGTTGGAGATAGTGCCCTCAGAGTCAATTATTGGATCACAGGCACGTGATTGCAATGATTGAGGGAGGACCTATCCCGGTAGGACAGTCTTACTCGAGATGATAGTATGCTATCTGGTTTACCTTTATCATCGTGTACTGCTTTAGGTGACCTGACATGTCGCTATTGCACGTTGATAGAGCCCCTAGGATTCTTGCTTGACTGCCAGCAGTATGAGGGCGATCATATAAGTGAGAGCTGGAGTCTATAAGCACATCCTTAAAAGGTCCCTAGTCGTAGGAGTTTCGAGACAGGGCATCGATTCTCCAGAGTAGACCAGTGTATACAGTCGAGACCCCGACGAGGGGCGGTGGCCGGTCTCACAAGCCACTGGTGTCAGTTGGTTCACCTAAGATGTATACAGGTGCTCATTGGGTTATGAGTACACCGGACAGGACTCGCCGGGAACATGCTAGTTGGTCTTATACCTGACGTCAGATAGCAGTTCCCAGGTGACATGTGTACAGGTTAGTTCATCGACCTGGGGATCGTCATTTGTCTCCTGTGAGTTCCTACTGTGCTTTGATTACTACCCTACCACGGCTCAAAGGAGTCGTGCAAACAGGTTTTAGTTGGGTACAGTCCCGAGCCACATGGAGGCAGTGAGAGGATCTTCAGGGGTTCGTCTCTGCCGGTATTGGGGGTGAGGTCGCGCTGTGTCGAGGAGAGCCATTACACGAAGTCCTTGGCCAAGGCAGGAGATTTACTGGTAGGTATTCCAGTAGTATCTCAGGGTGTTCTGGGCTACACTCCGACACGACTTGTACCGCTTTTGGGGGTCTGACTTTTACCAACCCCCTAGGCCCGCCATGCGATGCTCATAAACGAACGGACCGGACTGTACGGATATTGTCACTGACAGGCTCAGTAGGGTGTCTGGATGAGTTCGCTCATCGACGTCCCTTTTGGTCAATAGCTGGTGGCCCGTCACGTATTGGCTTATACCTCTGACGTGCTAGTGGTTAAATCCACAGCCATAGTATTGACGAGTCTTTAGAGTCCACCACACTTTCAGTTACTCAAGCTTTCGGGCGAAACGCTGTAGAGGCCGTATGTAGATATGGCAGGGTCCGATCAGATACGTGCGGTATTGCACGGATCGGGATCGGACGGTTAGTACTAGTGGCCGTATGGTTATATGGCAGGGTTCGATCAGATACGTGCGGTATTGCACGGATCGGACGGATATTACTAGCCGGCTTTAGTTTAAGCCGGATCCTAGTTTAGTACAGTGTAGATTTTGTCTCATTGCATTTGTATCCGGACGGAATACAGATGCGGGTGTGTATGCACAGTATCAGGGTTTTCCTGTAATTTATTACGGGACCAGTTTTCTGGAGTTGCCAGTTTGCATTCCGTTCCGGCCGGTTTTCCTTTGTTCTTTCCCGGCCGGACTTTTCCGATGGAGGGGGTTATTTGCAAGTTTGCAAATAACACATTGTGGAGGATTTTCTTGCAAATGTATTAATTATGATGGCATCTTTTCTTTTCAACCATCATTTGATTCTTTCTTAGTCTTTTCCTTTGCTTTAATGAGATGTGAAAGGATTAGGATTGATTTGTGGATTTGTTATCATGATGTTTGGTTGTGGTCACCTCTTGCTTTCTCCTACAATCACCTCCCTTCATGCTTCATATTCTTTCCTCCACCATTTCTAATATGATAAGGTTTCATTTTGAATTACGGTGCAAAAAATTACCTAATGATGCATCTAAAGTGCGGCGGAACCGCGGCAGAAGCCTGGCTTCTGCGGCGGTTCCGCGGCCAATTGATGGGATTTGCCTCCAGAGTTTGCACAGTAATTCATGTTTTCAGATGCTGAGTTTTCTGGGAATTTTAATTTGCACTCATTAGTTGTGTTTTCTGGGATGTTTTGGGGCGTAGATGATTCGATCGGATTATCAGATTTTTTCTATGTGGCTTTCCGGATATTTTAGAATATGTTAAAAAGTTCGACCGGATGTAAATACCCAATCTTTCCCCTGCCGGAAAATTTCCAAGTGTTGGATTTTTCTGTGGTTTAAGGACGTTCTGAGTAGTGCAAATAACGCGATAGTCCCTCTAGAAGACAACAAACCTTAACTCGATTATGTGACCGTCTTGAACTGCCCTTTGAACCTTAGGATTTGGGGCAGTACGACGTGCCACATGTGAGGCGTTGGCTTGACCCTTCTACGGCTGGACCGTTGGTACTGAGGCATGAAGTGAATGTCATTGAACTTATTTCATGTGTTGAACGGTTTCGGGAAAACTAGGGTGTTCGAATGTTTGATCGAAAAGTTTAATATTTTCTATTTATCCGGAATGTGATACAATAATTGGAATTCACAAACAGTTATGATATAACTGAATGAATGTTATAAATCTAGCGGTTTAGTTTCACTTGATATTGAAAAGAGTTTTCGATAATGAGACTAAAATGCGGGGTTTATAATTGTTAGGCATGTGATGTCTAAGTATTTCATTTGATTAGGCATGCGATGTCTAAAGAGGTTGCGGATTCCAACTGTTGTAGTTTTACACTTTCTTTTCTGTGACCGTAAGTGTAGTATGTCGATATCGCCGGTTTCATTGCTATACGTCAACGACAATTGGGGTATGCATACTTACTTACGTTGATGACATGTGATGTTATGTGTTGCTGGATATGTTATATTGGATCGTCGTGTTCGAATAGCCGGGGTTTTTTATGTGAGATGAGTGTTTTTCATTTTTATTCATGTAAAAACTTGTATGTAATATTCTTTTATTGGGGCACTTCCAGGTTGCGGAAGATGTCACCGTTGATGTATATTATTTACTTTTCCGCATTAGGATAGACCCAAGAAGGGGAGCATAAGTAACCGAGTTCTAGGGTCTGGTGGGAGACCATCTCGAGGAGTCGAGTCCGGGTCTCCTAACCCTAGAATTGGTAGGGTTGCTTGCCGCTCTCGTAGGGGTCTAGGGGTGTGGGATTGGCTATTCATCACGACCATGGAATCCGTGTTTTATACTGGCTCGTATTGAAAACACGGACGTTCTAGTATATCCAATATTTCATATGATATTTTCTGCTGTGATATCTGTGATGTGATCATTTGATATGTTCTGATGGATACTGTATATAGTATATATGATATATTATATAGACGTTACTTATGTTTTGCACCCGCACTAGCCCTGCCCTGCTCTGTCGTTAGTTACCTAACCTAACGGTGCACGAGGGGACATCGAGGCGAATGCGGATGGCATAAGTGTACGTTGTATTTATCTGTGATGTTTAGGTATATAATTGATGGGACTTCATTAATGTGATTAATGAATGAAAAGAAACCTAAGATGTTGTAGAATCAAATTTTAAATAAAACAGGCAGCTACAGTTCTTGCTTTGCACAGCGGTATATGTGATATATCCTGCACCTTATTCGATGAGGAAAGGACCGAGATCCCTTCACCGGGAGTGACTTCTTTAGCAATAACTGGCAGATACTACACACTCGGTTTGTCTTTTGATTGCTTCTATAGTTTCTGCTTTGCACAGTGATATATATGACATATCCCGCACCTCATTCGACGAAGAAAGGGCCGACGATCCCTTCACCGGGAGTGACCCCTTTAGCAAAACTAGAAAAGCCTCAAGAACACTCCATTTCAAAAATTCACTCGATTCTACAACGGTATCAAGTTCATTACGCTCATGGTTTTCAGAAAAACCTGACGTAGCCCTCCGTCATTTCAGATAAATCCTACTTAGTATTCGTGCTACGTTTGTTGACCTCCGTCAAGGCGTAGTGTGCGGTAGCTAACTAGTATTTATCTGTTTATGCATATGATGCAGATTGGATTAGGGTAGTCGTACGACCATGTTGACCTCCGTCAAGGGTCGTGCGGGTGGGTTTGATTCAATCAAGAAATGACGGGTTGAACTTGACTTGCACCCTGTGGTTTGTTGACCTTCGTCAAGGTCATAGGATGCTTGGGGCAAAATATTATCGGGAATTTCAAGTGTTGAAATTTGCAATGAGATTGCATACCTTCTATGAGATAGTTGGATCCCGATAACCACTGCGAGTAAGAGTTACTCCTGGGAGAGTTTTACACATTACAATTAGCCGATCAAGTAGGTGTCTAGAAAGGTGTCAACGGGGTTACGCCTCTGGGAAAACGAGGTTTACTTTAATTAGGTCCGTGCGAAAGCACGGGGAACCTCCCTCAAAGTACCGACACTGGCCTGGCTGAAAGATCGACGAAGTTGTAGGGTGTAATTAATCCCGGCTAGTCTTTCCTTTTAGGGTTTGAAGGAAGATTTGATAAAAACCAGTGGGAGCCATCCTGATTAGATAAGATAATAACCAATCTGATCTTGCACGAGCATACGCTAAAATGTTTTCTTCTCTCTCTCTCCAGGTACCGACCATGTCATGCCCTAATAAAGATAATAATATGGATGTATTGACCGAACCCGCATGTTATACTGTGCTGGGGAACGTTGGTTCCGTTCTTTTTTATAAGAGTTATAGGACTGAACAGGATATAGGGGAATACCAGGATTCCCATGCCACCCGAATGAAGAAAGTACATGTTGATGCATTTTCTTCGGGTGTGTTCGTTACAGAGAACTGTTTCTCCATTTGCTCTACGTCCTGGGTATTAGATACCGGGTCAGGATCCCATATATGTAATCAGTTACATGGGCTTAGGAAAGGTAGAGAACTTGGAGAAGGTGATAAAGACATTAGAGTTGGAAATGGTGCAATTGTTGCAGCTAAGACTGTTGGGGAATATCACCTTGCATTACCAACTGGTAATACATTGGTTCTGAACGAATGCTATTACATGCCGAACCTGATATGCAACAATATATCGGTTTCTTTGTTGAGTAAAGAGGGATATAATTTTGTATTACAGGACAATGTTATGAACATTTTCCGTAACCAAAAGTTGGTTGGATCAGGCACGTTGTGCAATGGCATTTATGTTCTAAATCAATCAACAGTTCTGAGCATAACACACACACACAAGAGGAAGAGTTCTGAACTGAACGAATCCTTTTTATGGCATTGTAGACTGTGTCACATCAATGCGCCACGACTAGCTAAGTTGCATAAGGATGGATATTTAAATCCGTTTGAACTTTCATCTTTTGACACTTGCCAGTCATGTCTCAAAGGCAAGATGACCAAAACTCCGTTTACCGGACACGGAGAAAGAGTTACCGAACTCTTGGGACTAATACACAGTGATGTATGCGGTCCCATGTCTACACATGCCAGGGATGGTTCTTCGTACTTCATTACATTCACTGACGATCTCTCTAGATTCGGATATGTGTTCCTGATGAAACACAAATCAGAAGCTTTTGAGAAATTTAGAGAATATAAACAAGAAGTCGAGAACCAAACCGGAAAAAGTATTAAAATCCTTCGATCTGATCGAGGAGGTGAATACTTGAGCATTGAATTCCTGGACTTCCTAAAAGAGAATGGGATTCTCTCTCAGCTAACTCCTCCATATACACCACAGCACAACGGTGTATCAGAACGGAGGAACCGCACCCTATTAGATATGGTGCGCTCTATGATGAGTGTAGCTGAGTTACCTGTTTCCTTCTGGGGATATGCACTGGAAACAGCAGCATACCTACTGAATAGGGTTCCCACCAAATCTGTGCCTACCACACCATATGAGATATGGGAGGGGAAGAAACCATATCTTAATTTTATAAAGATATGGGGTTGCCCGGCCTATGTCAAAAGACAAAAACCGGACAAACTCGAGGCAAGGTCTGTTTTGTGTAAATTTGTTGGATATCCCAAACATTCGCGAGGGTATATCTTCTACCACAGTGAGGAACAAAGAGTATTTGTTGCTCAACATGCCACCTTTTTAGAAAAGGAATTTCTTGCAAAAGAGATTAGTGGCTCTGAGGTAGAACTGGAAGAGGTTCCAGCTGAACAAAACACAACAGAAGATTTAGTGGAACCAGAAGATTCAGTGGCTCCCAATGAACCTCAGCCTCTCCGCCGATCTAGTAGGGTTCCTCGCCAACCTGAGAGATACTACGGTTTTCTCATGGATGGTGGGAGCGAGGATTGCATCATGGAGGATGATGACCCAACTAGTTTCGAGCAGGCCATCACGAGTAGGGACTCAGTGAAATGGCTGGATGCTATGCGGTCCGAGATGGAATCCATGTACACCAACAAAGTATGGACTTTGGAAGTTGCTCCTTGTAACACCTTAGAATGTGTTTTGTAGCTAATTATATTTTAATGTATAGTTTTCAATAAAAAGGTTTACCAAATTAAGTTTTAAATATTTTATCTTATTTAATGAGTATTTTATTAGAATTTTCTTAGGCACACACACACTTGTGCATGATAACTAGGGTTGTTTTGGAGGTTTAACCATGATTAGCAACATGGTGAACTAACCATTTGTCTTAAGTTAGCTTTATGATTAGTTTAAGAGTTATGGTTGTATTTATTCATGATGGTTTTAAAATGAAAATGAATTTGGAAAAGGTTTCAATATTTTGGTTGAATGTTGACTTTTGAGAGAGAGAAGGAGCATGGGCTACATAGTGAGCCATGCCTCTTTAGTGAAGTGAGAGAGAGTGAGAAGAGGGGTTGTTTGTTTATCTCATTTCTCACTCTCACTCTCATTTCCCTCACACTCTCACAACACACACACACTCATCAGCAGAAGCAGCACCAGCAGCAATACCAGAAGCAGCAGCTCCAGCATCACCATCATCAGCAACAGCATCAGTAGCAGCAGACAGCAACAGCATCAGCAGCTGTAGCAGCAGCATTCCCAGCACTTGCAGCAGCTCCTCTCACTTCTTCTCCTGCTTCTTGAGATCTTTTTGGGTATATTTCTAAACCCTTTTTCCCTAGTTGCTTAGCTTGTGTGTTTATTTAGCTTCGATTAGTGTTAAATTAGCTAGTTAGTGCTAATTAAGGTGATTTGTGTGGAATGTTGTTTAAGTGATGATTGTGTTGGTTAACACTACCTATTTAAGTGTTATTAGGGCCACTTCAACTGAGAAATAACCCAGATTACACTAAAATACAATAGGGTTTGTGTTTAGTGCAAATTGGTGTTTTTAAGCGATATTTGTGACTTTCTGTGATCTGCTAATAACCCAGACCCTTCAGGACAAAATTGAGCAAACTGGAGCATGTACACTAGGTATAGATACCACCACCAGAATACGAACCCACTATTCCCAATGCAGGCCGCCAATTTATTGATTCTGGCCGCAAATTGCGGCCAGGAAGGGGACAAGGGTGTTGGGGTCTTGGCTAGGGTTCTCTGCTGTGTTGTCTAGTGTCTTGGCATGTATAGTTTTGTAATATTTGATCTGTAGGAAAATCTAGGACTATATATCGTATTTGGTGTTCGTTGTGTTTGCGCGATACGCGCGATACGTGAGTGAGTTCTGTGATCCAGCGTATCGCGGCGTGTCGCGATAGTTTTAGACGCGTACACACACGATTCAGCGTATCGTGCACACGCGCGTTTAGTTCGCGACGCGAGTTTCTCGTTTTGGTTCGATATCGCGTTTTGCGGAATATTTGGCTTATATATGATTTCCGTGTCTTAATTACAGGCTTGCAGGCAGGGACTACGGACACTACTACAGGGGGGAGCAGATGGTAGGATTCACCTAGCGTGGAGCGTAGGTGAGTAGATTTAACATCTACAGGGGAATCGCCCGCATGGCGTTATGCGTCTGGGCTAGGATTCAAATACCTGTCGCACATTCTACGTCATTGTAGAATTGCGCCTTTACTTTATTTCCTTGATATAGTTATATTGTGACTAGCAGCCGTAGGACACTGCACATATTATTGACAGTTCATGTTGCACGAGCACGGATTGTATGCTACACACACACCGTCAATAAATGCCATGTCACACACAACCCCTTATAGATACTATTGCTTGTCACACATGACATCTAGCTTACCGGTATACCTATAATGTATCATACCTTTAGTGATAGGTATATTTACACCTTGCGATACAGCTACAGGTATACCTTTTACATATTTTACTTATACCGGGGGGGATATCTTACTCATATTCTTCTTATACCCAGGGGGGTATACGACATCAGTTCTTGTAGGTAGATACCTATACACTGCTACACCTGTATGTTTCATGCATATTCAGTTGCAGTACATATTTACCTTTACTGGTGTTACTTAGTTGTACCTTATTGGTTTCGCATACATCTGGTTTCAGCTACATATTCTCATTTATATGCTCGCATTTCAGATATATCACATATATTTATTCCTGGATTTGCGCATTGTTATTGGGATTTTAGATGATGTTTTCTGGATTTGGGAACCGCGGGAGTTCATGAAATTATGCATACATTGAAAAACCCGGTTTCCTTGATATGATATTTGCGCATCCACCATGAGCTTTATCGGTGCTGATATGTATATACCACTACGAGGAGGCGTCGAGGCCGTAGAGGGTACATGGTGGGGCCCGGTATGGTTCCCCTCGGCAAGAAGATCGATGGATTTTGCCGATTGAGCCTGGAGGCGGGCTAGTACCTACCGGTGACAGTACTGATGACTCGGCGGGGGTCATGGAGACACCGTTGGGAGTCATGCACGTATGCATACGTCGAAAGGCGAGGGTCAGAGCTAGGCACTCGTGCTTTCGGGACAGCGTATGATACGTACCTATCAGGATTTCTGTGTCGATGCTTGGCACATTATTTTCATGATATTTCTTGTATTACCTTTGTATATATAACAGGGGATTAGCCGTTGTTATATATACCCTTACACCAATATTAGTGGAATGGGACGCTAATATATGTGTATTGCCCCCATCATATTTATTTCTGCAAATATATATATATATACCTTAGGATGTTAGAAACTTACTTGAGATTCGACTTGGGATATATGTGATCCATTGAGATTGGATATTGGATATGAAAGAGATTGTTGATTGTACATTCGGGATAGGAGATTACTCGATATTGTACATTGAGGAGATGTGAGACTTATATGATGTGAGAGCCCAGTTTGGGGGATGATTTGAGGAATTGTGGATTTGAGTGTCTTGATGGATTGTGATCCTGCCACGATGTCAGGTTTCCATGGAAATAACATATTCCACCCTATACCTCACACTTATCTACTTTATGCACAGATTCATATATTGGTAGTACCTGTTAGTGTACCCTTATGATAGTTGCATATTTACATTCCCACGTCCCTGTTGTATGGTTATTGCCTATTATTGTCATGTTACTGTTGCTTCACATATTGATTGTACCTGCTAGTGTACTTACCTCTATTCAGCATTTGCATGACATGTTATTACTGTAATCGCATATCTTAGATTCATGCTGTGCGTGCATTCCTGCGATTACCTGCATATGTTATCTACTATTCACGAGTTGGCAACTCACCCCCGTTGTGCCACAGGTGTTTCAGGTTGTTCCCTAGAATAGTCGAGGCAGGCTATTCAGCTTCTCAGCTATCATCTTTTGCTACAGATACCGCATCAGCTCTCAGTACTATTTTGCTTAGGTGGGTTTTGGTGCTCATCTGTATTTTGTATTGTACATTCGTTGTATCTTGTACTCTCCATCTACTATTATGTTGTTGACTTAGAGACTTGGTGAGGACGTTACTGTATATTATTTGTTGGTTTGTTGTATTTTATATACAGCTTTCTCTCCATTGTCCTTATTTCTTCGCTATAGCTTCATATTTTTGTGTTGTATTCATCTTGGCTAGTTTTTACAAAAAGGGGTGTTGCTAAAAGTTTAAAGAAATAAAGTAGGACTTTTAAAGAATTTGGGTTGCGATTTCAAATGTTTCAAAAACTTATATTATCTTTTCCGTATTTTTATGGTTTAGATTTCTGGGTTTTGGCTTTCTTTTACTGCGCTACGTCGTTAGGCGTTGCGTAGTATTAGGGCCGTCACGGTCCAATTTTGGGTCGTGACAAAGTTGGTATCAGAGCGCTAGGTTTTACCTTTCGGAGTGTAGGATGACCTTAGTATGATGGAGTAGGTAGCTTAAGCAGAGTAACGTAGTGTGTGTATGTCTGCAGCATACCCACGATGCGGTACCTTGCATTAAGTGACCTAAGTACAAATTGTTGAAATTCCTTCCTTGACGATCCATATCCTTGAGATTCAATTCCTTATTCTCATCGAATCTTATATCTATTTATAGCCTTGCCGCCGATGACTATGGGGACTCAGAGTGATGCAGCGAGGGCCAAGGTCAGAGTTGGCTCGTGTGAGACGAGTACTGACCAGGATGGCACTCTAGTTGCACGGTGCAGACGGATCAGCCTACGACCTATACTATGGATAGACTTTTGGTAGAGATGCAGGATTTCCACCAGACTATGTGTTCATTGGTTGATGTCGTTAGGGAGCTACGACAGGAGGTTGTCACCCCTGTTACTCAGTTGTCACTTGCGATCAGCATGCAGCAGTCCGTCACCTACATAGCACCAGTGGTTGCAGCTCCAGTTGATGAAGCGCATATTCCAGAGGCTCAGAGAGTTCCAGGACAGTGGAGGACTCGTACCAGTGTACCAGCCCAGAGACAGAGGTTTGGTCGTCGGGACAGATTTCGTGGCCGTCGTGGGAGTAGCAGAGGCTTAGGACGAGGGCAGTCGTTCAGCTCTCATTCCCAGGATGGTCAGCAGTCAGCGTGTGGATGTTTTCGATGCGGGAGCCTTCAGCACTTCGTCAGGGATTGTTCCTCAGCACGGCGTCAGGATCGTACTCAGAGAGGCCGTGGACGTGGAAGATTTGCTCAGAGGGCTCAGTCTACCAGAGGAGTTCAGCCAGCTGCGGGTAGGGGGCAGACACAGGAGTTTGCTTCTACTCATCGGGATGCGCAGACGTCCAATGTGGAGTTCTCAGGTATCCTTAATTCGCTTGTTCTTTTGGTGTATCCGTTTGTTTTTATGCTTGTACCGTGGTTGGGTAGATTAGTCGTAGTTGTGTTAACTTCTGTCAGCGATTCTTTTGTTGCGCGATACGTATTTCAGTTGTGTGCCAATCGGATAGGAGATATAGATTCGTCCATCGTCTCGATTCTTCTAGAGACGTTGGGTTTGACTTTATCCTAGGCACGGACTGGTTAACTACGTGCTAGGCGTCTGTGGACTACCGTGAGGAAACAAGTTAGGTTCTGTTTTCCCCGGCAAGTCAGTTCTTGTTGTGCAGGTGGGTAGTTGTGCCGCCTCTCACAGCTCGAATTCAGCCTTTTTCGCTAGTCAGCTACTAAGGAGATGTCGTGGATTCTTGGCGTTCATTCGTGATACCGGAGCCACAGTGGGATTGTTGGACCGGGTTCCTTTCGTGCGAGAGTTTTTCCGACGTTGTTCCGGATTAGCCGGCGAAGCTTGGGAGCTAAAGGATCAGCTGCAGAGTTGTGGTTTGGGGAGTCTTGTGCGTCAGAGTGTTTCGCTTTTGGAAGCTCCTATTTCTGTTCGTCGAGGAGGAAGACGGCAGTTTGAGGTTGTGTATCGACGGATCGTTAATTGAACCAGCTTACGGTGCGGATAGGTATCCTTCACCTCGCCGTGACGATTTCTTCGATCAGCTGCAGAGTGCGAGGCATTTTCTAAGTTTGCTTGGGATCAGGTCATCATTATTGCGGATTCGGGGTGATGGCATTCCGAGGGCTGCCTTATGCGTGCTATGGGCTTTGGGTGTTTTTGTGAGTCGTTGGATTCACTAATGCCCTAGCAGCATTCGTAGATGTGATGAACCAGATTTCTTCAGGCCGTTCCTCGACCAGTTTCTGTTGTGTTATTTACGACATTCTGGTCTATCTAATGTGTCTTGAGGGACAGTAGTAGCACTTGAGGATTTGTTATGCAGATACTGGGAGAGTACCAGCAGTTTGCTAAATTCTCAGAGTGTTTCTTCAGGCTTGTTTTGTGTTGACTCCTAGGTCTTGTAGTCACGGGAGACGGTTTCATATGGTTCCGAGGGAGATCGTGGCCATACAGCTTAGGCCCAGACTTGTGTGCAGGACAGAGGTCCGCAGATTTTTGGGCTTCGCAGGTTTTTACCGCCGTTTCGTGCAGGATTGCTAGAGTAGTGCTGCACCGTCGACTGAATTGACCAGAAGGGAGGTTTCTTTTCTTGGGACTGAGGCATGTGTACGGAGTTTTCGCCAGTTGGAGATTCGGTTAACAACTGCATCAGTTATTTCTTTGCCTTTGGCTCGGGCGACTTTGTTGTTTAACTGTAATGTTTCTTGAGTGGGCTCGAGGGTGTACTGATGTGACACTACAGAGTCATCGCTTTTGCTTCCCTACATTTGGAGGAAGTACGAGAAGGATATTCCACTCATGATCTGGAGATGGCCGCGGTGGTTTTGCGTTGGAGATTAGGGGACACTACTTGTTTGAGAGTCGTGTCAGATTTTCCACGGACCACTAGAGCTTAATGAACATCTTCCTGCAGCGGATTTTGATTGTTGTGTTAGTCTTCTGCAGATTTACAGTTTTTTGTGTGATCGTTGAGTATAGCTTAAGTTCGTCTCTACGGAGGGGACAGCTTGCTCATGTCCGCGCCCGACCACTTCCCTTAAATCGTTTTCATGAGACACTGCCCTTCGATGCTCGTACGTCAGAGATACTTGGGCATATTCGGCTGGGTAATGATTCGGAGACATTGATTTGTGACAATGACGTGCTAAGTTAGAGACACGTTTGTGTACCTGACACCGTCGGGTGGAGACGTGCAATCCTAGAACATGCACATCTGTCAACTCTCTATATGTATTCAAGTTCCACCAACATTTAACGTGACTTGTGAGATAGTTACGGGTGGACAGGGATGTAAGGAGAAGTTTCAGGTTTCGTTTCAAGGTGTCTGTCTTGTTGTGTGCTTGAGTCGAGCATCTGAGGCCGGCTGGAGAGTTGCAATCTTTAACCGTTCCGAAGTAGGAGTGGGAGCAGATCTCCACAAATTTTGTTATGGTTTCTACCCAATTTTTGTCAGGGTGTGACTCCATTCGTATTCTTGTCGTCCGGTTTTACTCAATGTGCTCAGTTGTTTCTTGTTAAGTTGTGTGTTTGTATTGTTTGTTGTCAGCAGTTGGGGATCGTCACTCGCCATCGTTAGGGTTCTCCTTCGATCGCTGTTATCAGGAGACACTCCAATTGGCCACCTTTAGGCCTAGGGGTTAGGTCGTGTCGATCACCAGTCTGTTGTTTTCTGACTCTGCGTAAGTAGGGCCTTAGACCCCGGCTAGTCTAGAGACTTCGGAGATAGTCCAGCTGTGTTAGGTCAGGATGGGAATTGTCCATTGTGAACTGAGGTCTTATGCCGACTGTGTTAGCCATAGACTCGAGTCCGCAGGGACAGATCATGTATTCCTACGGACTTTCCGATGAATGACGTGTTGGATTTTGGGAAGTTTGTCCCAGGATTTAGGTCTTTCTGAGGTCCTATAAGCGAGTTTGTTTCGTTGCCTTTAAATTGGCACTTCCGCCCAGATTATTGGATTTTCACCCCGTATTCCTTGTGATGATACTTTACAATTACCTTCTTAACCTTTCTCACATGATTTAGCACCAGACCATTTAGCTTAGACGCGATCTTTCGTTCACCAGCAGCCAATTGTTTTAATGGCTCAGCAGGTGGAGAAACATCGGTCACGGGTCTTGCTATCTGTGGAGGGTTTTCTTGGACGTAGCCGTATAGTGAGGTAGTCACTTGGGAGGATGCGAGCGAGATTTGAGGATTTTAATCTTCTCTTTGAAGGTACGCGTATCGGTATATTTTTAAAATTCGGGGACGAATTTCTTTTAAGGGGGGAGATTGTAACACCTTAGAATGTGTTTTGTAGCTAATTATATTTTAATGTATAGTTTTCAATAAAAAGTTTACCAAATTAAGTTTTAAATATTTTATCCTATTTAATGAGTATTTTATTAGAATTTTGTTAGGCACACACACACTTGTGCATGATAACTAGGGTTGTTTTAGAGGTTTAACCATGATTAGCAACATGGTGAACTAACCATTTGTCTTAAGTTAGTTTTATGATTAGTTTAAGAGTTATGGTTGTATTTATTCATGATGGTTTTAAAATGAAAATGAATTTGGAAAAGGTTTCAATATTTTGGTTGAATGTTGACTTTTGAGAGAGAGAAGGAGCATGGGCTACATGGTGAGCTATGCCTCTTTAGTGAAGTGAGAGAGAGTGAGAAGGAGGGGATGTTTGTGTAAGTCTACGCTAGCGCCCCGGCAGTCTACAGACGCCAAATGCGGAACAAAAACTTTTAAACTTGGCGCTATCGTATACTTTAACCCGGATCTGCCATTATTGCTAAACTAACAAACTGTAAAGAGTGTAGGAATGTTATACCGAACAATCCGAGTCCTTCGTTCTTCAACCATCATCCCACGCTCCGTTGCGGCTGCTCCGATCTCGTCGATCTCCGATCTCCTCGTCGAGGTGGCACCACATCACCGATTCTTTAAACGGGCTCCCGCCTCTGACTCGAGGCAACTCGATCGTCAAGTTTGCTAAAAGAGACGACCAAGATTGATGTAGAGAATGAGTAGATGACTTTGTCTCACTTCGTCCAAGTCCGTGGACGATCGGTTAATGAAGTTGCCGTGGAAATCGGGTGATGGAATGAAATGAGCTGTAAATTCCATACACCCCAAACTATCATAATCTTTTTCTACAAATGAAATCAACAACCATAAGAGAGAGAGGAGGGGGCCGGCCTTATATAAAGAGAGGGGGGTGGCCGTAGGAGAGGGGGGTAACTACATCATGAAGCTTATCATGTATGAAAAGATCTTAATCAAAACAAAAAGCATTAAGGTTAAAGCATGACTCACAAACCTAGTCATCATGCATTAATGAACCCTTAATTTCAACCAATGAAAACTCAACACCAATAATCCTAGTCACCTCATCTAGAATCTTCTAGAAGAATCCACACTCATCTCAAGAAAAGATAAACCCGTCTTTAACCAAATGTTAAAAGACGGCTGATAGAAAACTGGAAACTGGCAACTTCCAAAAGTGATCCTGAAACAACTTTCAGGATAACCCCGAAACTGTATAAATATACCTGCATTTGTATTACGACCGAATACAAATTCAACTGAGACAAAGATATTATACCTACTCAATATAATACTCGGATCCGTCTTAAACCAAAGCCGACCAGTATCACCTGTCCGAAAATCGACACGTGCGTAAACGCACGTGCATTTTCCGAACCCTGCCATAAAACCATACGGCCTCTACAACGTTTCGCCCGAACTTGGGAAACTGCCTGTGGGGGACTCTAATGACTCGTCAGCACCCTGGCAGTGGGTTTAACCACAAACCGTCAGCGGCACTAGCAATGCGTAACGGCTGCCCACGGACTGACCTCAAGGGTGGCCGAGGAGCGAACTCAAGGGAGACCGATGAGCGAACTCCTCCGAAAACCCTACTGAGCCTAACAGTAACAATGTATATACAGTCCGGTCAGTTCGTCTATGAGTATCGCATATCCGCCTAGGGGGCTAGCAACGTCAGACCCCCAATAGCAGTATAAGTCGTGTCGGAGTGAAGCCTCAATACACCCTGAGATACTATTGGAGTACCTACCAGTAAATCTCCTACCATGGCCATGGATTTGTGTAATGGCTCTCCTAGACACAGCACGACCTCGCCCCCAATATCGGGAGAGACGAATCCCCTGCCGATCCGCTCACGTGCCTCCATATGGCTCGGGACTGTACCCAAAAGCTACCTGTTTGCACGACTCCTTTGAGCCGTGGTAGGGTAGAAATCAAAGCACAGTGGGAACTCACACGAGACAAATGACGACCTCAAGTCGATGAACTAACCTGTACACATGTCACCAGGGAACTGCTATCTGACAATAGATATAATACTAACTAGCAGATTCCCGGCGAGTCCTGTCCGGTGTACTCATAACCCAATGAGCACCTGTATACATCTTAGGTGATCCAACTGACACCAGTGGCTTGTGAGACCGGCCACCGCCCCTCGTCGGGGTCTCGACTGTATACACTAGTCTACTCCGGAGTATCGATGCCCTGTCTCGAAACTCCCACGACTAGGGACCACAATTAAGGATATGCATATAAACTACCCAACTCTCACGTATATGATCGCCATCATACTGTTGGTAGTAAAGCAAGATCCTAAGGGCTCTATCAAAGTGTAACATGAAATCAGTCACCTGAACATGTACACGACTGATAAAGGCAAACCAGATAGCATACTATCATCTCGAGTAAGACTGTCCTACCGGGATAGGTCCTCCGCAATCATTGCAATCACGTACCTGCGATCCAATAATTGACTATGAGGGCACTATCTCCAACAATCTCCCACTTGCATTCAAGGCTAATATTGCGATGTCGACTACTCACAGCCCGTGTGAAACCGACACCCAACTCCTCTACAAATCAGATTCACAAAGCCCGTTTGTAAAACTATTGTGTTCGAGAAATAGCCTCAGTGAGTGGATCCGCCTAGAAGTATCTTTCTATATCTCTCTTAATCTCAAGTTCGCGGAGAAAACCATCTCCCGAATTGAGTAATACCTGTCTTAGAACATGTCTGGATATCTGATGGGACCTTAGTTCATAAATGAACTCCATATCCAAACTTCTTAGACTGAATCGATCACTGAACCTAATCAGTATCGGGCACCTTGCTTTCCACAGTATCCTCTTGGACCACCTGTCCATAATACTGTCCCTCTTCGTCAGAGGGAAAAACTAAAACTCTGACAGTCACTCTGTCATCCACGTCACCTTTGAAGCCTGGAATGATAACCGTCTCCCGACAGAGGCTGCCGTCATCAAATCCGTAGAACATGTACTTATGTTCTAAAACTCCTTCCTTATGTTTCTCCAGGATTGGATTAATACAAACTTATTGCATCTAGTGCAAAACCAACATTTGGTGTGGTACTTGACATCTCATGATTGACTCAATTGCCTAAGCAAGTGATCTGCCAATCATGCACATCCCTCTCCCCTTTAGTCTGTAAGACACCTTTAGAGAGGGTGACTCCATCACCTGCAGGTACACCACCATGCTAGGAGTCAACTATTCCAAAAACCATTAGAATATCTGTCAAAGTACCCACATTGGGAAACTACCCAAATCCAGATCTAAAACCATAGATCTAGAAACCATAATGTCAAATATTATATCCATATCCTGTCTGGAGAAACAACTGTGTGACGACCACAGTACAACCGATCGTAGTATAGGAATTTTACTTCCTACTCTGTGTATGTCATCCAGATACCATGACATCACACCCTACTACCTTCTTAACAGATCCATCCCCTATTCTGATTGAAGTCAAAACCATGACTGTCACATCAAAATTAGATGATCTATCTCCTCCATAACTGCTCAAGTCTATAAATAGATATAAGCTACTTGCCCACTATGCTTCCGTTGCTCCCACTGACTACGACAACCCTCCTACCGGGTCTCATATCCTGGAACAACAGTAGTGTCAAGTCTGGATAGATAAGAACCTCCCTGTCACCGTCTCTGAGGCTACCGAAGTACCTCTCGGGCGTCTGAGGTTACCTACCATACCTGCGGAGTGGCTATTGGAATGTCAAACCTGATTGAATGTATAGGTCCTATTAAATTTTCCGTAATCGTTCGCGGTTCTGGAATCACTTCCAGTTCTACCATACTCCCACTACTGTTTTCTGAAAAAGATCCATTTTTACTAAAACTGTGGCGAGTCAAGAACAATATCACTATTGATCTTCCAAATGGTAGAATATCAACCCTCGTCATAGCCAGGGTCAACCCACAAACAGCCATTACAGAAACGTGCCCTGAGTTATCCAGTGTCTGGTTTTAATCATAAGCTGGACAACTCCCCGTACCTTAATTTCTTTTAAGGTACGATCTATTCTATATCCAATATAGAAACTTTGGCACTAATTTAATTGGAACCATATTCAAACTATGCAGCTGTCTCCAGTGCATATCAACTTAATGGAAAGAGGCTAATCAGCATTGCTCAACTTAGGAATCCATCCAATTATGAGTAACCTGAAAGAGAAACACGTTTCTCAAAACCATCACTATCATCTGAATACCAATCACAAGAATCTACATCTTCGATCTCTTTGAAGAATCCCGATACTTGTGATACCTGGTTCTCTACTTTATTCTTATACCCACAACTTCTCAAAACTTAGACCATGTATTTCTACGAAACACTCGTCTAAATACTAGAGAAGTTATAAGTAAACAGAACATAGTACGAGGACCTACCCCTTTGTCCTGATAGACACTGGACAACATACAATACTCTGTATAAGTCCGCTGAGTTAAACAACTCAAAACCTGTGCGTTGTAGGTGGAAAACTGTACCCTGGCGATTTCCTCAAATATCACCAATTACAACGAATTCCGATATAATGAGGATGATCACCTAATTCCCAATATCTTACTCCCACTCATCATCTGTAAAACCATACAGATATGAGAATGAAACCCGGTAAATACATACCCTTGGAGTAAGTGTCTAATCGGGAAAACAAGTTTTCCTTAACAATGCACTGAAACATGAAAATGTTTCTTAGGGGTATCCTGGTATTCATAGCAATGCCTCTTCCATAATCCAATTCATGACTTCAACCGTATACTTTATTGCCATCTCTCCAAATCCCTTTATTTGTCTTTAGTCGTTACCTTCTGTACACCATCGTTAGGCTAAATGGTTTTCTTCCTTCCCTACCGTTCGGCACCAGCCTATGGTTTGGAAGAAGACTATCCAGTAAGCATAATAGGTGTACCCTCCTAAACCAAGGAGTACTCGCAACTGAGAGAAGGTGATGATAAAAGACAACTGAATAATACCTTATTCTTTTAAAGGTGAAATAGGAGCGGCGATGAAGTACGCGGTTTTGGTCGTGAATGATATCAGTCGCAATTTACTTTGCCCTCTTTCTAATCCCTTTATTTTGTCTTTACATATTACCTTCTGCACACCCTACTTAGGCTAATTGGTTTTCTTCATTCCCTACCTTTCGGCGCCAGCCTATGGTTTGGAATAAGACTATCCAATAAGCGTAATAGGTGTACTCTCCTAAACCAAGGAGCTCTCGCAACCTGAGAGAAGGTGATAATAAAAGACGACTGAATAAACCAATTCTATTTCTCCTGAACCTGGATCCATCCTCGAAGAAGTCCCTTCGAGTTCGTATATAACCATACGATGGATCTATCCAATGGAAGTGGATATCCGTAGTAATACGGGTGTTCTGAGAAATTCAAAGGGTAAAAGAAGGAGTGGCAATGACTTTTGCAACTCAGACAATCCAAAAGCCAGTATTTTAAGAAGGTTCGGTCAACTTGGTCACTGAGTCATAGTCTAGGGTCGGTCAAAGGTCGCTGCCAAAGAGAGAGAGAGAGAAAAGAAACACTCTGCGTGCACTCTAACCTAGATCAGAATGGTCATAATTTTATCTAATCCGGAAACCTCCCACTGTCCTGTCAAATTCTCCTCCAAACCTAAAGAAGAATCAATCGGGATCACCCGAAGAGTAAACCAACTCATCAGTGGGAATCGGGATCCAACTCTCATCGCATGATAACGTGATGGAATGCATCCACGTTACTCATACTCCAGAAGGTATGCGCATACTCGGCAAGTTTCAGTTTCTTTAGAAACTCTTGATATGATTTTTGCCCCATGCTCTTATGATCGTGACTAAGGGCCAGCCCACCATAAGTCACATGTCAAATTCTTCCCATCATTATCTTGTTAATTTGAACCCACCCGTACTCGCCCTTGACTAAGGGCCAACAAGGCTGTACGACTGTCCCAAACCAACTCATCTATCTATGCAACATGTGAACACCCCAGCAGCTACCAATCACTATGTCCTAGCTAAGGGCTAGACCAACATAGCTTGAATACTACTGACCATCCATATGAAATGACGGAGGGCTACGGCTGGTTTTTGGCGAAAAACCTTTAGCGTAGTGAACTTGATATCACTGAAGGAACCTGATAGCTTTTTAAAATATAGTGGCGAAAATCTTTTGCTAAAGAGGTCACTCCCGGTAAAGGGATCTCGTCTCTTTCCTCGTGGAATGAGGTGCAGGATATTCCACTGAATACCGCTATGCAAAGCAACATGTAATTGACTATAGTGAAGTTATTACCCTGACGCAAACTTCTGTCCAAGGGGTCGGTCCCGGTGAAGGGATATCGGCCCTTGCCTCGTCGAATGAGGTGCAGGATATTCCACTGAATACCGCTATGCATAACAAAAGGAAACGTCTTTGCAATAACACTTTTTAAATTTGTTCCAACAACTGCAAACAGGTTTGCTTTAACTTTGCGTTGATCAGAATCAACACAGTCTCATCATTTAATCACACCAGAAAAGAACGAAAATAAAATGTACGTATATGCCATCCGCATTCGTCACTGGGTCCCGTCATCACCCGTTAGGTTACTTAACTAACGACAGAGCGGGGACTGGACTAGCGCGGGTGTAAAACATATACAACATCTAATAGTATATAAACCAATATACAATAATCGCTCCAGGCGTGATAATATGCAACATTACATAAAAGTAATAAGCATCACAGAACAATACAGATAATCTGGGATCCCCGGGTTTCACAGAGCCGCTGCTGAAACCCGACGTTCCCCTGTCGTGTGGATAGCCTGTGCAATGAAACCTAGACCCCTACGGGTGCGGCAAGTTACCCGCCAAAACCTGAAGCGAGGCAGCCCCCTACAGCATAGTGAATGGAACACCCGGCACTTCACGGAATCCGGTAATCTTGGGCACCCCTCCTTGGGTCAACCTGTACCCCCTACGAGTGCGGCGAATAGTCTGCCAATTCTAGAGTGGGACCCCTCTGCCTCTCAAAGCCATGAGATGCGGACTCGTTGCCCTCCCGAACCCGGCTATCCGTGCACTCCGTCGTGGGGCAAAACCTAGTACAGTAATGAAAAATAGTACAATAGGTACATCGACCGCAACCTGGTCGTGCCCCAAAAGAATATTATACAACAGGCAGTGACGGCAGTCCACAAGTTGGACGCTCGCCCCGCAATATCAAATGTAAAAATAAACACAAACTGTACTACCATTGTACACTGCTATCCACCACGACAAATCCGCAACATCACAGCACAACACAGAACATCAACGCGAATGTCACGTTCGCAAACCCGTCTAAAAGAACTATAGCAATCAGACGCGGTTTACCGATCAAATGACATTCCCGGTCGGAGATATAATGTAAGCACTGTAAACTAACGTGTTTAAATTTCGATCGACCAAATACCAAATATCAAAAAGTGGGCCCCACGACTTACTGGTGAACAGTAACAAAACCTGGGCCAAAATGATATATATCAAAAATCACAAAATCCAACAGAGAAGACACTGAGAAAATTTGATGCAGTAATTCATTAGGATGGCCGCGGATCCGCGGACAAACCATGGGTTTGGCCGCGCTTCCGCGGCTATACAGTGGATTCACTTGCCCAAATTTTGTCGTGTGCCTTAGAAAACCCTGCACGGATTTTTAAGACATGCAGAATTAATTTTTGAGACCATTTAAAATCAACAGAACTGTCGGCTTGGAAAAATGCGATTTTTGATTTCCGGTCGGATCGATGTTTTAAACGCGTTAGCACAAGTTAGAATAGCAAAATGGTGAGGCTCTGATACCACTGTAAGTCTACGCTAGCGCCCCGGCAGTCTACAGACACCAAATGCGGAACAAAAACTTTTAAACTTGGCGCTATCGTATACTTTAACCCGGATCTGCCATTATTGCTAAACTAACAAACTGTAAAGAGTGTAGGAATGTTATACCGAACGATCCGAGTCCTTCGTTCTTCAACCATCATCCCACGCTCCGTTGCGGCTGCTCCGATCTCCTCGTCGAGGTGGCACCACATCACCGATTCTTTAAACGGGCTCCCGCCTCTGACTCGAGGCAACTCGATCGTCAAGTTTGCTAAAAGAGACGACCAAGATTGATGTAGAGAATGAGTAGATGACTTTGTCTCACTTCGTCCAAGTCCGTGGACGATCGGTTAATGAAGTTGCCGTGGAAATCGGGTGATGGAATGAAATGAGCTGTAAATTCCATACACCCCAAACTATCATAATCTTTTTCTACAAATGAAATCAACAACCATAAGAGAGAGAGGAGGGGGCCGGCCTTATATAAAGAGAGGGGGGTGACCGTAGGAGAGGGGGGGTAACCACATCATGAAGCTTATCATGTATGAAAAGATCTTAATCAAAACAAAAAGCATTAAGGTTAAAGCATGACTCACAAACCTAGTCATCATGCATTAATGAACCCTTAAATGCAACCAATGAAAACTCAACACCAATAATCCTAGTCACCTCATCTAGAATCTTCTAGAAGAATCCACACTCATCTCAAGAAAAGATAAACCCGTCTTTAACCAAATGTTAAAAGACGGCTGATAGAAAACTGGAAACTGGCAACTTCCAAAAGTGATCCTGAAACAACTTTCTGGATAACCCCGAAACTGCATAAATATTCCCGCATTTGTATTACGACCGAATACAAATGCAACTGAGACAAAGATATTATACCTACTCAATATAATACTCGGATCCGGCTTAAACCAAAGCCGACCAGTATCACCTGTCCGAAAATCGACACGTGCGTAAACGCACGTGCATTTTCCGAACCCTGCCATAAAACCATACGGCCTCTACAACGTTTCGCCCGAACTTGGGAAACTGTCTGTGGGGGACTCTAATGACTCGTCAGCACCCTGGCAGTGGGTTTAACCACAAACCGTCAGCGGCACTAGCTATGCGTAACGGCTGCCCACGGAATGACCTCAAGGGTGGCCGAGGAGCGAACTCAAGGGAGACCGATGAGCGAACTCCTCCGAAAACCCTACTGAGCCTAACAATGACAATGTATATACAGTCCGGTCCGTTCGTCTATGAGTATCGCATATCCGCCTAGGGGGCTAGCAACGTCAGACCCCCAATAGCAGTATAAGTCGTGTCGGAGTGAAGCCTCAATACACCCTGAGATACTACTGGAGTACCTACCAGTAAATCTCCTACCATGGCCATGGATTTGTGTAATGGCTCTCCTAGACACAGCACGACCTCGCCCCCAATACCGGGAGAGACGAATCCCCTGCCGATCCGCTCACGTGCCTCCATATGGCTCGGGACTGTACCCAAAAGCTACCTGTTTGCACGACTCCTTTGAGCCGTGGTAGGGTAGAAATCAAAGCACAGTGGGAACTCACACGAGACAAATGACGACCTCAGGTCGATGAACTAACCTGTACACATTTCACCAGGGAACTGCTATCTGACGATAGATATAATACTAACTAGCAGATTCCCGGCGAGTCCAGTCCGGTGTACTCATAACCCAATGAGCACCTATATACATCTTAGGTGATCCAACTGACACCAGTGGCTTGTGAGACCGGCCACCGCCCCTCGTCGGGGTCTCGACTGTATACACTAGTCTACTCCAGAGTATCGATGCCCTGTCTCGAAACTCCCACGACTAGGGACCACAATTAAGGATATGCATATAAACTACCCAACTCTCACGTATATGATCGCCATCATACTGTTGGTAGTAAAGCAAGATCCTAAGGGCTCTATCAAAGTGTAACATGCAATCAGTCACCTGAACATATACACGACTGATAAAGGCAAACCAGATAGCATACTATCATCTCGAGTAAGACTGTCCTACCGGGATAGGTCCTCCGCAATCATTGCAATCACGTACCTGCGATCCAATAATTGACTATGAGGGCA
Organism: Agapanthus africanus; assembly: GCA_030015575.1. Classification (NCBI taxonomy): domain Eukaryota; kingdom Viridiplantae; phylum Streptophyta; class Magnoliopsida; order Asparagales; family Amaryllidaceae; genus Agapanthus; species Agapanthus africanus. Next base: position 205,015,517 of record JASDDO010000031.1, on the reverse strand, counting down.
CTATCTCCAACAGTTTGTTTCTCTCATTTCTCACTCTCACTCTCATTTCCCTCACACTCTCACAACACACACACACTCATCAGCAGAAGCAGCACCAGCAGCAATACCAGAAGCAGCAACTCCAGCATCACCATCATCAGCAACAGCAGCAGGCAACTTCAGCACCAGAAGCAACAGCAGCTGAGGCAGAACCAGCATCAGTAGCAGCAGACAGCAACAGCATCAGCAGCTGTAGCAGCAGCATTCCCAGCACTTGCAGCAGCTCCTCTCACTTCTTCTCCTGCTTCTTGAGATCCTTTTGGGTATATTTCTAAACCCTTTTTCCCTAGTTGCTTATCTTGTGTGTTTATTTAGCTTCGATTAGTGTTAAATTAGCTAGTTAGTGCTAATTAAGGTGATTTGTGTGGAATGTTGTTTAAGTGATGATTGTGTTGGTTAACCCTACCTATTTAAGTGTTATTAGGGCCACTTCAACTGAGAAATAACCCAGATTACACTAAAATACCATAGGGTTTGTGTTTAGTGCAAATTGGTGTTTTTAAGCGATATTTGTGACTTTCTGTGATCTGCTAATAACCCAGACTCTTCAGGACAAAACTGAGCAAACTGGAGCATGTACACTAGGTATAGATACCACCACCAGAATACGACCCACCATTCCCAATGGAGGCCGCCAATTTATTGATTCTGGCCGCAAATTGCGGCCAGGAAGGGGACAGGGGTGTTGGGGTCTTGGCTAGGGTTCTCTGCTGTGTTGTCTAGTGTCTTGGCATGTATAGTTTTATAATATTTGATCTGTAGGAAAATCTGGGACTATATATCGTATTTGGTGTCCGTTGTGTTTGCGCGATACGCGCGATACGTGAGTGAGTTCTGTGATCCAGCGTATCGCGGCGTGTCGCGATAGTTTTAGACGCGTACACACACGATTCAGCGTATCGTGCACACGCGCGTTTAGTTCGCGACGCGAGTTTCTCGTTTTGGTTCGATATCGCGTTTTGCGGAATATTTGGCTTATATATGATTTCCGTGTCTTAATTGCAGGCTTCCAGGCAGGGACTACGGACACTACTACAGGGGGGAGCAGATGGTAGGATTCACCAAGCGTGGAGCGTAGGTGAGTAGATTTAACATCTACAGGGGAATCGCCCGCATGGTGTTATGCGTCTGGGCTAGGATTCAAATACCTGTCGCACATTATACGTCATTGTAGAATTGCTCCTTTACTTTATTTCCTTGATATAGTTATATTGTGACTAGCAGCCGTAGGACACTGCACATATTATTGATGGTTCATGTTGCACGAGCACGGATTGTATGCTACACACACACCGTCAATAATTGCCATGTCACACACAACCCCTTATAGATACTATTGCTTGTCACACATGACATCTAGCTTACCGGTATACCTATAGTGTATCATACCTTTAGTGATAGGTATATTTACACCTTGCGATACAGCTACAGGTATACCTTTTACATATTTTACTTATACCGGGGGGGATATCTTACTCATATTCTTCTTATACCCAGGGGGTATACGACATCAGTTCTTATAGGTAGATACCTATACACTGCTACACCTGTATGTTTCATGCATATTCAGTTGCAGTACATATTTACCTTTGCTGGTGTTACTTAGTTGTACCTTATTGGTTTCGCATACATCTTGTTTCAGCTACATATTCTCATTTATATGCTCGCATTTCAGATATATCGCATATATTTATTCCTGGATTTGCGCATTCTTATTGGGATTTTAGATGATGTTTTCTGGATTTGGGAACCGTGGGAGTTCATGAAATTATGCATACATTGAAAAACCCGGTTTCCTTGATATGATATTTGCGCATCCACCATGAGCTTTATCGGTGCTGATATGTATATACCCCTACGAGGAGGCGTCGAGGCCGTAGAAGGTACATGGTGGAGCCCGGTATGGTTCCCCTCGGCAAGAAGATCGATGGATTTTGCCGATTGAGCCTGGAGGCGGGCCAGTACCTACCGGTGACAGTACTGATGACTCGGCGGGGGTCATGGAGACACCGTTGGGAGTCATGCACATATGCATACGTCGAAAGGCGAGGGTCAGAGCTAGGCACTCGTGCTTTCGGGACAGCGTATGATACGTACCTATCAGGATTTCTGTGTCGATGCTTGGCACATTATTTTCATGATATTTCTTGTAATACCTTTGTATATATAACAGGGGATTTGCCGTTGTTATATATACCCTTACACCAATATTAGTGGAATGGGACGCTAATATATGTGTATTGCCCCCATCATATTTATTTCTGCAAATATATATATATACCTTAGGATGTTAGAAACTTACTTGAGATTCGACTTGGGATATATGTGATCTATTGAGATTGGATATTGGATATGAAAGAGATTGTTGATAGTACATTCGGGATATAGGAGATTACTCGATATTGTACATTGAGGAGATGTGAGACTTATATGATGTGAGAGCCCAGTTTAGGGGCTGATTTGAGGAATTGTGGATTTGAGTGTCTTGATAGATTGTGATCCTGCCACGATGTCAGGTTTCCGTGGAAATGACATATTCCACCCTATACCTCACACTTATCTACTTTATGCACAGATTCATATATTGGTAGTACCTGTTAGTGTACCCTTATGATAGTTGCATATTTACATTCCCACATCCCTATTGCATGGTTATAGCCTAGTATTGTCATGTTATTGTTGCTTCACATATTGATTGTACCTGCTAGTGTACTTACCTCTATTCAGCATTTGCATGACATGTTATTACTGTAATCGCATATCTTAGATTCATGCTGTATGTGCATTCCTGCGATTACCTGCATATGTTATCTACTATTCACGAGTTGGCAACTCATCCCCGTTGTGCCACAGGTGTTTCAGGTTGTCTCCAGAATAGTCGAGGCAGGCTATTCAGCTTCTCAGCTATCATCTTTTGCTACAGATACCGCATCAGCTCACAGTACTATTTTGCTTAGGTGGGTTTTGGTGGTCATCTGTATTTTGTATTGTACATTCGTTGTATCTTGTACTCTCCATCTACTATTATGTTGTTGACTTAGAGACTTGGTGAGGACGTTACTGTATATTATTTGTGGGTTTGTTGTCTTTTATATACAGCTTTCTCTCCATTGTCCTTATTTCTTCGCTATAGCTTCTTATTTTTGTGTTGTATTCATCTTGGCTAGTTTTTACAAAAAGGGGTGTTGCTAAAATTTTAAAGAAATAAATTAGGACTTTTAAAGAATTTGGGTTGCGATTTCAAATGTTTCAAAAACTTATATTATCTTTTCCGTATTTTTATGGTTTAGATTTCTGGGTTTTGGCTTTCTTTTACTGCGCTACGTATTTAGGCGTTGCGTAGTATTAGGGCCGTCACGGGCCAATTTTGGGTCGTGACACTCCTGAAGGGGTAAAACCCATTTGGAGCAAGTGGATCTTCAAGAAAAAACTTGGTGTAGATGGGAAAGTGGAGACTTTCAAAGCTAGACTTGTTGCAAAAGGCTTTCGTCAAAGACCAGGTGTGGACTATGACGAAACCTTTTCTCCAGTGGCTATGCTTAAATCCATCCGGATCATGCTTGCCATCGATGCATATCATGACTACGAAATCTGGCAAATTGATGTTAAGACTGCCTTTCTAAACGGTGATTTAGAAGAGTGCGTGTACATGACTCAGCCAGAGGGCTTCGTAGACAGTGGGAGCAGCGGGAAGGTGTGCAAGCTGCTTAAATCCATTTATGGATTAAAGCAAGCATCGCGGAGTTGGAACATCTGCTTTGACGTCATTATCAAAGAGTTTAATTTCGTCAAAAACCCAGATGAACCTTGTATCTACAAGAAGGTAGCAGAGAGTAAGGTTGTCTTCCTCGTATTGTACGTGGACGACATACTCTTGATAGGAAATGATATTCCTATGCTGCAATTGGTCAAGATCTTCTTATCACAAAGATTCTCAATGAAAGATCTTGGTGATGCCTCCTGCATATTGGGAATTAGGATCTATAGAGATAGATCCAAACGGATATTGGGATTGTCCCAATCCAGGTACATTGACACCATACTAAAGAGGTTTAGTATGGAAGAATCCAAGCGTGGGAACTTTCCCACGATCTCTGGAGTCACTCTTTCTAAAGAGATGTCTCCCAAGACTAATTTGGAGAGAGCTCGCATGCAAGGGATACCCTATGCTTCGGCTGTAGGCTCTATCATGTACGCGATGCTATGTACCAGACCCGATGTAGCATACTCACTAAGTGTAGTGAGCAGGTATCAAGCTGATCCTGGAGAGAGTCACTGGACAGCTGTGAAGAGCATTCTCAAGTACTTGCGAAGGACTAAAGAGATGCTCTTGGTGTATGGTAACGGAGAACTCCAAGTGGAGTCCTTTACCGATTCGAGCTTCCAGAGTGATAATGACGACTCTAAGTCGCAGTCGGGATTTGTCTTTACCCTTTATGGAGAGACGGTTAGCTGGAAGAGTTCCAAGCAGGAAACCATGGCAGACTCGACGATGGAGGCTGAACACATCGCTGCCAACGATGCTGCCAAAGAGGCTGTCTGGATCAAGAAGTTCATTACTGAACTTGGAGTGGTTCCATCCATTGAGCATCCAATACCTTTGTATTGCGATAACAATGGAGCGGTGGCTTTGGCCAAGGAACCCAGGTACCATCAGCGATCCAGGCATATTCTGAGGCGGTATCACCTGATCCGGGAGATAGTTGATCACCGGGAGATCGAGGTCAGGAGGGTTGACACGAAGAACAACACGGCGGATCCACTCACGTAGGTCATACCCCAGTTACAGTTTGAGAGATTCTTCGGGATGCTCGGTATGCGATACTACAGCAGCTGGCCCTAGTGCAAGTGGGAGATTGTTAGTTGTATGTATGCCCTAGAGGCCAGTATTGTACAGATAATGTATATTATATTGGATGCTTGGACATATATAGAGATGACTTTCTTGCTCGATATGATAGTATGCTATCTGGTTACTCTTTATCTTAACATGTATACTAGTCTCTTTAAAATGTCTTATAGTTACATGTCGGTAAAGCCCTTAGGATGTGTACTTGACTACCTGGACTATGATGCAGATCATACTAGTGGGGACATGGTAGTCCATAGGTACATCCTTTAAGGTCCTTAGTCGTGGGTGTATCGAGACGGGGCATCGATATACCAGTGTAGACTAGCGTATACGCTTCTCGACCCATGAGATGGGCGATGGATGATCCCATATCCATTGGTGTTTGACATCAGAGATGGTATACGGGTGCTCAATGGAGACTGGGTACACTGGACGGACTCGCCGAGAACTCCCAGATGGTATTATATCTCACGTCAGATGGCAGTTCTCAGGTGACACTTGTGCAGATTAGTCTGTAGACCCGAGATCGTCATAGAGTCTTGTGTGATTCCCACTGTGCTTTGATCTCCACCTTACCACGTCCATGAGGGCGTGCAAAACGGTGGTTTTTGGGTACAGTCCCGAGTCACATGGAGGCAATGAGCAATAGGAAGGGTTTCGTCTCTCCCGGTATTGGGGGTTGATGTTGCGCAGTGCTCGATTGGCCGTAACAGGGAAGTCCCTGGAATGGGCTGATCAGAGATTTGCTGGTAAGTGTTACCAGTAGTTTCTCGACCCGTTATGAGCCTCACATCGGCACGACTTATCAATTATTGGGGTCTGACGTTTACCACCCCTATACTTGATATGCGACATATCAGACGAACAGACCGGACTGTACGGTAAGTGTTACTGGTTGGATTCACAGAAGTGTGAGCGGGCTTGCTCGTCGATCTTCTGATCGCTCAATACCCAGGTGGCCGTTACGTTTAGCAGACCGCTTGCGGCTTGTGGGTGCTTGATATGATCATCATCTGCTGCCGGCGTATTGACGAATCTTTAGAGTCCTACACAGAGGTTTCCTGGCTCAAGCGAAACGAAATAGGAGCGCATATGAGATATGTGCGGGTCCGAGAATAATGCGTGTATGTGATACCGTATTTCATTCTCGCGATGAATGTTTCGATTGGTTGTATGCGATATAACCTAGTTATCGAATCGAAGATTGATTCGATAAGTCGATACATTGGATACTAGTCGGTTATGTGCGACATGACCGGGTCATTGAATCAAGTGTTGATTTAATGATTTAATGTATAATTATATATTTGATATATTACTTTGCATTAACTAGTATTGGTTCACTTTAAAAGGATTTTCTCACTTGATGTGCACATTGTATATGTGATATATTTTTGTGTACACTTGATTGTATCATGTTTGATGATACATGATAACTATTGCATGTGTAAAGATTAAACCATGGTTATATGAATAGTTAGGGTTTTGTTTTCTTATTCATTTATTTATTTTGTTTATTTATTTGGGAAAAGAAAAAAGGAAATGGTGGCTTTTCTTGTTTCTTTCATGAAGCTTCATGAAGTGTTGAAAGCTTGACCATTTTGTTTGCTTCTCTTGACCTAACCATTCACCTAACCCTAGTTTACTCTCTACACTTGACTATGGTTAGTATATGATAAGTATTCATATTAGTTTCTTTTTAAAATAAGAAACTTATCATATTCTATCATCTTCTTCTTCTTCTTCTTCAAGAACAACACTTGCCACCATTAATGGCATCTTGAGAAAAAGAGTGAGAAATCCAATTCTAAAGTGAACTCACCTCCTATTTCTTCATCCTCTACCTCTTGCCAAGTTGTATAGGGTGTTTTCTTCACAAGTTTCATTGCTTGGTGAAGTTGGAGCTTGATCTTGTGTTGCCTCGACGTTGATCATCTTCGGCAACGAAGCCGACGACCTAGCCCGCCAATTTCTCCGATGAAGCCGATGCTAGAGTCCGGGATCCGACATGGACAGCGAGAGGACGTCTACGTGGAGCTAAGGAAGTGGAGAACCGGATCTACAAAGGTTGCAGCCTCTTTCTTTTAGTTAAAATGTTAACTAGTTTCACTTTTCGCCTAAACTCTAGTCAACGAATCCGTATTAGGGTTTCTCGGCACTTGAAAAATTTGAAATTGGCATGGTTGATGCCTTGTGAGACCTCATTAGCGTGCCTAGGAACCCTACAGTGGTATCAGAGCCTAGCTAGAGCCTTAGGCGAAGTCTAGACGACGTTTGAAATCCGAACGAACATCGAAACCCTAATCATTCATGCTCTCTGGACTTTTTTCAAAAACTGGGTTTTTTCCAGATTAAAAATACTTAAAAAATTCAGCAGGGAATTCTAAGAATTACGGTGCAAAAAATTACCTAATGATGCATCTAAAGCGCGGCGGAACCGCGGCAGAAGCCTGGCTTCTGCGGCGGTTCCGCGGCCAATTGATGGGATTTGCCTCCAAAGTTTGTTTAGTAATTCATGTTTTCAGGTGCTGAGTTTTCTGGGAATTTTTAATTTGCACTCAATAGTTGTGTTTTCTGGGATGTTTGGGGGCGTAGATGATTCGATCGGATTATCAGATTTTGTCTATGTGGCTTTCCGGATATTTTAGAATATGTTAAAAAGTTCGACCGGATGTAAATACCCAATCTTTCCTCTGCCGGAAAATTTCCAAGTGTTGGATTTTTCTGTGGTTTAAGGACGTTCTGAGTAGTGCAAGTAACGCGATGGTCCCTCTAGAAGACAACAAACCTTAACTCGATTATGTGACCGTCTTGAACTACCCTTTGAATATTAGGGTTTGGGGCAGTACGGCGTGCCACATGTGAGGCGTTGGCTTGACCCTTCTACGGCTGGACCGTTGGTACTGAGGCATGAAGTGAATGTCTTTGAACTTATTTCATGTGTTGAACGGTTTCGGGAAAACTTGGGTGTTCGAATGTTCGATCGAAAAGTTTAATATTTTCTATTTATCCGGAATGTGATACAATAATTGGAATTCACAAACAGTTATGAGATAACTGAATGAATGTTATAAATCTAGCGGTTTAGTTTCACTTGATATTGAAAAGAGTTTTCGATAATGAGACTAAAATGCGGGGTTTATAATTGTTAGGCATGTGATGTCTAAGTATTTCATTTGATTAGGCATGCGATGTCTAAAGAGGTTGTGGATTCCAACTGTTGTAGTTTTACACTTTCTTTTCTGTGACCGTAAGTGTAGTATGTCGATATCGCCGGTTTCGTTGCTATACGTCAACGACAATTGGGGTATGCATACTTACTTACGTTGATGACATGTGACGTTATGTGTTGCTGGATATGTTATATTGGATCGTCGTGTTCGAATAGCCGGGGGTTTTTATGTGAGATGAGTGTTTTTCATTTTCATTCATGTAAAAACTTGTATGTAATATTCTTTTATTGGGGCACTTCCAGGTTGCGGAAGATGTCACCGTTGATGTATATTATTTACTTTTCCGCATTAGGATAGACCCGAGGAGGGGAGCACAAGTAACCGGGTTCTAGGGTCCGGTGGGAGACCATCTCGAGGAGTCGAGTCCGGGTCTCCTAACCCTAGAATTGGTAGGGTTGCTTGCCGCTCTCGTAGGGGTCTAGGGGTGTGGGATTGGCTATTCATCACGACCGTGGAATCCGTGTTTTATACTGGCTCGTATTGAAAATACGGACGTCCTAGTATATCCAATATTTCATATGATATTTTCTGCTGTGATATCTGTGATGTGATCATTTGATATGTTCTGATGGATACTGTATATAGTATATATGATATATTATATAGACGTTACTTATGTTTTGCACCCGCACTAGCCCTGCCCTGCTCTGTCGTTAGTTACCTAACCTAACGATGCACGAGGGGACATCGAGGCGAATGCGGATGGCATAAGTGTACGTTGTATTTATCTGTGATGTTTAGGTATATAATTGATGGGACTTCATTAATGTGATTAATGAATGAAAAGAAACCTAAGATGTTGTAGAATCAAATTTTAAATAAAACAGGTAGCTACAGTTCTTGCTTTGCACAGCGGTATATGTGATATATCATGCACCTTATTCGATGAGGAAAGGACCGAGATCCCTTCACCGGGAGTGACTCCTTTAGCAATAACTGGCAGAAGCTACACACTCGGTTTGTCTTTTGATTGCTTCTATAGTTTCTGCTTTGCACAGTGATATATATGATATATCCCGCACCTCATTCGACGAGGAAAGGGCCGACGATCCCTTCACCGGGAGTGGCCCCTTTAGCAAAACTAGAAAAGCCTCAAGAACACTCCATTTCAAAAATTCACTCGATTCTACAACGATATCAAGTTCATTACGCTCATGGTTTTCAGAAAAACATGACGTAGCCCTCCGTCATTTCAGATAAATCCTACTTAGTATTCGTGCTACGTTTGTTGACCTCCGTCAAGGCGTAGTGTGCGGTAGCTAACTAGTATTTATCTGTTTATGCATATGATACAGATTGGATTAGGGTAGTCGTACGACCTTGTTGACCTCCGTCAAGGGTCGTACGGGTGGGTTTGATTCAATCAAGAAATGACGGGTTGAACTTGACTTGCACCCTGTGGTTTGTTGACCTCCGTCAAGGTCATAGGATGCTTGGGACAAAATATTATCGGGAATTTCAAGTGTTGAAATTTGCAATGAAATTGCATACCTTCTATGAGATAGTTGGATCCCGATACCCACTGCGAGTAAGAGTTACTCCTGGGAGAGTTTTACACATTACAATTAGCCGATCAAGTAGGTGTCTAGAAAGGTGTCAACGGGGTTACGCCTCTGGGAAAACGAGGTTTACTTTAATTAGGTCCGTGCGAAAGCACGGGGAACCTCCCTCAAAGTACCGACACTGGCCTGGCTGAAAGATCGACGAAGTTGTAGGGTGTAATTAATCCCGGCTAGTCTTTCCTTTTAGGGTTTGAAGGAAGATTTGATAAAAACCAGTGGGAGCCATCCTGATTTGATAAGATAATAACCAATCTGATCTTGCACGAGCATACGCTAAAATGTTTTCTTCTCTCTCTCTCCAGGTAGCGACCATGTCATGCCCTAATAAAGATAATAATATGGATGTATTGACCAAACCCGCATGTTATACTGTGCTGGGGAACGTTGGTTCCGTTCTTTTTTATAAGAGTTATAGGACTGAACATGATATAGGGGAATACCAGGATTCCCATGCCACCCGAATGAAGAAAGTACATGTTGATGCATTTTCTTCGGGTGTGTTCGTTACAGAGAACTGTTTCTCCATTTGCTCTACGTCCTGGGTATTAGATACCGGGTCAGGATCCCATATATGTAATCAGTTACATGGGCTTAGGAAAGGTAGAGAACTTGGAGAAGGTGATAAAGACATTAGAGTTGGAAATGGTGCAATTGTTGCAGCTAAGACTGTCGGGGGATATCACCTTGCATTACCAACTGGTAATACATTGGTTCTGAACGAATGCTATTACATGCCGAACCTGATATGCAACATTATATCGGTTTCTTTGTTGAGTAAAGAGGGATATAATTTTGTATTACAGGACAATGTTATGAACATTTTCCGTAACCAAAAGTTGGTTGGATCAAGCACGTTGTGCAATGGCATTTATGTTCTAAATCAATCAACAGTTCTGAGCATAACAAACACACACAAGAGGATGAGTTCTGAACTGAACGAATTCTTTTTATGGCATTGTAGACTGGGTCACATCAATGCGACACGACTAGCTAAGTTGCTTAAGGATGGATATTTAAATCCGTTTGAACTTTCATCTTATGAAACTTGCCAGTCATGTCTCAAAGGAAAGATGACCAAAACTCCGTTTACGGGACACAGAGAAAGAGTTACCGAACTCTTGGGACTAATACATAGTGATGTATGCGGTCCCATGTCTACACATGCCAGGGATGGTTCTTCGTACTTCATTACATTCACTGACGATCTCTCTAGATTCGGATATATGTTCCTGATGAAACACAAATCAGAAGCTTTTGAGAAATTTAGAGAATATAAACAAGAAGTCGAGAACCAAACCGGAAAAAGTATTAAAATCCTTCGATCTGATCGAGGAGGTGAATACTTGAGCATTGAATTCCTGGACTTCCTAAAAGAGAATGGGATTCTCTCTCAGCTAACTCCTCCATATACACCACAGCACAACGGTGTATCAGAAAGCAGGAACCGCACCCTATTAGATATGGTGCGCTCTATGATGAGTGTAGCTGAGTTACCTGTTTCCTTCTAGGGATATGCACTGGAAACAGCAGCATACCTACTGAATAGGGTTCCCACCAAATCTGTGCCTACCACACCATATGAGATATGGGAGGGGAAGAAACCATATCTTAATTTTATAAAGATATGGGGTTGCCCGGCCTATGTCAAAAGACAAAAACCGGACAAACTCGAGGCAAGGTCTGTTTTGTGTAAATTTGTTGGATATCCCAAACATTCGCGAGGGTATATCTTCTACCACAGTGAGGAACAAAGAGTATTTGTTGCTCAACATGCCACCTTTTTAGAAAAGGAATTTCTTGCAAAAGAGATTAGTGGCTCTGAGGTAGAACTGGAAGAGGTTCCAGCCGAACAAAACACAACAGAAGATTTAGTGGAACCAGAAGATTCAGTGGCTCCCAATGAACCTCAGCCTCTCCACCGATCTAGTAGGGTTCCTCGCCAACCTGAGAGATACTACGGTTTTCTCATGGATGGTGGGAGCGAGGATTGCATCATGGAGGATGATGACCCAACTAGTTTAGAGCAGGCCATCACGAGTAGGGACTCAGTGAAATGGCTGGATGCTATGCGGTCCGAGATGGAATCCATGTACACCAATAAAGTATGGACTTTGGAAGTTGCTCCTTGTAACACCTTAGAATGTGTTTTGTAGCTAATTATATTTTAATGTATAGTTTTCAATAAAAAGCTTACCAAATTAAGTTTTAAATATTTTATCCTATTTAATGAGTATTTTATTAGAATTTTTTTAGGCACACACACACTTGTGCATGATAACTAGGGTTGTTTTGGAGGTTTAACCATGATTAGAAACATAGTGAACTAACCATTTGTCTTAAGTTAGTTTTATGATTTGTTTAAGAGTTATGGTAGTATTTATTCATGATGGTTTTAAAATGAAAATAAATTTGGAAAAGGTTTCAATATTTTGGTTGAATGTTGACTTTTGAGAGAAAGAAGGAGCATGGGCTACATGGTGAGCCATGCCTCTTTAGTGAAGTGAGAGAGAGTGAGAAGGGGGGTTGTTTGTTTCTCTCATTTCTCACTCTCACTCTCATTTCCCTCACACTCTCACAACACACACACACTCATCAGCAGAAGCAGCACCAGCAGCAATACCAGAAGCAGCAGCTCCAGCATCACCATCATCAGCAACAGCAGCAGGCAACTTCAGCACCAGAAGCAACAGCAGCTGAGGCAGAAGCAGCATCAGTAGCAGCAGACAGCAACAGCATCAGCGGCTGTAGCAGCAGCATTCCCAGAACTTACAGCAGCTCCTCTCACTTCTTCTCCTGCTTCTTGAGATCCTTTTAGGTATATTTCTAAACCCTTTTTCCCTAGTTGCTTAGCTTGTGTGTTTATTTAGCTTCGATTAGTGTTAAATTAGCTAGTTAGTGCTAATTAAGGTGATTTGTGTGGAATGTTGTTTAAGTGATGATTGTGTTGGTTAACCCTACCTATTTAAGTGTTATTAGGGCCACTTCAACTGAGAAATAACCCAGATTACACTAAAATACCATAGGGTTTGTGTTTAGTGCAAATTGGTGTTTTTAAGCGATATTTGTGACTTTCTGTGATCTGCTAATAACCCAGACCCTTCAGGACAAAATTGAGCAAACTGGAGCATGTACACTAGGTATAGATACCACCACCAGAATACAAACCCACAATTCCAAATGCTGGCCACCAATTTATTGATTCTGGCCGCAAATTGCGGCCAGGAAGGGGACAGGGGTGTTGGGGTCTTGGCTAGGGTTCTCTGCTGTGTTGTCTAGTGTCTTGGCATGTATAGTTTTGTAATATTTGATCTGTAGGAAAATCTGGGACTATATATCGTATTTGGTGTCCGTTGTGTTTGCGCGATACGCGCGATACGTGAGTGAGTTCTGTGATCCAGCGTATCGCGGCGTGTCGCGATAGTTTTAGACGCGTACACACACGATTCAGCGTATCGTGCACAGGCGCGTTTAGTTCGCGACGCGAGTTTCTCGTTTTGGTTCGATATCACGTTTTGCGGAATATTTGGCTTATATATGATTTCCGTGTCTTAATTGCAGGTTTGCAGGCAGGGACTACGGACACTACTACAGGGGGGAGCAGATGGTAGGATTCACCGAGCGTGGAGCGTAGGTGAGTAGATTTAACATCAACAAGGGAATCGCCCGCATGGCGTTATGCGTCTGGGCTAAGATTCAAATACCTGTCGCACATTCTACGTCATTGTAGAATTGTGCATTTACTTTATTTCCTTGATATAGTTATACTGTGACTAGCAGCCGTAGGACACTGCACATATTATTGACGGTTCATGTTGCACGAGCACGGATTGTATGCTACACACACACCGTCAATAATTGCCATGTCACACACAACCCCTTATAGATACTATTGCTTGTCACACATGACATCTAGCTTACCGGTATACCTATAGTGTATCATACCTTTAGTGATAGGTATATTTACACCTTGCGATACAGCTACAGGTATACCTTTTACATATTTTACTTATACCGGGGGGGATATCTTACTCATATTCTTCTTATACCCAGGGGGTATACGACATCAGTTCTTATAGGTAGATACCTATACACTGCTACACCTGTATGTTTCATGCATATTCAGTTGCAGTACATATTTACCTTTGCTGGTGTTACTTAGCTGTACCTTATTGGTTTCGCATACATCTGGTTTCAGCTACATATTCTCATTTATATGCTCGCATTTCAGATATATCGTATATATTTATTCCAGGATTTGCGCATTGTTATTGGGATTTTAGATGATGTTTTCTGGATTTGGGAACCGCGGGAGTTCATGAAATTATGCATACATTGAAAAATCTGGTTTCTTTGATATGATATTTGCGCATCCACCATGAGCTTTATCGGTGCTGATATGTATATACCCCTACGAGGAGGCGTCGAGGCCGTAGAGGGTACATGGTGGGGCCCGGTATGGTTCCCCTCGGCAAGAAGATCGATGGATTTTGCCGATTGAGCCTGGAGGCGGGCTAGTACCTACCGGTGACAGAACTGATGACTCGGCGGGGGTCATGGAGACACCGTTGGGAGTCATGCACGTATGCATACGTCGAAAGGCGAGGGTCAGAGCTAGGCACTCGTGCTTTCGGGACAGCGTATGATACGTACCTATCAGGATTTCTGTGTCGATGCTTGGCACATTGTTTTCATGATATTTCTTGTAATACCTTTGTATATATAACAGGGGATTAGCCGTTGTTATATATACCCTTACACTAATATTAGTGGAATGGGACGCTAATATATGTGTATTGCCCCCATCATATTTATTTCTGCAAATATATATATATACACCTTAGGATGTTAGAAACTTACTTGAGATTCGACTTGGGATATATGTGATCCATTGAGATTGGATATTGGATATGAAAGAGATTGTTGATTGTACATTCGGGATATAGGAGATTACTCGATATTGTACATTGAGGAGATGTGAGACTTATATGATGTGAGAGCCCAGTTTGGGGGCTGATTTGAGGAATTGTGGATTTGAGTGCCTTGATGGATTGTGATCCTGCCACGATGTCAGGTTTCCATGGAAATGACATATTCCACCCAATACCTCACACTTATCTACTTTATGCACAGATTCATATATTGGTAGTACCTGTTAGTGTACCCTTATGATAGTTGCATATTTACATTCCCACGTCCCTATTGCATGGTTATTGCCTATTATTGTCATGTTACTGTTGCTTCACATATTGATTGTACCTGCTAGTGTACTTACCTCTATTCAGCATTTGCATGATATGTTATTACTGTAATCGCATATCTTAGATTCATGCTGTACGTGCATTCCTGCGATTACCTGCATATGTTATCTACTATTCACGAGTTGGCAACTCACCCCCGTTGTGCCACAGGTGTTTCAGGTTGTTCCCCAGAATAGTCGAGGCAGGCTATTCAGCTTCTCAGCTATCATCTTTTGCTACAGATACCGCATCAGCTCACAGTACTATTTTGCTTAGGTGGGTTTTGGTGGTCTTCTGTATTTTGTATTGTACATTCGTTGTATCTTGTACTCTCCATCTACTATTATGTTGTTGACTTAGAGACTTGGTGAGGACGTTACTGTATATTATTTGTGGGTTTGTTGTCTTTTATATACAGCTTTCTCTCCATTGTCCTTATTTCTTCGCTATAGCTTCATATTTTTGTGTTGTATTCATCTTGGCTAGTTTTTACAAAAAGGGGTATTGCTAAAATTTTAAAGAAATAAAGTAGGACTTTTAAAGAATTTGGGTTGCGATTTCAAATGTTTCAAAAACTTATATTATCTTTTTCGTATTTTTATGGTTTAGATTTCTGGGTTTTGGCTTTCTTTTACTGCGCTACGTCTTTAGGCGTTGCGTAGTATTAGGGCCGTCACGGGCCAATTTTGGGTCGTGACAAAGTTGGTATCAGAGCGCTAGGTTTTACCTTTCGGAGTGTAGGATGACCTTAGTATGATGGAGTAGGTAGCTTAAGCAGAGTAACGTAGTGTGTGTATGTCTGCAGCATACCCACGATGCGGTACCTTGCATTAAGTGACCTAAGTACAAATTGTTGAAATTCCTTCCTTGACGATCCATATCCTTGAGATTCGATTCCTTATTCTCATCGAATCTTATATCTATTTATAGCCTTGCCGCCGATGACTATGGGGACTCAGAGTGATGCAGCGAGGGCTGAGGTCGGAGTTGGCTCGGGTGAGACGAGTACTGACCAGGATAGCACTCTAGTTGCACAGGTGCAGACGGATCAGCCTACGACCTATACTATGGATAGACTTTTGGTAGAGATGCAGGATTTCCTCCAGACTATGAGTTCATTGGTTGATGTTGTTCGGGAGCTACGACAGGAGGTTGTCACCCCTGTTACTCAGTTGTCACTTGCGATCAGCATGCAGCAGTCCGTCACCTACATAGCACTAGTGGTTGCAGCTCCAGTTGATGAGGCGCATATTCCAGAGGCTCAGAGAGTTCCAGGACAGTGGAGGAATCGTACCAGTGTACCAGCCCAGAGACAGAGGTTTGGTCGTCGGGACAGATTTCGTGGCCGTCGCGGGAGTAGTAGAGGCTTAGGACGAGGGCAGTCGTTCAGCTCTCATTCCCAGGATGGTCAGCAGTCAGCGCGTGGATGTTTTCGATGCGGGAGTCTTCAGCACTTCGTCAGGGATTGTTCCTCAGCACGGCGTCAGGATCGTACTCAGAGAGGCCGTGGACGTGGAAGATTTGCTCAGCGGGCTCAGTCTACCAGAGGAGTTCAGCCAGCTGCGGGTAGGGGGCAGACACAGGAGTTTGCTTCTACTCATCGGGACGCGCAGACGTCCAATGTGGAGCCCTCAGGTATCCTTAATTCGCTTGTTCTTTTGGTGTATCCGTTTGTTTTTATGCTTGTACCATGGTTGGGTAGATTAGTCGTAGTTGTGTTAACTTCTGTCAGCAATTCTTTTGTTGCGCGACACGTATTTCAGTTGTGTGCCAATCGGATAAGAGATATAGATTCGTCCATCGTCTCGATTTTTCTAGAGACGTTGGGTTTGACTTTCTCCTAGGCACGGACTGGTTAACTACATGCTAGGCGTCTTTGGAATACCGTGAGGAAACAAGTTAGGTTCTGTTTTCCCCGGCAAGTCAGTTCTTGTTGTACAGGTGGGTAGTTGTGCTGCCTCTCACAGCTCGAATTCAGCCTTTTTCGCTAGTCGGCTACTGAAGAGATGTCGTGGATTCTTGGCGTTCATTCGCGATACCGGAGCCACAGTGGGATTGTTGGACCGGGTTCCTTTCGTGCGAGAGTTTTTCCGACGTTGTTCCGGATTAGCCGGCGAAGCTTGGGAGCTAAAGGATCAGCTGCAGAGTTATGGTTTGGGGAGTCTTGTGCGTCGGAGTGTTTCGCTTTTGGAAGCTCCTATTTCTGTTCGTCGAGGAGGAAGACGGCAGTTTGAGGTTGTGTATCGACGGATCGTTAATTGAACCGGCTTACGGTGCGGATAGGTATCCTTCACCTCGCCGTGATGATTTCTTCGATCAGCTCCAGAGTGCGAGACATTTTCTAAGTTTGCTTGGGATCAGGTCATCATTATTGCGGATTCGGGGTGATGGCATTCCGAGGGCTGCCTTATGCGTGCTATAGGCTTTGGGTGTTTTTGTGAGTCGTTGGATTCACTGATGCCCTAGCAGCATTCGTAGATGTGATGAACCAGATTTCTTCAGGCCGTTCCTCGACCAGTTTCTGTTGTGTTATTTACGACATTCTGGTCTATCTAATGTGTCTTGAGGGACAATAGTAGCACTAGAGGATTTGTTATGCAGATACTGTGAGAGTACCAGCAGTTTGCTAAATTCTCAGAGTGTTTCTTCAGGCTTGTTTTGTGTTGACACCTAGGTCTTGTAGTCACGGGAGACGGTTTCGTATGGTTCCGAGGGAGATCGTGGCCATACAGCTTAGGCCCAGACTTGTGTGTAGGACAGAGGTCCGCAGATTTTTGGGCTTCGCAGGTTTTTACCGCCGTTTCGTGCAGGATTGCTAGAGTACTGCTGCACCGTCGACTGAATTGACCAGAAGGGAGGTTTCTTTTCTTGGGACTGAGGCATGTGTATGGAGTTTTCGGCAGTTGGAGATTCGGTTAACAACTGCATCAGTTCTTTCTTTGCCTTTGGCTCGGGCGACTTTGTTGTTTAACTGTAATGTTTCTTGAGTGGGCTCGAGGGTGTACTGATGTGACACTACAGAGTCATCGCTTTTGCTTCCCTACATTTGGAGGAAGTACGAGAAGGATATTCCACTCATGATCTGGAGATGGCCGCGGTGGTTTTGCGTTGGAGATTTGGGGACACTACTTGTTTGAGAGTCGTGTCAGATTTTCCACGGACCACTAGAGCTTAATGAACATCTTCCTGCAGCGGATTTTGATTGTTGTGTTAGTCTTCTGCAGATTTACAGTTTTTTGTGTGATCGTTGAGTATAGCTTAAGTTCGTCTCTACGGAGGGGACAGCTTGCTCATGTCCGCGCCCGCAAACTTCCCTTAAATCGTTTTCGTGAGACACTGCCCTTCGATGCTCGTACGTCAGAGATACTTGAGCATATTCGGCTGGGTAATGATTCGGAGACCTTGATTTGTGACAATAACGTGCTAAGTTAGAGACACGTTTGTGTACCTGACACCGTCGGGTGGAGACGTGCAATCCTAGAACATGCACATCTGTCAACTCTCTATATGCATTCAAGTTCCACCAACATTTAACGTGACTTGTAAGATAGTTACGGGTGGACAAGGATGTAAGGAGAAGTTTCAGGTTTCGTTTCAAGGTGTCTGTCTTGTTGTGTGCTTGAGTCGAGCATCTGAGGCCGGCTGGAGAGTTGCAATCTTTAACCGTTCCGAAGTCGGAGTGAGAGCAGATCTCCACAAATTTCGTTATGGTTTCTACCCAATTTTTTTCAGGGTGTGACTCCATTCGTATTCTTGTCGTCCGGTTTTACTCAATGTGCTCAGTTGTTTCTTGTTAAGTTGTGTGTTTGTATTGTTTGTTGTCAGCAGTTGGGGATCGTCACTCGCCATCGTTAGGGTTCTCCTTCGATCGCTGTTATCAGGAGACACTCCAATTGGCCACCTTTAGGCCTAGGGGTTAGGTCGTGTCGATCACCAGTCTGTTGTTTTCTGACTCTGCGTAAGTAGGGCCTTGGACCCCAGCTAGTCTAGAGACTTCGGAGATAGTCCAGCTGTGTTAGGTCAGGATGGGAATTGTCCATTGTGAACTGAGGTCTTATGCCGACTGTGTTAGCCATAGACTCGAGTCCGCAGGGACAGATCATGTATTCCTACGGACTTTCCGATGAATGACGTGTTGGATTTTGGGAAGTTTGTCCCAGTATTTATTTCTTTCTGAGGTCCTATAAGCGAGTTAGTTTCGTTGCCTTTAAATTGGCACTTCCGCCCAGATTATTGGATTTTCACCCCGTATTCCTTGTGATGAACTTTACAATTACCATCTTAACCTTTTTCATATGATTTAGCACCAGACCATTTAGCTTAGACGCGATCTTTCGTTCACCAGCAGCCAATTGTTTTAATGGCTCAGCAGGTGGAGGAACATCGGTCACGGGTCTTGCTATCTGTGGAGGGTTTTCTTGGACGTAGCCGTATAGTGAGGTAGTCACTTGGGAGGCTGCGAGCGAGATTTGAGGATTTTAATCTTCTCTTTGAAGGTACGCGTATCGGTATATTTTTAAAATTCGGAGACGAATTTCTTTTAAGGGGGGAGATTGTAACACCTTAGAATGTGTTTTGTAGCTAATTATATTTTAATGTATAGTTTTCAATAAAAAGTTTACCAAATTAAGTTTTAAATATTTTATCCTATTTAATGAGTATTTTATTAGAATTTTCTTAGGCACACACACACTTGTGCATGATAACTACGGTTGTTTTGGAGGTTTAACCATGATTAGCAACATGGTGAACTAACCATTTGACTTAAGGTAGTTTTATGATTAGTTTAAGAGTTATGGTTGTATTTATTCATGATGGTTTTAAAATGAAAATGAATTTGGAAAAGGTTTCAATATTTTGGTTCAATGTTGACTTTTGAGAGAGAGAAGGAGCATGGGCTACATGGTGAGCCATGCCTCTTTAGTGAAGTGAGAGAGAGTGAGAAGGGGGGTTGTTTGTTTCTCTCATTTCTCACTCTCACTCTCATTTCCCTCACACTCTCACAACACACACACACTCATCAGCAGAAGCAGCACCAGCAGCAATACCAGAAGCAGCAGCTCCAGCATCACCATCATCAGCAACAGCAGCAGGCAACTTCAGCACCAGAAGCAACAGCAGCTGAGGCAGAAGCAGCATCAGTAGCAGCAGACAGCAACAGCATCAGCAGCTGTAGCAGCAGCATTCCCAGCACTTGTAGCAGCTCCTCTCACTTCTTCTCCTGCTTCTTCAGATCCTTTTGGGTATATTTCTAAACCCTTTTTCCCTAGTTGCTTAGCTTGTGTGTTTATTTAGCTTCGATTAGTGTTAAACTAGCTAGTTAGTGCTAATTAAGGTGATTTGTGTGGAATGCTATTTAAGTGATGATTGTGTTGGTTAACCCTACCTATTTAAGTGTTATTAGGGCCGCTTCAACTGAGAAATAACCCAGATTATACTAAAATACCATAGGGTTTGTGTTTAGTGCAAATTGGTGTTTTTAAGCGATATTTGTGACTTTCTGTGATCTGCTACTAACCCAGACCCTTCAGGACAAAATTGAGCAAACTGGAGCATGTACACTAGGTATAGATACCACCACCAGAATACGAACCCACCATTCTCAATGCAGGCCGCCAATTTATTGATTCTGGCCGCAAATTGCGGCCAGGAAGGGGACAGGGGTGTTGGGGCTTGGCTAGGGTTCTCTGCTGTGTTGTCTAGTGTCTTGGCATGTATAGTTTTGTAATATTTGATCTGTAGGAAAATATGGGACTATATATCGTATTTGGTGTCCGTTGTGTTTGCGCGATACGCGCGATACGTGAGTGAGTTCTGTGATCCAGCGTATCGCGGCGTGTCGCGATAGTTTTAGATGCGTACACACACGATTCAGCGTATCGTGCACACGCGCGTTTAGTTCGCGACGCGAGTTTCTCGTTTTGGTTCGATATCGCGTTTTGCGAAATATTTGGCTTATATATGATTTTCGTGTCTTAATTGCAGGTTTGCAGGCAGGGACTACGGACACTACTACAGGGGGGAGCAGATGGTAGGATTCACCTAGCGTGGAGCGTAGGTGAGTAGATTTAACATCTACAGGGGAATCGCCCGCATGGCGTTATGCGTCTGGGCTAGGATTCAAATACCTGTCGCACATTCTACGTCATTGTAGAATTGCTCGTTTACTTTATTTCCTTGATATAGTTATACTGTGACTAGCAGCCGTAGGACACTGCACATATTATTGACGGTTCATGTTGCACGAGCACGGATTGTATGCTACACACACACCGTCAATAATTGCCATATCACACACAACCCCTTATAGATACTATTGCTTGTCACACATGACATCTACCTTACCGGTATACCTATAGTGTATCATACCTTTAGTGATAGGTATATTTACACCTTGCGATACAGCTACATATATACCTTTTACATATTTTACTTATACCGGGGGGGATATCTTACTCATATTCTTCTTATACCCAGGGGGTATACGACATCAGTTCTTGTAGGTAGATACCTATACACTGCTACACCTGTATGTTTGATGCATATTCAGTTGCAGTACATATTTACCTTTACTGGTGTTACTTAGCTGTACCTTATTGGTTTCGCATACATCTGGTTTCAGCTACATATTCTCATTTATATGATCGAATTTCAGATATATCGCATATATTTATTCCTGGATTTGCGCATTGTTATTGGGATTTTAGATGATGTTTTCTGGATTTGGGAACCGCGGGAGTTCATGAAATTATGGATACATTGAAAAACCCAGTTTCCTTGATATGATATTTGCGCATCCACCATGAGCTTTATCGGTGCTGATATGTATATACCCCTACGAGGAGGCGTCGAGGCCGTAGAAGGTACATGGTGGGGCCCGGTATGGTTTCCCTCGGCAGGAAGATCGATGGATTTTGCCGATTGAGCCTGGAGGCGGGCTAGTACCTACCGGTGACAGTACTGATGACTCGGCGGGGGTCATGGAGACACCGTTGGGAGTCATGCACGTATGCATACGTCGAAAGGCGAGGGTCAGAGCTAGGCACTCGTGCTTTCGGGACAGCGTATGATACGTACCTATCAGGATTTCTGTGTCGATGCTTGGCACATTGTTTTCATGATATTTCTTGTAATACCTTTGTATATATAACAGGGGATTAGCCGTTGTTATATATACCCTTACACTAATATTAGTGGAATGGGACGCTAATATATGTGTATTGCCCCCATCATATTTATTTCTGCAAATATATATATATATACCTTAGGATGTTAGAAACTTACTTGAGATTCGACTTGGGATATATGTGATCCATTGAGATTGGATATTGGATATGAAAGAGATTGTTGATTGTACATTCGGGATATAGGAGATTACTCGATATTGTACATTGAGGAGATGTGAGACTTATATGATGTGAGAGCCCAGTTTGGGGGCTGATTTGAGGAATTGTGGATTTGAGTGCCTTGATGGATTGTGATCCTGCCACGATGTCAGGTTTCCGTGGAAATGACATATTCCACCTTATACCTCACACTTATCTATTTTATGCACAGATTCATATATTGGTAGTACCTGTTAGTGTACCCTTATGATAGTTGCATATTTACATTCCCACGTCCCTATTGCATGGTTATTGCCTATTATTGTCATGTTACTGTTGCTTCACATATTGATTGTACCTGCTAGTGTACTTACCTCTATTCAGCATTTGCATGACATGTTATTACTGTAATCGCATATCTTAGATTCATGCTGTACGTGCATTCCTGCGATTACCTGCATATGTTATCTACTATTCACGAGTTGGCAACTCACCCCCGTTGTGCCACAGGTGTTTCAGGTTGTTCCCCAGAATAGTCGAGGCAGGCTATTCAGCTTCTCAGCTATCATCTTTTGCTACAGATACCGCATCAGCTCACAGTACTATTTTGCTTAGGTGGGTTTTGGTGGTCATCTGTATTTTGTATTGTACATTCATTGTATCTTGTACTCTCCATCTACTATTATGTTGTTGACTTAGAGACTTGGTGAGGACGTTACTGTATATTATTTGTGGGTTTGTTGTCTTTTATATACAGCTTTCTCTCCATTGTCCTTATTTCTTCGCTATAGCTTCATATTTTTGTGTTGTATTCATCTTGGCTAGTTGTTACAAAAAGGGGTGTTGCTAAAATTTTAAAGAAATAAAGTAGGACTTTTAAAGAATTTGGGTTGCGATTTCAAATGTTTCAAAAACGTATATTATCTTTTCCGTATTTTTATGGTTTAGATTTCTGGGTTTTGGCTTTCTTTTACTGCGCTACGTCTTTAGGCGTTGCGTAGTATTAGGGCCGTCACAGGCCAATTTTGGGTCGTGACACTCCTGAAGGGGTAAAACCCATTGGGAGCAAGTGGATCTTCAAGAAAAAACTTGGTGTAGATGGGAAAGTGGAGACTTTCAAAGCTAGACTTGTTGCAAAAGGCTTTCGTCAAAGACCAGGTGTGGACTATGACGAAACCTTTTCTCCAGTGGCTATGCTTAAATCCATCCGGATCATGCTTGCCATCGCTGCATATCATGACTACGAAATCTGGAAAATGGATGTTAAGACCGCCTTTCTAAACGGTGATTTAGAAGAGTGCGTGTACATGACTCAGCCAGAGGGCTTCGTAGACAGTAGGAGCAGCGGGAAGGTGTGCAAGCTGCTTAAATCCATTTATGGATTAAAGCAAGCATCGCGGAGTTGGAACATCTGCTTTGACGTCGTTATCAAAGAGTTTGATTTCGTCAAAAACCCAGATGAACCTTGTATCTACAAGAAGGTAGCAGAGAGTAAGGTTGGTTTCCTCGTATTGTACGTAGACGACATACTCTTGATAGGAAATGATATTCCTATGCTGCAATCGGTCAAGCTCTTCTTATCACAAAGATTCTCAATGAAAGATCTTGGTGATGCCTCCTGCATATTGGGAATTAGGATCTATAGAGATAGATCCAAACGGATATTGGGATTGTCCCAATCCAGGTACATTGACACCATACTAAAGAGGTTTAGTATGGAAGAATCCAAGCGTGGGAACGTGCCCACGATCTATGGAGTCACTCTTTCCAAAGAGATGTCTCCCAAGACTGATTTGGAGAGAGCTCGCATGCAAGGGATACCCTATGCTTCGGCTGTAGGCTCTATCATGTATGCGATGCTATGTACCAGACCCGATGTAGCATACTCACTAAGTGTAGTGAGCAGGTATCAAGATGATCCTGGAGAGAGTCACTGGACAGCTGTGAAGAGCATTCTCAAGTACTTGCGAAGGACTAAAGAGATGCTCTTGGTGTATGGTAACGGAGAACTCCAAGTGGAGTCCTTTACCGATTCGAGCTTCCAGAGTGATAAGGACGACTCTAAGTCGCAGTCGGGATTTGTCTTTACCCTTTATGGAGGGGCGGTTAGCTGGAAGATTTCCAAGAAGGAAACCGTGGCAGACTCGACGATGGAGGATGAATACATCGCTGCCAACGATGCTGCCAAAGAGGCTATCTGGATCAAGAAGTTCATTACTGAACTTTGAGTGGTTCCATCCATTGAGCATCCAATACCTTTGTATTGCGATAACAATGGAGCGGTGGATTTGGCCAAGGAACCCAGGTCCCATCAGCGATCCAGGCATATTCTGAGGCGGTATCACCTGATCCGGGAGATAGTTGATCGCCGGGAGATCGAGGTCAGGAGGGTTGACACGAAGAACAACACGGCGGATCCACTCACGAAGGTCATACCCCAGATACAGTTTAAGAGACTCTTCGGGATGCTCGGTATGCGATACTACAGCAGCTGGCCCTAGTGCAAGTGGGAGATTGTTAGTTGTATGTATGCCCTAGAGGCCAGTATTGTACAGATGATGTATATTATTTTGGATGCTTGGACATATATAGAGATGACTTTCTTGCTCAATATGATAGTATGCTATCTGGTTACTCTTTATCTTAACATGTATACTAGTCTCTTTAAACTGTCTTATAGTTACATGTTGGTAAAGCCCTTAGGATGTGTATTTGACTACCTGGACTATGATGCAGATCATACTAGTGGGGACATGGTAGTCCATAGGTACATCCTTCAAGGTCCCTAGTCGTAGATGTATCGAGACGGGGCATCGATATACCAGTGTAGACTAGCGTATACGCTTCTCGACCCATGAGATGGGCGATGGATGATCCCATATCCATTGGGGTTTGACAACAGAGATGGTATATGGGTGCTCAGTGGAGACTGGGTACACTGGACGGACTCGCCGAGAACTCCCAGATGGTATTATACCTCACGTCAGATGGTAGTTCTCAGGTAACACTTGTGCAGATTAGTCTGTAGACCCGAGATCGTCATAGAGTCTTGTGTGATTCCCACTGTGCTTTGATCTCCACCTTACCACGTCCATGAGGGCATGCAAAACGGTGGTTTTTGGGTACAGTCCCGAGTCACATGGAGGCAATGAGCGATAGGAGGGGTTTCGTCTCTCCCGGTATTGGGGGTTGATGTTGCGCAGTGCTCGATTGGCCGTAACAGGGAAGTCCCTGGCCAGGGCTGATCAGAGATTTGCTGGTAAGTGTTACCAGTAGTTTCTCGACCCGTTATGAGCCTCACATCGGCACGACTTATCGGTTATTGGGGTCTGACGTTTACCACCCCTAGACTTGCGACATATCAGACGAACAGACCGGACTGTACGGTAAGTGTTACTGGTTGGATTCACAGGAGTGTGAGCGGGCTTGCTCGTCGATCTTCTGATCGCTCAATACCCGGATGGCCGTTACGTTTAGCAGACCGCTTGCGGCTTTTGGGTACTTGATATTATCATCATCTGCTGCCGGCGTATTGACGAGTCTTTAGAGTCCTACACAGAGGTTTCCTGGCTCAAGCGAAACGAAATAGGAGCGCATATGAGATATGTGCGGGACCGAGAATAATGCGTGTATGTGATACCGTATTTCATTCTCACGATGAATGTTTCGATTGGTTGTATGCGATATAACCTAGTTATCGAATCGAAGATTGATTCGATAAGTCGTTACATTGGATACTAGTCCGTTATGTGCGACATGACCGGGTCATTGAATCAAGTGTTGATTTAATGATTTAATGTATAATTATATATTTGATATATTACTTTGCATTAACTAGTATTGGTTCACTTTAAAAGGATTTTCTCACTTGATGTGCACATTGTATATGTGATATATTTTTGTGTACACTTGATTGTATCATGTTTGATGATACATGATAACTATTGCATGTGTAAAGATTAAACCATGGTTATATGAATGGTTAGGGTTTTGTTTTCTTATTCATTTATTTATTTTGTTTATTTATTTTGGAAAAGAAAAAAGGAAATGGTGGCTTTTCTTGTTTCTTTCATGAAGCTTCATGAAGAGTTGAAAGCTTGACCATTTTGTTTGCTTCTCTTGACCTAACCATTCACCTAACCCTAGTTTACTCTCTACACTTGACTATGGTTAGTATATGATAAGTATTCATATTAGTTTCTTTTTAAAATAAGAAACTTATCATATTCTATCATCTTCTTCTTCTTCTTCTTCAAGAACAACACTTGCCACCATTAATGGCATCTTGAGAAAAAGAGTGAGAAATCCAATTCTAAAGTGAACCCACATCCTATTTCTTCATCCTCTACCTCTTGCCAAGTTGTATAGGGTGTTTTCTTCACAAGTTTCATTGCTTGGTGAAGTTGGAGCTTGATCTTGTGTTGCCTCGACGTAGATCATCTTCGGCAAAGAAGCCGACGACCTAGCCCGCCCATTTCTCCGATGAAGCCGATGCTAGAGTCCGGGATCCGACATGGACAGCGAGAGGACGTCAACGTGGAGCTAAGGAAGTGGAGAACCGGATCTACAAAGGTTGTAGCCTCTTTCTTTTAGTTAAAATGTTAACTAGTTTCACTTTTCGCCTAAACTCTAGTCAACGAATCCGTATTAGGGTTTCTCGGCACTTGAAAAAATTGAAATTGGCATGGTTGATGCCTTGTGAGACCTCATTAGCGTGCCTAGGAACCCTACACCATTATGTTTACACATATATCTGGCTTTAGCTACATGTTTACCTTTACTTGATGTTATTTAGAATTGGAGAAAATAGGAACCGCATGATATTTTATATTAACTTGTTGCAGTTAATTAGCGGCTTTTCCTTTATATGCTTACATTTCAGTTTTATGTTGCATATATGATATTCATGGATTTTCGCATTGAGATATGGATTTTTCATGATGTTTTCTGGATTTGGGGACCGTGGTAGTTTCATGAAATTATGCATTATTTGAAAAACCTGGTTTCTCTTGATATGATATTTCAGCATTCACCAATCGGTTCTGATATATATACTCCATGCGAGGAGCGTCGTGGGCCGTATGAGGGTACATGGTGGGGCCCGGAGGTACCCCGGGGCAAGAGTTGATGTCACATGCACATGAGCCTTGCAGGGGAACCATACCATCCGGTGACAGTACCAATGACTCGGCGGTTATCGTGGGGATACCGACGGGTGTCATGTGCGTATGGATACGTCGAGAGGCGAGGGTCAGATCAAGGCACTCGAGCTTTCGGTATAGCATATGATACGTACCCATCAGGGTGCCAGTCGTGGTGACAGCACCTGATAGATCAGCATTTTTGTGTCGATGCTTGACACATTGGTTTCATGATATTTTAATCTTAAGTATATATATATATATATATATATATATATATATATATATATATTAGTGGAGTGGGACGCTAATATATATATATATATACACACACACACACACATATCAATTTATATACATCATCATATTTATTCATGCAAATATACCTAGGATATAAGAGATTCACTTAATATTGGATTTAGGACATTTGAGATTACTTGATTTCGTACATAAAGGATATATGAGACTTACTTGATTTTATACATTCAGGATATATGAGATTTACTTGAAATTGTACATTCATGTTTTGTGAGACTTTTATGATATGAGAGCCAATTTGGGGGCTGATTTGAGGAATTGGGATTTGGATTTTCTTGATGGATTTTGATCCTACCGCGATGTCAGGATTCCGTGGAAATGACATGTTTCACCCCATACTCCACATTATTGTTTATGCGCTGCTTCATGCATTAGTGTACCTGCTAGAGTACTTTCCATGACTGTTGCATTTACATACCTTTATCCATATTATTGCTTCATGTATTAGTTGTACCTGTTAGTGTACCTTTCATGACTTTGCATTCATATGACCATTTATTGTTATTAATTGCATATGTTAGATTCGCGCTGTACGTGCATACTTGCGATTACCTGCATATGTTATTTACTATTCACGAGTTGGCTACTCACCCCCGTTGTGCCACAGTTGTTTTGCAGGTTGTTTCCCCAGAGTAGTCGAGGCAGGCTATTCATCTATCTATCATCTTTTGTTGCGGATACCGCATCGGCTCACAGTGTGCAGTTTTGCTTTAGGTGGGTTTTGTGGTTATTCGTGTTGTATTGTATATTCGTTGTATCCTTGTACTCTCCATCTACTACTTTCATGTTGACTTAGAGATTTTATGTGAGGACGATATTGTATGTTATTTTGAGACTTGGATGTCTTTTATGCAGTTTTACTTCTATCGTCTTTTATTTCTTCGCTACGGCGTCGTATATCTGTTGTGGTGGTTGTTTTCCGCCTTTGGGCGTGTTTTTGCTCCCGTTTGGGGATGCTTTACTTATATTTATGTTGTACACATTTTTGGGGATGGTTTTTATAAAGGAGGTGCTGCCAAAATTTTAAAGAAAATAAAGTTGGACTTTTAATGAATTTGGATTGAGATTTCAAAGGTTTTTAAAATTGTTCTTAACTCTTACTACTTTTGATGGTTTAGATTGCTGGGTTTTTGGCTTACTTAAATTGCGTTATGCCTGTAGACGTTGCGTAGTTTAAGGGCCATCACGTGCCATTTTCGGGTCGTGACACGCCTACCCAGGTACCAGTTGAAAAGAAAGCCGACGAGCAAGGTCATCTGGACCCCTACTGAGCCTATCCGTGACAATCTCCGTACAGTCCGGTCTCTTCATCTAAGAGTATCGCATACCGAGTCTAGGGGGTGGTAAACATCAGACCCCTACTGACCCGATAAGTCATGTCGATTTGGCTCAGGACCAATCCGAGAAATTACTGATCTAACCATCAGAAGTTCTCAACTGCCTTGGCCAAGGTCTTATGGTTCTAGCCAACCGAACACAGTGCGATATCGACTCCCAATACCAGGAGAGATGAATCCCTGACAATCACTCACTGCCTCTATATGGCTCGGGACTATACCCAACCAAAACCTATTTGCACGACTCAGTAGAGCCGTGGTAGGGTAGTGATCAAAGCACAATGGGAACTCACACGAGACAAATGATGACCTCAGGTCCTAAGACTAGTCTGTACTCATGTCACCTAAGAACCGCTATCTGACAATAGGTATAATACCATCTAAAGGTTCTCGGCGAGTCCGTCCAGTGTACTCACCCCCAGTGAGCACCTGTATACAATCTTAGGTGATCACACCAATGGTTGTGGGACCAACCACCGCCCCTCGTCGGGATCTAGAAACGTATACACAAGTCTACTCTGGAGTATCGATGCTCGATCCCGATACTCCTGCGACTTAGGACCTTTAAGGATGTGCTTATGGACTATCCAGCTCCCACAAGTATGATCGCCATCATAATGCTGGTAATCAAGAAAAATCCTTTGGGTTTTATCAACATGTAACCGCCATATGTTATATCGAGTATAACATCTGTACATATTAAGATAAAGTCAAACCATAATAGTATACTACTGTATCGAGTCTTTATCAATATGTGCAAGGAACAAAAAGCATTAATTGAAAGAAATACACATATCAAGATAAAGACAAATCAAATAATATACTATATACTGTAAGGTTTCCTAGCACGACAGCAAGGTTTCGGGAGGCATCGTCCATGCCGTTTTCAAAAAATTGCCATGCTAACGAACCCTAAATTTAGAATCTTTAACTATAGATTTAGACAATACCAAATGTAGACTACTTTATATCTAGAGAACAAGAATACAACCTTTGTAGATAGTCCTTCTCTTCACTTGCTCCGTGTAGTAGTCCCGCGACTCCACTAGGCTTCTCTTGAGACTTTGAACGAGCTTCCTCCGATGACCTTCGTGCCGAAGATGATCCACGCGATGTCCCTCCAATCTCAAGCTATCTTTACACTAAACTCTTTAGCGTATGAAACACGCTATACTTGATCGCTAGTCAAGTGTAGGATAATGAAGTAGGGGATGTTAAGAGCTCACTAGTTTGTGTTCAAGCTTCATGATTCACATCACATGTGAGGGTTGAAGCTTGAGCCATGACAAGAGGAGGAAGAAGAAGCTAGAGAAAAACCATGGGAGCAACTCAAGAATTTGGCTAAGTGTTGAGAATGAGCTAGAATGAATGGCAACCCTTGACCCCTCACTCATTCAAGCATGGAATTATGCAATATAAAATTACAACCATGCTTGAATAGTGAGTCAAGAAAAATAAACTAGAGTTAATCCCATGCTTGCAACCATGCTTCCACTTTCCACCTCATTTCTAATTTCACAAAATAGAAATTTAAATGCCATGCTTCATTATTATTATTATTATTATTATTTATATTATTATTATATATATTTAATGAAGAATAATTAGTGAGCCAATGATATTAGTTAATATATAATTATATCACATATAATTTATATCACATTATTAAATCAACACTTGATCTAATAATCCGGTTATATCATATATGACCGACTAATATCATTTATCTGTATATCACATTATCGAATCAACACTTGATTCGACAAACTGGTTATATCACATATAACCGAACCGATAACAGATGACTGTCAGATTACAATACGGTATCATATACTCGTATTTAATCAGGCCCACACACATATCACATATGTGTCCTACTTCGTTTCACTTGAACCAGGGAACTTCTGTGTGGGACTCTAAAAACTTGTCAATATGCCAGCAGTAGGTGATGATCACATCAGTCACCTACAAGCCGTCAGCGGTACTAGCTGGACGTAACGGCTACCCAGATATTGAGCGATATGAAGATCAACAAGCAAGACTGTCCATAGTCTCCATGAAGCCTATCAGTAACACTACCGTACAGTTCGGTCTCTTCGTCTGATATGTCGCATATCATGTCTAGGGGTGGAAATCGTCACACCCCAGTAACATGATAAGTTATGCCGATGTCTGGCCTATAACGGTTCGAGAAACTACTGATAACACTTATCAGTAAATCTCGGCAGCAGCCCTAGCCAGGGACTTCCAGTTATAGCCAATTGAGCATAGCACAACATCAACCCTCAATACCTGGAGAGAAGAAACCCCTCCTATCGCTCATTGCCTCCATGCGACTCGGGACTGTACCCAAAATCCACCTATTTTCATGTCTCCTTTGAGCGTGGTAGGGAAGAAATCAAAGCACAGTGGGAGCCGCACAAGACTCTATGACGATCTCGGTTCTACAGACTAACCTGTACCTGTGTTACCAGAGGACTGCTATCTGACGATAGGTATACTACCACATAGGAGTCCTCGGCGAGTCCTGTTCAGTGTACCTAGTCTCCACTGAGCACCTGTATACCATCTTTGATGTCAAACACCAATGGATGTGGGATCATCCATCGCCCATCATATGGATCAAGAAGCGTATACGCTAGTCTACTCTGGAATATGCCCTGTATCGATATTCCCTCGACTAGGAACAATTAAAGGATGTACTTGTGAACTACCCTGGCCCCACTAGTATGATCTCCATCATAGTTCTGGTAGTCAAGTACATATCCTAAGGGCTTTATCAACATGTGAGAGCAAGACAGTATAAATACCAGTCTACATGTTAAGATAAAGGTAACCAGATAGCATACTATCATGTCGAGCAAGAAAGTCCTCTCTATATATGTCCAAGCATCCATTATAATATACATCATATGTACAATAATAGCCTCTAGGGCATACATATTGTAGGGTTCCTATCGACGGCAGCAAGGTTTCGGGAGGCATCGTCCATGCCATTTTAAAAAATTGCCGTTAAAAGGAACTCTAAACATGATCGTTAACTAGGATACAATACGGAAAACATATATTAAACCATTTACTATCTAAGTGAAAAAGGAAATACAACCTTTGTAGATCGGTCCTTCACTTCATATGCTTCTTGTAGTAGTCCCTTCGCTGCGATCATCGAACTCCCGGACTCTTGCATTGCTTCGCGTGGAGAAATGAGCGATCTTACTTGAAGTCTTCGAGGCCGAAGATGATCTACGTCGAGGGAATACTAGCTCAAGCTTATACTTCACTAACTAAAGAATTAGTGAAGCAAACACCCTAAACTAAAGTGCTAGTCTAGTAGAAGATGACGAAATAGGAAGTGGGCTCACTTTAGAATTTCTTTTCTCGCTTTTCTTTCTCACTTAATCAAAACCCTAGCAAGCTGTTTTGAGCTTGAGGAAAAAGATAAACTAAAATGAGATGAGAATAATGATCAAGTGAGAGAGTGATCCATGGTGAGTGAGTATCATATACTAACTCGTGTAGAGACATAACCATGGCTAATTAAAATGGTTAGGTTAACAAATATCTAAAGTAAAAACAAAGTTAGTGGACTTTGTCAAAGCAAAACAAGCTTGTACAAGCTTCATGCTCTTTTCAAATATCCACCAATTTTGGAATTACCTTAAAAAATTAAAACCCACCATTATAAATAGAATAGTGTGTGTCTCATACACCCATGTATGATGTATCAACAACCATGATACAAAAAGAAAAACACAATTTAATATATATCACATATATATTAAAGTTGTGCACATGTGAGAAAAACAAATGCTTAAGTGAACCAATGTTAGTTAATTTAAATTAGTATATCATATATACAGTTATACACTAAATTATTAAATCAACACTTGACTTAATAATCCGGCTATATCTCATATAACCGACTAATATCCAATGTATCGACTTATCGAATCAACCCTTGATTCGATAACCCGGCTATATCACATATAACCGACCGATACAATAAGTCGCGAGAATAGAATACGGTATCACATACACGCATTATTCTTGGTCCCGCACATATCATATATGTGCTCCTATTTGGTTATGCCTGAGTCGGTAAAACCTCTATGTAGGACTCTAAAGACTCTTCAATACGCCGGCAGTAGGTGATGATCACATAAGCACCCACAAGCCGTCAGCGGTACTAGCTGGACGTATCGACTACCCGGGTATTGAGCGATCAGAAGATTAACAAGCAAGCCCGCTCCAACTCCTGCAAAATCCTG
This sequence comes from Agapanthus africanus, assembly GCA_030015575.1. Classification (NCBI taxonomy): domain Eukaryota; kingdom Viridiplantae; phylum Streptophyta; class Magnoliopsida; order Asparagales; family Amaryllidaceae; genus Agapanthus; species Agapanthus africanus. Next base: position 204,982,205 of record JASDDO010000031.1, on the reverse strand, counting down.
ACGGTAACACTTGTCGTACAGTCCGGTCTCCTCGTCTGATATGTCGCATATCAAGTCTAGGGGTGGTAAACGTCAGACCCCAATAACCGATAAGTCATGCCGATGTAAGGCTCATAACGGGTCGAGAAACTACCGGTAACACTTACCAGTAAATCTCTAAATTAGCCCTTGTAACGTTTTAAAAGTAATTAAATAAATAATTAAATGAATAAAAGTGTTTAAGTGAATTTTAGGATTTTCGGTAAAGTAAAATGTAATTTTCGTAAAACCAAACCGGGATTGTTTTTCATTATAATTTTTAAAATATCTATTTTAATTATGAAATTACTAGTAAATGGTGTTTATTTAGCCACTTATAAATTTTTAGTTTAATAAAATATTTTTCCTAAATTAATTATTTTAAATATTAACATAAGCTTTATTTTTACACTAAATTAGTGTAAATTACAAATTTAAATGGTTTTAATTTGTAAAAATGAACCATGGAATATTAGAATTTAGTGTGTATCATGCAAAATTTATTTGCAAATTTTTCCTTGTTTCTAGATCTTTCTTGAGTTATTTTAGAAAAGAATTAAAAGAAAATGAATAAAGCATGAAAAGACATTAAGATGATGACATTTTGGAGAAGTTTCTACACCATTTCTCATGTGTTTCTCCCTCTTCCCCTTATTGTGGACGGCCTCCCCATCACCATGGCTGCCCCCCCCCCATTTTCCACCTCATTTTTATTCAAAAATCATCAAAAATACATCAAAAATTCAATTAAAATTCCACAAAATCCTATATATTTTTCTACCCTTCTATTCTTGCTCATATTTACATGGATTTTGGAGTGGGATAGCATACATTTTGGAGGCTCATTTCTTGTTTGGATTTCATATTTTTGGAGGTATAATTTCTTTCTTTTGATTTATTGTTATTAGATGTTCAATTAAGCTTAATTAGATTTAATGAATTAATTCTATGTTTTTTTAAAAAATTCAAGTTAGGGTTTGTAAATTCAAGTTATGATTTTTGTTAGTTATTTAGGGTTATAATAGTTAGTTTAACACTTTTAGAATTGGAAAATATTGCATGGTTGTTGAATTGTAAATTTTTCATTGAAAATTGTTTAAATTAGGAATTTTTGCTAACTAGGTTTCTATAAAACCTAATTATTGGTGAAATAAATCTCAATTAATATTTGTAATACTATATTTTGGTCTTAATAAGAGTTTTAACTTGTTGGTGGAATGGAAAACTTAAATTGATTGCTAGTTTCTATGGATAATTGATAAATTGTGATAAAAATTGTTATTTTTGTAAACTAGATTTTAGAAATTCCTAAATAAATGAGATTAAAAATATAATTATGGTTTCATTATATCATTATCATCATGAATTGTGGTTTAAGTCACTAATTTATGCAAAATCATATTTTGTGGTGGAATTATTGTGTTTTGCTTGAAAAATGTTGAAAATTGTTAAAGGGTGCAAACTAGAAATTTCAAATCTATATAAATTTGTGTAATAAAAATATAGTAATAGTTTGTATAGTCTATTTATGCTATTTAATGAGTTTTATGACCATTGGTTTCATTTAAATGTCAAGTTTTGATGAAAAACGGTAAACTGGCATTTTCGGGTTTTACGAAACTAGACGGTTTGATAGATTTTAGGGTTTCGATGGATTTAATCATGTTTTATAGTATAAGTAATGTGTTTTAAAACTACAAGTTGTTTGTTGATGTTTATCTCGATCCATCGGAGTTTGTACGCCGATATCGAGCGGTATTTGGTTCTTTTGCGTGGACGGGACATAGGTTTTAACCTATGCTTATTCCTTGTATCGTTTGACTTTTGTATGTGATTCGGTTTACGATGTTATTTATATGTTTGCATTTAGGTACCCTTCAAGTGGACTACGGGCGATGAAGAGGAGGATCGCGACACCGTCGTCGGCAGACATGGACCAGGTGAGTAGATGTATATCTACGGAGGGAAGTCGGGTGGATGGCGTTTAGCACCCCCGCAACATAGAATAGGAATAGTACTTATTGACATTAGGAAACCAGATGTGACCCTAGATTCTTAATGAGTAGGACCCTAGTAATGACCCTAGGCTGGACTAGACCGATTTAGGAAAAGCATACCAGAGGATGAATACCTTGGAGGAGGTTCGTAGGTTTCAGATAGAAACACACACGCACACACTGGAACACGTCATGGTGTATACGTGCATGTGTATATATATATAGAACTAGGTATAGGTATATATATATATACAACACGTACATGGGATTCATTGATGCGATATGATATCTGAGGTATGATGAAACAGTATAACTGGGCTTGATGCCGTGATTCTTGACTATGCAGTCGTATTAAGTGTTAGCGGATCATTAGAGAATGAGATGATGAACAGGTATATATAAATTATAATGGGTAGTGATAATATTGAGATACATGGGACTCTAAAATAGTACCCGGACTGCAACTTGTGACTGATCACGATATGATATATGTACAACCTGATTACGACATTATATAGGTGTGACCTGATGCCGATATTATATAGGTGTGACCTGATGCCGATATCATATAGGTGTGACTTGATGACGACATGATTTCAGTATGACTTAATCACAATATGAAACATGTGACATAATATTTCTGAGGATAAACTAATGATGCATATTACGATGGCAATGATACATGATTGATGTATGGGATTACAGTTTAGCACCTTGATCATGAGATGTGTTGATGATGACATTATACGAATGATGAGGCACCTAGGAGATACTTGACCCGTACCCCGATATTGGGATGCCGTGCGATGGATTTTACCGTACGAGGCATGGATATGATGATTGATCCGCACTCTTGATTCGAGGAAGCCGTACTACGTATATGACGCTATTGAGGCTGGATCGCCGACTATTAGGGATATTGATTCAGACCTTAGGTAGACTCTTATTTCTATTGACTAGTTCTTAGGTTTAGTTTTCCTTAGGAGGTTAGATGGACACTAGGTTAGGTTCGAGTCATATAGTGGTAGTAGTATTAGTATATTAAATGAGTAGGTAATATACATTCGTATTTACTTTCGCATTGTATCATAATGTTGCATGTTCATGCATATGTTGCTATAAACAGTATAAACCTTACCTGTTAGGACACCAGCACCATTACCGATGATGCGCATATTCCACGCACACTTATTTGCCGGCTCACACACATCATCATCGGTAATTGCTATGTCACGTACACTTTAGATCATATTATCTTTTATTGATAAAATCAGTTAACAACTAAACCGATATAATATTGTGATTACTCTCTGATGTTAGTATAGACATGATATTCATTACTTAGACATTCCTGCATTCATATTTTCATGTTATCGCACAGTATTATGAGCATATGCCGACATTTATCATATACTACTCATGGTTTTGAGATTTGGATTTCTGTGAGATTTCTGGATTTTTGGGGAAAACCGCAAGAATATATATAAAAACTTCTCTCTCTCTCCTCCTCTCTTTTTAAAAATAAGATGCGGTTTTCTCGTGATGTATGTGTCGTCCACCATGAGATTTCGTGTTTTCTGATGGATTTCGAGACCCGATTCGAGGAGTGGATGAACCGTCTCGGGTACATGGTGGGCCCGGTATGGTACCCCGGGGCAAGAAGATCGAGTTGTAGACGATGAGCCTGGCAGGGGAAGGCTACCTACCGGTGATGTCTGGAGCGGCGGATATCCGGAGGATACCGACCGTTGTCGTGAGATTTGATGATATGGGCCGATCCGGACTGACGGAGCCCGAGATATTGAGACTATGAGACTTGAGATTTACATGTTTGTGTCGATGCTTGACACGGATTTCTATGGATTTCATTGTTGAGATTTCAGATTCTTATACACATTTTACTGCGATAACAGCTAAAAGATTTCTTATACAGACATATCTGGATTTCAGGATTCGGTTATTTTACATTCATGGTGCATGCATATCCATTCATATGACATAGTACTATATGAGGCACTGACACGAGCACGGGGTATTTGCTTTTACACGTAGTAGTACCCTGCTATTACTAGGTGATTGGGACTTAGTGGTGTATTACTATGACCTAGGATAGCGTCGTGCATTCGATTTCTTTTCGTAGATGTCTTCTACTCACGAGTTGGCAACTCACCCCCGTTGTGCCAAATTTTATTACAGGTTCGATGTACAGGTTTTCTTGGCAGATTGCTGGTACATGATTTCCTTCCGGGTGATTTGCACGGTAGGTTGGTTCACTTGTATCTGAACCACCATTGTATCTGTATTATTTCATTTGTATCTAGAAAGCTCCATCAACCATACTTGTATTAATTGATAAGTTTATTGGACCAGTCTTTTATTTCGACCTTAGAGTCGCGCATGTATTATTATGATTTGGTGGATTTGTTTTCTTTTGAGTTTTGAGCCACGCCCTTTGGCGTTGTATATTATTGTGCTTGTTGTGGTTGTTTCCGCCTGTTGGCGTTGAGCTAGCTCCCGTTTGGGGATGCTTTTTATTGTTTATGCATATTATACCTGTTGTAGCCCGTTTGGGGGCCAGTTTTTACAGAGGAGACTCTGCTGAAATTTTTGGAAAAACTTGATGTTGCTTTTAAACTTGTATTCTACATGTTTTCTTCTTCTTCTTCTTCTTCTTTTATGGTTTAGATTTCTGGGCTTCGGTTTACTTAGGTTACGTTGCGCCTCTAGACGTTTCGTAATCTAAGTGCCGGTCACGTTCCGTACTTTCGGGTCGTGACAAAGTTGGTATCAGAGCGCTAGGTTTAACCTTGTATAAGTCTAGGTGACCCTTGGTTGATGGAGTAGGCGATTTAGGTAGAGTAACGTACCGTGGGTATGGTCCGCGGCATACTTACGATACGCTACTCTGTTTAAGGAGCCTTAGGATGTACATTTGTTTGCACCGTATTTCATTCGTTCCGTTGATCTATCTTCGTCGATGTCGGAGGGTGGTTTTTTGTTACCACGGGCGCACTGGCAGAGGGAGCTACGACTCGAATGTGATAACCATTAGGGTATTGGTTATCCTTGAGTATTGAAGCATTGTTTAGCGTGCGGACGAAGGGTATTCACATGCCGTCCGGATGAAGTTAAAAGGTTCGAACGATTATCAGGAAACCATTTTCCTAAGTTTAAAGTATTCGGAAGAACATGCAGGTATTTCGATGGACCCTCTAGAAGAATGAAACCCTAACTCGACATAATGACCACGAGAACGCCCTTGAACCTTAGGGTTTACGGCAGTTCCGCGGTGCCATTAGTGAGACTTGGGTTTGCCCTTCTACGGCTGGATCATCGATTCTGGGGTTTGTACCGGATATTTTTAAGCTGTACTTGAGCGTTGAACTCTCGGGGAATTATGGGATTTTGATGGATCGATCGAAAAGTTTAATGTAGTCCGGATATCAGGTGAAGGGATCGATTACATGGGAGACTCTAGATATGAGTGTTGCCGTTGGTAGCGCAGTCTGCATAGCTACGAAGAGACGAGTTCGAAGCAATCGACATCAGAGGAAAGGGGCGCGCATTGACGATAGTGTTTACGATTGTGATTTAGTGATTTGAATTTCATATTTTCATTGATTGGATTTTAGTATTTTGTTGATTTTGTGCTACGATTGGTATTTCATGTGTGTACCTTCATTCTATTTGTGTTTCATATATCAGTTGTATTGATGTTGTTGAGTACACACCCAGTACACTTGATTTGGTTTTACATATTTTGAGATTTTGAGTTGATTTCGTGTATAGGGGTTACACATGATTTTGACATATGTTTTGACCTAGTTTTCGTGCATTTCTGTACTGTGATTTCGATTTTGATGTTCGATGTATGTTTTCGTGCACCATGTGCACCTGATTAGGATTCTTGCGCATACTTGGCGCACTTGATACGATTTTGTACACACCAAATGCACTAAATCGGGGTTTTGTGCAGATTAGATGCACCTGATATTGAGTCGTGCACGCCCGTTGCACATGACAGATGTTTTTGGTGCACACCTGTTGCACTTAGTTTTGTTTTATGAGTATTCGTGGTATTTGTATTTGGTTTCGATTTCAGTGCGCATCGGACGCACATGATATTTTTACGATGTGATTAGGATTGATTTCAGTTTGAGCAGTATGTTTTCATAACCATTACTATTTGATTTAGTAACCAGGCGGGACGTGTATGTTAAATAAAGGATATATATATATATAGCTATTTTTTTTAAAATAAACGTCCGCTACTTATGCCGTGACACGTGCATCACACGGCGATTTTCAAAAAGGGTTTTTGCATATTTCCTTATTCAGATATTTGAACGGCTTTACTATGATGCACACTATATATAAGTTATAGATTGAGGTATATTAAGATGGTTTTCATATTGGGTTTTGATATTTTATTCTCGCCATAACTCTGATGATTGCATTATGCTTGACGGAGTTGATTTTTATTATGTATTGATAATTTCGGAGCCCCGACGATTTGAGTGTTTGCTAAACGTTTTAGTGTTTGGAGGGGGAGTTTTAATTTAAATTCGGGAACCGAATTTCTTAAAGGGGGGAAGATTGTAACGTTTTAAAAGTAATTAAATAAATAATTAAATGAATAAAAGTGTTTAAGTGAATTTTAGGATTTTCGGTAAAGTAAAATGTAATTTTCGTAAAACCAAACCGGGATTGTTTTTCATTATAATTTTTAAAATATCTATTTTAATTATGAAATTACTACTAAATGGTGTTTATTTAGCCACTTATAAATTTTTAGTTTAATAAAATATTTTTCCTAAATTAATTATTTTAAATATTAACATAAGCTTTATTTTTACACTAAATTAGTGTAAATTACAAATTTAAATGGTTTTAATTTGTAAAAATGAACCATGGTATATTAGAATTTAGTGTGTATCATGCAAAATTTATTTGCAAATTTTTCCTTGTTTCTAGATCTTTCTTGAGTTATTTTAGAAAAGAATTAAAAGAAAATGAATAAAGCATGAAAAGACATTAAGATGATGACATTTTGGAGAAGTTTCTACACCATTTCTCATGTGTTTCTCCCTCTTCCCCTTATTGTGGCCGGCCTCCCCATCACCATGGCTGCCCCCCCCCCCCATTTTCCACCTCATTTTTATTCAAAAATCATCAAAAATACATCAAAAATTCAATTAAAATTCCACAAAATCCTATATATTTTTCTACCCTTCTATTCTTGCTCATATTTACATGGATTTTGGAGTGGGATAGCATACATTTTGGAGGCTCATTTCTTGTTTGGATTTCATATTTTTGGATGTATAATTTCTTTCTTTTGATTTATTGTTATTAGATGTTCAATTAAGCTTAATTAGATTTAATGAATTAATTCTATGTTTTTTTAAAAAATTCAAGTTAGGGTTTGTAAATTCAAGTTATGATTTTTGTTAATTATTTAGGGTTATAATAGTTAGTTTAACACTTTTAGAATTGGAAAATATTGCACGGTTGTTGAATTGTAAATTTTTCATTGAAAATTGTTTAAATTAGGAATTTTTGCTAACTAGGTTTCTATAAAACCTAATTATTGGTGAAATAAATCTCAATTAATATTTGTAATACTATATTTTGGTCTTAATAAGAGTTTTAACTTGTTGGTGGAATGGAAAACTTAAATTGATTGCTAGTTTCTATGGATAATTGATAAATTGTGATAAAAATTGTTATTTTTGTAAACTAGATTTTAGAAATTCCTAAATAAATGAGATTAAAAATATAATTATGGTTTCATTATATCATTATCATCATGAATTGTGGTTTAAGTCACTAATTTATCCAAAATCATGTTTTGTGGTGGAATTGTTGTGTTTTGCTTGAAAAATGTTGAAAATTGTTAAACGGTGCAAACTAGAAATTTCAAATCTATATAAATTTGTGTAATAAAAATATAGTAATAGTTTGTATAGTCTAGTTATGCTATTTAATGAGTTTTATGACCATTGGTTTCATTTAAATGTCAAGTTTTGATGAAAAACGGTAAACTGGCATTTTCGGGTTTTACGAAATTAGACGGTTTGATAGATTTTAGGGTTTCGATGGATTTAATCATGTTTTATAGTATAAGTAATGTGTTTTAAAACTACAAGTTGTTTGTTGATGTTTATCTCGATCCATCGGAGTTTGTACGCCGATATCGAGCGGTATTTGGTTCTTTTGCGTGGACGGGACATAGGTTTTAACCTATGCTTATTCCTTGTATCGTTTGACTTTTGTATGTGATTCGGTTTACGATGTTATTTATATGTTTGCGTTTAGGTACCCTTCAAGTGGACTACGGGCGATGAAGAGGAGGATCGCGACACCGTCGTCGGCAGACATGGACCAGGTGAGTAGATGTATATCTACGGGGGGAAGTCGGGTGGATGGCGTTTAGCACCCCCGCAACATAGAATAGGAATAGTACTTATTGACATTAGGAAACCAGATGTGACCCTAGATTCTTAATGAGTAGGACCCTAGTAATGACCCTAGGCTGGACTAGACCGATTTAGGAAAAGCATACCAGAGGATGAATACCTTGGAGGAGGTTCGTAGGTTTCAGATAGAAACACACACGCACACACTGGAACACGTCATGGTGTATACGTGCATGTGTATATATATATAGAACTAGGTATAGGTATATATATATACAACACGTACATGGGATTCATTGATACGATATGATATCTGAGGTACGATGAAACAGTATAACTGGGCTTGATGCCGTGATTCTTGACTATGCAGTCGTATTAAGTGTTAGCGGATCATTAGAGAATGAGATGATGAACAGGTATATATAAATTATAATGGGTAGTGATAATATTGAGATACATGGGACTCTAAAATAGTACCCGGACTGCAACTTGTGACTGATCACGATATGATATATGTACAACCTGATTACGACATTATATAGGTGTGACCTGATGCCGATATTATATAGGTGTGACCTGATGCCGATATCATATAGGTGTGACTTGATGACGACATGATTTCAGTATGACTTAATCACAATATGAAACATGTGACATAATATTTCTGAGGATAAACTAATGATGCATATTACGATGGCAATGATACATGATTGATGTATGGGATTACAGTTTAGCACCTTGATCATGAGATGTGTTGATGATGACATTATACGAATGATGAGGCACCTAGGAGATACTTGACCCGTACCCCGATATTAGGATGCCGTGCGATGGATTTTACCGTACGAGGCATGGATATGATGATTGATCCGCACTCTTGATTCGAGGAAGCCGTACTACGTATGTGACGCTATTGAGGCTGGATCGCCGACTATTAGGGATATTGATTCAGATCTTAGGTAGACTCTTATTTCTATTGACTAGTTCTTAGGTTTAGTTTTCCTTAGGAGGTTAGATGGACACTAGGTTAGGTTCGAGTCATATAGTGGTAGTAGTATTAGTATATTAAATGAGTAGGTAATATACATTCGTATTTACTTTCGCATTGTATCATAATGTTGCATGTTCATGCATATGTTGCTATAAACAGTATAAACCTTACCTGTTAGGACACCAGCACCATTACCGATGATGCGCATATTCCACGCACACTTATTTGCCGGCTCACACACATCATCATCGGTAATTGCTATGTCACGTACACTTTAGATCATATTATCTTTTATTGATAAAATCAGTTAACAACTAAACCGATATAATATTGTGATTACTCTCTGATGTTAGTATAGACATGATATTCATTACTTAGACATTCCTGCATTCATATTTTCATGTTATCGCACAGTATTATGAGCATATGCCGACATTTATCATATACTACTCATGGTTTTGAGATTTGGATTTCTGTGAGATTTCTGGATTTTTGGGGAAAACCGCAAGAATATATATAAAAACTTCTCTCTCTCTCCTCCTCTCTTTTTAAAAATAAGATGCGGTTTTCTCGTGATGTATGTGTCGTCCACCATGAGATTTCGTGTTTTCTGATGGATTTCGAGACCCGATTCGAGGAGTGGATGAACCGTCTCGGGTACATGGTGGGCCCGGTATGGTACCCCGGGGCAAGAAGATCGAGTTGTAGACGATGAGCCTGGCAGGGGAAGGCTACCTACCGGTGATGTCTGGAGCGGCGGATATCCGGAGGATACCGACCGTTGTCGTGAGATTTGATGATATGGGCCGATCCGGACTGACGGAGCCCGAGATATTGAGACTATGAGACTTGAGATTTACATGTTTGTGTCGATGCTTGACACGGATTTCTATGGATTTCATTGTTGAGATTTCAGATTCTTATACACATTTTACTGCGATAACAGCTAAAAGATTTCTTATACAGACATATCTGGATTTCAGGATTCGGTTATTTTACATTCATGGTGCATGCATATCCATTCATATGACATAGTACTATATGAGGCACTGACACGAGCACGGGGTATTTGATTTACACGTAGTAGTACCCTGCTATTACTAGGTGATTGGGACTTAGTGGTGTATTACTATGACCTAGGATAGCGTCGTGCATTCGATTTCTTTTCGTAGATGTCTTCTACTCACGAGTTGGCAACTCACCCCCGTTATGCCAAATTTTATTACAGGTTCGATGTACAGGTTTTCTTGGCAGATTGCTGGCACATGATTTCCTTCCGGGTGATTTGCACGGTAGGTTGGTTCACTTGTATCTGAACCACCATTGTATCTGTATTATTTCATTTGTATCTAGAAAGCTCCATCAACCATACTTGTATTAATTGATAAGTTTATTGGACGAGTCTTTTATTTCGACCTTAGAGTCGCGCATGTATTATTCTGATTTGGTGGATTTGTTTTCTTTTGAGTTTTGAGCCACGCCCTTTGGCGTTGTATATTATTGTGCTTGTTGTGGTTGTTTCCGCCTGTTGGCGTTGAGCTAGCTCCCGTTTGGGGATGCTTTTTATTGTTTATGCATATTATACCTGTTGTAGCCCGTTTGGGGGCCAGTTTTTACAGAGGAGACTCTGCTGAAATTTTTGGAAAAACTTGATGTTGCTTTTAAACTTGTATTCTACATGTTTTCTTCTTCTTCTTTTATGGTTTAGATTTCTGGGCTTCGGTTTACTTAGGTTACGTTGCGCCTCTAGACGTTTCGTAATCTAAGTGCCGGTCACGTTCCGTACTTTCGGGTCGTGACAGCCCTGGCTAGGGACTTCCCTGTTATGGCCAATCGAGCATAGTGCAACATCAACCCCCAATACCGAGAAACAAAACCCCTCCTATCGCTCATTGCCTCCATGTGACTCGGGACTATACCCAAAAACTACCGTTTTGCATACCCTCTTGGACGTGGTAAGGTGGAAATCAAAGAACAGTAGGAATCACACAAGACTCTATGACGATCTCAGTTCTACAGACTAACCTGTACATGTGTCACCAGAGAACTGCCATCTGACGTTAGGTATAATACCATCTGGGAGTTCTCGGCGAGTCTGTCCAGTGTACCCAGTCTCCACTGAGCACACGTATACCATCTCTGATGTCAAACACCAATGGATATGGGATCATCCATCGCCCATCTCATGGGTCGAGAAGCGTATACGCTAGTCTACTCTGGTATATCGATGCCATGTCTCGATACACCCACGACTAGGAACGTTAAAGGATGAACTTATGGACTACCATGGCCCCACTAGTATGATCTGCATCATAGTCCTGGTAGTCAAATACACATCCTAAGGGCTTTACCAACATGTAACCATAAGACAGTATCAAGAGAATAGTATACATGTTAAGATAAAGAGCAACCAAATAGCTTACTATCATGTTGAGCAAGAAAGTCCTCTCTATATATGTCCAAGCATCCAATATAATATACAACATATGTACAATACTGGCCTCTAGGGCATACATACAACTAACAATCTCCCACTTGCACTAGGGCCAGCTGCTGTAGTATCGCATACCGAGCATCCCGAAGAGTCTCCCGAGCTGTATCTAGGGAATGGCCTTCGTGAGTGGATCCGCTGTGTTATTCTTCGTGTCAACTCTCCTGGCCTCGATCTCCCGGCGATCAACTATCTCCCGGATCAGGTGATACCGCCTCAGAATATGCCTGGATCGCTCATGGGACCTGGGTTCCTTGGCGAAAGTCACCGCTCCATTGTTATCACAATACAAAGGTATTGGATCCTTATTGGATGGAACCACTCCAAGTTCAGTTATGAACTTCTTGATCCAGACAGCCTCTTTGGCAGCATCGTTGGCAGCGATGTATTCAGCCTCCATCGTCGAGTCTGCCACGGTTTCCTGCTTGGAACTCTTCCAGCATACCGCCCCTCCGTAGAGGGTAAAGACAAATCCCGAGTGCGACTTAGAGTCGTCCTTATCACTCTGGAAGCTCGAATCGGTAAAGGACTCCACTTGGAGTTCTCCGTTACCATACACCAAGAGCATCTCTTTAGTCCTTCGTAAGTACTTGAGAATGCTCTTCACAGCTGTCCAGTGACTCTCTCCAGGATCTGCTTGATACCTACTCACTACACTTAGTGAGTGTGCTACATCGGGTCTGGTACATAGCATCGCGTACATGATAGAGCCTACTGCCGAAACATAGGGTATCCCTTGCATGCGAGCTCTCTCCAAATCGGTCTTGGGAGACATCTCTTTGGAGAGAGTGAGCCCAGAGATCATAGGTAAAAACCCACGTTTGGATTCTTCCATACTAAACCGCTTTAGTATGGTATCAATGTACTTGGATTGGGAAAATCCCAGTATCCGTTTAGATCTATCTCTATAGATCTTAATCCCCAAGATGTAGGAGGCATCCCCTAGATCTTTCATTGAGAATCGTTGTGATAAGAAAAGCTTGACCGATTGCAGCATAGGAATGGCATTTCCTATCAAGAGTATGTCATCCACGTACAATACGAGGAATACAACCTTACTCTCTGCTACCTTCTTGTATATACAAGGTTCATCTACTTTTTTGACGAAATCAAACTCATTGATAACGACATCAAAGCAGATGTTCCAACTCCGTGATGCTTGCTTTAACCCGTAAATGGATTTAAGCAGCTTGCACACCTTTCCGCTGCTCCCACTGTCTACGAAGCCCTCTGGCTGAGTCATGTACACACACTCTTCCAAATCGCCATTTAGAAAGGTGGTCTTAACATCCATTTGCCAGATTTCGTCGCCATGATATGCAGCGATGGCAAGCATGATCTGGATGGATTTAAGCATATCCATTGGAGAAAAGGTTACGACATAATCGACACCTGGTCGTTGACAAAAACCTTTGCAACAAGTCTAGCTTTGAAAGTCTCCACTTTCCCATCTACACCAAGTTTCTTCTTGAAGATCAACTTGCTCCTAATGGGTTTTACCCCTTCAGGAGCATCTTCCAAAGTCCATACTTTGTTGGTGTACATGGATTCCATCTCGGACCGCATTGCATCCAGCCATTTCACTGAGTCACCACTCTTGATGGCCTGCTCGAAGCTAGTTGGGTCATCATCCTCCATGATGCAATCCTCGCTCCCACTATCCATGAGAAAACTGTAGTATCTCTCAGGTGGGTAGGAACCCTACTAGATCGGCGGAGTGGCTGGGGTTCATCGGGAACTACTGAATCCTCTGGTTCCACAAAATCTTCTGTTGTGGTTTGTACAGCTTGAACCTCTTCCAGTTCTACCTCAGAGCCACTAATCTCTTTTGCAAGAAATTCCTTTTCTAAAAAGGTGGCGTGTTGAGAAACAAACACCCTTTGTTCCTCACTGTGGTAGAATATATACCCTCCCGAATGCTTGGGATATCCAACAAACTTACACAAAACAGACCTTGCCTCGAGTTTGTCCGGTTTTTGTCTTTTGACATAGGCCGGGCAACCCCATATCTTAATAAAATTAAGATATGGTCTCTTCCCCTCCCATATCTCATATGGGGTGGTAAGCACGGATTTAGTAGGAACTCTATTCAGTAGGTATGCCGCTGTCTCCAGTGCATACCCCTAGAAGGAAATAGGTAACTCAGCTATGCTCATCAGAGCGCACCATATCTAATAGGGTGCGGTTCCTCCATTCCGATACACCGTTGTGCTGTGGTGTATATGGAGAAGTTAGCTGAGAGAGAATCCCTTTCTCTTTTAGGAAGTCCAGGAATTCATTGCTCAAGTATTCACCTCCTCGATCAGATCGAAGGATTTTAATACTTTTCCCGGTTTGGTTCTCGACTTCTTGTTTATATTCTCTAAATTTCTCAAAAGCTTCTGATTTGTGTTTCATCAGGAACACATATCCGAATCTAGAGAGATCGTCAGTGAATATAATGAAGTCCGCAGAACCATCCGTGGCATGTGTAGACATGGGACCGCATACATCACTATGTATCAATCCCAAGAGTTCAGTAACTCTTTCTCCATGTCCCGTAAATGGAGTTTTGGTCATCTTGCCTTTGAGACATGACTGGCAAGTGTCATAAGATGAAAATCCAAACGGATTCAAGTATCCATCCTTATCTAACTTAGCTAGCCGTGTCGCATTGATGTTGAAGGGTTACACTAGCGCCCCGGCCAACTTCCGTGGCCAAATGCGGAACAAAAATTTCGTAGCGATAACGAACTTGGCGCTAACATAAACCCTAACCGGATCTTTACCATAAACCTAGTTAGCACTTAATAGAGTTCTATCTACTATGATAGAAGTTATACCTAAATAAACCAAGTCCTTCGGGTCTTCGATCCTCTCCTTAAGCTCCTCGATGGTAGTATGGATCGCGCTTGAAACCCGGCCTCCTTGAGTCGAAGATGATCCACCAGAGAGTCTATAGTCCAAGCCCCACCTTAAGAACCGAGGTAACTAGGGCAACAAGTATGCTAAGCTTGATGTCCTAGGTGATGTAGAGTATTGTGATGGATTTGTTTGTCTATTTAGATTCTATTTTTCTCAACACATGAGAGCTATAGAAATTTCTAGTGAGGAGGAAGAAGAAGAACCATGGGAGCTCTCTTTTGATGAGAAAGAATAAGAATGAGATAATGATCCATAAGCAAAATAATTACCAACCTTTTGTCATGATAAATTATGATGGCAACCCTTGATTTGACCATTATCATGTCAAGTTAAATCCAAATCCAAAGAAGCATCTAGTACTCACAAAAATATCTAAGTCAACAATGGTCAACTTGGTCAAAAGGTCAACATGGTCAAATGGTCAAAGCAATTAGCCATAACACAATTATCATTAAAAAGATTAGTAAATATTTTCTTCCACCTCATAATGGTTTTGACCAAGTCAATGGTCAAAACCCTAATGAGGCACCTCCTTCTTCGCTCCTCACAACCGTGCATACATACCCGCATCCGCATTCCGTAGAATACGAATGCACAGAAGACAAAACTAATCCATCCATACAATACTAGGATCCGGCATAAACTAAAGCCCACTAGTATTGTCTGCCCGAACATCATACGCACACAAGTGCACGTAAGTGATCGCAACCCTGTCATAAAACCATACGGCCTCTACACCTTTTGCCCAGTGCAGGGAAACTCTCTGTGTGGGACTCTAAAGACTCGGCACTACGTTGGTAGTGGGTTTAACCACAGACCGCAAGCGGCACTAGCTGTACGTAATGGTCCCCAGGTAGATGTCGACAAGAAGGCTGACGAGGTAAACTCTATCCGAACTCCTACTGAGCTTGAATGTGACAATCTCCGTACAGTCTGGTCTGTTCGTCTATGAGTATCGCATGTCGGGCGTAGGGGCGGTAAACGTCAGACCCCTAACAGCGGTACAATTCGTGTCGGAGTGTAGCTCAGAACACCCTGAGAAACTACTGGAAAACACTACCAGTAAATCTCGCTTGCCCTGGCCAGGGACGACTATGTGTAATGGCTCTCCTAGACACAGCACTATATCAACCCCCAATACCGGGAGAGACGAATCCTGTCTAACCGTCACTACCTCCAAGTGCTTCGGGACTGCACCCAACTACTACCTGTTTGCGTGACTCAATAGAGTCGTGGTAGTGGGAACATACTTGAAGCGAAGTGGCAGTGTCAAGTCAACGGACTAAGCTGTACTCATGTAACCTGGGAACTGTTAACTGACGATAGGTATAATACCAACCAACAGTTCTTGATGAGTCATATCCAGTGTACTCATAACCTAATGAGCACCTACATACTATCTCCAGTACCACGTACTGATGGCTGTGGGACAGACCATCTCCCCAGCTGGGACGAGAAGCGTACACACTAGTCTACTCTGGAGTATCGATGCCCTGTCTCGATAATCCTATGATTAGGGACCTGAATAAGGATGTGCTTATAGACTACCCAGCCCCCACTAGTGTGATCGCCATAACAACGCCGGTAGTCAAGCAAAGATCCTAAGGGCTCCATCAATATGTATTAGCGATATGTTAAAAGAAACATATACATATATTAAGATAGAAACAAACCAAGTAGCATACTACTATATTGAGCAAGACTGTCGTAAACCCGTATATATATCCCAAGCTTCCGAAATGTATCATACAAACTAGTACTATACAATAATGGCCTCTAGGGCATAATTGGTGTACCGCATACCCAACGTCCGCACTAAGGCCAGCTGCTGGCGTACCGCATACCCAATAGCTCAAAAAGTCGCTCGAACTGTGTTTGAGGGAGGGCCTTTGTGAATGGATCCACCGTGTTGTCTTTAGTGTCCACTCTCCGTACCTCGATCTCCTGGCGATCAATAATCTCCCTGATCAGGTGATACCGCCTTAAGATGTGTCTGGACTTCTGATGGGACCTTGGTTCCTTCGCTAAAGCTATAGCCCCATTGTTATTGCAATACAAAGGTATTGGGTTAACAATGGACGGAACCATATGAAGTTCACTAATGAACTTCTTCATCCAGACCGCCTCTTTTGCGGCATCGCTTGCAGCAATGTATTCAGCTTCCATCGTCGAGTCTTCGACGGTATCCTGTTTGGAACTCCTCTAACATACCGCCCCTCTGTTGAGGGTAAACACAAAACCCGAGACAGACTTGTTGTCGTCCTTGTCACTCTAGAAGCTTGAATCGGTATAGGACTCGACCCTGAGGTTTCCATTACCGTAAACCAGGAACATCTCCTTATTCCTTCATAGGTACTTGAGAATGTTCTTCACTGCTGTCCAGTGGTTCTCACCTGGGTCTGACTGATACCGGCTCACCACGCTTAGTGCGTAAGCTACATATGGTCTTGTACATAGCATCGCATACATTATAGATCCTACCGCCGAAGCGTAGGGTATAATGCTCATGCGAACCCTCTCCTCGTCAGTCTTGGGAGATATTTTCTTGGAGAGGGTGATTCCGTGCAATGTTGGTATATTACCGCGTTTGGAATCTTCCACACTAAATCTCTTTAGTATGGTCTCTATGTACCTGGACTGCGAAAGTCCCAGTAATCCCTTGGATCTATCTCTGTAGATTTTGATCCCCAGTATGCATGTGGAATCACCTAGGTCCTTCATGGAGAACCGTTGTAACAAGAATAGCTTGACCGATTGTAGCATAGGAATGTCATTTCCTATCAAAAGAATATCGTCCACGTACAAGACTAGGAATACGACAATTCGTCCTACAATCTTCTTATAAATACAAGGCTCATCCTCGTGCTTGATGAAGTCAAATTCCTTTATTGCTTCATCAAAACAGATGTTCCAGCTCCGCGATGCCTGCTTTAATCCATAAATGGATTTAAGAAACTTGCACACATTCCCGCTGCTCCCACTGTCTACAAAACCTTCAGGCTGATCCATATAAACGCACTCTTCCAAACTGCCGTTTAGAAAAGTCGTTTTTACGTCCATCTGCCATATTTCATAGTAATGGAAGGCAGCAATGGCAAGTAGGATCCGGATGGATTTGAGCATAGCTACTGGAGAAAAAGTTTCGTCATAGTCCACACCAGGCCTTTGATGAAAACCTTTTGCAACGAGTGTAGCCTTATAGGTTTCCACCTGCCCATCTACACCAAGTTTCCTTTTGTAGATCCATTTGCATCTAACGGGTTTTACCCCAGGTGGAGCAATATCCAAGGTCCACACTTTATTAGTGTACATGGATTCCATTTTGGATCGCATAGCATCTAGCCACTTATCAGAGTCCCTACTGATAATGGCCTGCCTGAAACTGGTAGGATCATCTTCTTCCAAGATGCAATCCTCTCGATCCCCGTCTATGAGAAAACCATAGTATCTCTCGGGCGGATAAGAAATCCTACCAGATCTGCGGAGTGGCTGAGGTTCGTCTGGGATTACTGAATCTAGTGGTTCCTCCAAATCTTCAGTTACATTTTATGGTTCATGGATCTCTCCCAGTTCTACCGTACTCCCACTGGTTTCTTTTGCAAGAAACTCCCTTTCTAAAACGGTAGCATGGTGAGATACAAACACCTTCTATTCCTCAGTGTGGTAGAACAGATATCCTAGTGAATCCTTAGGATATCCCACAAATTTACATAGAACTGACCGTGCCTCTAGCTTGTCCGGTTTCTGTGTTTTCACATAGGTCGGACAACCCCATATCTTAAATCGCTTAAGATATGGATTTCGTCCACTCCATACTTCATATGGAGTCTTAGGCACAGATTTGGATGGAACGTAGTTCAGTAAGTATGCAGCTGTTTGAAGTGCATATCCCCAAAATGAAAGAGGCAACTCAGTGTCACTGATCATGGAGCGAACCATATCTAATAGGGTACGATTCCTCCGCTCCGATACACCGTTGTGCTGTGGTGTATAAGGAGGAGTAAGCTGAGAGAGAATTCCATTCTCTTTTAAGTAATCTAGGAATTCCGTGCTTAAGTACTCCCCACCCCTATCAGACCGGAGGATCTTGATACTTTTGCCAGTCTGGTTTTCTACTTCGTTTCTGAATTCTTTGAATTTCTCAAAAGCTTCAGATTTGTGTTTCATAAGATACACATATCCGAATTTAGAGAGATTTTCAGTGAATGTGATGAAGTATGAGAACCTTCCCCTTGCATGTATAGACATCGGACCACACACATCACTGTGTAAGAGTCCCAAGAGCTCTACTGCTCTTTCTCCATGTCCGGTGAACAGAGATTTGGTCATCTTTCGTTTGAGACAAGACTGACAAGTTTCATAAGATGAAAATTCGAACGTATTCAAGAGTCCATCTTTATGTAACTTACTTAATCTTTTCTTTCCGATATGACCAAGTCTACAATGCCACAAGTAGGATTCGTTCGTATCTGAACTCTTCCTCTTGCGTGTGTTTTGTACATTAAGAACTGCATTCTGATTTAGAACATAGATACCATTACACAGTGTACCTTCTGCAACCAGTACCTTATCAAGGTAAATGTTCATGATATTTCTATCAAGAACAAAATTATATCCATCTTTATTAAGTAAAGAAACTGATATGATGTTGCAAACCATGGAAGGTACATAGTAGCAATTGTTCAAAATCATAGTATTGCCATATGGCAATACTAGGTGATATTCACCGACGGCTGCAGCATTAACTTGTGCTCCGTTCCCTACCCTGAGGGAAATATCACCAGGTCCAACTATCCTACTTTTTCTCAGTCCCTACAATAAATTACAGATATGAGATCCTGATCCGGTATCTAGTACCCAGGAGGTAGGACTCACCGAAAAGCAGTTTTCAACTACAAGAACACCTGAAGAAGATTCAATAGTATGCTTCTTCTTCACTTGGGTCTCCTTGGAATCCATACAATCCTCTTTCCCCTGCTCATACTTATGACTGTTGTCGTAAGTTAGAGCTGAACCGACGTTCCCTAGCCCGAATAAGAATTCGGATCGGTCAAGCGATACATTTTATTATCTTGATTAGGCGGCGTGAAATGGTTGCTACCTTGAGAGAGAGAAAGAAAACACTCAGCGTGCGCTCTTGCAAGATTAGATTGGTTTATTAATTTATCCAATCAGGATGGCTCCCACTGTTTCCTCAAATTCTTCTTCAAACCTTCAAAGAAGAACTAGTCAGGATTGATCGCACGTCACAATACTTGCTTAACCTTTCAGCCAGGCTAGTGTTGGCACTTCGAGGGAGGTTTTCCAACGCTTTCGCGAAGTTCCTTAATTACATAACCTATTTTCCCTGGAGGCGTAGCCCCGCTAACACCGTTCTAGACACCTACTTGGTTTATAGCATTGATTGTTAAGTGAAATAATCTCCCGAGAGTAATCCAACTCATCAGTGGGATCGGGATCCAACTATCATTGTGTAATGACCTAGATGGAATCCACTCTAGTCACTACACTCCAGAAGGTATGCTAAATCTGCAAGTTTCCTGTATATTAGAAACTCCCGATGTGGTTTTTACCCCTAAGACCTTAGTGACCTTGTCGGAGTCAACAAATCAAAAAGTCCTAGTCAAGTTCAACCCGTCATTATCTGGATTGCATCAAACCCACCTGCATAACCCTTGACGGAGTCAACAAGGTTATACGACTATCCTAACCAATCCCATCTCGTGTTATAAACAAGTACTACTCAGCTACCGTACACTACGCCTTGACGGAGTCAACAAATGCAGCACGAATACTAAGTGTTACTTGTAAGAAATGATGGAGGGCTACGGCTGGGTTTCTGGCGAAAAACCCATTAATGTAATGAACTTGATATCGTTGAAGGAACCTGAGCAGTTTTTTAAATATATAGTGAAAACATTTGCTAAAGAGGTCACTCCCTGTGAAGGGATCTCGGCTCTTTCCTCGTCGAATGAGGTGCAGGATATTCTAAACTGAATACCACGATGCAAAGCAAAAATAATCGACTATAGTGAAATTATTACGTTGACGAAAACTTTTACTCAAGGGGTCACTCCCGATGAAGGGATCTCGGCCCTTGCCTCGTCGAATGAGGTGCTGGATATTCCAAACTGAATACCACTGTGCAAAGCAAAAGAGAACGTCTGTAATGTCTGTTTTTAAAACTTGGTTCCAACAACATCTTTTAGGTTTATTTTCTTGCATTAATCAAAATTAATGTGGTCCCATCAATATAACCTATCACGCCAGAAAAGAACGAAAATATGATATACGTATATGCCATCCGCATTCGCCACTGGGCCCCGTCATCACCCGTTAGGTTACTTAACTAACGACAGAGCGGGGGCTGGACTAGCGCGGGTGCAAAACATATACAACATCTACTAGTATATATATAAGTATATACAACATTCGTCCCAGGCATGATAATAAACAACATCACAGAAACACAGTCAACAATACCAAATGGTGGATAATCTTGGAGCCCCGGGTTTCATTTGAGCCACAAATAAAACCCGACGTTCCCTGTCGTGTGGATAGCCTGTGCAATGAAAAACTGTACCCCCTACTAGTGCGGCGAATAGCCCGCCAATTCTAGAACGAATCCCCCTCCGTCTCAACACTATGAGAAAAAAGCCCCCTCTGTCTCAACGCCATGAGAAAGAAGCCCCCTCCGTCTCAACGCCATGAGATGCGGGCTTGCTGCCTTTCTAGAACCTGACTATTCATGCACTCCACTATGGGGTAACCCTAGTACAGAAGAATAAAATAATATGTACTAACGGTGACATCGACCTCAGCCCGGTCGTGCCCCAAAATAATATACAACACGGCAAAGACGGCAGTCCACATATCGGACGCTCGCCCCGCAATAAAAAATGTACAAAAGAATTTAAACTGCACTACAAACATTGCAACACTTGCTATCCATCACGACTATCTAACCACAATCACAGAACAAGCACACAACATCAACGCGAATGTCACGTTCGCAAAACTCGTCTAAAGGAACATATAGCAATTAGACGAGTTTTACCGATCGAGTGACATTCACGGTCACAGATAAAAGTGAATGAACTGTAAACTGTTAAACACTGTTAAATATAACGAATTCGAAACACCTCTAGTTGCCTCAAACTCAAAACTACAGAGAATCAAATTTAGGCAAAAAATAAACAACACCAGGAAACCAAATACCTAGAGATAAGCACCCTGAACCCAAAAAAATTGCACAACTCCCAAGGAAATCCGAGGAGGCCGGATTTATACCCTATGTGGCCGGTCCAAAGTGAGTGGAATTGCTTCGTTTTTGGTTTGGGTGCATCTCATAGGGTAAGGACCACTCTGCACTTGTTTAAAAAAATTTCAGAGACTTTTTAGAAATCAACAGAAACTGCAGAACTTGATTTTGGTTTTATGGAGTCATTTTGATTTCGTTGTTTTAACGTTGTTTAAACTTGCTAACCTAGGGTTTATGGGCTGGCTCTGATACCATGAAGGGTTACACTAGTGTCACGGCCAACTTCCGTGGCCAAATGCGGAACAAAAATTTCGTAGCGATAACGAACTTGGCGTTAACATAAACCCTAACCGGATCTTTACCATAAAACTAGTTAGCACTTAATAGAGTTCTATCTACTATGATAGAAGTTATACCTAAAGAAACCAAGTCCTTCGGGTTTTCGATCCTCTCCTTAAGCTCCTCGATGGTAGTATGGATCGTGCTTGAAACCTGGCCTCCTTGAGTCGAAGATGATCCACCCGAGAGTCTATAGTCCAATTTCCACCTCAATAACCGAGGTAACTAGGGCAACAAGTATGCTAAGCTTGATTTCCTAGGTGATGTAGAGTATTGTGATGGATTTGTTTGTCTATTTAGATTCTATTTTTCTCAACACATGAGAGCTATAGAAATTTCTAGTGAGGAGGAAGAAGAAGAACCATGGGAGCTCTCTTTTGGTGAGAGAGAATGAGAATGAGATAATGATCCATAAGAAAAATAATTACCAACCTTTTGCCATGATAAATTGTGATGGCAACCCTTGATTTGACCATTATCATGTCAAGTTAAATCCAAAGACAAAGAAGCATCTAGTGCTCACAAAAATATCTAAGTCAACAATGGTCAACTTGGTCAAAAGGTCAACATGGTCAAATGGTCAAAGCAATTAGCCATAACACAATTATCATTAAAAAGATTAGTAAATATTTTCCTCCACCTCATAATGGTTTTGACCAAGTCAATAGTCAAAACCCTGATGAGGCACCTCCTTCTTCGCTCCTCACAACCGTGCATACATACCCGCATCCGCATTCCGTAGAATACGAATGCACAGAAAACAAAACTAATCCATCCATAAAATACTAGGTGTTGGAGATAATGCCCTCAGAGTCAATTATTGGATCACAGGTACGTGATTGCAATGATTGATGGAGGACCTATCCCGGTAGGACAGTCTTACTCGAGATGATAGTATGCTATCTGGTTTACCTTTATCATCGTGTACTGTTTTAGGTGACCTGACACGTCGCTATTACACGTTGATAGAGCCCCTAGGATTCTTGCTTGACCACCAGCAGTATGAGGGCGATCATATAAGTGGGAGCTGGGGTCTATAAGCATATCCTGAAATGGTCCCTAGTCGTGTGAGTTTCGAGACAGGGCATCGATACTCCATAGTAGACTAGTGTATACAGTCGAGACCCCGACGAGGGGCGGTGGCCGGTCTCACAAGCCACTGGTGTCAGTTGGATCACCTAAGATGTATACAGGTGCTCATTGGGTAATGAGTACACCGGACAGGACTCGCCGGGAACATGCCAGTTGGTCATATACCAGACGTCAGATGGCAGTTCCCTGGTGACATGTGTGCAGGTTAGTTCATCGACCTGGGGATCGTCATTTGTCTTGTGTGAGTTCCCACTGTACTTTGATTACTACCCTACCACGGCTCAAAGGAGTCGTGCAAACAGGTTTTAGTTGGGTACAGT
This sequence comes from Agapanthus africanus, assembly GCA_030015575.1. NCBI lineage: Eukaryota > Viridiplantae > Streptophyta > Magnoliopsida > Asparagales > Amaryllidaceae > Agapanthus > Agapanthus africanus. The sequence continues at coordinate 204,958,373 of JASDDO010000031.1, read as the reverse complement.
CCCGAGCCACATGGAGGCAGTGAGCGTATCTTCAGGGGTTCGTCTCTCCCGGTATTGGGGGTGAGGTCGTGCTGTGTCTAGGAGAGCCATTACACGAAGCCCTCGGCCGAGGCAAGGAGATTTACTGGTAGGTATTCCAGTAGTATCTCAGGGTGTTCTGGGCTACACTCCGACACGACTTGTACCGCTTTTGGGGGTCTGACTTTTACCAACCCCCTAGGCCCGCCATGCGATGCTCATAGACGAACGGACCGGACTGTACGGATATTGTTACTGACAGGCTCAGTAGGGGTTGTCAGGCTGAGTTCCCTCACAGACATCCCTTTTAGTCAATACCTGGTAGCCCGTTACGTATTGGCTTATACCTCTGACGTGCTAGTGGTTAAATCCACAACCAAGGTGTTGACGAGTCTTTAGAGTCCCCCACATTCAGTTACTCAGCTTTCGGGCGAAAGGTTGTAGAGGCCGTATGGAGATATGGCAAGGTCCGATCAGATACGTGCGGTATTGCACGGATCAGGATCGGACAGTTTGTACTATAGACCGTATGGGTATATGGCAGGGTTCGATCAGATACGTGCGGTGTTGCACGGATCAGGATCGAACAGATATTACTAGCCGGTTTTGGTATAAGCCGGATTCTAGTATAATACAGTGGAGATTTTGTCTCATGGCATTTGTATTTCGGTCGAAATACAGATGCGGGTGTGTATGCACAGTATCGGGGTTTTCCTGTAATTTATTACGGGACCAGTTTTATGGAGTTGCCAGTTTGCTTTCCGTTTCGGCCGATTTCCATTGTTCCGTTCATTGGCCGAAGATTGGTGGAGGAGGGTTTATTTGCATTGTTGCAAATAGGCATTAGTGTAGGGGGTTCTTTGCATCTTGTTGCATCATGATGGCTTTCATGATTAGCACCATCACTTGACTTTTTCTTCTCATGATGGCTTGACTTTTTGAAGCCATCATGCATGAGATGATGGTTGCCTTGGAGTGTTGGATTTGTTGTGATCATTCACTTTTGCATGATATCCTTTGACTTTCTCTCTCTCTCGCATGATATGAGTAAGGCTCCCATTTATTTTTGAGACTCTCTCCATTCTCACTCTCCTCTCTCTTGTGGTGGCCGGCCATGCTCCTATGGGGGCTGTCCAAAATTCTTGAGGTGGGTTTTTAGCTCATTTCATGTTGCAAAAATCCCACATGATCAATCCCAAAAGCTCCAAGTTCAATCCCTCCACCAAATGGCAAAGCTCCAAAACCCCAAATGAGACTTCTTCTCTAGATATTCTACAGCATATCTTGGGCACGTCGAATAGCCGGCTTCGTGCCCGAGTTGCCTCGGCATTGAGGTGGGAGCCTGTAAAAGAAGTAGGCGATGTGGTGCACTTCCGGCGACGAGGAGGAGACGGGACATTCCGCAGGAGGTCGGGACGACGACGAGAAGACCGGAGGACTCGGATCTGTCGGTATACTTCTCTTCCCTATCTTGTTAGTAGCTTAGACTTGTTAATGGTTACGATCCGGATGTTTAGTGCGCGGTGGTGCCGGTTTGCTAAGTCCGCAAAATTAAAGTTTTTCACCGCTTCCGCATTCCGGCGTCGGATTGACGGCCGGGGCGCCGCCGTGCACTTACACTAGGATCCGGCTTAAACCAAAGCCCACTAGTATTGTCTTCCCGAACATCATGTAGGGTTAGCATAGCACCTTGTGAAGGTTTTGGCAAGCATCAATCATGCTACTTTAAAATTTTAAGGGTGCTAAACAAACCCTAACCAAGATCTTAACTAGAGAATTAGGGTAAACAAGCATGTAAACAACTTTATATCTAAGAGAGAGGGATTACAACCTTTGTAGTCCGTTCCTTCGCTTCATAAGCTCCGTGTTGAGGTCCCTTCGCTGCGATCATCAAGTACCCGGACTCTAAAGAGGCTCCATGAAGAGAAAGATGCAACCTTGCTTCCAATCTTCAAAAACTAATATGATCTACCTTGAAGAATCTCAAACTCAAGCTCTTGCTTCACTAATCAAGTATTAGTAAAGCAAACACCTTAATATAAGTGGCTAGAATAGATGAGGATGATGAAGTAGGAATTTAGCTCTCTTTTGTTTTCAATTTCTCACTTTATTTCATCACAACACAAAAAGCTAGAAAGCTTTTTCAAGAAGAAGAAGAAGAAGAATTTCTTTTGTGATGAATAATGAATTATTGTATGAGGTTAGAATTGCAACCATGGGTTAAAGATCACATCCTTAACCCTTGTAGAGAATAAACCATTGGTTGAGGTTTGGATTGGGTTAACAAATATCTTCACAAAATATCAAAGAATAAAGTCAAAGTCAAACCTTCATGAAGCTTCATCTAAGCTTAACCCTAATCCAAACCCTAACCATGTTTAAACTCCACAAAACATGTTTCATTTGTAACCCTAACTTGTTACAATATTATATATCACATATATAATAATTTTGCAACAAAAGAAAATAATACAATTAACATATATCGCATATATATCAATGTATTATCCCGTGAGAAAATGAATCAATAAAGCGAGCTTATATTAGTTAACGTAAAGTAATATATCTCATATATAATTATACATTAAATTATCGAATCAACACCTGATCCGATAACCCGGCTATATATATATATGTATATATATATGTATATGTATATATATATATATATATGTATATATATATATATATATGTATATATATATATATGTATGTATGTATGTATATGTATGTATGTATGTATGTATGTATGTATATATATATATATGTATGTATGTATATATATATATATGTGTGTATGTATGTATGTATGTATGTATGTATGTATGTATGTATGTATAACCGACTAATATAACATGTACCAATTCATCGAATCAACACTTGATCTGATGACCCGGCTATATCACATATACCCGGCCGATATCTCATATCGCGAGAATAAAATACGGTATCTCATATCGTATCATTCTCGGTCCCGCACATATCACATATGTGCTCCTACTCCATTTTGCCTGAGCCAGGAAACCTCTTTGTAGGACTCTAAAGAATCGTCAATACGCCGGCAGTAGGTGATGACCATATCAAACACCCATAAGCTGCAAGCGGTCAGCTAAACGTAACAGCTACCCAGGTATTGAGCAATCAGAAGATCAACAAGAAAGCCTGTACATTCTCCGGCGAATCCAATCAGTAACACTCCCATACAGTCCGGTCTCTTCGTCTGATATGTCGCATATCTAGTCTAGGGGTGGTAAACGTCAGACCCCAGTAACCGATAAGTCGTGTCGATAAGAGGTCCATAACAGTTTAAGAAACTACTGATAACACTTACCAGTAAATCTCAGCAACCCTGGCCAGGGATTTTCAGTTATAGCCAATTGAACACAGCGCAACATCAACTCCCTATACCGGGAGAGACGAAACCCCTCCTATCGCTCATTGCCTCCATGTGATTCGGGACTGTACCCAAAAGCCACCATTTTGCACGCCCTCTTGGACATGGTATGATGGAAATCAAAGTACAGTGGGAATCACACAAGACTCTATGACGATCTCGGGTCTACAGACTAACCTGTACCAGTGTTACCAGAGAACTGCCATCTGACGTGAGGTATAATACCATCTGGGAGTTCTCGGAGAGTCCTTCCAGTGTACCCAGTCTCTACTGAGCACCCGGATACTATCTCTGATGTCAAACACCAATGGATATGGGATCATCCATCGCCCATCTACATGGGTCGAGAAGCATACGCTAGTCTACTCTGGTATATCGATGCCGTGTCTCGATACACCTACGACTAGGAACATTTGAAGGATGTACTTAGAGACTACACTGTCCCCACTAGTATGATCTGCATCATAGTCCTGGTAGTCAACTACTCATCCTGAGGGCTTTATCAACATGTAACATAGAGACAATCAGAGTACATGTTAAGATAAAGAGCAACCAGATAGCATACTATCATGTCGAGCAAGAAAGTCCTCCATATACATGTCCAAGCATCCACTACAATATACATCGCATATACAGTAATGGCCTCTAGGGCATGCATATCACTAACAATCTCCCACTTGCAATAGGGCCATCTGTTGTAGTATCTCATACCCAACAATCAGCTGTGGTTGAAGTATCCCATACTCAACCATCCCATAAAAAGTCTCTACTGGGAAATAGGCCTTTGTGAGTGGATCCGCGCTGTTGTCCTCTGTATCTACTCTCCTATCCTCGATCTCCCTGGAGATCATCCATCTCCATGATCAGGTGATACTGCTTAAGAATATGTCTGGATCACAGATGGGACAGGGGTTCCTAGGCATAAGCCACAACTCCATTGTCATACAATGGTAGGAACGAAGTTCATCTCAAGAACTTATATATATCCAGATTGCCTCTTTGGTAGCATCCTTGGTAACGATGTGTCTTGCCATTAATCGTCTAGTGTGTCACGGTATCTAGCTTGGAACTCTTCCAACATACCGTCCCTCTACTGAGGGTAAAGACAATGCCTGTGGCTGATATTCAGTCGACCATAACACCCTGGAAGCTTTCCAGTGATTCTCCCCAGGATCGATTGATACCATCTCACTATACCTAGTGAGAATCCTAAAATCTAATTAGATCTATCTCATAGATCCAAAACCCAGGATTTAGGAGGTATCTTCTTGATCCTATATGGAGAATCTTTGTGATAAGAGGAGATTGACTGAGCGTAGCATAGGAAACTCCTTCCCTATCAAGAGTATGTCATCCACGTACTATACGAGGATCACCACCATACTCCCTACTACCTTTTTGTATATACTAGGTTCATCTACCATTTTGATGAAGTCAAACTCTTTGACTATCACATCAAAACAGACGTTCCTATTCTGCGATGCCTGATTTATCTCATAAAACAACTTGCACACGTTTTCGCTGCTCCCACTGTCTACGAAGCCCTCTGGCTGTGTACTTATAGACGTTCTCTTCTAAATCACTATTTAGAAAAGTAGTCATGACACCCAACCGCCAGATATCGTAGTCATGGTATGTAGCAATGGCAAGTAGGATCTGGATAGACTTAAGCATTGCTTTGAAAGTCTCAACTTTTCCATGTACACCAAGTAATCTTCTCAAGATATACTTGCTCCTGATGGGGATTTAACCCTTCAGATAAAGCAAACAAACTCCATACTTTGTTGGTGTATATAGATTCTATCTCAGATCGCTTGGCATCCAGCGATTCTTACAGAGTCCCCACTCATGATGGACTGCTCAAAACTAGTTGGGTCATCATCTTATGATGCAATCCTCGCTCCCACTATCATAGAGAAAAACTGAAGTATCTCTCAGGTGGGTGAGGAACCCTACCGGATCGGCGGAGAGGCTGCGGTTCGTCGGGAGCCATTGAATCCTCCGGTTCTACCAAATCATCAGCTGCAGTTTGTATAGCTGGAACTCCTTCCAGTTCTACCTCATGACCACTAATTTCTTCACAAGAAATTCCCTTTTTCTCAAAAAGGTGGCATGCCGAGTAATAAAACACCTTTTGTTCCTCGGTTTGGTAGAATATATTCCCTTGCAAATGCTTGGGATATCCAACAAACTTCCACAGAACTGACCTTGCCTCGAGCTTTTCTGGATTTTGTTTTTAGATATTGGTCGGACAACCCCAAATCTTAACATCCTTAAGATATGGGCTCTTCCTATACCATATCACATATGGAGTGGTAGGTACCTAATTTGATTGGAACCCTATTCAATAGGTATGCAGCTTCACAAGTGCATAACACCCAAAAGAAAATAGGCAACTCAGTAGTACTCATCATAGAGCACATCATATCACATAGGGTGTGATTGCTCCGCCCCTATACACCGACGTATTGTGGTGTATACGGAGGAGTAATGCTGAGAGAGAATCTCATTCTCCTTTAGAATAGTCCAGGATCTCCGTGCTCAAGTATTCTCCTCCCTGATCTCATCAAAGGACATAATACTTATACCCATTATGGTTCTCTACTTCTAACTTATATTCATTGAATTTCTCAAAAGGTTCAGACTTGTGTTTCAACAGGAACACATGTCCGAATCTTGAGAGATCATCAGTGAATGTAATGAAGTACAGAGAACCAATCCTGGCATGTGTAGACAGGGGACCTTACATACATCATCATGTATCAATCCCAAGAGTTCACCAACTCTTTCTCTGTTTCCAATAAATAGAGCTGTGGTCATCTTATCTTTGTGGCATGACTGGCAAGTTTTATAAGATGTAAATTCAAACCGATTTAAATATGCATCTTGATATAACTTCAGCTAGTCAGGTCACATTAACATGACCTAGTCTACAATGCCTCAAGAAGGATTTGTTCATTTATGAACTTTTCCCCTTGTGTGTGTTATGTACGTTAAGAACTGTGGTTTGATTTAGAACGTCTATGCTTTTAGATAACGTGCATGAACCGATCAACTCTTGATATAGGAAATGTTCAAAACATTATTCAACAATACAAAATTATATCCTTCTTTACTGATAAAGAGACTGATATGATGTTGTATATCAGGTTCGGTATCTAATAACATTCGTTCAGAATCAATGTATTTGGTAATACAGGGTGATAACTACCAACATACTGTAAGTGCACGGCGGCGCCCCGGCCGTCAATCCGAGGCCAAAATGCGGAAACGATACTTTTCTTTAAACTTTAAACCGGCACCACAGCGCACTATAAAAACCCGGATCGGGCCATTAACCTACTCCTAGCTAACTAGAGAAGGGGTAAAGAGATATACCGAGCGATCCCTGTCCTTCGGTCTTCTCTTCGTCGTCCCGATCTCCCCGCGGAATCTCCAGTCTTCATCTCCTCGTCGGAAGGGCACCACATCGCCGGGTTTTTTTACGGGCTCCCACCTCTGGACCGAGGCAACTCGGGCACGAAGTTGGCGAGTCGACGTGTCCAAGAATACTGTAGATGAAGTGTAGAACTATTTGTCTCTTGGGGTTGTATGAAGTTGCCCTTTTGATGGAGGTGAAGAAAATGAACTTTTGGAGGAGGTGCTATGGGATTTTTGCAAAGCCAAATGAGAGTATTTCCCCCCACAAAAAATTGGGACAGCCCCCTTGAAGAATGCCCGGCCAATGCAACAAGCAAGAATGAGAGGAGAGAGTGAGTGAAGTCAAGGGAGGGAAAAGCAATCATGCAAGCAAGAAAGAAAGGTGATGATTAAGAATCATCACAACAAAGTACATACTCATCCTCATCAACCATCTACTCAAAAAAGTCAAGCAATGATGGAAAAAGAAGTCAAGGGATGGTAGAACCATCATGATACTACTACATGCAAATAACACCCTCCACTAATCAAATTTGCATGCTTGCAAATAACCCCCTCTCCACCAATTTCTAGCCAAAGAAAGAAACAAAGGAAAATGGCCGAAACGGAATGCAAACTGGAAACTTCAGAAAACTGATCCCGTAATAAATTACAGAAAAACCCCGCGACTGTACATACATACCCGCATTTGTATTCCGACCGAATACAACTGCAATGAGACAAAATCTACACTGTACAATACTATGATCCAGCTTAAACCAAAGCCCGTTAGTATTATCGGTCCGATCATGATCCGTGCAATACCGCACATATATGATCGAACCTTGCCATATCTCCATACGGCCTCTACAGCGTTTCGCCCGAAACTTGAGAAAACGGTCGATGGGGGACTCTAAAGACTCGTCAATACTTTGGTTATGGATTTAACCACTAGCACGTCAGAGGTATTAGCCATACGTAACGGGCTACCAGGTATTGACCAAAAGGTACGTCGATGAGCGAACTCATCCTGACACCCTACTGAGCCTGTCAGTGACAATATCCGTACAATTCGGTCCGTTCGTCTATGAACATCGCATGGCGGGCCTAGGGGGTTGGTAAAAGTCAGACCCCCAAAAGCGGTACAAGTCGTGTCGGAGTGTAGCCCAGAACACCCTGAGATACTACTGGAATACCTACCAGTAAATCTCCTGCCTTGGCTAAGGACTTCGTGTAATGGCTCTCCTAGACACAGCGCGATCTCACCCCCAATACCGGGAGAGACGAACCCCTGCAGATCCGCTCACTGCCTCCATATGGCTCGGGACTGTACCCAACTAAAACCTGTTTGCACGTCTCCTTTGAGCGTGGTAGGGTAGTAATCAAAGTACAGTGGGAACTCATACGAGACAAATGACGATCTCAGGTCGATGAAGTAACCTGTACACATGTCACCAGGGAACTGCTATCTGACGTCAGGTATAAGACCAACTAGCATGTTCCCGGCGAGTCTTGTCCGGTGTACTCATAACCCAATGAGCACCTGTATACATCTTAGGTGAACCAACTGACACCAGTGGCTTGTGAGACCGGCCACCGCCCCTCGTAGGGGTCTCGAATGTATACACTAGTCTACTCTGGAGTATCGATGCCCTGTCTCGAAACTCCCACGACTAGGGACCATTTAAGGATGTGCTTATAGACTACCAGCTCCCACGTATATGATCGCTCTCATACTGCTGGCAGTCAAGCAAGAATCCTTGGGGCTCTATCAACGCGCAATAGTGACCTGTAAGGTCACCTAAAGCAGTACACGATGATAAAGATAAACCAGATAGCATACTATCATCTTGAGTAAGACTGTCCTATCGGGATAAGTCCTCCATCAATCATTGCAATCACGTGCCTGTGATCCAATAATTGAATCTAAGGGCACTATCACCAACACATACTTGGCTGCAACACTTGCACCATTTTTAACTCTTAAAACTTATCACCCATTCTCAGTTCTCTACCTATCTATAGCCCATGTAACAGATTACATTTACGGGATCCTGATCCAGTATCTCATACCCAGGACGTAAAGGATACTGAGAAACAGTTCTCTGTAATGCACACCCGATGAAGATGCATCAATATGTACTTTCTTCGTTTGGGTGGCACGGGAATCCTGGTAATCCCCAATTTCCTGCTCTGTCTTATAATAATTATAAGTTAGAGAGGGACCAACGATCCCTAGCGCAGTATAACAAGCGGGTTCGGTCAATACATCCGTATTATTATCTTGATTAAGGTGTGACAAGGTCGCTACCTGGAGAGAGAGAAGAAAACACTCTGCGTGCGCTTTTGCAAGATTAGATTGGTTATCATTTAATCTAATCAGGATGGCTCCCACTGTTTTAGTCAAATCTTCCTTCAAACCCTAAAAGGTAAGACTAGCCAGGATTAATTACACCCTACAAGTTTGCCAATCTTTCAGCCAGGCCAGTGCCGGTATTTTGGGGGAGGTTTCCCGTGCTTTTGCATGGACCTAATTAAAATAAATCTCGTTTTCCCAGGGGCGTAACCCCGTTAACACCTTTCTAGACACCTACTTGATCGGCTAATTGTAATGTGTAAAACTCTCCCAGGAGTAACTCTTACTCGCAGTGGGTATCGGGATCCAACTATCTCATAGGAGGTATGCAATCTCATTGCAAATTTCAACACTTGAAATTCCCTATAATATTTTACCCCTAGCGTCCTATGACCTTGACGGAGGTCAACAAACCATAGGCTACTAGTCAAGTTCAACCCTTCATTTCCTGATTGAATTAAGCCCACCCGCACGACCCTTGATGGAGGTCAACAAGGCCGCACGACTACCCTAATCCAATCTGCATCATATGCATAAGCAGATAAATATGAGTCAGCCAGCTACCGCACACAACGCCTTGATGGAAGTCAACAAACGTAGCACGAATACTAAGTAGGACTTATCTGAAATGACAGAGGGCTACGCAAGTTTTTAAGAAAACCATGAGCGTAATTAACTTGATATCGTTGTAGAATCGAGTGATTTTAAATGGAATGTTTTTTAGGCCTTTACTAGTTTTGCCAAAGAGGTCACTCCCAGTGAAGGGATCGTCGGCTCTTTCCTCATCAAATAAGGTGCGGGATATATCATATATATCACCATGCAAAGCATAAACTATAAAAAGCAATCAAAAGACAAACCGAGTTTGTAGCATCTGCTAGTTTCGCTAAAGAGGTCACTCTAGGTGAAGGGATCTCGGCTCTTTCCTTATCGAATAAGGTGTTGGATGTTCTACAAGGAACACCGCTGTGCTAAACAACAACCAGAGCTACCTGTTTTCGAGACAAGTTTCTACAACATCATTAGGTTTCTTGTAGTTTCATTAATCTCATTAATGAAGTCCCATTTTATTATGCTTCACAAGCATCACATTTAAAACGAAATCAACAATATATAATATATATCTCATATATATAATATAAACATTCGTCTTAGACAGTAATATGATCTCATCACAGAACATTGCAGCAGAAGAAACATATGAAATATTGGATATACTAGGATTTCCATGTTTTATATCAAGCCAGTATAAAACATGGATTCCACGGTCGCGATGAATAGCCAATCCCACACCCCTAGACCCCTACGAGAGCAGCAAACAACCCTACCAATTCTAGAGTTAGGAGACCCGGTCTCGACTCCTCGAGATAGTCTCCCACTGGACCCTAGAACCCGGTTACTTGTGCTCCCCACCTTGGGTCTATCCTAATGCGGAAAAGTAAATAATATACAGTGGTGACATCATCCTCAGCCCGGAAGTGCCCCAATAAAAGAATATTACACGCAATGAATTTTACATGAATGAAAATGAAAAACTCTCATCTCACATAAAATCCCCGGCTATTCAAAACACGACGATCCAATATAACATATCACAGCAACACATAATATCTCATATCATCAACGTAAGTAAATATGCATACCCCGGTTGTCGTTGATGTATAGCAACGAAACCGGCGATACACCACATATTACACTTACGGTCGTAGAAAAGAAAGTGTAAAACTACAACATTTGGAATCCACAGTTACTTTAGACATCTTAAATCCGAAATATCACATACTTCGCATTTCATGCCTAACTATATGAATTCCACATATTGTATCACATTCCAGATAAATAGACAATGTTAAACTTTCCGATCGAATAAACAAACACCCAAGATTTCCCAAATAGCTCAACACTTGAGCGGAGTTCAAAAAATCCCAAAACATGTCACAGCCGCCATGAACCAGCCGTAGAAGGGTCAAACCAACGCCTCACATGTGGCAACGCTAAACTACCATAAACCATATGGTTCAGTGGCGGTTTTGACGGTCACATAATCGAGTTAAGGTTACGTTCTTCTAGAGGGTCCACATATTCGCTTGCATGATTTTCTGAATGTTTTAAACTCAGGAAAAATCCAACACTTGAAAGTTTTCCGACAAGGGAAAAAGTGAGTTATTGATATCCGTTCGAACTTTTTAACACGTTCTAAATTATCCGGAAAAACTTAAACGAAGTTAAACTTTCCGATCGAATCAATGAGTTCCCAATATTTGGTCGCAGAACCATGAATAAGTACCCAAGAATAAATCCCTGAAGTATTAGCCCCTAACTCCCAAAGTTGGCCGTTGAACCGCCGCCAAACGCATGGTTTGGCCGCGGTTCCGCGGTCACTTGAGTGAGTTATGGCTTCATACTTCACAGTAATCCTTAGAATTCCCTGCATGATTTTCTGAGTATTTTTAATATGAAATATTTCAACCTTTGAAAAAATTTCCAGAAAGTGGGATTTATCGGGGTTTCGGAGTTCGATCGGACTTCAAACTTCGCCTACACAATGCCTAATGCTCTAGCTTGGCTCTGATACCACTGTAGGGTTAGCGTAGCACCTTGTGAAGGTTTTGGCAAGCATCAATCATGCTACTTTAAAATTTTTGGGATGCTAAACAAACCCTAAAAAAGATCTTAACTAGAGAATTAGGGTAAACAAGCATGTAAACAACTTTACATCTAAGAGAGAGGGATTATAACCTTCGCTTCATAAGCTCCGTGTTGAGGTACCTTCACTGCGATCATCAAGTACCCGGACTCTAGAGAGGCTCCATGAAGAGAAAGATGCAACCTTCCTTCCAATCTTCAAAAACTAAGATGATCTACCTTGAAAAATCTCAAACTCAAGCTCTTGCTTCACTAATCAAGTATTAGTAAAGCAAACACCCTAATCTAAGTGGCTAGAATATATGAGGATGATAAAGTAGGAATTTAGCTCTCTTTTGTTTTCAATTTCTCACTTTATTTCATCACAACACAAAAAGCTAGAATGCTTTTTCAAGAAGAAGAAGAAGAAGAATTTCTTTTGTGATGAATAATGAATTATTGTATGAGGTTAGAATTGCAACCATGGGTTAAAGATCATATCCTTAACCCTTGTAGAGAATAAACCATGGGTTGAGGTTTGGGTTGGGTTAACAAATATCTTCACAAAATATCAAAGAATAAAGTCAAAGCTTCATGGAAGCTTCATCTAAGCTTAACCCTAACCATGTTTAAACTCCACAAAACATGTTGCATTTGTAACCTTAACTTGTTACAATATTATATATCACATATATAATATATTTTGCAACAAAAGAAAATAATACAATTAACGTATATCGCATATATATCAATGTATTATCCCGTGAGAAAATAAATCAATAAAGCGAGATTATATTAGTTAACGTAAAGTAATATATCTCATATATAATTATACATTAAATTATCGAATCAACACTGTTAGTGTATATGCCCTAGAGGCCATTACTGTATCATACTAGTTTGTATATTACTTGATGGAAGCTTGGGATATTCACCTTGTATTGACAATCTTGCTCGATATAGTAGTATGCTACTTGGTTTGTTTCTGCTTTAATGTGTACATGTGTTTATTTTAGTATATCACATATACACATTAGTGGAGCCCTTAGGATCTTTGCTTGATTACCAGCGTTGTGATGGCAGTCACACCCGTGGGGGCTGGGTAATCCACAAGCACATCCTTATGCAGGTCCCTAGTCGTAGGACTATCGAGACAGGGCATCGATACTCCAGAGTAGACTAGCGTATGCGCTTCTCATCCCAGTGTGGGAGACGGTCTGTCCCACAGCCGTCAGTACGTCATACTTGAGATAGTATGCGGGTGCTCGTTAGGTTACGAGTACACTGGACAGGACTCGTCGGGAACTGTTGGTTGGTACTATACCAATCGTCAGTTATCAGTTCCCAGGTGACATGAGTACAGCTTAGTCCGCTGACTTGACACTGTCACTTCGCCTCGAGTGTGTTCCCACTGTACTTAGATTACTACCCTACCACGGCTCAAAGGAGTCGTGCAAACAAGTAGTAGTTGGGTGCAGTCCCGAAGCACTTGGAGGCAGTGACGGTTAGACAGGATTCGTCTCTCCCGGTATTGGGGGTTGATATCGCGCTGTGTCTAGGAGAGCCATTACACAAAGTCCCTGGCCAGGGCAAGAGAGATATACTGGTAGGTTTCCAGTGTTATCTCAGGGTGTTCTGGGATACACTCCGACACGACTTGTACCGCTATTAGGGGACTGACGTTTACCGCCCCCCTAGGCCCGCCATGCGATATTCTCAGACGAACAGACCGAACTGTACGCAGATTGTCACATTCAGGCTCGGTAGGAGTTCAGATGGGTTTCACCTCGTCCGTCTTCTTATCGGCATCTACCTGGGGGCCGTTACGCACAGCTAGTGCCGCTTGCGGTCTGTGGTTAAACCCACTGCCAGCGTAGTGTCGAGTCTTTAGAGTCCCACACAGAGAGCTATTCGCCTTTAGGCAAAAGAGTAGAGGTCGCATGGTTTTGCGACAGGGTTCGGTCACATCTATGCATTTGTGTACGTTTAGTGTCCGGGCAGTTAACACTAGTGGGCTTTGGTTTAAGCCAGATCCTAGTGTACGTTTTGGGATTGGTTTTATCTCCTTTATATTCATGTTCTTTGGAACGCGGATGCGGGTGTGTATGCACAGTTGACAGAGAGAGACAGAGGCAGAGGATTCTCATTAGGGTTGTTGACTGTTGACTTTTTGCTAAACCCTAATAAGAATAAGAAATATGATTAACAATAATATTAATTAAGTATTATTGTGACATGGTTATTGATGGTTGACTTTGTTGACTTGTTGACTGTCACGACCCAAAAATTGGCCCGTGACGGCCCTAATACTACGCAACGCCTAAAGACGTAGCGCAGTAAAAGAAAGCCAAAACCCAGAAATCTAAACCATAAAAATACGGAAAAGATAATATAAGTTTTTGAAACATTTGAAATCGTAACCCAAATTCTTTAAAAGTCCTACTTTATTCCTTTAAAATTTTAGCAACACCCCTTTTTTTGTAGAAACCAGCTAAGATGAATACAACACAAAAATATGAAGCTATAGCGAAGAAATAAGGACAATAGAGAGAAAGCTGTATATAAAAGACAACAAATCCATAAATAATATACAGTAACGTCCTCACCAAGTCTCTAAGTCAACAATACAATAGTAGATGGAGAGTACAAGATACAACGAATGTACAATACAAAATACAGATGACCACCAAAACCCACCTAAGCAAAATAGTATTGTGAGCTGATGCAGTATCTGTAGCAAAAGATGATAGCTAAAAAGCTGAATAGCCTGCCTCGACTACTCTGGGGAACAACCAGAAACACCTGTGGCACAACGGGGGTGAGTTGCCAACTCGTGAATAGTAGATAACATATGCAGGTAATCGCAGGAATATACGTACAGCATGAATCTAAGGTATGCGATTGCAGTAATAACATATCATGCAAATGCTGAATAAAGGAAAGTACACTAGCAGGTACAATCAATATGAGAAACAACAGTAACATGACAATAATATGCAATAACCATGCAATAGGGATATAAGAAAGTAGATATGCAACTATCATAAGGGTACACTAACAGGTACTACCAATATATGAACTGTGCATAAAATAGGTAAGTGTGAGGTATGGGGTGGAATATGTCATTTCCACGGAAACCTGACATCGTGGCAGGATCAGAATCCATCAAGACACTCAAATCCACAATTCCTCAAATCAGCCCCCAAACTGGGCTCTCACATCATATAAGTCTCACATCTCCTCAATGTACAATATCGAGTAATCTCCTATATCCCGAATGTACAATCAACAATACTTTCATATCCAATATCCAATCTCAATGAATCACATATATCCCAAGTCGAATCTCAAGTAAGTTTCTAACATCCTAAGATATATATATATATATATATATATTTGCAGAAATAAATATGATGGGGGAAATACACATATATTAGCGTCCCATTCCACTAATATTGGTGTAAGGGTATATATAACAACAGCTAATCCCCTATTATATATACAAAGGTATTACAAGAAATATCATGAAAACAATGTGCCAAGCATCGACACAGAAATCCTGATAGGTACGTATCATACTCTGTCCCGAAAGCACGAGTGCCTAGCTCTGACCCTCGCCTTTCGACGTATGCATACGTGCATGACTCCCAACGGTGTCTCCATGACCCCCGCCGAGTCATCAGTACTGTCACCGGTAGGTATTAGCCCGCCTCCAGGCTCAATCGGCAAAATCCATCGATCTTCTTGCCGAAGGGAACCATACCGGGCCCCACTATGTACCCTCTACGGCCTCGACGCCTCCTTGTAGGGGTATATACATATCAGCACCGATAAAGCTCATGGTGGATGCGCAAATATCATATCAAGGAAACCGGGTTTTTCAATGTATGCTTAATTTCATGAACTCCCGCGATTCCCAAATCCAGAAAACATCATCTAAAATCCCAATAACAATGCGCAAATCCAGGAATAAATATATGCGATATATCTGAAATGCGAGCATATAAATGAGAATATGTAGCTGAAACCAGATGTATGCGAAACCAAATAAGGTACAGCTAAGTAACACCAGTAAAGGTAAATATGTAACTGCAACTGAATATGTGTGTAACATACAGGTGTAGCAATGTATATGTATCTACCTATAAGAACTGATGTCGTATACCCCCCTGGGTATAAGTAAAATATGTAGGATACCCCCCCGGTATAACTAAAATATGTGCAAGGTATACCTATAGCTGTATCGCAAGGTGTGTGTGTACCTATCACTAAAGGTATGATACACTATAGGTATACCGATAAGCTAGATGTCATGTGTGGTAAGCAATAGTATCTATAATGGGTAGTGTGTGACATGGAAATTATTGACGGTGTGTGTGTAGCATACAATCCGTGCTCGTGCAACATGAACCGTCAATAATATGTGCAGTGTCCTACGGCTGCTAGTCACAGTATAACTACATCAAGGAAATAAAGTAAAGGCGCAATTCTATAATGACGTAGAATGTGCGACAGGTATTTGAATCCTAGCCCAGACGCATAACGTCATGCGGGCGATTCCCCTGTAGATGTTAAATCTACTCACCTACGCCCCACGCTAGGTGAATCCTACCATCTGCTCCCCCCTGTAGTAGTGTCCGTAGTCCCTGCCTGCAAACCTGCAATTAAGACACAAAAATCATATATAAGCCAAATATCCCGCGAAACGCGATATCGAACCAAAACGAGAAACTCGCGTCGCGAACTAAACGTGCGTGTGCACGATACGCTGAATCGTGTGTGTACGCGTCTAAAACCATCACGACACGCCGCGATACGCTGGATCACAGAACCCACTCACGTATCGCGCGTATCGCGCAAACACAACGGACACCAAATACGATATATAGTCCCAGATTTTCCTACAGATCAAAACTTACAAAACTAGACATGCCAAAGCACTACACTACACAGCAGACTACCATACCCAAAACCCCAGCACCCCACTCCCCTTCCTGGCCGCAATTTGCGGCCAGAATGACTTAATTGGCGGCCTGGGTAGGGAGAGGATGGCTCGTGTTCATGTGGTGTGCTCTATACCTAGTGTACATGCTCCAGTCTTCTCAATTTTAACCTGAAGATCCCGGGTCAAAAGCAAATTCACAGATATCCAATATATCGTATAAAAATGACAATTTAGCACAAAAGCAAACCCTATGGTATTTTAGTGTAATCTGGGGTATTTCTCAGTTGAAGTGGCCCTAATAACACTTAAATAGGTAGGGTTAACCAACACAATCATCACTTAAACAACATTCCACACAAATCACCTTAATTAGCACTAAACTAGCTAATTTAACATTAACCGACACCAATTATCACATAACTAAGCAACTAAGAGATTAGGTTCAGAAAATATACCCTATAGGATCTCAAGAAGCAGGAGGAGAAGTGAATGGAGGAAATGAGGGCTTGCTATTGCTGTTGGGCTCCTGCTGTTTCTGTTGCAGAAGTTGCTGCTGCTGTTGCTTGCTGCTCTGCTGCTGATGGTGAGCAAGCTGGAGCTGCTGTTGCTGATGTGTCTTCTGCTGCTGCTGCTATGAGTGTTGTTGCTACTGCTGTTATTGTTGTTGTTGTTGTTGTTGATGATGATGATGATTGCTGCTGCTGCTGCCTTGCTCTGGTGAGTGTGTGTGTGTTGTGAGTGTGAGAGAATGAGAGATGGAAAATGAAAGGGAGAATGAGAGGAACAAGCCAAGACCCCCTTCTCTCTCTCTCCCCTCATTAATGAGGCATGTTCTAAAACCATGTAGCACCATGCTCACTCTCTCATGGTCAACACCTCAACCCAAACAAAGAAATCAATTTAAAACCCTTATTATTTTTAACAACCATAACTATTAAACCCAAAACGCTTAAACAAAACATAAAACTAACTTAAGACAAATGGTAGCTAACCATGATTGCTAATCATGTTTAACCCCAAAAACAACCCTAGTTATCATGCACAAGTGTGTGTGTGCCTAACAAAATTCTAATAAAATACTCATTAAATAGGATAAAATATTTAAAACTTAGTTTGGTAAACTTTTTATTAAAAACCATATATTAAAATATAATTAGCTACAAAACACATTCTAAGGTGTTACAATCTCCCCCCTTAAAAGAAATTCGTCCCCGAATTTTAAAAATATACTGATACGCGTACCTTCAAAGAGAAGATTAAAATCCTCAAATCTCGCTCGCAGCCTCCCAAGTGACTATCTCACTATACGGCTACGTCCAAGGAAACCTTCCACAGATAGCAAGACCCTTGACCGATGTCCCTCCACCTGCCGAGCCATTAATACCATTGGCTGCTGGTGAACGAAGGATCGCGTCCAAGCTACATGGTCTGGTGCTAAATCATGTGAGAAAGGTCAAGAATGTAATTGTAAAGTATCATCACAAGGAATACAGGGTGAAAACTCAATAATCTGGGCGGAAGAGACAAATTAAAGGCAACGGAACTAACTCGCTTATAGGATCTTAAAAGGACCTAGAATCCTGGGACAAGCTCCCCAAAATCCAACACGTCATTCATCAGAAAGTCCGTAGGAATACATGATCTGTCCCTGCGGACTCGAGTCTATGGCTAACACAGTCGGCATAAGACCTCAGTTCGCAATGGACAATTCCCATCCTGACCTAACACAGCTGGACTATCTCCGAAGTCTCAAGACTAGCTGGGGTCCTAAGTCCTACTTACGCAGAGTCAGAAAAACAACAGACCGGTGATCGACACGACCTAACCCCTAAACCTAAAGGTGTCCCATTGGAGTGTCTCCTGATAACAGCTATCGAAGGAGAACCCTAACGATGGCGAGTGACGATCCCCAACTGCTGACGACAAACAATACAAACACACAACTTAACAAGAACAACTGAGCACATTGAGTAGAACCGGACGACAAGAATCCGAATGGAGTCACACCCTGACTAAACTTGGGTAGAAACCATAACGAAATTCGTGGAGATCTGCTCCCACTCCTACTACGGAACGGTAAAAGATTGCAACTCTCCAGCCGGCCTCAGATGCTCGACCCAAGCACACAACAAGACAGACACTTTGAAACGAAACCTGAAACTTCTCCTTACATCCCTGTCACCCGTAACTATCTCACAAGTCACGTTAAATGCTGGTGGAACTTGAATGCATATAGAGAGTTGACAGATGTGCATGCTCTAGGATTGCACGTCTCCACCCGACGGTGTCAGGTACACAAACGTGTCCCTAACTTAGCACGTCATTGTCACAAATCAAGGTCTCCGAATCATTACCCAGCCGAGCATGCTCAAGTATCACTAACGAACGAGCATCGGCGGGAAGTGTCTCGCGAAAACGATTTAAGGGAAGTGGTCGAGTCCCCTCCATAGAGACGAACTTAAGCTATACTCAACGATCACACAAAAACTGTAAATCTGCAGAAGACTAACACAACAATCAAAATCCGCTGCAGGAAGATGTTCATTAAGCTCTAGTGGTCCGTGGAAAATCTGACACGACTCTCAAACAAGTAGTGTCCCCATATCTCCAACGCAAAACCACCGCGGCCATCTCCAGATCATGAATGGAATATCCTCCTCGTACTTCCTCCAAATGTAGGGAAGCAAAAGCGATGACTCTGTAGTGTCACATCAGTACACCCTCGAGCCACTCAAGAAACATTACAGTTAAACAACAAGGTCGCCCGAACCAAAAGCAAAGAAAGAACTGATGCAGTTGTTAACAGAATCTTCAACTGCCGAAAACTCCGTACACATGCCTCAGTCCAAAGAAAAGAAACCTCCTTAATGGTCAATTCAGTCGACGGTGCAGCACTACTCTAGCAATCCTGCATGAAACGGAGGTAAAACCTGCTAAGCCCAACGATATGCGGATCTCCGTCCAGCACACAAGTCTGGGCCTAAGCTGTACGGTCACGATCTCCCTCGGGACCATACAAAACCGTCTCCCGTGACTACCAGACCTAGGAGTCAACACAAAACAAGCCTGAAGAAACACTCCGAGAATTTAGCAAACAGCTGGTGCTCTCCCAGTATCTGCATAACAAATTCTCAAGTGTTACTCCTGTTCCTCAAGACACATTAAAAAGACTAGAATGTCGTATATAACACAACAAAACTGGTCGAGGAACGGCCTGCAGAAATCTGGTTCATCATATCTACGAATGCAGCTAGGGCATTAGGGAATCCAACGACTCACTGAAACACACAAAGCCCGTAGCACGCACAAGGCAGTCTTCGGAATGCCATCAGTCCGAACCCGCAATAATGATGACCTGATCCTAAGCAAACTTAGAAAATTTCTCGCACTCTGGAGCTGATCGAAGAAATCGTCACGGTGAGGTGAAGGATATCTATCCGCACCGTAAGCCGGTTCAATTAACGATCCGTCGATACGCAACCCTAAACTGCCGTCTTTCTCCTTGACGAACAGAAATAGGAGCTTCCAAAAGCGAAACACTCAGACGCACAAAACTCCCCAAACCACAACTCTACAGCTGATCCCTTAGCTCCCAAGCTTCGCCGGCTCATCCGGAACAACGTCGGAAAACTCTCGCACGGAAGTAACCCGGTCCAACAATCCCACTGTGGCTCCGGTATCATGAATGAACGCCAAGAATCCACGACATCTCCTCAGTAGCCGACTAGCGAAAAAGGCTGAATTCAAGCTGTGAGAGACGGCACAACTATCCACCTGCACAACAAGAACTGACTTGCCGGGGAAAACAAAACCTAACTTGTTTCCTCACGGTAGTCCACAGACGCCTAGCACGTAGTTAACCAGTCCGTGCCTAGGAGAAAGTCAAACCCAACGTCTCTAGAAGAATCGAGACGATGGACGAATCTATATCTCCTATCCGATTGGCACACAACAGAATTACGTGTCGCGCAACAAAAGAATCGCTGACAGAACTTAACACAACTACGACTAATCTACCCATCCACGGTACAAGCATGAAAAACAACGAATACACCAAAAGAACAAGCGAATTAAGGATACCTGAGAACTCCACATTGGACGTCCGCGCGTCCCGATGAGTAGAAGCAAACTCCTGTGTCTGCCCTCTACTCGTAGCTGGATGAACCCCTCTGGTAGACTGAACCCTCTGAGGAAATCTTCCACGTCCACGGCCTCTCTGAGTACGATCCTAACGCCGTGCTGAGGAACAGTCCCTGACGAAGTGCTGAAGGCTTCCGCATCGAAAACATCCATGTGCTGACTGCTGACCATCCTGGGGATGAGAGCTGAATGACTGTCCTCGTCCTAAGCCTCTGCTACTCCCGCGACGGCCACGAAATCTGTCTCGATGACCAAACCTCTGTCTCTGGGCTGGTACACTGGTACGAGTCCTCCACTGTCCTGGAACTCTCTGAGCCTCTGGAATATGCGCCTCATCAACTGGAGCTGCAACCACTGGTGCTATGTAGGTGACGGACTGCTGCATGCTGATCGCAAGTGACAACTGAGTAACAGGGGTAACAACCTCCTGTCGTAGCTCCCGAACGAAATCAACCAATGAACTCATAGTCTGGCAGAAGTCCTGCATCTCTACGAAAAGCCTATCAATAGTATATGTCGTAGGCTGATCCGTCTGCACCTGTGCAACTAGAGTGCCATCCTGGTCAGTACTCGTCTCACTCGAGCCAACTCTGACCTCGGCCCTCGCTGCATCACTCTGAGTCCCCATAGTCATCGGCGGCAAGGCTATAAATAGATATAAGATGATATTCGATAAGAATAAGGAAATCGAATCTCAAGGATATGAATCATCAAGGAAGAAATGTCAAGCAAATTGTACTTAGGTCACTTTAGGCGAAGTATCGCATCGTGGGTATGCTGCAGACATACACACACTACGTTACTTTGCTTAAGCTACCTACTCCATCATACTAAGGTCATCCTACACTCCGAAAGGTAAAAACCTAGCGCTCTGATACCAACTTTGTCACGACCCAAAAATTGGCCCGTGACGGCCCTAATACTACGCAACGCCTAAAGACGTAGCGCAGTAAAAGAAAGCCAAAACCCAGAAATCTAAACCATAAAAATACGGAAAAGATAATATAAGTTTTTGAAACATTTGAAATCGCAACCCAAATTCTTTAAAAGTCCTACTTTATTCCTTTAAAATTTTAGCAACACCCCTTTTTTTGTAGAAACCAGCCAAGATGAATACAACACAAAAATATGAAGCTATAGCGAAGAAATAAGGACAATAGAGAGAAAGCTGTATATAAAAGACAACAAATCCACAAATAATATACAGTAACGTCCTCACCAAGTCTCTAAGTCAACAATACAATAGTAGATGGAGAGTACAAGGTACAACGAATGTACAATACAAAATACAGATGACCACCAAAACCCACCTAAGCAAAATAGTACTGTGAGCTGATGCAGTATCTGTAGCAAAAGATGATAGCTAAAAAGCTGAATAGCCTGCCTCGACTACTCTGGGGAACAACCTGAAACACCTGTGGCACAACGGGGGTGAGTTGCCAACTCGTGAATAGTAGATAACATATGCAGGTAATCGCAGGAATGTACGTACAGCATGAATCTAAGGTATGCGATTGCAGTAATAACATATCATGCAAATGCTGAATAAAGGAAAGTACACTAGCAGGTACAATCAATATGTGAAACAACAGTAACATGACAATAATATGAAATAACCATGCAATAGGGATATAAGAAAGTAGATATGCAACTATCATAAGGGTACACTAACAGGTACTACTAATATATGAACTGTGCATAAAATAGGTAAGTGTGAGGTATGGGGTGGAATATGTCATTTCACAGAAACCTGACATCGTGGCAGGATCACAATCCATCAAGACACTCAAATCCACAATTCCTCAAATCAGCCCCCAAACTGGGCTCTCACATCATATAAGTCTAACATCTCCTCAATGTACAATATCGAGTAATCTCCTATATCCCGAATGTACAATCAACAATCTCTTTCATATCCAATATCCAATCTCAATGAATCACATATATCCCAAGTCGAATCTCAAGTAAGTTTCTAACTTCCTAAGGTATATATATATATTTGCAGAAATAAATATGATGGGGGCAATACACATATATTAGCGTCTCATTCCACTAATATTGGTGTAAGGGTATATATAACAACGGCTAATCCCCTGTTATATATACAAAGGTATTACAAGAAATATCATGAAAACAATGTGCCAAGCATCGACACAGAAATCCTGATAGGTACGTATCATACGCTGTCCCGAAAGCACGAGTGCCTAGCTTCGACGTATGCATACGTACATGACTCCCAACGGTGTCTCCCTGACCCCCGCCGAGTCATCAGTACTGTCACCGGTAGGTACTTGCCCGCCTCCAGGCTCAATCGGCAAAATCCATCGATCTTCTTACCGAGGGAAACCATACCGGGCCCCACCATGTACCCTCTACGGCCTCGACGCCTCCTCGTAGGGGTATATACATATCAGCACCGATAAAGCTCATGGTGGATGCGCAAATATCATATCAAGGAAACCGGGTTTTTCAATGTATGCATAATTTCATGAACTCCCGCGGTTCCCAAATCCAGAAAACATCATCTAAAATCCCAATAACAATGCGCAAATCCAGGAATAAATATATGCGATATATCTGAAATGCGAGCATATAAATGAGAATATGTAGCTGAAACCAGATGTATGCGAAACCAAATAAGGTACAGCTACGTAACACCAGTAAAGGTAAATATGTAACTGCAACTGAATATGTGTGTAACATACAGGTGTAGCAATGTATATGTATCTACCTATAAGAACTGATGTCGTATACCCCCCTGGGTATAAGTAAAATATGTAGGATACCCCCTCCCGGTATAACTAAAATATGTGCAAGGTATACCTGTAGCTGTATCGCAAGGTGTATATGTACCTATCACTAAAGGTATGATACACTATAGGTATACCGATAAGCTAGATGTCATGTGTGGTAAGCAATAGTATCTATAATGGGTAGTGTATGACATGGCAATTATTGACGGTGTGTGTGTAGCATACAATCCGTGCTCGTGCAACATGAACCGTCAATAATATGTGCAGTGTCCTACGGCTGCTAGTCACAGTATAACTACATGAAGGAAATAAAGTAAAGGCGCAATTCTATAATGACGTAGAATGTGCGACAGGTATTTGAATCCTAGCCCAGACGCATAACGCCATGCGGGCGATTCCCCTGTAGATGTTAAATCAACTCACCTATGCCCCACGCTAGGTGAATCATATCATCTGCTCCCCCCTGTAGTAGTGTCCGTAGTCCCTGCCTGCAAACCTGCAAATAAGACACAAAAATCATATATAAGCCAAATATCCCGCGAAACGCGATATCGAACCAAAACGAGAAACTCGCGTCGCGAACTAAACGCGCGTGTGCACGATACGCTGAATCGTGTGTGTACGCGTCTAAAACCATCGCGACACACCGCGATACGCCTGATCACAGAACCCACTCACGTATCGCGCGTATCGCGCAAACACAACAGACACCAAATACGATATATAGTCCCAGATTTTCCTACAGATCAAAACTTACAAAACTAGACATGCCAAAGCACTACACTACACAGCAGACTGCCATACCCAAAACCCCAGCACCCCACTCCCCTTCCTGGCCGCAATTTGCGGCCAGAATGACTTAATTGGCGGCCTGGGTAGGGAGAGGATGGCTCGTGTTCATGTGGTGTGCTCTATACCTAGTGTACATGCTCCAGTCTTCTCAATTTTAACCTGAAGATCCCGGGTCAAAAGCAGATTCACAGATATCCAATATATCGTATAAAAACGACAATTTAGCATAAAAGCAAACCCTATGGTATTTTAGTATAATCTGGGGTATTTCTCAGTTGAAGTGGCCCTAATAACACTTAAATAGGTAGGGTTAACAAACACAATCATCACTTAAACAACATTCCACACAAATCACCTTAATTAGCACTAAACTAGCTAATTTAACATTAACCGACACCAATTATCACATAACTAAGCAACTACGAGATTGGGTTCAGAAAATATACCCTATAGGATCTCAAGAAGCAGGAGGAGAAGTGAATGGAGGAAATGAGGGCTTGCTATTGCTGTTGGGCTCCTGCTGTTGCTGTTGCAGAAGTTGCTGCTGCTGTTGCTTGCTGCTCTGCTGCTGATGGTGAGCAAGCTGGAGCTGCTGTTGCTGCTGTGTCTTCTGCTGCTGCTGCTGCTATGAGTGTTGCTGCTACTGCTGCTACTGCTGATGTTGTTGTTGTTGTTGTTGTTGATGATGATGATTGCTGCTGATGCTGCCTTGCTCTGGTGAGTGTGTGTGTGTTGTGAGTGTGAGAGAATGAGAGATGGAAAATGAGAGGGAGAATGAGAAGAACAAGCCAAGACCCCCTTCTCTCTCTCTCCCCTCATTAATGAGGCATGGTCTAAAACCATGTAGCACCATGCTCACTCTCTCATGGTCAACACCTCAACCCAAACAAAGAAATCAATTTAAAACCCTTATTATTTTTAACAACCATAACTATTAAACCCAAAACACTTAAACAAAACATAAAACTAACTTAAGACAAATGGTTAGCTAACCATGATTGCTAATCTAGTTTAACCCCAAAAACAACCCTAGTTATCATGAACAAGTGTGTGTGCGCCTAACAAAATTCTAATAAAATACTCATTAAATAGGATAAAATATTTAAAACTTAATTTGGTAAACTTTTTATTATAAACCATATATTAAAATATAATTATCTACAAAACACATTCTAAGGTGTTACATTGTCTTAGTTGACCGGTTGACTAGGTTGGACTTGTTGACCTTCATCATTACAATGGCTTGTTAGTGTATATGCCCTAGAGGCCATTACTGTATCATACTAGTTTGTATATTACTTAATGGATGCTTGGGATATTCACCTTGTATATACAATCTTGCTCAAAATAGTAGTATGCTACTTGGTTTGTCTCTACTTCAATGTGTACTTGTGTTTATTTTACTATATCACTTATACGCATTAGTGGAGCCCTTAGGATCTTTGCTTGATTACCAGCGTTGTGATGGCAGTCACACTAGTGGGGGCTGGGTAATCTATAAGCACATCCTTATACAGGTCCCTAGTCGCAGGACTATCGAGACAGGGCATCGATACTCCGGAGTAGACTAGCGTATGCGCTTCTCATCCCAGTGTGGGAGATGGTCTGTCCCACAGCCATCAGTACGTCGTACTGGAGATAGTATACGGGTGCTCGTTGGGTTACGAGTACACTGGACAGGACTCATCGGGAACTGACAGGTTGGTATTATACCTATCGTCAGTCATCAGTTCCCAGGTGACATGAGTACAGCTTAGTCCGCTGACTTGACACTGGCACTTCGCCTCGAGTGTGTTCCCACTGCACTTTGATCACTGCCCTACCACGGCTCAAAGGAGTCGTGCAAACAGGTGGTGGTTGGGTGCAGTCCCGAAGCACTTGGAGGCAGTGACGGTTAGACAGGATTCGTCTCTCCCGGTATTGGGGGTTGACATCGCGCTGTGTCTAGGAGAGCCATTACACGAGTAGTCCCTGGCCAGGGCAAACGAGATATACTGGTAGGTTTCCAGTGTTATCTCAGGGTGTTTTGGGCTTCGCTCCGGCACGACTTGTACCGCTATTGGGGGACTGACGTTTACCGCCCCCTAGGCCCGCCATGCGATGTATCAGACGAACAGACCGGACTGTACGGAGACTGTCACATTCAGACTCAGTAGGAGTACAGATGGGGTTTCACCTCGTCAGCCTTCTTGTCGACATCTACCTGGGGACCGTTACGCACAGCTAGTGCCGCTTGCGGTCTGTGGTTAAACCCACTGCCAGCGTAGTGTCGAGTCTTTAGAGTCCCACACAGAGGGTATTCGCCTATGGGCAAAACAGAGTAGAGGTCGCATGGTTTTGCGACAGGGTTCGTTCTCATCCGCGCACTTGTGCACGTTTGGAGTCCGGACAGATATTACCAGCGGGCTCTGGTTTGAGCCGGATACTGGTATAGTATTTGGGGTTGCTTTTATCTCTCAGTATTCATGTTCCTCGGAACAAGAATGCAGGTGTGTATGCACAGTTATTTGAGGAGGAGGAAGATGATTTCCATTAGGGTTTCGGAACGGGTGCGTATGCACAGTTGACAGTCGTCTTTTTCCAAACCCTAATGGATTTGTATTATATCATTTAATAATATATAATAAAATGAAATTGTGTCATGGTTAGTTTTTGTAGACTTGTTGACCATGGTTGACTTGTTGACCATGGTTGAACATTTGACTACCATCATTACAAATGCAAGATGCCTTTTCATTCTTGCTTTATTCATTTAATGCTTGTAATGATATTAGTCATTCTAAACTATCCATCAAACCTTTTTCATTTTGATTATTATTATTATTTGATTATTCTTTTTTCTTTTGTTATGGTTGCAAAAGGAAAAAGAAAGGCTCATTCTATCATTCTCACTCTCTCTCTTCATTTCATCTTCTTCTTCCTCTAGTCAAGAGAAACCTTCTCATGAGTTGAGAATCCTTCTCTTGAAAAACAAAAGCAACCCTTAGACACTCTCTACTCACTCTAGGATCAAGGGTCTAGCAAGCCGGCGATTCTAGTTCACTCTAAGTACGAGAAAGAGCCCAAAGGTCGAGCCTTCGAGGTGGATCCATCTTCGACGGGAGAAGGCGACAAAGGAGAACCATCAACCTCTACAAAGTTTGAAGACGAAGGAGTTCAAGTCTAGGTATAACCATCTTCATCCGAGTAGCTAAACTTCTTTAGCTAGTTTGCTAGTTTTAGTTTAGACAACGATCCCGACCTTGCATAGTCCATGTTGCCTCTTGCACTAAAATTTGATTTTTATACCGTTTCCGCCTCCCCGTAAGAACCGGGGGTCGCAACGTGGACTTACAGTGGTATCAGAGTCTAACTAAACTTAAACTAGCTTGGTAGTAAAGTGTAACGAAGTTCGGAACCGTAAAAAACCCAAAAACCATATTTTTCAAAACCTGAGTTTCTGTTGAAATTTTTTTGGCTCAAAATGAAAAACTTTATATTTGTAAATTCATCTCAGGGTTTTTTAAAAACACCCATGAAAAACGACACAGAGATTCATCCAAACCGCCGCCCTTCCGCCGCACGAGGTAGGCTCGTGCCGCGGAAGCGCCGCGGTTTGATGTCCTCTCTGCATCGTTTTTCGTGCAGTGTGTGTAGGTGTTGGTTTTGGGATTTTTAAAATATATTATATGTGCCCAGATTTTCCAGAAAAGAAATTTCCTTTTGGGGTCCTATAATTCCGTATTTTTTCCGAACTTCACTGCACTTTGACTATGATGGTTATATCTGTGATGTTTGCATGTATTGAACGTCGACTAATCGCTATAAGACGATTAGTCGGGGTTATACATGATCTGTAATGTGCTGGAATGTGTATATGAATGTGTTGGACTGTCGCGGGTGAATAGCCGGGGTGGATGTGAGATGAGCTTTTGTTTTTCTTTCATTCATTGTAAATGTAAATTGATGTAATAATATTATTTGTTTGGCCGCACAACCGGGTCGGGGTTGTAGCCGTCATTGTATAATTCTTTTACTGTTTTTGCTCCTAGGATAGACCCATGGAGGGGTGCACGAACTACCGGGTATGCCGAAGTGTCGAGTGGCCTACTCATGGAGATGAGGGAGGTTGCTACGCTTCGGGTACTTGGCGGGTAGTTTGCCGCACCCGTAGGGGTCTTGGGTGGGGTATTTGGCTATTCACCGCGACCGTGTTATCCGCTTTTCGTTTCAGGCTCGAAAGGATTGCGGATTGCTAGTATATCCAATGCATTCATCTGTGATCTGTAATGTCTACTATTGCTATATCTATAACTATTTAGGCGTTGCTTATGTTTTACAGACGCGCTAGCCCAGCCCCCGCTCTGTCGTTAGTTAAGTAACCTAACGGGTGATGACGGGGCCCAGTGGCGAATGCGAATGGCATAAGCGTACGTCATATTTTGGTTGTTTTCTGCAATGGTAGGATTAAATGATGGGACGCATTAAAAGTACTAATGCAAGAATATCACGCATTAAAAGAACTAATGCAAGATAATAAACCAAGTTAAAGTCGTTGGAACACTTTCGAAAAAACCACTCGGTTCTTTTCAAAACTAACTTTTAAAATGCGGAGCTTGAGCCACTCCATTTTAAAGCTATCTCGTTCCATCGACCAAATCAAGTTCACTACGTTCACGGTTTTGCCAAAACCATCCGTAGCCCTCCATCATTTCAGTTAAATATTCGGTAGTATTCAAGCTATGTATTTTGACCTCACGCCAAGGCATAGTGATTGGTAGCTGCCGGATATTTATCTGTTGCATAGATAGAATGCGTTGGTTTGAAACAGTCGTACTGCCATTTTGGCCTACGTCAAGGGTATGTACGGGTGGATTCAAATTAACCTGGATAATGATGGGACGAACTTGACATGTGACTTATGACATTTTGACCTCACGCCAAGGTCATAAGAGCATGGGGCAAAAATCCACATCGGGAGTTTCATAAGAACTGAAACTTGCTAGATTTGCATACCATTTGGAGTGTGGTGATTCTGGTAGGATTCCTTCAGTTTCGTCACACGATGATATTTGGATCCCGATCCTACTGTGAGTATATGCTACTCCTCGGGAAATTTCTCACTTAACGATCAATGCTATAAACCTAGTAGGTGCCTAGAAAGGTGTTAGCGGGGCTACGCCCCCAGGGAAAAGAGGTTCTTTAATTAAGGAACTTCGCGAAAGCGTTGGAAAACCTCCCTCGAAGTACCGACACCAGCCTGGCCGAACGGTTAAGCAAGTATTGTACGGTGGGATTGATCCTGACTAATTCTTCCTTTATGGTTTGAGGAGGGATTCGAGAAACAGTGGGAGCCATCCTGTTTAGACAAACTAAAAACCACTCTAAACTTGCAAGAGCATCATGCTGAGTGTTTCTTCTTCTCTCTCCTAATTGCAGCGACCAATCAACATGACTGGACTTAAGTTACTCCTAGATAAAAACAAGTTGACAGGGCCAAACTACAAAGATTGGCTCAGGAATGTCAAGATAGCAATCACTTATGACAAGCTGGGGTATCTTCTTACCACCAAAGCTCCCCCTGTCCCTGGTCCAACTTCCAGCGTCGCGGATAAGGAAATCCGCAAGACTTGGGAGATTGATAGCGCGAAGGCCAAGTGCCTCCTGCTTGCCTCGATGGACAACGAACATCAGAGGAGGCATGAGAATATGGACATGGAGTCCATATTGCTTCATACAAAAGAACTGTATGGAGAGCAATCACGTATCGCAAGATACGAAGCGTCGAAAAAGTTGTTTTCGACAAGAATGGCCGTCGGATCATCAGTAGCCGAGCACGTGCTAAAGATGATCGGCTACATTGAGGAGCTCGCTGACCTAGGGATCACATTGGAGAGTGAGCTATATACGGATATAGTTCTCCAGTCCCTTCCTTCCACTTACGCCCAGTTTATAATGAACTTCAACCTACAAGAAAAGGAGGTTGAACTTTCAGAGCTCCTCAACCTGCTGAGGAGCGCAGAGGGCACCCTACAGAAAGGTAGGGAAACATCCACTTTGTTTGTAGGAGGATCATCTTCTTCTAGGTCCAAGGCGAAAGCCAAGGGAAAGAAGAAGAAAGCCCCCGCCAAACCAAGGGGCGGTGTTAGTAAAGTGGATACGAAGGGAAAAGGTAAAGCAACAAAGATAGCGGGGAAGCTTGTGGATAAGGAAGAATGCTTCTTTTGTCATAAGAAAGGACACTGGAAGAATGATTGCAGGGCCTGGAAGGCCAGAACACAGGAATTGAAGCAGGTTGCAGCTTCAGCTTGAGGTGTGTATGTTATTGAAAACTGTCTTTCAATAAACTCTACTTCCTGGGTATTGGATACCGGATCAGGATCTCATATCTGTAATTCTTTGCAGGCGTTGAGAAACCGTAGGGTTTTGAAGGCAGGTGACATGACCCTCAGAGTTGCAAACGGAGCTAGCATGGATGCTAAAGCCGTGGGGGACTATCACCTGGGAATGTCAGATGGACATGTTTTGGTTTTGCGTAATTGCTTTTTTGTACCCAACGCAACTTGTAATATCATTTCTGTATCTTTAGTTTCTAAAGAAGGTTATGAATTTGCGTTTGTAAGTAATGTTGTAAACATTCACCTTAATCAAGTTCTGATTGGGTCAGGTACATTGAGTAATGGTATATACGTATTGAACCAACCACAGATTTTCAATGTCCAGAATACACACAAAAGGAAGTCTCCAGAAATAAACCAGACTTTCTTATGGCATTGTAGATTGGGTCACATCAATGAGAGAAGGTTGACGAAGTTACATACAGAAGGGTATTTGAATGCGTTCGAATATCAGTCGTATGCCACTTGTCAATCCTGTCTCAAGGGAAAGATGACAAAGACTCCGTTTACTGGACATGGAGAAAGAGCGAGCGAGCTCTTGGGACTCGTACACAGTGACGTGTGCGGTCCAATGTCTACACATGCCCGAAGCGGACATTCTTACTTCATTACTTTTACGGATGACTTCTCAAGGTACGGTTATGTTTTCTTAATGAAACATAAGTCCGAGGCTTTTGAAAAATTCCAGGAGTATAAGAATGAAGTAGAGAAACAGACCGGCAAAAGTATTAAGATTCTAAGATCGGATCGAGGTGGAGAATACTTAAGTGCCGAATTCCTGAATTACTTAAAAGAGAATGGTATTCTCTCTCAGCTTACTCCTCCATACACCCCGCAACATAACGGTGTATCGGAGAGACGGAACCGAACCCTATTGGATATGGTTCGGTCCATGATGAGTAACGCTGAGTTACCGCGATCATTCTGGGGATATGCGCTAGAATCAGCTGCATACCTTTTGAACCGAGTTCCGACTAAGACTGTGCCTACCACCCCATATGAAATGTGGAGTGGGAAGAAACCATATCTTCAATATCTGAAGATATGGGGATGTCCAGCTTTTGTCAAAAAGCAGCATGCGGAAAAACTCGAGGCACGCTCAGTGCTGTGCAAGTTTGTGGGATACCCAAAGAGCACCAGGGGGTATCTTTTCTACTACGCAGAGGAACAAAAAGTCCTTGTTTCTCGCAATGCCCACTTTCTAGAACACCAGTTCTTGGAAAAGGAAATTAGTGGGAGCGCAGTAGAACTGGAAGAAGTTCCAGAACCACAGACTGTTACTGAAAGCTTAGTGGAACCAGAGGGTTCAACAGAACAGGACATTCCTACGCCGCTCCGCAGGAGTAGTAGGCAGTCTCATCCGCCCGAGAGATACTGCGGTTTTCTCATAGACGGGGATAGAGAAGATTGCATCATAGATTATGATGAACCTACTAGCTTCCAGCAGGCCGTTCAGAGCGTTGACTCAGTGAAATGGCTGGATGCAATGCGGACCGAAATGGAGTCCATGTACACCAACAAGGTATGGACGTTGGACATTGCTCCAGACGGGGTAAAACCCGTAGGATGCAAGTGGATCTTCAAAAGGAAGATTGGTGTAGATGGACAGGTTGAGACCTATAAAGCTAGGCTGGTAGCAAAGGGTTTTCGTCAAAGACCTGGCTTGGACTATGACGAAACATTTTCTCCAGTAGCCATGCTGAAATCCATTCGGATCCTTCTTGCCATTGCTGCTTTCCACGATTATGAGATCTGGCAAATGGACGTAAAGACAGCTTTTCTAAATGGAAATTTAGAGGAGTGTGTCTATATGGACCAGCCAGAGGGTTTCATTCAGAGTGGGAGCAGCGGAAAGGTGTGCAAGTTGCTTAAGTCCATCTATGGACTGAAGCAGGCATCGCGGAGTTGGAACATCTGCTTTGATGAGACGGTCAAAGAATTTGGCTTTATCAAAAATCCAGATGAACCATGCATCTATAGTAGATTTGTAGCGAGAACTGTAGTATTCCTCGTTTTATACGTGGATGACATTCTCTTGATAGGAAATGACATTCCTATGCTACAATCTGTCAAGGGGTTCTTGTCACACAGGTTCTCCATGAAAGACCTGGGTGATGCCTCATACATCCTGGGGATCCGGATCCATCGTGATAGATCCAAGAGGATATTGGGACTTTCTCAGTCCAGGTACATCGACACCATAGTGAAGAGATTCAGTATGGAAGATTCCAAGCGCGGTAACCTACCGGCTTGTCACGGGATCACCCTCTCTAAAGAGATGTCTCCCAAGACTGATTTGGAGAGGGATCGCATGTCTATTATACCCTACGCTTCTGCGGTAGGCTCTATAATGTATGCGATGTTGTGTACCAGACCGGATGTAGCTTATGCACTGAGTGTGGTAAGCCGGTATCAGTCAAACCCTGGGGAGAAACACTGGATAGCGGTAAAGAACATTCTCAAGTACCTGAGAAGGACTAAGGAGATGTTTTTGGTGTATGGCGGAAAAGACCTCCAGATCGAGGCCTTTGCTGACTCCAGCTTCCAGAGTGACAAGGATGATTCCAAGTCCATGTCGGGCTTTGTCTTTACCCTCAATGGAGGGGCGGTGTGTTGGAAGAGTTCCAAACAGGAAACCGTTGCAGACTCGACGATGGAAGCGGAATACATCGCTGCATCTGATGCCGCAAAAGAAGCTGTCTGGATGAGGAAGTTCTTGAAAGAACTTCAGGTGGTTCCGTCCATTGTTGATCCAATACCTCTGTATTGCGATAACAATGGGGCTATAGCTTTAGCGAAGGAACCCAGGTCCCATCAGAGATCCAGGCACATCTTGAGGCGGTATCACCTGATCAGGGAGATCGTGGATCGCAAGGAGATCGAGGTTCGGAGAGTTGCTTCAGAAGACAACACTGCAGATCCATTCACCAAGGCCCTACCCCAGACTCAGTTCGAGCGGCTGATCGAGATGATAGGTCTTCGATACGCCAGTACATGGCCTTAGTGCAAGTGGGAGATTGTTAGTGTATATGCCCTAGAGGCCATTACTGTATCATACTAGTTTGTATATTACTTAATGGATGCTTGGGATATTCACCTTGTATATACAATCTTGCTCAAAATAGTAGTATGCTACTTGGTTTGTCTCTACTTCAATGTATACTTGTGTTTATTTTACTATATCACTTATACGCATTAGTGGAGCCCTTAGGATCTTTGCTTGATTACCAGTGTTGTGATGGCAGTCACACTAGTGGGGGCTGGGTAATCTATAAGCACATCCTTATACAGGTCCCTAGTCGCAGGACTATCGAGACAGGGCATCGATACTCCGGAGTAGACTAGCGTATGCGCTTCTCATCCCAGTGTGGGAGATGGTCTGTCCCACAGCCATCAGTACGTCGTACTGGAGATAGTATACGGGTGCTCGTTGGGTTACGAGTACACTGGACAGGACTCGTCGGGAACTGACAGGTTGGTATTATACCTATCGTCAGTCATCAGTTCCCAGGTGACATGAGTACAGCTTAGTCCGCTGACTTGACACTGGCACTTCGCCTCGAGTGTGTTCCCACTGCACTTTGATCACTGCCCTACCACGGCTCAAAGGAGTCGTGCAAACAGGTGGTGGTTGGGTGCAGTCCCGAAGCACTTGGAGGCAGTGACGGTTAGACAGGATTCGTCTCTCCCGGTATTGGGGGTTGACATCGCGCTGTGTCTAGGAGAGCCATTACACGAGTAGTCCCTGGCCAGGGCAAACGAGATATACTGGTAGGTTTCCAGTGTTATCTCAGGGTGTTTTGGGCTTCGCTCCGGCACGACTTGTACCGCTATTGGGGGACTGACGTTTACCGCCCCCTAGGCCCGCCATGCGATGTATCAGACGAACAGACCGGACTGTACGGAGACTGTCACATTCAGACTCAGTAGGAGTACAGATAGGGTTTCACCTCGTCAGCCTTCTTGTCGACATCTACCTGGGGACCGTTACGCACAGCTAGTGCCGCTTGCGGTCTGTGGTTAAACCCACTGCCAGCGTAGTGTCGAGTCTTTAGAGTCCCACACAGAGGGTATTCGCCTATGGGCAAAACAGAGTAGAGGTCGCATGGTTTTGCGACAGGGTTCGTTCTCATCCGCGCACTTGTGCACGTTTGGAGTCCGGACAGATATTACCAGCGGGCTCTGGTTTGAGCCGGATACTGGTATAGTATTTGGGGTTGCTTTTATCTCTCAGTATTCATGTTCCTCGGAACAAGAATGCAGGTGTGTATGCACAGTTATTTGAGGAGGAGGAAGATGATTTCCATTAGGGTTTCGGAACGGGTGCGTATGCACAGTTGACAGTCGTCTTTTTCCAAACCCTAATGGATTTGTATTATATCATTTAATAATATATAATAAAATGAAATTGTGTCATGGTTAGTTTTTGTTGACTTGTTGACCATGGTTGACTTGTTGACCATGGTTGAACATTTGACTACCATCATTACAAATGCAAGATGCCTTTTCATTCTTGCTTTATTCATTTAATGCTTGTAATGATATTAGTCATTCTAAACTATCCATCAAACCTTTTTCATTTTGATTATCATTATTATTTGATTATTCTTTTTTCTTTTGTTATGGTTGCAAAAGGAAAAAGAAAGGCTCATTCTATCATTCTCACTCTCTCTCTTCATTTCATCTTCTTCTTCCTCTAGTCAAGAGAAACCTTCTCATGAGTTGAGAATCCTTCTCTTGAAAAACAAAAGCAACCCTTAGACACTCTCTACTCACTCTAGGATCAAGGGTCTAGCAAGCCGGCGATTCTAGTTCACTCCAAGTACGAGAAAGAGCCCAAAGGTCGAGCCTTCGAGGTGGATCCATCTTCGACGGGAGAAGGCGACAAAGGAGAACCATCAACCTCTACAAAGTTTGAAGACGAAGGAGTTCAAGTCTAGGTATAACCATCTTCATCCGAGTAGCTAAACTTCTTTAGCTAGTTTGCTAGTTTTAGTTTAGACAACGATCCCGACCTTGCATAGTCCATGTTGCCTCTTGCACTAAAATTTGATTTTTATACCGTTTCCGCCTCCCCGTAAGAACCGGGGGTCGCAACGTGGACTTACAGGGCTATCATTTCATGGCAAAGACTTTTGCTTGCTTGTTTCTTTTTGCAAAATGAGTGCATGAAATCATATGGCCATTTTGACTTGAATCATCACATAATACTCAATTACTATTATTTGTTATGATGATTTTGGATTATGAGAGCTTGGATGGCAAAAGTCTTGCTCATTCATTCATTTCCTTTCTCTCTCATGCTTGAGCTCTCCCTCTTCCTCTTGCTCTCTCTCTAGCTCATGGTTCACTTGTCTCATGTGTTGAGAAGCAAGAACCATAGAGATAAAACCCAACACACTCCTCTACTCATCCTAGCACACAAAGTCTAGCAAGCCAAGTGTTCTAGTTTCCTCTAGTTTGAGGTTGAAGCCAAAGGTAGAAACTTTCAGGTGGATCCATCTTCGGCACAAAAAGACGACGAGGAGAGAACCTTCCGACCACCGCAAGGAGTTGAAGACGAAGGAGTTCAAGTTAAGGTATAACCCCCTAACCGAGTAGGTAAAACTCTTGTTAGGTTTGTTAGATAGTTGTTTAACAAAGATCCGTATTTTGAGTCCATGTTACCACCAAAAGAAAAATCATTTTTTTCATCATTTCCGCAAGCCCGTAAGTACCGAGAGAGGTAACGTGGACTTACAGTGGTATCATAGACTAGTTAAACACTATCTAACATGTTAGCAAAGTAACTAGAAGTTTGATCGGAGAAAAAGTCACGAAACACGCCCGAAAAGTATAGTTTCTGCCGATTTTTTTTCTTGTTCAAAAAATAATAAATCTTAAACTAAAAATCGGCTCAGGCTTTTTATAACACACTGTAGAAAATTGGTCCAGAGACTCGGTCATACCGCCGCGGAACCGCGGTAGGAGCATGCTCCCGCCGCGGATCCGCGGCCGAGTTGACTCGGTCGTGGGCGAATTTTCTTGCAGTGTGTTTACTGGGGTGTTTTGGGATTTTTACAATATGTTTTTTCTGCCTAGATTTTCCAGAAAGCAAAATTTGTATTGGGGGTCTAAAAATCCGTATTTTGATCGAACTTCTAAAGACTTAAGCTAACGGGTTATATCTGTGATGTGATATATGTATTGAATGTCTGCTAATCGCTATACGTCGATTAGTGGGGGTTATACATATCTGTGATCTGTAATGTTGGTGGTATGTGTATATAAATTCATTGGATTGTCGCGGAAGAATAGCCGGGGGGTTGTGAGATGAGAGTTTTCTTTTTCTTTCAATTCATGTAATTTGTAATTGATATAATATTATTTATATGGCTGCACAACCGGGATGGGGTTGTAGCCGTCATTGTATAATTTCTTTTACTGTTTTTGCTCCTAGGATAGACCCAAGGTGGGGTGCACAAACTACCGGGTATCTCGAAGTGCCGAGTGGCCTACTCACGGTGTTGAGGGAGGTTACTTCACTTCGGGTACTTGGCGGGTAGTTTGCCGCACCCGTAGAGGTCTAGGGTGGGGTCTTGGCTATTCATCGCGACCGTGTAATCTGCTCTTCGTTACAGGCTCGTACGGATTGCGGATTCCTAGTATATCCAATGTGTTCATCTGTGATCTGGAATGGATATCATTGCATGTGACGAATGTGTATATCTATATATGATATCTATTTAGGCGTTGCTTATGTTTTGCATCCGCGCTAGTCCACCCCCCGCTCTGTCGTTAGTTAAGTAACCTAACGGGTAATGACGGGGCCCCGTGGCGAATGCGGATGGCATAAGCGTGCGTCATATTTTCGTTGTTTTCTGCAACGGTAGGATTAAATGATGGGACGCATTAAATTAATGCAAGAAAATAAACCAAAGTTGAGTCGTTGGAACACTTTCAAAACCACTCGATTTCTTTTCAAAAACAACTTTTAAACGCGGAGATTAAGCCACTCCTTTTAAAAGCTATCTCGTTCCATCGATTATATCAAGTTCACTACGTTCACGGTTTCGCCAAAACCATTCGTAGCCCTCCGTCGTTTCTCATGGATAGTCAATAGTATTCAAGCTATGTTTGTTGGCCAAAGTCAAGGCATAGTGATTGGTAGCTATTGGGTATTCATGTGCAGCATAGATAGATGTGTTGGTTTGGGACAGTCGTACTGCCTTGTTGGCCAAAGTCAATGGTAGGTACGGGTGGGTTCAAATTAACCTGGAGAATGACGGGTAGAACTTGACATGTGACTTATGATTTGTTGGCCAAAGTCAAGGTCATAAGAGCATGGGGCAAAAATCCACATCGGGAGTTTCAAAAGAAGTGAAACTTGCTAGCGCTGCATACCATTTGGAGTGTGATGATTCTGGTAGGATTCCTTCAGTTTTGTCACGCAGTGATATTTGGATCCCGATCCTACTGTGAGTATATGCTACTCCTCGGGAAATTTCTCACTTAACGATCAATGCTATAAACCAAGTAGGTGTCTAGAAAGGTGTTAGCGGGGCTACGCTCACAGGGAAAAGAGGTTATTTAATTAAGGAACTTCGCGAAAGCGTTGGAAAACCTCCCTCGAAGTACCGACACTAGCCTGGCTGAACGGTTAAGCAAGTATTGTACGGTGAGATTGATCCTGACTAATTCTTCCTTTTTGGTTTGAGGAGGGATTCGAGAGACAGTGGGAGCCATCCTTTTTAGACAAATTAAAAACCACTCTAAACTTGCAAGAGCATCATGCTAAAGTGTTTCTTCTCTCTCTCCTAATAGTAGCGACCAAACATCATGACTGGACTTAAGTTACTACTAGATAAAAATATACTAATAGGGCCAAACTATAAAGATTGGCTCAGGAATGTCAAAATGGCAATCACTTATGACAAGTTAGGGTATCTCCTCACCACTAAAACTCCCCCTGTCCCAGGTCCCAAAACCAGCGTCGCGGATGTTGGAGATAGTGCCCTCAGATTCAATTATTCGATCACAGGCACGTGATTACAATGATTGATGGAGGACCTATCCCGATAGGACAGTCTTACTCATGATGATAGTATGCTATCTGGTTTACCTTTATCATCGTGTACTGCTTTAGGTGACCTAACAAGACGCTATTACACGTTGATAGAGCCCCTAGGATTCTTGCTTGACCACCAGCAGTATGAGGTCGATCATATACGTGGGAGCTGGTAGTCTATAAGCACATCCTTAAATGGTCCGTAGTCATGTGAGTTTCGAGATAGGGCATCGATACTCCAGAGTAGACTAGTGTGTACATTCGAGACCCCGACGAGGGGCGGTGGCCGGTCTTACAAGCCACTGGTGTCAGTTCGTTCACCTAAGATGTATACAGGTGCTCATTGGGTTATGAGTACACCGGACAGGACTCGCCGGGAACATGCTAGTTGGTCATATACCAGACGTCAGATGGCAGTTCCCTGGTGACATGTGTACAGGTTAGTTCATCGACCTGGGGATCGTCATTTGTCTCGTGTGAGTTCCCACTGTACTTTGATTACTAC
Source organism: Agapanthus africanus (assembly GCA_030015575.1). Taxonomy (NCBI): domain Eukaryota; kingdom Viridiplantae; phylum Streptophyta; class Magnoliopsida; order Asparagales; family Amaryllidaceae; genus Agapanthus; species Agapanthus africanus. The sequence goes on along the minus strand of JASDDO010000031.1, from coordinate 204,919,022 downwards.
CCTACCATGGCTCAAAGGAGTCGTGCAAACAGGTTTTAGTTGGGTACAGTCCCGAGCCACATGGAGGCAGTGAGCGCATCTTCAGGGGTTCGTCTCTCCCGGTATTGGGGGTGAGGTCGCGCTGTGTCTAGGAGAGCCATTACACGAAGCCCTCGGCCGAGGCAAGGAGATTTACTAGTAGGTATTCCAGTAGTATCTCAGGGTGTTCTGGGCTACACTCCGACACGACTTGTACCGCTTTTAGGGGTCTGACTTTTACCAACCCCCTAGGCCCGCCATGCGATGCTCATAGACGAACGGACCAGACTGTACGTATATTGTCACTGACAGGCTCAGTGGGGTGTCAGGATGAGTTCGCTCATCGACGTCCCTTTTGGTCAATACCTGGTAGCCCGTTACGTATTGGCTTATACCTCTGACGTGCTAGTGGTTAAATCCACAACCAAGGTGTTGACGAGTCTTTAGAGTCCCCCACATTCAGTTACTCAGCTTTCGGGCGAAAAGTTGTAGAGGCCGTATGGAGATATGGCAAGGTCCGATCAGATACGTGCGGTATTGCACGGATCAGGATCGGACATTTTGTACTACTGGCCGTATGGATATATGGCAGGGTTCGATTAGATACGTGCGGTATTGCACGGATCAGGATCGAACGGATATTGCTAGCCGGCTTTGGTTTAAGCCGGATCCTAGTATAGTACAGTGTAGATTTTGTCTCATTGCTTTTGTATTTCAGTCGGAATACAAATGCGGGTGTGTATGTGTAAGTCTACGCTAGCGCCCCGGCAGTCTACAGACGCCAAATGCGGAAACAAAAACTTTTTAACTGGCGCTATCGTATACTTTAACCCGGATCTGCCATTATTGCTAAACTAACAAACTGTAAAGAGTGTAGAAAGGTTATACCGAACGATCCGAGTCCTTCGTTCTTCAACCATCATCCCACGCTCCGTTGCGGCTGCTCCGATCTCGTCGATCTCCGATCTCCTCCGTCGAGGTGGCACCACATGATCGATTCTTTAAACGGGCTCCCGCCTCTGACTTGAGGCAACTCGATCGTCAAGTTTGCTAAAAGAGACGACCAAGAATGATGTAGAGAATGAGTAGATGACTTTGTCTCACTTCGTCCAAGTCCGTGGACGATCGGTTAATGATGTTGCCGAGGGAATTGGGTGATGGAATGAAACGAGGTAATGAAATTTCCATGCACCCAAATACTATCATAATCTTTTCTCTCAAAAATGAAACATCAAGTGAAGTGAGGAGAGAGAGGGAGGGCCGGCCACTTTATAGAAGGAGGGAGGTGACCGTAGGAGCAAGTGGTGACCCTAAGATGAAGCTTATCATGAAGAAAATATCTAAACAAGAACAAAATGTATTAATGTCAAAGCATGAGTCATAATCACTTAGTCATCACATAATAAATGCAATTAAAGGTTCATGAACCTAGTCACCATCCTTGTCATCACTTCTAGAAACTTCTAGAACACTGACTCACCTCATCCAAGAAAAGATAAATCCGCCTTTAACCAAATGTTAAAAGACGGCTGATAGAAAACTGGAAACTGGCAACTTCCAAAAGTGATCCTGAAACGACTTTCAGGATAACCCCGAAACTGTATAAATATACCCGCATTTGTATTACGACCGAATACAAATGCAACTGAGACAAAGATATTATACCTACTCAATATAATACTCGGATCCGGCTTAAACCAAAGCCGACCAGTATCATCTGCCCGAAAAATAACACGTGCGTAAACGCACGTGCATTTTCCGAACCCTGCCATAAAACCATACGGCCTCTACAACGTTTCGCCCGAACTTGGGAAAATGTCTGTGGGGGACTCTAATGACTCGTCAGTACCCTGGCAGTGGGTTTAACCACAAACCGTCAGCGGCACTAGCAATGCGTAACGGCTGCCCATGGACTGACCTCAAGGGATGCCGATGAGCGCACTCATCTGGAAAACCCTACTGAGCCTAACAGTGACAATGTATATACAGTCCGGTCCGTTCGTCTATGAGTATCGCATATCTGCCTAGGGGGCTAGTAACGTCAGACCCCCAATAGCAGTATAAGTCGTGTCGGAGTGAAGCCCAATAACACCCTGAGATACTACTGGAGTACCTACCAGTAAATCTCCTGCCATGGCCATGGACTTTGTGTAATGGCTCTCCTAGACACAGCACGACCTCGCCCCCAATACCGGGAGAGACGAATCCCCTGCCGATCCGCTCACGTGCCTCCATATGGCTCGGGACTGTACCCAAAAACTACCTGTTTGCACGACTCCTTTGAGCCGTGGTAGGGTAGAAATCAAAGCACAGTGGGAACTCACACGAGACAAATGACGACCTCAGGTCGATGAACTAACCTGTACACATGTCACCAGGGAACTGCTATCTGACGGTAGATATAATACTAACTAGCAGATTCCCGGCGAATCCTGTCCGGTGTACTCATAACCCAATGAGCACCTGTATACATCTTAGGTGATCCAACTGACACCAGTGGCTTGTAATACCGGCCACCGCCCCTCGTCGGGGTCTCGACTGTACACACTAGTCTACTCCGAAGTATCGATGCCCTGTCTCGAAACTCCCACGACTAGGGACCACAATTAAGGATATGCGTATAAACCACCCAACTCTCACGTATATGATCGCCATCATACTGTTGGTGGTAAAGCAAGACCCTAAGGGCTCTATCAAAGTGTAACATGTAATCAGTCACCTGATCATGTACACGACTGATAAAGGCATACCAGATAGCATACTATCATCTTGAGTAAGACTGTCCTACCAGTATAGGTCCTCCGCGATCATTGCAATCACGTACCTGTGATCCAATAATTGACTATAAGGGCACTATCTCCAACAATCTCCCACTTGCACTCAAGGCTAATTATTGCGATGTCGATTACTCACAGCCCGTGTGAAACCGAACATCCAACTCCTCTATTAATCAGTATCACAAAGCCCGTTTGTAAAACTATTGTGTTCGAGAAATAGCCTTAGTGAGTGGATCCGCCTAGAAGTTTCTTTCTATATCTCTCTTAATCTCAAGTTCGCGGAGAAAGCCATCTCCCGAATCGAGTAACACCTGTCTTAGAATATATCTGGATATCTGATGGGACCTAGTTCATAAATGAACTCCAAATCCAAACTTCTTAGACTGTATCGATCACTGAACCTAATCAGTATCCGGCACCATGCCACCCACAGTATCTTCTTGAACCACCTGTCCATAATACTGTCCCTCTTCTTCAGAGGGAAAAACTATAACTCTGACAATCACTCTGTCATCTATGTCACCTTTGAAGCCTGGAATGATAACCGTCTCCCGAAGGAGGCTGCCGTCATCAAATCCGTAGAACATGTACCTATGTTCTAAAACTGCTTCCTTATGTTTCTCCAGGATTGGATTAATACAAACTTATTGCATCAAGTGCAAAAACGACATCTGGTGTGGTACTTGACATCTCATGATTGACTCAATTGCCTAAGCAAGTGATCTGCCAATCATGCACATCCCTCTCCCCTTTAGTCTATACGACACCTTTAGAGAGGGTGACTCCATCACCTGCAGGTACACCACCATGCTAGGAGTAAACTATTCCAAAAACCATTAGAATATCTGTCAAAGTACCCACATTGGGAAACTACCCAAATCCAGATCTAAAACCATAGATCTAGAAACCAGAATGTCAAATATTATATCCATATCCTGTCTGGAGAAACAACTGTGTGACGACCACAGTACAACCGATCGTAGTATAGGAATTTTACTTCCTACTCTGTGTATGTCATCCAGATACCATGACATCACACCCTACTACCTTCTTAACAGATCCATCCCCTATCCTGATTGAAGTCAAACCCATGACTGTCACATCAAAATTAGATGATCTATCTCCGCTATAACTGCTCAAGTCTATAAATAGATATAAGCATCTTGCCCACTATGCTTCCGCTGCTCCCACTGACTACGACAACCCTCCTACCGGGTCTCATATCCTGGAACAACAGTAGTGTCAAGTCTTGGTAGATAAGAACCTCCCTGTCACCGTCTCTGAGGCTACTGAAGTACCTCTCGGGCGTTTGAGGTTACCTACCATACCTGCGGAGTGGCTATTGGAATGTTAAACCTGATTGAATGTATAGGTCCTATTAAATTTTCCGTAATCGTTCGCGGTTCTGGAATCACTTCCAGTTCTACCATACTCCCACTACTGTTTTCTGAAAAAGATCCATTTTACTAAAACTGTGGCGAGTCAAGAACAATATCACTATTGATCTTCCAAATGGTAGAATATCAACCCTTGTCATAGCCAGGGTCAACCCACAAACAGCCATTACAGAAACGTGCCCTGAGTTATCCAGAGTCTGGTTTTAAGCAAAAGCTGGACAACTCCAAGTACCTTAATATCTTTTAAGGTACGATCCATTCTATATCCAATACAGAAACTTTGGCACTAATTTAATTGGAACCATATTCAAATCGTGCAGCTGTCTCCAGTGCATATCAACTTAATGAAAAAAGGCTAATCAGGATTACTCAACTTAGGAATCCATCCAATTATGAGTAACCTGAAAGAGAAACACGTTTCTCAAAACCATCACTATCATCTAAATATCAATCACAAGAATCTACATCTTCGATCTCTTTGAAGAATCCCGATAATTGTGATACCTGGTTCTCTACTTTATTCTTATACCCATAACTTCTCAAAACTTAGACCTTGTATTTCTACGAAACACTCGTCTAAATACTAAAGAAGTTATAAGTAAATAGAACATAGTACGAGGACCTACCCCTTTGTCCTGATGGACACTGGACAACATACAATACTCTGTATAAGTCCGCTGAGTTGAACAACTCAAAACCTGTGCGTTGTAGGTGGAAAACTGTACCCTGGCGATTTCCTCAAATATCACCAATTACAACGAATTCCGATATAATGAGGATGATCACCTAATTCCCAATATCTTACTCCCACTCATCATCTGTAAAACCATACAGATATGAGAATGAAACCTGGTAAATACATACCCTTGGAGTAAGTGTCTAATCGGGAAAACAGTTTTTCCTTTAACAATGCACTGAAACATGAAAATGTTTCGTAGGGGTATCCTGGTATTCATAGCAATGCCTCTTCCATAATCCAATTCATGACTTCAACCGTATATTTTATTGCCATCTCTCCAAATCCCTTTATTTGTCTTTAGTCTTTACCTTCTGTACACCATCGTTAGGCTAAATGGTTTTCATCCTTCCCTACCGTTCGGCACCAGCCTATGGTTTGGAAGAAGACTATCCAGTAAGCATAATAGGTGTACCCTCCTAAACCAAGGAGTACTCGCATCTCGAGAGAAGGTGATGGTAAAAGACAACTGAATAATACCTTATTCTTTTAAAGGTAAAATAGGAGCGGCGATGAAGTACGCGGTTTTGGTCGTGAATGATATCAGTCGCAATTTACTTTGCCCGCTTTCTAATCCCTTTATTTTGTCTTTACATATTACCTTCTGCACACCCTACTTAGGCTAATTGGTTTTCTTCATTCCCTACCTTTCGGCACCAGCCTATGGTTTGGAATAAGACTATCCAATAGGCGTAATAGGTGTACTCTTTTAAACCAAGGAGCTCTCGCAACCTGAGAGAAGGTGATAATAAAAGACAACTGAATAAACCAATTCTATTTCTCCTGAACCTGGATCCATCCTCGAAGAAGTCCCTTCGAGTTCGTATATAACCATACGATGGCTCTATCCAATGGAAGTGGATATCCGTAGTAATACGGGTGTTCTGAGAAATTCAAAGGGTAAAAGAAGGAGTGGCAATGACTTATGCAACTCAGACAATCCAAAAGCCAGTATTTTAAGAAGGTTCGGTTAACCTGGTCACTGAGTCAAAGTCTAGGGTCGGTCAAAGGTCGCTGCCAAAGAGAGAGAGAAAAGAAACACTCTGCGTGCACTCTAACCTAGATCAGAATGGTCATCACTTTATCTAATCCGGAAACCTCCCACTGTCCTGTCAAATTCTCCTCCAAACCTAAAGAAGAATCAATCGGGATCACCCGAAGAGTAAACCAACTCATCAGTGGGAATCGGGATCCAACTCTCATCGCATGATAACGTGATGGAATGCATCCACGTTACTCATACTCCAGAAGGTATGCGCATACTTGGCAAGTTTCAGTTTCTTTAGAAACTCTAGATATCATTTTCTTGCCCCATGCTCTTATGACCTTGGCGAAAGTCAACAAATCATAAGTCACATGTCAAGTTCTGCCCGTCATTATCTTGTTAATTTGAACCCACCCGTACAAACCCTTGACGAAAGCCAACAAGGTAATACGACTGTCCCAAACCAACTCATCTATCTATACAACAAATGAATACCCAGCAGCTACCAAACACTATGCCTTGACGAAAGCCAACAAACATAGCTTGAATACTACTGACCATCCATAAGAAACGACGGAGGGCTACGACTGGTTTTTGGCGAAAAACCTTTAACGTAGTGAACTTGATATCGCTGAAGGAACCTGATAGCTTTTTATAAAAATATAGTGGCGAAAACCTTTTGCTAAAGAGGTCATTCCCGGTGAAGGGATCTCGGCTCTTTCCTCATGGAATGAGGTGCAGGATATTGCACTGAATACCACGATGCAAAGCAACTTGTAATCGACTACAGTAAAGTTATTACCCTGACGCAAACTTCTGTCCAAGGGGTCTTTCCCGGTGAAGGGATATCAGCCCTTGCCTCGTCGAATGAGGTGCTGGATATTCACACCGAATACCGCTATGCATAACAAAAAGAAACGTCTTTATAATGACACCTTTTTTTAAAATTGTTCCAACAACTCAAACAGGTTTGTTTTACTTTGCATTGATCAGAATCAACGCATTCCCATCATTAATCACACCAGAAAAGAACGAAAATAAAATGTACGTATATGCCATCCGCATTCGTCACTGGGTCCCGTCATCACCCGTTAGGTTACTTAACTAACGACAGAGAGGGGACTGGACTAGCGCGGGTGTAAAACATATACAACATCTAATAGTATATAAACCAATATACAATAATCGCTCCAGGCGTGATAGTATGCAACATTACAGAAGAGTAATAAGCATCACAGAACAATACAGATAATTTGGGATCCCCGGGTTTCACAGAGCCGCTGCTGAAACCCGACGTTCCCCTGTCGTGTGGATAGCCTGTGCAATGAAACCTAGACCCCTACGGGTGCGGCAAGTTACCCGCCAAAACCTGAAGCGAGGCAGCCCCCTACAGCATAGTGAATGGACCACCCAACACTTCACGGAATCCGGTAGCTTGAGCACCCCTCCTTGGGTCAACCTGTACCCCCTACGAGTGCGGCGAATAGTCTGCCAATTCTAGAGTGGGACCCCTCTGCCTCTCAAAGTCATGAGATGCGGACCCGTTGCCCCCCAGAACCCGGCTATCCGTGCACTCCGTCTTGGGGCAAAACCTAGTACAGTAATAAATAATAGTACAATAGGTACATCGACCGCAACCTGGTCGTGCCCGAAAAGAATATTATACAACAGGAAGTGACGGCAGTCCACAAGTTGGACGCTCGCCCCGCAATATCAAATGTACAAATAAACACAAACTGTACTACCATTGCACACTGCTATCCACCACGACAAATCCGCAACAACACAGCACAACACAGAACATCAACGCGAATGTCACGTTCGCAAACCCGTCTAAAAGAACTATAGCAATCAAACGCGGTTTACCGATCAAATGACTTTCCCGGTCGGAGATATAATGTAAGCACTGTAAACTAACGTGTTCAAATTTCGATCGACCAAATATCAAAAAGTGGGCCCCACGACTTACTGGTGAACAGTAACAAAACCTGGGCCAAAACGATATTTACCAAAAACCACAAAATCCAGAGAAGAACCCACTGACAAAATTTGGGAGCACGAGCTCACCACATGGCCGCGGATGCGCGGTCAAACCATGGGTTTGACCGCGTTTCCGCGGCGGTTTGGTGGGGTCACGTGCCCAAATTTTGTCGTGGTTCTTAGAAAAGCCTGCACAGTATTCTGAGATGTGTAGAAAAATTTTAGGACACCGTTTAAAATCAACAGAAACTGTCATTTTGAAAAAATGTGATTTTTGATTTCCGGTTCGATCGATGTTTTAAACGCGTTAGCACAAGTTAGTATAGCAAAATGGTTAGGCTCTGATACCACTGTAAGTCTACGCTAGCGCCCCGGCAGTCTACAGACGCCAAATGCGGAAACAAAAACTTTTTAACTGGCGCTATCGTATACTTTAACCCGGATCTGCCATTATTGCTAAACTAACAAACTGTAAAGAGTGTAGAAAGGTTATACCGAACGATCCGAGTCCTTCGTTCTTCAACCATCATCCCACGCTCCGTTGCGGCTGCTCCGATCTCGTCGATCTCCGATCTCCTCCGTCGAGGTGGCACCACATGATCGATTCTTTAAACGGGCTCCCGCCTCTGACTTGAGGCAACTCGATCGTCAAGTTTGCTAAAAGAGACGACCAAGAATGATGTAGAGAATGAGTAGATGACTTTGTCTCACTTCGTCCAAGTCCGTGGACGATCGGTTAATGAAGTTGCCGAGGGAATTGGGTGATGGAATGAAACGAGGTAATGAAATTTCCATGCACCCAAATACTATCATAATCTTTTCTCTCAAAAATGAAACATCAAGTGAAGTGAGGAGAGAGAGGGAGGGCCGGCCACTTTATAGAAGGAGGGAGGTGACCGTAGGAGCAAGTGGTGACCCTAAGATGAAGCTTATCATGAAGAAAATATCTAAACAAGAACAAAATGTATTAATGTCAAAGCATGAGTCATAATCACTTAGTCATCACATAATAAATGCAATTAAAGGTTCATGAACCTAGTCACCATCCTTGTCATCACTTCTAGAAACTTCTAGAACACTGACTCACCTCATCCAAGAAAAGATAAATCCGCCTTTAACCAAATGTTAAAAGACGGCTGATAGAAAACTGGAAACTGGCAACTTCCAAAAGTGATCCTGAAACGACTTTCAGGATAACCCCGAAACTGTATAAATATACCCGCATTTGTATTACGACCGAATACAAATGCAACTGAGACAAAGATATTATACCTACTCAATATAATACTCGGATCCGGCTTAAACTAAAGCCGACCAGTATCATCTGCCCGAAAAATAACACGTGCGTAAGCGCACGTGCATTTTCCGAACCCTGCCATAAAACCATACGGCCTCTACAACGTTTCGCCCGAACTTGGGAAAATGTCTGTGGGGGACTCTAATGACTTGTCAGTACCCTGGCAGTGGGTTTAACCACAAACCGTCAGCGGCACTAGCAATGCGTAACGGCTGCCCATGGACTGACCTCAAGGGATGCCGATGAGCGCACTCATCTGGAAAACCCTACTGAGCCTAACAGTGACAATGTATATACAGTCCGGTCCGTTCGTCTATGAGTATCGCATATCTGCCTAGGGGGCTAGTAACGTCAGACCCCCAATAGCAGTATAAGTCGTGTCGGAGTGAAGCCCAATAACACCCTGAGATACTACTGGAGTACCTACCAGTAAATCTCCTGCCATGGCCATGGACTTTGTGTAATGGCTCTCCTAGACACAGCACGACCTCGCCCCCAATACCGGGAGAGACGAATCCCCTGCCGATCCGCTCACGTGCCTCCATATGGCTCGGGACTGTACCCAAAAACTACCTGTTTGCACGACTCCTTTGAGCCGTGGTAGGGTAGAAATCAAAGCACAGTGGGAACTCACACGAGACAAATGACGACCTCAGGTCGATGAACTAACCTGTACACATGTCACCAGGGAACTGCTATCTGACGGTAGATATAATACTAACTAGCAGATTCCCGGCGAGTCCTGTCCGGTGTACTCATAACCCAATGAGCACCTGTATACATCTTAGGTGATCCAACTGACACCAGTGGCTTGTAATACCGGCCACCGCCCCTCGTCGGGGTCTCGACTGTACACACTAGTCTACTCCGAAGTATCGATGCCCTGTCTCGAAACTCCCACGACTAGGGACCACAATTAAGGATATGCGTATAAACCACCCAACTCTCACGTATATGATCGCCATCATACTGTTGGTGGTAAAGCAAGACCCTAAGGGCTCTATCAAAGTGTAACATGTAATCAGTCACCTGATCATGTACACGACTGATAAAGGCATACCAGATAGCATACTATCATCTTGAGTAAGACTGTCCTACCAGTATAGGTCCTCCGCGATCATTGCAATCACGTACCTGTGATCCAATAATTGACTATAAGGGCACTATCTCCAACAATCTCCCACTTGCACTCAAGGCTAATTATTGCGATGTCGATTACTCACAGCCCGTGTGAAACCGAACATCCAACTCCTCTATTAATCAGTATCACAAAGCCCGTTTGTAAAACTATTGTGTTCGAGAAATAGCCTTAGTGAGTGGATCCGCCTAGAAGTTTCTTTCTATATCTCTCTTAATCTCAAGTTCGCGGAGAAAGCCATCTCCCGAATCGAGTAACACCTGTCTTAGAATATATCTGGATATCTGATGGGACCTAGTTCATAAATGAACTCCAAATCCAAACTTCTTAGACTGTATCGATCACTGAACCTAATCAGTATCCGGCACCATGCCACCCACAGTATCTTCTTGAACCACCTGTCCATAATACTGTCCCTCTTCTTCAGAGGGAAAAACTATAACTCTGACAATCACTCTGTCATCTATGTCACCTTTGAAGCCTGGAATGATAACCGTCTCCCGAAGGAGGCTGCCGTCATCAAATCCGTAGAACATGTACCTATGTTCTAAAACTGCTTCCTTATGTTTCTCCAGGATTGGATTAATACAAACTTATTGCATCAAGTGCAAAAACGACATCTGGTGTGGTACTTGACATCTCATGATTGACTCAATTGCCTAAGCAAGTGATCTGCCAATCATGCACATCCCTCTCCCCTTTAGTCTATACGACACCTTTAGAGAGGGTGACTCCATCACCTGCAGGTACACCACCATGCTAGGAGTAAACTATTCCAAAAACCATTAGAATATCTGTCAAAGTACCCACATTGGGAAACTACCCAAATCCAGATCTAAAACCATAGATCTAGAAACCAGAATGTCAAATATTATATCCATATCCTGTCTGGAGAAACAACTGTGTGACGACCACAGTACAACCGATCGTAGTATAGGAATTTTACTTCCTACTCTGTGTATGTCATCCAGATACCATGACATCACACCCTACTACCTTCTTAACAGATCCATCCCCTATCCTGATTGAAGTCAAACCCATGACTGTCACATCAAAATTAGATGATCTATCTCCGCTATAACTGCTCAAGTCTATAAATAGATATAAGCATCTTGCCCACTATGCTTCCGCTGCTCCCACTGACTACGACAACCCTCCTACCGGGTCTCATATCCTGGAACAACAGTAGTGTCAAGTCTTGGTAGATAAGAACCTCCCTGTCACCGTCTCTGAGGCTACTGAAGTACCTCTCGGGCGTTTGAGGTTACCTACCATACCTGCGGAGTGGCTATTGGAATGTTAAACCTGATTGAATGTATAGGTCCTATTAAATTTTCCGTAATCGTTCGCGGTTCTGGAATCACTTCCAGTTCTACCATACTCCCACTACTGTTTTCTGAAAAAGATCCATTTTACTAAAACTGTGGCGAGTCAAGAACAATATCACTATTGATCTTCCAAATGGTAGAATATCAACCCTTGTCATAGCCAGGGTCAACCCACAAACAGCCATTACAGAAACGTGCCCTGAGTTATCCAGAGTCTGGTTTTAAGCAAAAGCTGGACAACTCCAAGTACCTTAATATCTTTTAAGGTACGATCCATTCTATATCCAATACAGAAACTTTGGCACTAATTTAATTGGAACCATATTCAAATCGTGCAGCTGTCTCCAGTGCATATCAACTTAATGAAAAAAGGCTAATCAGGATTACTCAACTTAGGAATCCATCCAATTATGAGTAACCTGAAAGAGAAACACGTTTCTCAAAACCATCACTATCATCTAAATATCAATCACAAGAATCTACATCTTCGATCTCTTTGAAGAATCCCGATAATTGTGATACCTGGTTCTCTACTTTATTCTTATACCCATAACTTCTCAAAACTTAGACCTTGTATTTCTACGAAACACTCGTCTAAATACTAAAGAAGTTATAAGTAAATAGAACATAGTACGAGGACCTACCCCTTTGTCCTGATGGACACTGGACAACATACAATACTCTGTATAAGTCCGCTGAGTTGAACAACTCAAAACCTGTGCGTTGTAGGTGGAAAACTGTACCCTGGCGATTTCCTCAAATATCACCAATTACAACGAATTCCGATATAATGAGGATGATCACCTAATTCCCAATATCTTACTCCCACTCATCATCTGTAAAACCATACAGATATGAGAATGAAACCTGGTAAATACATACCCTTGGAGTAAGTGTCTAATCGGGAAAACAGTTTTTCCTTTAACAATGCACTGAAACATGAAAATGTTTCGTAGGGGTATCCTGGTATTCATAGCAATGCCTCTTCCATAATCCAATTCATGACTTCAACCGTATATTTTATTGCCATCTCTCCAAATCCCTTTATTTGTCTTTAGTCTTTACCTTCTGTACACCATCGTTAGGCTAAATGGTTTTCATCCTTCCCTACCGTTCGGCACCAGCCTATGGTTTGGAAGAAGACTATCCAGTAAGCATAATAGGTGTACCCTCCTAAACCAAGGAGTAGTCGCATCTCGAGAGAAGGTGATGGTAAAAGACAACTGAATAATACCTTATTCTTTTAAAGGTAAAATAGGAGCGGCGATGAAGTACGCGGTTTTGGTCGTGAATGATATCAGTCGCAATTTACTTTGCCCGCTTTCTAATCCCTTTATTTTGTCTTTACATATTACCTTCTGCACACCCTACTTAGGCTAATTGGTTTTCTTCATTCCCTACCTTTCGGCACCAGCCTATGGTTTGGAATAAGACTATCCAATAGGCGTAATAGGTGTACTCTTTTAAACCAAGGAGCTCTCGCAACCTGAGAGAAGGTGATAATAAAAGACAACTGAATAAACCAATTCTATTTCTCCTGAACCTGGATCCATCCTCGAAGAAGTCCCTTCGAGTTCGTATATAACCATACGATGGCTCTATCCAATGGAAGTGGATATCCGTAGTAATACGGGTGTTCTGAGAAATTCAAAGGGTAAAAGAAGGAGTGGCAATGACTTATGCAACTCAGACAATCCAAAAGCCAGTATTTTAAGAAGGTTCGGTTAACCTGGTCACTGAGTCAAAGTCTAGGGTCGGTCAAAGGTCGCTGCCAAAGAGAGAGAGAAAAGAAACACTCTGCGTGCACTCTAACCTAGATCAGAATGGTCATCACTTTATCTAATCCGGAAACCTCCCACTGTCCTGTCAAATTCTCCTCCAAACCTAAAGAAGAATCAATCGGGATCACCCGAAGAGTAAACCAACTCATCAGTGGGAATCGGGATCCAACTCTCATCGCATGATAACGTGATGGAATGCATCCACGTTACTCATACTCCAGAAGGTATGCGCATACTTGGCAAGTTTCAGTTTCTTTAGAAACTCTAGATATCATTTTCTTGCCCCATGCTCTTATGACCTTGGCGAAAGTCAACAAATCATAAGTCACATGTCAAGTTCTGCCCGTCATTATCTTGTTAATTTGAACCCACCCGTACAAACCCTTGACGAAAGCCAACAAGGTAATACGACTGTCCCAAACCAACTCATCTATCTATACAACAAATGAATACCCAGCAGCTACCAAACACTATGCCTTGACGAAAGCCAACAAACATAGCTTGAATACTACTGACCATCCATAAGAAACGACGGAGGGCTACGACTGGTTTTTGGCGAAAAACCTTTAACGTAGTGAACTTGATATCGCTGAAGGAACCTGATAGCTTTTTATAAAAATATAGTGGCGAAAACCTTTTGCTAAAGAGGTCATTCCCGGTGAAGGGATCTCGGCTCTTTCCTCATGGAATGAGGTGCAGGATATTGCACTGAATACCACGATGCAAAGCAACTTGTAATCGACTACAGTAAAGTTATTACCCTGACGCAAACTTCTGTCCAAGGGGTCTTTCCCGGTGAAGGGATATCAGCCCTTGCCTCGTCGAATGAGGTGCTGGATATTCACACCGAATACCGCTATGCATAACAAAAAGAAACGTCTTTGTAATGACACCTTTTTTTAAAATTGTTCCAACAACTCAAACAGGTTTGTTTTACTTTGCATTGATCAGAATCAACGCATTCCCATCATTAATCACACCAGAAAAGAACGAAAATAAAATGTACGTATATGCCATCCGCATTCGTCACTGGGTCCCGTCATCACCCGTTAGGTTACTTAACTAACGACAGAGAGGGGACTGGACTAGCGCGGGTGTAAAACATATACAACATCTAATAGTATATAAACCAATATACAATAATCGCTCCAGGCGTGATAGTATGCAACATTACAGAAGAGTAATAAGCATCACAGAACAATACAGATAATCTGGGATCCCCGGGTTTCACAGAGCCGCTGCTGAAACCCGACGTTCCCCTGTCGTGTGGATAGCCTGTGCAATGAAACCTAGACCCCTACGGGTGCGGCAAGTTACCCGCCAAAACCTGAAGCGAGGCAGCCCCCTACAGCATAGTGAATGGACCACCCAACACTTCACGGAATCCGGTAGCTTGAGCACCCCTCCTTGGGTCAACCTGTACCCCCTACGAGTGCGGCGAATAGTCTGCCAATTCTAGAGTGGGACCCCTCTGCCTCTCAAAGTCATGAGATGCGGACCCGTTGCCCCCCAGAACCCGGCTATCCGTGCACTCCGTCTTGGGGCAAAACCTAGTACAGTAATAAATAATAGTACAATAGGTACATCGACCGCAACCTGGTCGTGCCCGAAAAGAATATTATACAACAGGAAGTGACGGCAGTCCACAAGTTGGACGCTCGCCCCGCAATATCAAATGTACAAATAAACACAAACTGTACTACCATTGCACACTGCTATCCACCACGACAAATCCGCAACAACACAGCACAACACAGAACATCAACGCGAATGTCACGTTCGCAAACCCGTCTAAAAGAACTATAGCAATCAAACGCGGTTTACCGATCAAATGACATTCCCGGTCGGAGATATAATGTAAGCACTGTAAACTAACGTGTTCAAATTTCGATCGACCAAATATCAAAAAGTGGGCCCCACGACTTACTGGTGAACAGTAACAAAACCTGGGCCAAAACGATATTTACCAAAAACCACAAAATCCAGAGAAGAACCCACTGACAAAATTTGGGAGCACGAGCTCACCACATGGCCGCGGATGCGCGGTCAAACCATGGGTTTGACCGCGTTTCCGCGGCGGTTTGGTGGGGTCACGTGCCCAAATTTTGTCGTGGTTCTTAGAAAAGCCTGCACAGTATTCTGAGATGTGTAGAAAAATTTTAGGACACCGTTTAAAATCAACAGAAACTGTCATTTTGAAAAAATGTGATTTTTGATTTCCGGTTCGATCGATGTTTTAAACGCGTTAGCACAAGTTAGTATAGCAAAATGGTTAGGCTCTGATACCACTGTAAGTCTACGCTAGCGCCCCGGCAGTCTACAGACGCCAAATGCGGAAACAAAAACTTTTTAACTGGCGCTATCGTATACTTTAACCCGGATCTGCCATTATTGCTAAACTAACAAACTGTAAAGAGTGTAGAAAGGTTATACCGAACGATCCGAGTCCTTCGTTCTTCAACCATCATCCCACGCTCCGTTGCGGCTGCTCCGATCTCGTCGATCTCCGATCTCCTCCGTCGAGGTGGCACCACATGATCGATTCTTTAAACGGGCTCCCGCCTCTGACTTGAGGCAACTCGATCGTCAAGTTTGCTAAAAGAGACGACCAAGAATGATGTAGAGAATGAGTAGATGATTTTTTCTCACTTCGTCCAAGTCCGTGGACGATCGGTTAATGAAGTTGCCGAGGGAATTGGGTGATGGAATGAAACGAGGTAATGAAATTTCCATGCACCCAAATACTATCATAATCTTTTCTCTCAAAAATGAAACATCAAGTGAAGTGAGGAGAGAGAGGGAGGGCCGGCCACTTTATAGAAGGAGGGAGGTGACCGTAGGAGCAAGTGGTGACCCTAAGATGAAGCTTATCATGAAGAAAATATCTAAACAAGAACAAAATGTATTAATGTCAAAGCATGAGTCATAATCACTTAGTCATCACATAATAAATGCAATTAAAGGTTCATGAACCTAGTCACCATCCTTGTCATCACTTCTAGAAACTTCTAGAACACTGACTCACCTCATCCAAGAAAAGATAAATCCGCCTTTAACCAAATGTTAAAAGACGGCTGATAGAAAACTGGAAACTGGCAACTTCCAAAAGTGATCCTGAAACGACTTTCAGGATAACCCCGAAACTGTATAAATATACCCGCATTTGTATTACGACCGAATACAAATGCAACTGAGACAAAGATATTATACCTACTCAATATAATACTCGGATCCGGCTTAAACCAAAGCCGACCAGTATCATCTGCCCGAAAAATAACACGTGCGTAAACGCACGTGCATTTTCCGAACCCTGCCATAAAACCATACGGCCTCTACAACGTTTCGCCCGAACTTGGGAAAATGTCTGTGGGGGACTCTAATGACTCGTCAGTACCCTGGCAGTGGGTTTAACCACAAACCGTCAGCGGCACTAGCAATGCGTAACGGCTGCCCATGGACTGACCTCAAGGGATTCCGATGAGCGCACTCATCTGGAAAACCCTACTGAGCCTAACAGTGACAATGTATATACAGTCCGGTCCGTTCGTCTATGAGTATCGCATATCTGCCTAGGGGCTAGTAACGTCAGACCCCCAATAGCAGTATAAGTCGTGTCGGAGTGAAGCCCAATAACACCCTGAGATACTACTGGAGTACCTACCAGTAAATCTCCTGCCATGGCCATGGACTTTGTGTAATGGCTCTCCTAGACACAGCACGACCTCGCCCCCAATACCGGGAGAGATGAATCCCCTGCCGATCCGCTCACGTGCCTCCATATGGCTCGGGACTGTACCCAAAAACTACCTGTTTGCACGACTCCTTTGAGCCGTGGTAGGGTAGAAATCAAAGCACAGTGGGAACTCACACGAGACAAATGACGACCTCAGGTCGATGAACTAACCTGTACACATGTCACCAGGGATCTGCTATCTGACGGTAGATATAATACTAACTAGCAGATTCCCGGCGAGTCCTGTCCGGTGTACTCATAACCCAATGAGCACCTGTATACATCTTAGGTGATCCAACTGACACCAGTGGCTTGTGAGACCGGCCACCGCCCCTCGTCGGGGTCTCGACTGTACACACTAGTCTACTCCGGAGTATCGATGCCCTGTCTCGAAACTCCCACGACTAGGGACCACAATTAAGGATATGCGTATAAACCACCCAACTCTCACGTATATGATCGCCATCATACTGTTGGTGGTAAAGCAAGACCCTAAGGGCTCTATCAAAGTGTAACATGTAATCAGTCACCTGATCATGTACACGACTGATAAAGGCATACCAGATAGCATACTATCATCTTGAGTAAGACTGTCCTACCGGTATAGGTCCACCGCAATCATTGCAATCACGTACATGTGATCCAATAATTGACTACGAGGGCACTATCTCCAACAGTATGCACAGTATCGGGGTTTTCCTGTAATTTATTACGGGACCAGTTTTCTGGAGTTTCCAGTTTGCTTTCCGTTTCGGCCAATTTCCTTTGTATCGTTCATTGGTCGAAGTTTGGTGGAGGAGGGCTTATTTGCATTTGTGCAAATAAGCAATTGTGGAGGGGGTCTTTGCATTTTGTTGTATCATGATAGCTTTTCCTTGACCTTGACTTCTAGCTTCATCATGCCTTGACTTTTGTAGGACATGATGGTTGATGATGAGTGATGGTTGTTGGTTGAGTGTTGGAATTATTTTGTGATCATTTCCTTTTCATGATAACATTGTTTTTCCTCTTGCATTATTGATCAAGACACACACTCTCCACTCTCTCTCTCATTCCCTAGCATGGCCGGCCACTTCATGAAGTGGGCTGTCCAAATTTTTGGATGGGGATTGGTTGTTCTTTTCATGCTCCCAAAATCCCCAAGTCCCTCTACATAGTTCTTGTATCATCCCTCCACCAATATGGCACCTTCATGAACCCCGTATGAGACATAGCCTCTACACTACATTCTACAGCAAACCTTGGGCACGTCGACTAGCCAGCTTTGTGCCCGAGTTGCCTCGGTATTGAGGTGGGAGCCCGTAAAAGAAGTTGGCGATGTGGTGCACTTCCGGCGACGAGGTGGAGACCGGAGCTTCCGCAGGAGATCGGGACGACGACGAGAAGACCGGAGGACTTGGATCAGTCGGTATATCTCTCTTCCCCATCTTGTTGTTACCTAGGACTAGTTAATGGTTCGATCCGGGTTTTAGTGCGCGGTGGTGCCGGTTTGCTAAGTTCGCAAAATTAAATTTTATCACTGCTTCCGCATTTTGGCCTCGGGATGCAGGCCGGGGCGCCGCCGTGCACTTACAGTGGTATCAGAGCCTCGCCATTAACTTAGTCTAGCTTGGTTTAATGTGTTTTGCATTTCCGATCGACCAAAATTCCAAAATCCGCATTTTTGCTTGCATCAGTTTTCTGTTAAAATTTTTTGGTGTCCAAAAATTTTTCAGGTTACAGAAAAGTGATCTACTAGAAAAGATAAGAGTTCTGTGAAAATTCGATGCAGTAAGTCCACTGTAGGAGCGCGGAACCGCGGCCAAACACCCCTTTAGGCCGCGGTTCCGCCGCACAATGATGTGTTCGCTGCACCAAATTTGTACAGTATCTTTCTGGGGTGGAAATAGGGGTTTTGGAATAATAACATTGGGCCCAGAATTTCTTGATGTGCTACAGTAATGCTTAGGGGCCCACTTGTTAAAATTTGATTGATCGGATATTTTAAACACATTATTTCACAGTATTTACATTATATCTGCGACCGTGAATGTCACTTGATCGGTAAATCCTGTCTAACTGCTATAGCCCGGTTAGACGGATTTGCGAACGTGACTTTCACGTTGATGTTCTGTTTTTGCTGTGATGTTGCGGATCGGTCGTGAGGGATAGCCTGGATGCAATGCTAGTACAGTTTTGTTGTATCATGTACATTTGAAATTGCGGGGCGAGCGTCCGACATGTGGACTGCCGTCACTGCCTGTTTGTATTATTATTTTGGGGCACGACCAGGTTGCGGTCGATGTACCCGTTGTATGTATATTTTACTTTGTGTACTAGGATTACCCCGTGGAGGGGTGCACGGATAGCCGAGTTCTGGAGGGCAACAAGCCCGCGTCTCATGGCATTGAGACGGAGGGGGCTTCACTCAAGAATTGGCGAGCTATTCGCCGCACTCGTAGGGGGTACAGGTTGACCCAGGAGGGGTACCCAAGTTACCGGATTCCGTGAAGTGCTGGGTGGTCCATTCACGTTGCTGAAGGGGGCTGCCTTGCTTCAGGTTTTGGCGGGTAACTTGCCGGGCCCGTAGGGGTCTAGGATTTCATTGCACAGGCTATCCACACGACCAGGGGAACGTCGGGTTTCAGTAGTGGCTCTGTGAAACCCGGGGATCCCAGATATCTGTATTGTTTCTGTGATGCTGTACATTTATGTGATGTTGCATTTTTTTTATCACGCCTTGAGCGAATATAATATATTGGTATATATATTAGTAGATGTTGTATATGTTTTGCATCCGCGCTAGTCCAGTCCCCGCTCTGTCGTTAGTTAGCTAACCTAACGGGTAATGACGGGACCCAGTGGCGAATGCGGATGGCATATACGTACGTCATATTATTTTCGTTCTTTTTGGTGTGATCAATTGATGGGACTGCATTGATTCAGATCAATGCAAGTTAAAAACAAACCTAATCTGATGTTGTTGGAACACTTTTCAAAAAGCTGTTATTGCAAGGGCGTTCTCTTTTGTTTTGCACAGTGATATTCGGTTATGAATATCCAGCACCTCAGTCGACGAGGCAAGGGCCGAGATCCCTTCACTGGGAGTGACCCCTTGGACAGAAGTTTGCGTCAGAGCATTAACTTCACTATAGCCGATTACTTTTTGCTTTGCATCGTGGTATTCATTTGGAATATCCTGCACCCCATTCTACGGGGAAAGAGCCGAGATCCCTTCACCGGGAATGACCTCTTTAGCAATGGTTTTCGTCACTATATTTTAAAAAGCTATCCGTTCCTTCAACGATATCAAGTTCTTTACGTTAAAGGTTTTCTCCAGAAACCATTCGTAGCCCTCCGTCATTTCATATGGATAGTCAATAGTATTCAAGCCGTGTTTGTTGGCCATAGTCAAGGCACAGTGTTTGGTAGCTATTGGGTGTTCATATGCAGCATAGATAGATGCGTTGGTTTGGGACAGTCGTATAGCCTTGTTGGCCCTAGTCAAGGGCTTGTACGGGTGGGTTCAAATCAACCTGGATAATGACGGGTAGAACTTGACATGTGACTTATGATTTGTTGGCCTTAGTCAAGGTCATAAGAGCATGGGGTAAAAATCCACATTTGGAGTTTCAAAAGAACTGAAACTTGCCAGATATGCGCATACCTTCTGGAGTGTGACACCGTGAGCGGATTCCGTCACGTTATCATGCGATGATAGTTGGATCCCGATTCCCACTGATGAGTTAGTTTACTCCTCGGGTGACCCCGACTAGTTCTTCTTTCAGGTTTGAAGGAGAATTTGACGGAACAGTGGGAGGTTTCCAGATTAGATAAATTGGTAACCATTCTGTCCTAGGATTGAGTGCACGCTGAGTGTTTCTTTTCTCTCTCTCTTTGGCAGCGACCATTGACCCGACCCTAAGACTATGACTCAGTGACCAAGTTGACCGAACCTTCTTTAACACTGGCTTTTGGATTGTCAGAGTTGCGAACCTCATTGCCACTCCTACTTTTACCCTTTTCTCCAGGACACTCCGTATCACTACGAAGATCCACAGTTTATTGGACAAAACCATCATATGGTTAGATACGAACTCGAAGGAATTTATTCGAGGATGGTTTCCGGTTCTGGAGAAAACGGATAGGATTATTCAGTTGTCTTTTCCTTTTACCTTCTCTCAGGTTGCAAGTACTCCTTGGTTTAGGAGATAGTACACCTATTACGCAAATTGGGTAGTCTTCTTCCAAACCTTAGGCTGGTGTCGAACGGTGGGGAATAAAGAAAACCAATTAGCATAACGATGGTGTGCAGAAGGTATTAAGTTAAGACAAAGCAAGGGATTAGTAAGAGGACAAAGTAAATTGCAACAGATATTCACGACCAAACCAAGTATTCCTTCGCCCATCCTAAATCACCTTTGTATTTCTCCAGGACACTCCGTATCACTACGAAGATCCACAGTTTATTGGATACTCCATCGTATGGTTATATACGAACTCAAAAGGATCTTGTTCCAGTTCGGGGATGGATTCTGGTTCAGGAGAAATAGGAATAAGGTTTATTCGGTTGTCTTTTATCTTCACCTTCTCTCGCATTGCGAGTGTTCCTAGGATTGGGACAGTACACCCATTATGCTTATTGGATAGTCTTCTTCCAAACCATAGGCTGGTGCCGAACGGTAGGGAAGGAAGAAAACCATTTGGCCTAAAGGGGTGTGCAGAAGGTAAAGACTAAAGACATATTAAGGGATTTGGAGAGGTGGCAAAGAATTATACGGTTACAGTCGTGAATCTGGAAGAGGAATTACTAGGAATACCAGGATACCCCATCGAAACATTTCAATGTTTCAGTCTCACTGTATGCTGTTAAAAGAAAACTGATTTCCCGACTAGACACTTGCTCCAGGGTATGTATTTACCAGGTATGATTCTCACATCTGTATGGTTTTACAGATGATGAGTGGGAGTAAGTTATTGGGAATTGGGTGATCATCCTCATTATATCGGGATTCGTTGTAATCGGTGATATTTGAGGAAGTCACCTGGGTTGTTTGCCGGACGGCAAACATTTGGTTTTGAATATCCGCTGTTATGCACCAATTTCAAATTGATATATCTGTACGTCTATTTTCATAGAGTGAGATATACCTTTTTGAAATTATGTCTATGAAATTTACCTATATCAGTGGATGGTTAGGTAAGGAGCATTAAACAGCGGTGTAATTCTTCTTAACCATAAGTACAGTTTTCAACCTACGACACACAGTGAATGAGTTATCAGACTCAAGGGACTTATACAGAGTATTGTATGTTGTCCAGGGTCCATCAGGACAGAAGGGTTGGTCTTTGTACTATATTCGGTTTACTTATGACTTCTCTAGTTTTTAGACAAGTGTTTCGTGGAAACACAGGGTCCGAATTTTGAGAAGTTATGGGTATTTGAATAAAGTAGAGAACCGGGTATTGCAAGTATCGGGGTTCTTCAAAGTGATCGAAGATATAGATACTTGTGTATGGTATTTAGTTGATAGTAATGATAAAGAGAACTTGCTTCTCTTTCAGGTTACTCATAATTGGAAGTGTTCCTAAATTGAGTAACGCTGATAGGCCTTCTTCCATTTAGTTGACATGCACTGAAGACAGCTGCATGAATTGAATCTGGTTCAATTAAATCAGTGCCTCTGTTTCTATATTGGATATAGTACATTTTATATCTTAACGGTGTTAAGGTACGGGGAGTTGTCCAGCTTATGATTAAAACCAGACACTGGACAACTCAAGGCACGATTCTGTAATGGCTGTTTGTGGGTTGACCCAGGCTATGACGAGGGTTGACTTTCTACCATCTGGATGAACAATAGCAATATTGTTCTAGACTTGCCACAGTTTTATTAAAAATGGATTTTTTCAGAAAAACAGTAGTGGGAGTATGATAGAACTGGAAGTGATTCCAGAACCACAAACGATTACTGAAGATTTGATAGGAACCTAAAGATTCAATATGGATTGACATTCCATTGGCCACTCCGCAGATACGGTGGGTAACTTCAGGCACCCGAGAGGTACTCCGGTAGCCTCAAGGACGGTGACAGGGAAGTTCTTGTTTACCCACACTTGCCATTTCTGCTGTTCCAGGCTGCGAGACCCGGCAGGAGGATGAGTATAGCGTCGTTCTGAACTGGCTTCAGAAGTGTACGTGTATATGACTCTGCCAGAGGGTTGTCGTAGTCAGTGGGAGCAGCGGAAGCATTGGTGGACAGTTGGCTTATGTCTATTTATAGACTAAAGCAGGTATAGCGGAGATAGATCATCAATTTCTGATGTGACAGTCATAGGTTTGACTTCATCAGAATAAGGGATGGATCTGTTGAGAAGGTAGTAGGGTGTGATGTTCTGGTATTATGGATGACATACACAGAGTAGGAAGTGATATTCCTATACTGCAATCGGTTATACTTTGGTCGTCACACAGTGTTTTCTCCACACAGGACTTGGATATTACATCAGACATACTGGTTACTAGATCTATGGTTTTAGATCTAGATTTGGGTGGTTTCCCAATTAAGGGTACTTAGACAGCATTCTAAGAGTATTTAGAATGGACGACTCCTGGCACGATAGTGTACCTGTAGGTGATGGAGTCACCCTCTCTAAAGGTGTCTTACAGACTAAAGTAGAGAGGGATGTGCATGATTGACAGATCACTTGCTTAGGCAATTAAGTCAATCAAGAGATGACAAGTACCACACCAGATGTTGTTCTTGCACTAGATGCAATAAGTTGATATTGATCCAATCCTGGAGAAACAGTCGGAAGCAGTTTTAGAACATAAGTGGATGTTCTAGGGATATGATAACAACAGCCTCATTCGGGAGACAGTTATCATTCCAGGCTTCCAAGGTGACCTGGACGACAAGGAGGTTGTCAGAGTTATAGTTTTCCTTCCGAAGAGGGGCAGTATTTTGGACAGGTGGTCCAAGGCAATACTGAGGTTGGCATGGCGCAGGATACTGATTAAGTTCAGTTGACGATACAGTCTAAGAAGTTTGGATTTGGAGTTCATTTATGAGTTAGGTCCCATCAGACATCCAGACACATTCTAAGACAGGTATTACTCATTTCGGGAGATGGGTTTCTCCACGAACTTAAGATATAGAGAGACATAGAAAGAGACATCAAGGCGGATCCACTCACTAAGGCTATTCCTCGAACACAGTAGTTTCGCAAGCGAGCTTTGTGAGACTGACTAGTAGAGGAGTTGGGTGTTCGGTATCACACGTGCTGTGAGTATGCGACATCGCAATAATTAGCCTTGAGTGCAAGTGGGAGATTGTTGGAGATAGTGCCCTCAGATTCAATTATTCGATCACAGGCACGTGATTACAATGATTGATGGAGGACCTATCCCGATAGGACAGTCTTACTCATGATGATAGTATGCTATCTGGTTTACCTTTATCATCGTGTACTGCTTTAGGTGACCTGACATGTCGCTATTACACGTTGATAGAGCTGCAGTATGAGGGCGATCATATACATGGGAGCTGGTAGTCTATAAGCACATCCTTAAATGGTCCCTAGTCGTGTGAGTTTCGAGATAGGGCATCGATACTCCAGAGTAGACTAGTGTGTACATTCGAGACCCCGACGAGGGGCGGTGGCCGGTCTCACAAGCCACTGGTGTCAGTTCGTTCACCTAAGATGTATACAGGTGCTCATTGGGTTATGAGTACACCGGACAGGACTCGCCGGGAACATGCTAGTTGGTCATATACCAGACGTCAGATGGCAGTTCCCTGGTGACATATGTACAGGTTAGTTCATCGACCTGGGGATCGTCATTTGTCTCGTGTGAGTTCCCACTGTACTTTGATTACTACCCTACCACGGCTCAAAGGAGTTGTGCAAACAGGTTTTAGTTGGGTACAGTCCCGAGCCACATGGAGGCAGTGAGCGCATCTTCAGGGGTTCGTCTCTCCCGGTATTGGGGGTGAGGTCGCGCTGTGTCTAGGAGAGCCATTACACGAAGCCCTCGGCCGAGGCAAGGAGATTTACTGGTAGGTATTCCAGTAGTATCTCAGGGTGTTCTGGGCTACACTCCGACACGACTTGTACCGCTTTTGGGGGTCTGAATTTTACCAACCCCCTAGGCCCGCCATGCGATGCTCATAGACGAACGGACCGGACTGTACGTATATTGTCACTGACAGGCTCAGTGGGGTGTCAGGATGAGTTCGCTCATCGACGTCCCTTTTGGTCAATACCTGGTAGCCCGTTACGTATTGGCTTATACCTCTGACGTGCTAGTGGTTAAATCCACAACCAAGGTGTTGACGAGTCTTTAGAGTCCCCCACATTCAGTTACTCAGCTTTCGGGCGAAAAGTTGTAGAGGCCGTATGGAGATATAGCAAGGTCCGATCAGATACGTGCGGTATTGCACGGATCAGGATCGGACATTTTGTACTACTGGCCGTATGGATATATGGCAGGGTTCGATCAGATACGTGCGGTATTGCACGGATCAGGATCGAACGGATATTGCTAGCCGGCTTTGGTTTAAGCCGGATCCTAGTATAGTACAGTGTAGATTTTGTCTCATTGCTTTTGTATTTCAGTCGGAATACAAATGCGGGTGTGTATGCACAGTATCGGGGTTTTCCTGTAATTTATTACGGGACCAGTTTTCTGGAGTTGCCAGTTTGCTTTCTGTTTCGGCCAATTTCCTTTGTATCGTTCATTGGCCGAAGTTTGGTGGAGGAGGGCTTATTTGCATTTGTGCAAATAAGCAATTGTGGAGGGCGTCTTTACATTTTGTTGTATCATGATAGCTTTTCCTTGACCTTGACTTCTAGCTTCATCATGCCTTGACTTTTGTAGGATATGATGGTTGATGATGAGTGATGGTTGTTGGTTGAGTGTTGGAATTATTTTGTGATCATTGCCTTTTCATGATAACATTGTTTTTCCTCTTGCATTATTGATCAAGACACACACTCTCCACTCTCTCTCTCATTCCCTAGCATGGCCGGCCACTTCATGAAGTGGGCTGTCCAAATTTTTGGATGGGGATTGGTTGTTCTTTTCATGCTCCCAAAATCCCCAAGTCCCTCTACATAGTTCTTGTATCATCCCTCCACCAATATGGCACCTCCATGAACCCCGTATGAGATATAGCCTCTACACTACATTCTACAGCAAACCTTGGGCACGTCGACTAGCCAGCTCCGTGCCCGAATTGCCTCGGTATTGAGGTGGGAGCCCGTAAAAGAAGTTGGCGATGTGGTGCACTTCCGGCGATGAGGTGGAGACCGGAGCTTCCGCAGGAGATCGGGACGACGACGAGAAAACCGGAGAACTTGGATCAGTCGGTATATCTCTCTTCCCCATCTTGTTGTTAGCTAGGACTAGTTAATGGTTCGATCCGGGTTTTAGTGCGCGGTGGTGCCGGTTTGCTAAGTTCGAAAAATTAAAGTTTATCACTGCTTCCGCATTTTGGCCTCGGGATGGAGGCCGGGGCGCCACCGTGCACTTACAGCGGATAGGGAATCGGTAAGACTTGGGAGATTGATTGCGCGAAGGCCAAGTGCCTCGTGCTTGCCTCTATGGACAATGAACATCAGAGGAGGCATGAGAATATGGACCTTGAATCCATATTTCTCCATACAAAAGAACTGTATGGAGAGCAATCACGTATCGCCAGATACGAAGTCTCGAAAAAGCTGTTTTCGCGAAATTGGTCGTCGGATCATCGGTAGCGGAACACGTGCTTAAGATGATTGGCTTCATTGAGGAGCTCGCGGACCTAGGGACCACGTTAGAGAACGAGCTCTATACGGACTTGATTCTCAAGTCCCTTCCTTCCACTTACGCCCAGTTTATCCTGAACTTCAACTTGCAAGAAAAAGAAGTTGAACTTTCAGAACTCCTCAACATGCTGAGGAGTGCACAGGGCACCCTACAGAAAGGTAGGGAAACATCCACTTTGTTTGTAGGAGGATCTTCCTCTTCTAGGTCCAAGGCGAAAGCCAAGGGAAAGAAGAAGAAAGCCCCCGCCAAACCAAGGGGTGGTGTTAGTAAAGTGGATACGAAGGGAAAGACAAAAGCAACAAAGGTAGCGGGAAAGCTTGTGGGAAAGGAAGAATGCTTTTACTGTCACAAGAGTGGACACTGGAAAAAGGATTGCAGGGCTTGGAAGCCCAGAACCCAGGATCTGAAGCAAGTTACGGCTTCAGCTTCAGGTGTGTATGTTATTGAAAACTGTCTATCAATAAACTCTACATCCTGAGTATTGGATACCGGATCAGGATCTCATATCTGTAATTCTTGACAGGCACTGAGAAGGCGTAGGGTTTTGAAGGCAGGTGATATGACCCTTAGAGTTTCAAACGGAGCTGGCATGGATGCTGAGTCCGTGGGGGACTATCACCTGGGGTTGTCAGATGGACACGTTTTGGTTTTGCGTGATTGTTATTTTGTACCCAATGCAACCTGTAATATCATATCTGTATCTTTATTATCTAAAGAAGGTTATGAATTTGCATTTGTAAGTAATGTTGTAAACATTCACCTTAATCAAGTTTTGATTGGGTCAGGTACATTAAGCAATGGTATATATGTACTAAACCAACCACAGATTTTCAATGTCTAGAATACACACAAAAGAAAGTCTCCGGAAACAAATCAGGCTTTCTTATGGCATTGTAGACTGGGTCACATCAATGAGAGAAGGTTGACGAAGTTACATACAGAAGGATATTTGGATCCGTTCGAATATCAATCATATGCAACTTGTCAATCCTGTCTCAAAGGAAAGATGACAAAGACTCCGTTCACTGGACACGGAGTAAGAGCGAGCGAGCTCTTGGGACTCGTACACAGCGACGTGTGCGGTCCAATGTCTACGCATGCACGAAGCGGTTATTCTTACTTCATTACTTTTACGGATGACTTTTCAAGGTACGGATATGTCTTCTTAATGAAACATAAATCCGAAGCCTTTGGAAAATTCCAGGAATATAAGAATGAAGTAGAAAAACAAACAGGCAAAAGTATCAAGAGACTGAGATCTGATCGAGGTGGTGAATACTTAAGTGCCGAGCTCCTGGATTACCTAAAAGGGAATGGAATTCTCTCTCAGCTTACTCCTCCATACACTCCGCAACATAATGGTGTATCGGAGAGACAGAACCGGACCCTATTGGATAGGTACGTTCCTTGATGAGTAACGCTGAGTTACCGCAATCATTCTGGGGATATGCACTAGAATCAGCTGCATACATTTTGAACCGAGTTCCAACTAATACTGTGCCTACCACACCATATCAGATGTGGTGTGGGAAGAAACCCTATCTTAAGCACATTAAGACATGGGGATGTCCAGCTTTTGTCAAAAAGCAGCATGCGGACAAACTCGAGGAACGCTCAGTACAGTGCAAGTTTGTGGGATATCCAAAGAACTCCAAGGGTGTCACGACCCGAAATTGGCACATGACGGCCCTAATACTACGCAACGTCTACAGGCGTAACGCGGTAAAAGAAAGCCAAAACCCAGAAATCTAAACCATTAAAAGACAAGAAAATATAAGAAACATTGTTTAAAAGTCTTTGAAATCACAACCCAAATTCTTTAAAAGTCCAACTTTATTTCCTTTAAAATTTTGGCAGCACCTCCTTTATAAAAACCAACCCCAAAAGTGGGTACAACATAAATAAAAAGTAAAGCATCCCCAACGGGAGCAAATCCACGCCCAAAGGCAGAAAACAACCACCACGACAAATATACGACGCCGTAGCGAAGAAATAGAAGACGATAGAAAGGAAACTGTATAAAAGACAACAAGTCACAAATAATATACAACATCGTCCTCACCAAGTATCTAAGTCAATATGAAATAGTAGATGGAGAGTACTGGGATACAACGAATAACCACAAAACCCACCTAAGCAAACTGCACACTGTGAGCTGATGCGGTATCCGTAGCAAAAGATGATAAGATGTGTGATAATAGCCTGCCTCTGACTATCCTGAGGAACACCTGCAAACACTGTGGCACAACGGGGGTGAGTTGCCAACTCGTGAATAGTAAATAACATATGCAGGTAATCGCGAGTATGCACGTACAGCGTGAATCTAACATGTGCAATTAATAGCAATAAAAAAAAGTCATATGAAGGCAATAATCATGAAAGGTACACTAGCAGGTACAACTAATTCATGAAGCAATGCATATAAATAAAGGTATGTAAATGCAACAGTCATGAAAGGTACTCTAACAGGTACTACTAATACATGAAGCAGTGCATAAACAATAAATGTGGAGTATGGAATGAAATATGCCATTTCCACGGAATCCTGACATCGTGGTAGGATCACAATCCATCAGGACAAATCCAAATCCCAATTCCTCAAATCATCCCCCAAATTGGCTCTCATATCATATAAGTCTCACAAATCCTGAATGTACAATATCGAATAAATCTCATATATCCTGAATGTACAAATCAACAATCTCATAAATATCCTGTATCCAATATCAAATGAATCAACTATATCCCAAATCAAATTATCAAGTAAAAATCTAACATCCTAAATATATTTGCATGAATAAATATGATGATGTATATAATTTAATGTCAATACACATATATTAGCGTCCCATTCCACTAATATTGGTGTAAGGGCATATATAACAGCGGCCTAAACCCCTGTTATATATACAAAGGAGTAAAAAGAAATATCATGAAACCAATGTGTCAAGCATCGACACAGAAATGCAGGCCTATCAGGTGCTGTCACCCCGACTGGCACCCTGATAGGTACGTATCATACGCTAACCCGAAAGCTCGAGTGCCTAGCTCTGACCCTTGCCTCTCGACGTATCTATACGTACATGACTCCCGTCGGTATCCCCATGATAACCGCTGAGTCATTGGTAATGTCACCGGATGGTATGGTTCCCCCACTAACTCATAGTCTACTCCACGACTCTTGCCCCGGGGTACCTCCGGGCCCCACCATGTACCCGCACACGGACTCCTCCGTTCCTCACGTGGGGTATATATATCCGAACCGATAAATCTCATGGTGGCTGCTGAAATATCATATCAAGGGAAACCGGGTTTTTCAAATAATGCATAATTTCATGAACTCACACGGTCCCCAAATCCAGAAAACATCATGAAAATTCCATATCTCAATGCGAAAATCCATGAATATAATATACGCATCATAAATCTGAAATGCGAGCATATAAAGGAAAAGCAGCAATTAACTGTAACAAGTTAATATAATATCATGCGGTTCCTAATCTCTCCAATTCTAAAATAACATCAAGTAAAGGTAAACATGTAGCTATAACCAGATATATGTGCAACATAAAGGTATAGCAAGATATATATATCTACCTATAAGTAAATGATGTAGTATACCCCCTGGGTATAAGCGAAATAGGTGTGCAAGGTATACCTGTAGCTATGTCGTAAAGTGTGCATGTACCTATCACTAATGGTACAATACTCTATAGGTATACAGGTAACTAGCATGTAAGTATGTCAGAACATATGTGTAAGCATGTAGGTATACAGGTATGCTATAAGTCAATGCGTAAAGAAATATGAATCAAAGTCTCAATGTCCCTAACCAAGCAATATTATATCTATAACTGGGTTATGCGTGACTGTAAGTCGATGTAGTACACCCCAGTACTTATGGGGAGGCGGAAATTACAAAAACTTATCAAGTTTAAACAACGAACATCGACTAACCGCTTGAATCGAAGCTAAACTCTAAAAAACCGTATTCTATGAGTTTCTTTTCATATGAGATTAGGGATTATACCTAATGAACCGGTCCTTCTTCTTTACGTCCTCCTTTGTTCTCCTCGGCCTTCTCTAGGTAGTAGACGATCCACCCGAGAGCGAAACTCCAAGCTAAACCTCTAACTTGAGGTAACTAATCAACTTTGATTGCTAATCAAAGATGAGAGGATGATATAGAGTGAGGGTTATGGATTGTTTAGTCTAAC
Organism: Agapanthus africanus; assembly: GCA_030015575.1. Lineage (NCBI taxonomy): Eukaryota > Viridiplantae > Streptophyta > Magnoliopsida > Asparagales > Amaryllidaceae > Agapanthus > Agapanthus africanus. Next base: position 204,887,845 of record JASDDO010000031.1, on the reverse strand, counting down.
TAAACCTTTTATCTCAACACATGAGGATTAAGGTTAGTATCTTGAAGATGAGAGCTTGAGGAGAGAGAATGTGTGATATGATAATGAGAGAAGAGAGAGAGTGTATCATAATATTATGAAGCATTCTTTTTATCAAATAAACAATAAAGGAAATGAATAAGCATGCTTCACAAAATATCTTGTGATGATTCATTAACATGAGTCATTAAGCAATAAATGTGCATTAATGAAGTGAATGAATCACCACTATGACTCACTCTCTTTCCAAAACAAACCTCCTTAGTCACATCTTCTAGAAGCTTCTCGAGTAATTACGAGAACGCCCCTCCGATCCGTAAAAATACGGAAAAACTTTAGACTGTAAAAATCCAATAACCGGATACCAGTAACTGGCTTAAACCAAAGCCGACTGGTAAAATCTGTCCGAAAGTCGTACGCGCGTAAACGCACGTATGCGTCCGAACCCTTTGTCGCAAAACCATGCAACCTCTATATCGTTTCGCCTGGAGTAGGAAACTCTCTGTGTGGGACTCTAGAGACTCGACTACTACGCTGGCAGTGGGTTTAACCACAGACCGCAAGCGGCACTAGCTGTACGTAACGGTCCCCAGGTAGTTGTCGATAAGAAGGCCGATGAGTAAACCCATCCGAACTCCTACTGAGTCTGATGTGACAATCTCCATACAGTCCGGTCCGTTCGTCCATGACTATCGCATATCGGGCCTAGGGGGGCGGCAAGCGTCAGTCCCCTAATAGCGGTATAAGTCGTGTCGGAGTGAAGCCCATTACACCCTGAGAAACTGCTGGAACCTACCAGCAAATCTCGCTTGCCCTGGCCAGGGACTTTGCGTAATGGCTCTCTGACACAGCACGATATCTACTCCCAATACCGGGAGGGACGAATCCTGTCTAACCGCCACTGCCTCCAAGTGCTCGGGACTGCACCCAACTGCCACCTGTTTGCACGACTCCTTTGAGCCGTGGTAGGGTAGCAATCTAAGAACAGTGGGACACACTCGAGGCGAAGTAGCAGTGTCAAGTCTGCGGACTACGCTGTACTCATGTCACCTGGGAACTGTTCACTGACGACTGGTATCAAACCAACCAACAGTTCCCTGTGAGTCCTGTCCGGTGTACCCGTAACCTAACGAGCACCTGTATACTATCTCCAGTACGACGTACTGACGGCTGTGGGACAGACCATCTCCCCAACTGGGATGAGAAGCGTACACACTAGTCTACTCCGGAGTATCGATGCTCTGTCTCGATAATCCAACGACCAGGGACCTGAATAAGGATGTGCTTGTAGACTACCCAGCCCCCACTAGTGTGACTGCCATCACAACGCTGGTAGACAAGCAAGATCCTAAGAGCTCTATCAATACGTATACTCACATATTAAGATAGAAAAACCAAGTAGCATACTACCATGTTTAGCAAGACTGTTATATACATGTGAATATCCCAAGCTTCCATTAAGTAATATACAAGCTAGTATGATACAGTAATGGCCTTCTAGGGCATAAACACTAACAGTGACATGGCAATTATTGACGGTGTGTGTAGCATACAATCAGTGCTCGTGCAATATGAATCGTCAATAATATGTGCAGTGTCCTAAGGATACTAGTCCAAGAACAACAATATCTAAGTAATAGGGTAAATGCGCAATTCTAAATATAACATAGAATATGCGACAGAAATAACATCTCTAGCCCAGACGCATAACGCCATGCGGGCGATTCCCCTGTAGATGTTAAATCTACTCACCAACGCTCCTGGCTAAGTGAAGCCTACCACCTGCTTTCTCTTGTCGTAGCGTCCGAAGTCCCCGCTTGCGAACCTAAAATTTCACAAACACATCACATAAGCAAAAATCCTACATCGACCAAAAGACATCGAAACGTAAGAATAAAGCCCTGAAAATTACACTGCGCGCTTAGTGCATCTATCGCGCACGACATCGGCCAAAAACCCTAATTGGGGTCGCTAAACTACAAAACACAAGTCTAGACCCCGATCGTCCCGATCGCGCAAGACAACACAAAAATTACGAGGAATACAATAGATATAAGCTCGCAACGACCAATCGAACCCACGTCGGAAAAACCCCGAAATCTAGTAAGCAACCTATCGCAATATTTCGCACTAGTTTCAAGCTAATGCATATCTAGCGATTACAAATACCTTATAATAGCTTAACTAAGCTATTAAAACCATTCCTATATTTTTAACACTCGCTAATTATGTTTTAGCAAAAACCTAGTAAGTTAATTGCATAATTAAACAAAGTGTTCATTAGCAAAATTTAACATTTCCTACTAGGTTAGTCATCTCCAAAACACAAATTAACTCTTTAAATGAACATTAAGCACATAAATCAAGTTTTACCCTAACTATATTATCATATAAATCAAGTCTTGAATTTCAAACATGAAATTAAAAGCTTAAATAAACAATTAATATACTAATTAGAAATTTAGAAACAACAAAAAGGATTAGGGTTAGGGTTTTATACCTCCACAAAACCTCAAAACCAAGAAACCAAACTCATCATCTTTTCCTCCAAAATGATGTTTTGAATGAAGATCCATGCAACTTTTGTGAAGAAGAATGAAGGTTTTGAATTTTATTTGAATTTCTATGAATTTATTTGGATATTTCTTGATTATTTTGAAGCAAAATGAGAAGAAAAGGGATGGAAATGATAAGGGGCTGCAAGAGGAAGGGAAGGGCCGGCCAAGGAGGTGAGGGGGGTATTTTTGTTAATTTTTGTGAAGAAATTGCTTGGGAAAAGAGTAATAAATGCTAATAAATGCTATATGCCACCTTTACACATTTTGTTTTTCTTTTTAAAATAAAACCTTTTGCACTCCAAAAAAATATCTAGATATTTTAAAAGGAATCTTCTAAAATAATTCTAGTGACAAAAAAATAAATTTATTGACAAGAGAAAAATTTTCCGATTTACGTGCACAAAATAACGCTTAAAATAATATTTTATTTGGGAAAAATTCTATCTGAACCAAAACCTCCCAAATACCCCTAAAGTTCACGCACAAGCTTTATTTTAGCTAAAAAAGGTGCCGGTAAGCTTATACGTACGTTTGATCAAAATCGGGTTAAAACGGAAAATACCGACAATTTTGCCCTAAAACGGAAAAATTCGCAAAACGATTTCTGAAACGTTACAATCTCCCCCCTTATAAAAATTCGTCCCCGAATTAAAAATTTTTACTAAGCTTACCTTCAAAGAGAGGATTACTAAACTCTCACATCTCGTTCGCAGCCTCCCAAGTGATTACCTCACTATACGGCTACGTCCAAGAAAAACCCTTCACAGATGGCAAGACCCTTGACCGAAGTTTCTCCACCCGCCTAGCCATGAACACAATTGGCTGCTGGTGAACGAAAGATCGCGTCCAAGCTAAATGGTCTGGTGCTGAATCATGTGAGAAAGGTCATGAAGGTAATTGCAAAGTATCTACACAAGGAATACGGGATGAATACTCAATAATCTGGGCGTAAGTGCCAAATTAAAGGCAACAGAACTAACTCACTTTAAGGATCTCGAAAGGACCTACAATTCTGGGTAAGCTTCCCAAAACTCAGCACGTCCTTCATCGGAAAAATCCGTAGGAATACATGATCTCCCACTGCGAACTCGAGCCTGCGATCACCATGGTCGGCATAAGACCTCTGTCCGCACAGGACTATCATCATCCTCACCTGAAACAGCTAGATCATTTTCGAAGTCTCTAGACTAGCTGGGGTCCAAAAATCCTACTACACAGAGTCAGAAAAACAGACTGGAGATCGACACCACCTAACAAACAAAACTTAAAGGTTGCCAATTGGAATGTCTCCTGATAACTGCTATCGAAGGAGAGTCCTAACAATGGTAAGTGACGATCCCAACTGCCGACAACAATTAGTACGTATGCACGAGTATAACATCTAGAGTCGGTATAACCCGCTCTCACAAAACCATCATCCTGCGGATGGAAAGACGGAGCTAAAGCTCAACCAGTACCCAAGGCTTCCTGAAGCTCCTGCCCAAGACGGCAAGCGAACAGGGTGCCTTCATTGGATACGACCCATGAAGGAACTCCGTGCAACACACAAACTTAACAAAGAACAATGAGCAAACTGAGTATAACCGGACAACAAGCATCCGAATGGAGTCACACCCTGACTAAACCTGGGTATACGCCATAACGAATATTCATGGAGATCTGCTCCCATTCCCACTTCGAAACGGTTTAAGGTTGCAACTCTCCAGCCGGTCTCAGATGCTCAACCAAAACACACAACAAGACAACACCTTGAAACGAAATCCGAAACTTCTCTTTACATCCTTGCCCACCCGTAACTATCTCACAAGTCACGTCAAATGCTGGTGGAACTTGAATGAGTACAGAGAGTTGACAGATGTGCATGCTCTAGGATTTCACGTCTCTACCCAATAGTATCAGGTACACAAACTCATCCCTAAACTCATCACACCCTTTCATAAATCAAGGACTCCGAATCATTACCCAGCCGAGTATGCTCAAGTATTTCTGACGAACGAGCATCGGCGGGTAGTGTCTCGCGAAAGCGATTAAGGAAAAGTGGTCGGGCGCGGACATGAGCAAGCTGTCCCCTCAGTAGAGAAGAACTTAAGTTGTGCTCCATGATCGCACAAGAACTGTGAATCTGCAGAAGACTATCTCAACAATCAAAATCCGCTGCAGGAAGGTGTACATTAAGCTCTGATAGTCCGTGAAAATCTGACACGACTCTCGAACAAGTAGTGTCTCCAAATCTCCAACGCAAGACCACCGCGGCTATCTCCAGATCGTGAGTGGAATATCCTGCTAGTACTTCCTCCAAATGTACGGAAGCAAAAGAGATAACTCTATAGTGTCACCTCAGTACACAATCGAGCCCCACTCGCGAAACATCACAGTTAAAACAACAAAGTCTCCCGAACCAAAAAGTAAGAAGAACTGGTGCAGTTGTTAACCGAATCTCCAACTGTTGAAAAACTCCGCACGCATGTCTCAGTCCAAAGAAAAAGTAACCTCCTTTCAGGTCAGTCCAGTCAACGGTGCAGCACTACACTAGCAATCCTGCATGAAACGGCGGTAAAAACCTGCTAAGCCCAAAATCTGCGGACTTCCGTCTCGTATACAAGTCTGGGCCAAAGCTGTATGGCCTCGATCTTCCTCGGAACGATACGAAAACCGTCTCCCGTAACTACAAGACCTAGGAGTCAACACAACAAGCCTGAAGGAACACACCGAGAATCTAGCAAACCGCTGGGGCTCTCCCAGTATCTGCAAATCAAATCCTCAAGTGCTACTCCTGTCCCTCAAGACATATTAAATAGACCAGAATGTCGTAAATAACACAACAATAACTGGTCGAGAAACGGCTTGAAGAAATCCGGTTCATCACATCTACGAATGCTGCTAGGGCATTCGTGAGTCCAATGACACACCAGCACACATAAAGCCCGTAGCACACACAAGGCAGTCTTCGAAATGTCATCACTCCGAACCCGCAACAATGATGACCTGATCCCCAAACAAACTTAGAAAAAAAAGTCTCGCACTTAGGAGCTGATCGAAGAAATCGTCAATGCGGGGTAAAGGATACCTGTCCGCACCGTAAGCCGGTTCAATTGACGATCCATCAATACACAACCTCAAACTGTCGTCTTCCTCCTTGACGAACAGAAATAGGAGCTCCCCAATGCGAAACGCTCAGACGCACAATCCCCCCAACAAACAACTCTGCAGCTGATCCTTAAGCTCCCTAAGCACCGCCGGCTCATCTGGAACAATGTCGGATAACTCTCGCACGATAAGAACCCGGTACAACAAACCAACTGTGGCTCCGGTATCACGAATGAACGCTAAGAATCCTCGACATCCTCTCCTCAAAAGCCGACTAGCGAAAAAGGCTAAATTCGAGCTGGGAGAGGCAGCACCACTGTCCCCATGCACAACAAGAACTGACTTGCCGGGAAAATAAACCTGACTATTTCCTCACGGTAGTCCACAGACGCCTATCACGTAACTAACCAGTCTATGCCCAGGAGAACGTCAAATCCAACATCTCTAGAAGGATCAAGTGACGGATGAATCTCCTAACCGATTGGCAAACAACTGAAATACGTGTCGCGCAACAAAAGAATCGCTGACAGAAGTTAACACAACAAACGGCTGATCTAGCTAACACGAATCCCCTCGTCCCAAACCTCTGCTACTCCCGCAACGGTCACGAAACCTATCTCGACGACTAGTCCTCTGTTTCTGGGTTGGTACACCGGTATGAGTCCTCCACTGTTCCGGAACTCCCAAAGTCTCAGGAATACGTGTCTCGTCAACTAGGGCTGCATCCACTGGTGCTATGTAGGTGACGGAATACTGTGTGTTGATCGCAAGGAACAACTGGTAGCAGGGTTGAAAACCTCCTGTCGCTGCGCTCGAATGGCCTCCACCAATGAACTCATCGTCTGGCGCATGTCCTGCATCTCTGCCACAAGCCTAGCGATACTATTTGTCGAAGGCGGATCCGTCTACACCTGTGCAACGAGCGTGCCATCCTGGTCAGTCCTTGACTCACCCGAGTCAACTCTGACCTCGTCCCTCGCTGCACCTCACTGAGTCCCCATAGTCGTCGGCGGCAAAGGCTATAAATAGGGATAGGATTCGATATGAACACGGAAATCGAATCACAAGGATATGAATCATCAAGGAAGGAATTTCAAGTAATTGTACTTAGGTCACTTTAGGCGGAGTACTGCATCGTGAGTATGCTGCAGACATACACACACTACGTTACTCTGCTTAAGCTACCAACTCCATCATATCAAGGTCATCCTACACTCCGTAAGGTAAAAACCTAGCGCTCCGATACCAACTTTGTCACGACCCGAAATTGGCACGTGACGGCCCTAATACTACGCAACGTCTACAGGCGTAACGCGGTAAAAGAAAGCCAAAACCCAGAAATCTAAACCATTAAAAGACAAGAAAATATAAGAAACATTGTTTAAAAGTCTTTGAAATCACAACCCAAATTCTTTAAAAGTCCAACTTTATTTCCTTTAAAATTTTGGCAGCACCTCCTTTATAAAAACCAACCCCAAAAGTGGGTACAACATAAATAAAAAGTAAAGCATCCCCAACGGGAGCAAATCCATGCCCAAAGGCAGAAAACAACCACCACAACAAATATACGACGCCGTAGCGAAGAAATAGAAGACGATAGAAAGGAAACTGTATAAAAGACAACAAGTCACAAATAATATACAACACCGTCCTCACCAAGTCTCTAAGTCAATATGAAAATAGTAGATGGAGAGTACATGGATACAACGAATATACAATACAACGAATAACCACAAAACCCACCTAAGCAAACTGCACACTGTGAGCTGATGCGGTATCCGTAGCAAAAGATGATAAGATGTGTGATAATAGCCTGCCTCTGACTATCCTGAGGAACACCTGCAAACACTGTGGCACAACGGGGGTGAGTTGCCAACTCGTGAATAGTAAATAACATATGCAGGTAATCGCGAGTATGCACGTACAGCGTGAATCTAACATGTGCAATTAATAGCAATAAAAAAAAGTCATATGAATGCAATAATCATGAAAGGTACACTTGCAGGTACAACTAATACATGAAGCAATGCATATAAATAAAGGTATGTAAATGCAACAGTCATGAAAGGTACTCTAACAGGTACTACTAATACATGAAGCAGTGCATAAACAATAAATGTGGAGTATGGAATGAAATATGCCATTTCCACGGAATCCTGACATCGTGGTAGGATCACAATCCATCAGGACAAATCCAAATCCCAATTCCTCAAATCATCCCCCAAATTGGCTCTCATATCATATAAGTCTCACAAATCCTGAATGTACAATATCGAATAAATCTCATATATCCTGAATGTACAAATCAACAATCTCATAAATATCCTGTATCCAATATCAAATGAATCAACTATATCCCAAATCAAATTATCAAGTAAAAATCTAACATCCTAAATATATTTGCATGAATAAATATGATGATGTATATAATTTAATGTCAATACACATATATTAGCGTCCCATTCCACTAATATTGGTGTAAGGGCATATATAACAGCGGCCTAAACCCCTGTTATATATACAAAGGAGTAAAAAGAAATATCATGAAACCAATGTGTCAAGCATCGACACAGAAATGCAGGTCTATCAGGTGCTGTCACCACGACTGGCACCCTGATAGGTATGTATCATACGCTATCCCGAAAGCTCGAGTGCCTAGCTCTGACCCTCGCCTCTCGACGTATCTATACGTACATGACTCCCGTCGGTATCTCCATGATAACCGCTGAGTCATTGGTAATGTCACCAGATGGTATGGTTCCCCCACTAACTCATCGTCTACTCCATGACTCTTGCCCCCGGGTACCTCCGGGCCCCACCATGTACCCGCACACAGACCCCTCCGTTCCTCGCGTGGGGTATATATATATCCGAACCGATAAATCTCATGGTGGCTGCTGAAATATCATATCAAGGGAAACCGGGTTTTTCAAATAATGCATAATTTCATGAACTCCCACGGTCCCCAAATCCAGAAAACATCATGAAAAATCCATATCTCAATGCGAAAATCCATGAATATAATATACGCATCATAAATCTGAAATGCGAGCATATAAAGGAAAAGCAGCAATTAACTGTAACAAGTTAATATAATATCATGCGGTTCCTAATCTCTCCAATTCCAAAATAACATCAAGTAAAGGTAAACATGTAGCTATAACCAGATATATGTGCAACATAAAGGTATAGCAAGATATATGTATCTACCTATAAGTAAATGATGTAGTATACCCCTTGGGTATAAGCGAAATAGGTGTGCAAGGTATACCTATAGCTATGTCTTAAAGTGTGCATGTACCTATCACTAATGGTACAATACTTTATAGGTATACAGGTAACTAGCATGTAAGTATGTCAGAACATATGTATAAGCATGTAGGTATACAGGTATTCTATAAGTCAACGCGTAAAGAAATATGAATCAAAGTCTCAATGTCCCTAACCAAGCAATATTATATTTATAAGTAGGTTATGCGTGACATGGCAATTATTGACGGTGTGTGTAGCATACAATCAGTGCTCGTGCAACATGAATCGTCAATAATATGTGCAGTATCCTAAGGATACTAGTCCAAGAACAACAATATCTAAGTAATAGGGTAAATGCGCAATTCTAAATATGACATAGAATATGCGACAGAAATAACATCTCTAGCCCAGACGCATAACGCCATGCGGGCGATTCCCCTGTAGATGTTAAATCTACTCACCAACGCTCCTGGCTAAGTGAAGCCTACCACCTATTCCCTTGTCGTAGCGTCCGAAGTCCCCGCTTGTGAACCTAAAATTTCACAAACACATCACATAAGCAAAAATCCTACATCGACCAAAAGACATCGAAACGCAAGAATAACGCCCTGAAAATTACACTGCGCGCTTAGCGCATCTATCGCGCACGACATCAGCCAAAAATCCTAATTGGGGTCGCTAAACTAAAAAACACAAGCCTAGACCCCGATCGTCCCGATCGCGCAACACAACACAAAAATTACGAGGAATACAATAGATATAATCTCGCAACAACCAATCGAACCCACGTCGGAAAAACCCCGAAATCTAGTAAGCAACCTATCGCAATATTTCGCACTAGTTTCAAGCTAATGCATATCTAGCGATTACAAATCACTTATAGTAGCTTAACTAAGCTATTAAAACCATTCCTATATTTTTAACACTCGCTAATTATGTTTTAGCAAAAACCTAGTAAGTTAATTGCATAATTAAACAAAGTGTTCATTAGCAAAAATTAACATTTCCTACTAGGTTAGTCATCTCCAAAACACAAATTAACTCTTTAAATGAACATTAAGCACATTAATCAAGTTTTACCCTAACTATATTATCATAAAAATCAAGTCTTGAATTTCAAACATGAAATTAAAAGCTTAAATAAACAATTAATATACTAATTAGAAATTTAGAAACAACAAAAAGGATTAGGGTTAGGGTTTTATACCTCCACAAAACCTCAAAACCAAGAAACCAAACTCATCATCTTTTCCTCCAAAATGATGTTTTGAATGAAGATCCATGCAACTTTTGTGAAGAAGAATGAAGGTTTTGGATTTTATTTGAATTTCTATGAATTTATTTGGATATTTCTTGATTATTTTGAAGAAAAATGAGAAGAAAAGGGATGGAAATGATAAGGGGCAGCAAGGGGAAGGGAAGGGCTGACCAAGGAGGTGAGGGGGGTATTTTTGTAAATTTTTGTGAAGAAATTGCTAGGAAAAAGAGTAATAAATGTTATATGCCACCTTTACACATTTTCTTTTCTTTTTAAAATAAAACCTTTTGCACTCCAAAAAAATATCTAGATATTTTAAAAGGAATCTTCTAAAATAATTCTAGTGACAAAAAAATAAATTAATTCCCAAGAGAAAAATTTTCCGATTTACGTGCACAAAATACCGCTTAAAATAATATTTTATTTGGGAAAAATTCTATCTGAACCAAAACCTCCCAAATACCCCTAAAGTTCCCACACAAGCTTTATTTTAGCTTAAAAAGGTGCCGGTAAGCTTATACGGACGTTTGATCGAAATCGGGTTAAAACAGAAAATACCGACAATTTTGCCCTAAAACGGGAAAATTCGCAAAACGATTTCTGAAAAGTTACAAAGGGATATTTCTTCTATTGCGAAGAGGAACAGAAGATTTTTGTTTCTCGTCATGCCCACTTCTTGGAAACTGAGTTTTTGGAAAATCAGATAAGTGGGAGCGCAATAGAACTGGAAGAAATTCCAGAACCACGAGCTATTACTGAAAGCTTAGTAGAACCAGAGGGTTCGAAAGATCAAGACATTCCTGCGCCGCTCCGCAGGAGTAGTAGGCAGTCTCTTCCTCCCGAGAGATACTATGGTTTTCTCATAGAAGGGGATAGAGAAGATTGCATCATTGATAGTGATGAGCCGACTAGCTTCTAGCAGGCCATTCAGAGCGTTGACTCGGTAAAATGGCTGGATGCAATGCGGACCGAAATGGAGTCCATGTACACCAACAAAGTATGGACGTTGGACGTTGCTCCATATGGGGTAAAACCCGTAGGATGCAAGTGGATCTTCAAAAGGAAGATTGGTGTAGATGGACGGGTTGAGACCTATAAAGCAAGACTTGTTGCAAAAGGTTTTCGTCAAAGACCTGGTTTGGACTATGACGAAACCTTTTCTCCAGTGGCTATGCTGAAATACATTCGGATCCTTCTTGCCATTGCTGCCTTCCACAATTATGAGATTTGGCAGATGGACGTAAAGACCGCTTTTCTAAATGGAAATTTAGAGGAGTGTGTCTATATGGACCAGCCAGAGGGTTTCAATCAGAGTGGGAGCAGCGGAAAGGTGTGCAAGTTGCTTAATTCCATCTATGGACTAAAGCAGGCATCGCGGAGTTGGAACATCTGTTTTGATGAGACGGTCAAAGAATTTGGCTTTATCAAAAATCCAGATGAACCATGCATCTATAGTAGATTTGTAGCAAGAACTGTCGTATTCCTCGTATTGTACGTGGATGACATTCTTTTGACAGGAAATGACATTCGTATGCTACAATCTGTCAAGGGATTCTTGCCATACAGGTTCTCCATGAAAGACCCGGGTGATGCCTCTTACATTCTGGGGATCCGGATCTATCGTGACAGATCCAAGAGGATATTAGGACTTTCACAGTCCAGGTACATCGACACCATACTAAGAAGATTCAGTATGGAAGATTCCAAGCGCGGTAATCTACCGGCTTGTCACGGGATCACCCTCTCCAAGGAGATGTCTCCCAAGACTGATCCGGAAAGGGATCGCATGTCTATTATACCCTACGCTTCTGCGGTAGGCTCTATAATGTATGTGATGTTGTGTACCAGACCTGATGTAGCTTATACACTGAGTGTGGTAAGCCGGTATCAGTCAAACCCTGAGGAGAAACACTGGATAGTGGTAAAGAACATTCTCAAGTACCTGAGAAGGACTAAGGAGATGTTCTTGGTGTATAGCGGAAAAGACCTCCAGATCGAGGCCTTTGCTGACTCCAGCTTCCAGAGTGACAAGGATGATTCCAAGTCCATGTCGGGTTATGTCTTTACCCTCAATGGAGGGGCGGTGTGTTGGAAGAGTTCCAAACAGGAAACCGTTGCTGACTCGACGATGGAAGCAGAATATATCGCTGCTGCAGATGCCGCAAAATAAGCCGTCTGGATAAGGAAGTTCTTGACAGAACTTCAGGCGGTTCCGTCTATTGTTGATCCAATACCTCTGTATTGTGACAACAACAGGGCTATAGCTTTAGCGAAGGAACCCAGGTCCCATCAGAAGTCCAGACACATCTTGAGGCGGTATCACCTGATCAGGGAGATCGTGGGTCGCCAGAAGATCGAGGTTCGGAGAGTTGCAATGGAAGATAACACTGCTGATCCATTCACGAAGGCCTTACCCCAGACTCAGTTCGAGCGGCTGATCGAGATGATAGGTCTTCGATACGCCAGTACATGGCCTTAGTGCAAGTGGGAGATTGTTAGTGTATATGCCCTAGAGGCCATTACTGTATCATACTAGTTTGTATATTACTTAATGGAAGCTTGGGATATTCACCTTGTATAGACAATCTTGCTCAAAATAGTAGTATGCTACTTGGTTTGTTTCTACTTTAATGTGTACATGTGTTTATTTTAGTATATCACCTATACACATTAGTGGAGCCCTTAGGATCTTTGCTTGATTACCAGCGTTGTGATGGCAGTCACACCCGTGGGGGCTGGGTAATCCACAAGCACATCCTTATGCAGGTCCCTAGTCGTAGGACTATCCAGACAGGGCATCAATACTCCGGAGTAGACTAGCGTATGCGCTTCTCATCCCAGTGTGGGAGACGATCTGTCCCACAGCCGTCAGTACGTCGTACTTGAGATAGTATGAGGGTGCTCGTTAGGTTACGAGTACACTGGACAGGACTCGTCGGGAACTGTTGGTTGGTACTATACCTATCGTCAGTTATCAGTTCCCAGGTGACATGAGTACAGCTTAGTCCGCTGACTTGACACTGTCACTTCGCCACGAGTGTGTTCCCACTGTACTTAGATTACTACCCTACCACGGCTCAAAGGAGTCGTGCAAACAGGTAGTAGTTGGGTGCAGTCCCGAAGCACTTGGAGGCAGTGACGGTTAGACAGGATTCGTCTCTCCCGGTATTGGGGGTTGATATCGCGCTGTGTCTAGGAGAGCCATTACACAAAGTCCCTGGCCAGGGCAAGAGAGATATACTGGTAGGTTTCCAGTGTTATCTTAGGGTGTTCTGGGCTACACTCCGACACGACTTGTACCTCTATTAGGAGACTGACGTTTACCGCCCCCTAGGCCCGCCATGCGATATTCTCAGACGAACAGACCGGACTGTACGCAGATTGTCACATTCAGGCTCAGTAGGAGTTCAGATGGGTTTCACCTCGTCCGTCTTCTTATCGGCATCTACCTGGGGGCCGTTACGCACAGCTAGTGCCGCTTGCGGTCTGTGGTTAAACCCACTGCCAGCGTAGTGTCGAGTCTTTAGAGTCCCACACAGAGAGCTATTCGCCTTTAGGCAACAGAGTAGAGGTCGCATGGTTTTGCGACAGGGTTCGGTCACATCCGTGCATTTGTGCACGTTTAGTGTCCGGGCAGTTAACACTAGCGGGCTTTGGTTTAAGCCAGATCCTAGTGTATGTTTTTGGATTGGTTTTATCTCGTTTGTATTCGTTTTCTTCGGAACGCGGATGCGGGTGTGTATGCACAGTTGACAGAGAGAGACAGAGGCAGAGGATTCTCATTAGGGTTGTTGACTGTTGACTTTTTGCTAAACCCTAATGAGAATAAGAAATATGATTAACAATAATATTAATTAAGTATTATTGTGACATGGTTGTTGATGGTTGACTTTGTTGACGTGTTGACTTAGTTGACCGGTTGACTAGGTTGGACTTGTTGACCTTCATCATTACAATGGCTATCATTTCATGGCAAAGACTTTTGCTTACTTGTTTCTTTTTGCAAAATGAGTGCATGAAATGATATGGCCATTTTGATTTGAACCATCACATAATACTCAATTACTATTATTTGTTATGATGATTTTGGATTATGAGAGCTTGGATGGCAAAAGTCTTGCTCATTCATTCATTTCCTTTCTCTCTCATGCTTGAGCTCTCCCTCTTCCTCTTGCTCTCTCTCTAGTTCATGGTTCACTTGTCTCATGTGTTGAGAAGCAAGAACCATAGAGATAAAACCCAACACACTCCTCTACTCATCCTAGCACACAAAGTCTAGCAAGCCAAGTGTTCTAGTTTCCTCTAGTTTGAGGTTGAAGCCAAAGGTAGAAGCTTTCAGGTGGATCCATCTTCGGCACAAAGAGACGACGAGGAGAGAACCTTCCGACCACCGCAAGGAGTTGAAGACGAAGGAGTTAAAGTTAAGGTATAACCCCCGAACCGAGTACGTAAAACTCTTGTTAGGTTTGTTAGATAGTTGTTTAACAAAGATCTGTATTTTGAGTCCATGTTACCACCAAAAGAAAAATCATTTTTTTTCATCATTTCCGCAAGCCCGTAAGTACCGAGAGAGGTAACGTGGACTTACAAACACTTGATCCAATAACCCGGCTATATATATATATATATATATATATATATATATATATATAACCGACTAATATAACATGTACCAATTCATCGAATCAACACTTGATCCGATGACCCAGCTATATCACATATACCCGGCCGATATCTCATATCGCGAGAATAGAATACGGTATCTCATATCGTATCATTCTCGGTCCCGTACATATCATATATGTGCTCCTACTCCGTTTTGCCTGAGCCAGGAAACCTCTTTGTAGGACTCTAAAGAATCGTCAATACGCCGGCAGTAGGTGATGATCATATCAAACACCCACAAGCTGCAAGCGGTCAGCTAAATGTAACAGCTACCCAGGTATTGAGCAATCAGAAGATCAACAAGCAAGCCTGTACATTCTCCTGCGAATCCAATCAGTAACACTCCTGTACAGTCCGGTCTCTTCGCCTGATATGTCGCATATCTAGTCTAGGGGTGGTAAACGTCAGACCCCAGTAACCGATAAGTCGTGTCGATAAGAGGTCCATAATAGTTCGAGAAACTACTGATAACACTTACCAGTAAATCTCAGCAACCCTTGCCAGGGATTTCCAGTTATAGCCAATCGAACACAGCGCAACATCAACTCCCTATACCGGGAGAGACGAAACCCCTCCTATCGCTCATTGCCTCCATGTGATTCGGGACTGTACCCAAAAGCCACCGTTTTTCACGCCCTCTTGGACGTGGTATGATAGAAATCAAAGAAAAGTGGGAATCATACAAGACTCTATGACGATCTCGGGTCTACAGACTAACCTGTACCAGTGTTACCAGAGAAATGCCATCTGACGTGAGGTACAATACCATCTGGGAGTTCTCGGCGAGTCCGTCCAGTGTACCCAGTCTCTACTAAGCACCAGTATACTATCTCTGATGTCAAACACCAATGGATATGGGATCATCCATCGCCCATCTACATGAGTCGAGAAGCATACGCTTGTCTACTCTGGTATATCGATGCCCTGTCTCGATACACCTACGACTAGGAACATTTGAAGGATGTACTTAGCTACTACACTATCCCCACTAGTATGATCTGCATCATAGTCCTGGTAGTCAAGTACTCATCCTAAGGGCTTTATCAACATGTAACATAGAGACAATCAGAGTACATGTTAAGATAAAGAGAAACCAGATAGCATACTATCATGTCAAGCAAGAAAGTCCTCCATATATATGTCCAAGCATCCACTACAATATACATCGCATGTACAGTAATGGCCTCTAGGGCATACATATCACTAACACATCATACGCACACAAGTGCACGTAAGTGATCGCAGCCCTGCCGTAAAACAATACGGCCTCTACACCTTTTTCCCAGTGCAGGGAAACTCTCTGTGTGGGACTCTAAAGACTCGACACTACGCTGGCAGTAGGTTTAACCACAGACCGCAAGCGGCACTAGCTGTACGTAACGGTCCCCTGGTAGATGTCGACAAGAAGGCCGACGAGGTAAACCCCATCCGAACTCCTGCTGAGCCTGAATGTGACAATCTCCGTACAGTCCGGTCTGTTCGTCTATGAGTATCGCATGTCAGGCCTAGGGGGCGGTAAACGTCAGACCTCTAATAGCGGTACAATTCGTGTCGGAGTGTAGCCCAGAACACCCTGAGAAACTACTGGAAAACACTACCAGTAAATCTCGCTTGCCCTGGCCAGGGACGACTATGTGTAATGGCTCTCCTAGACACAACACGATATCAACCCCCAATACCGGGAGAGACGAATCCTGTCTAACCGTCACTACTTCCAAGTGCTTCGGGACTGCACCCAACTACTACCTATTTGCACGACTCAATAGAGATGTGGTAGGGTAGCAATCAAAGAACAGTGGGAACACACTTGTGGCGAAGTGGCAGTGTCAAGTCAACAGACTAAGCTGTACTCATGTCACCTGGGAACTGTAACTGACGATAGGTATAATACCAACCAACAGTTCCCGATGAGTCTTGTCCGGTGTACTCATAACCTAATGAGCACCTGCATACTATCTCCAGTACCACGTACTGATGGCTGTGGGACATACCATCTCCCCATCTGGGACGAGAAGCGTACACACTAGTCTACTCTGGAGTGTCGATGCACTGTCTCGATAATCCTACGACTAAGGACCTGAATAAGGATGTGCTTATAGACTACCTAGCCCCCAATAGTGTGATCGCCATCACAACGCCGGTAGTGAAGAAAAGATTGTAAGGGCTCCATCAATATGTATTAGCAATATGTTAAAAGAAACATATACACATATTAAGATAGAAACAAACCAAGTAGCATACTACTATATTGAGCAAGACTGTCATAAACCCGTATATATATCCCAAGCTTCCAAAATGTATCATACAAACTAGTACTATACAATAATGGCCTCTAGGGCATACATTTCCAATAAATGTGACCTAGTCTATAATGCCATAAGAAGGATTCGTTCGGTTCTGAACTCTTCCTCTCGTGTATGTTTGTTATGCTCAGAACAGTTGATTGATTTAGAATATAAATGCCATTGCACAACGTGCCTGATCCAACCAACTTTTGGTGCAGGAAAATGTTCATAACATTATCCTGTAATACAAAATTATATCCCTCATTACTCAACAAAGAAACCGATATAATATTGCATATCAGGTTCGGCATGTAATAGCATTCGTTCAGAATCAATATATTACCAGTTGGTAATACAAGGTGATATTCCCCGACGGTTTTAGCTGCAACAATTGCACCATTTCCAAACCTTATGTCTTTATCACCTTCTCCAAGTTCTCTTCCTTTTCTAAGCCCATGTAACTGATTACATATATGGGATCCTGACCCGGTATCTAATACCCAGTGTTAGTGTATATGCCCTAGAGGCCATTACTGTATCATACTGGCTTGTATATTACTTAATGGAAGCTTGGAATATTCACAGTTGTATAGACAATCTTGCTCAAAATGGTAGTATGCTACTTGGTTTGTCTCTACTTCAATATGTGCATGTGTTTCTTTTAGCATATCACTTATATACATATTAGTAGAGCCCTTAGGATCTTTGCTTGATTACCAGCATTGTGATGGCGTTCACACTCGTAGGGGCTGGGTAATCCATAAGCACATCCTTATACAGGTCCTAGTCGTAGGACTATCGAGACAGGGCATCGATACTCCGGAGTAGACTAGCGTATGCGCTTCTCATCCCAGCGGGGGAGACGGTCTGTCCCACAGCCGTCAGTACGTCATACTTGAGATAGTATGTGGGTGCTCGTTAGGTTACGAGTATACTGGACAGGACTCGTCGGGAACTGTTGGTTGGTATTATACCTATCGTCAGTTATCAGTTCCCAGGTGACATGAGTACAGCTTAGTCCGCCGACTTGACACTGTCACTTAGCCTCGAGTGTGTTCCCACTGTACTTAGATTACTACCCTACCACGGCTCAAAGGAGTCGTGCAAATAGGTAGTAGTTGGGTGCAGTCCCAAAGCACTTGGAGGCAGTGAAGGTTAGACAGGATTCGTCTCTCCCGGTATTAGGGGTTGACATCGCGCTGTGTATAGGAGAGCCATTACACAAGTAGTCCCTGGCCACGGCAAGCGAGATATACTGGTAGGTTTCCAGTGTTATCTTAGGGTGTTCTGGGCTACACTCCGACATGACTTGTACCGCTATTAGGGGACTGACGTTCACCACCGCCCTAGGCCCGCCATGCGATGTATCAGACGAACAGACTGGACTGTACGGAGATTGTCACATACAGGCTCAGTAGGAGTTCGGATGGGTTTACCTCATCGGCCTTCTTATCGACATCTACCTGGGGACCGTTACGTACAGCTAGTGCCGCTTGCGGTCTGTGGTTAAACCCACTGCCGGCGTAGTGTCGAGTCTTTAGAGTCCCACACAGAGAGTTTCCCTGCATTGAGCGAAACGTGTAGAGGCCGTATGGTTTTACGACAGGGCTACGATCACTTACGTGCACTTGTGTGCGTATGCTGTTCGGGCAGGCAATACTAGTGGGCTTTGGTTTAAGCCAGATCCTAGTATTGCACAGATGGATTTGATTTGTCTTCTGTGCATTCGCATTCTACGGAATGCGGATGCGGGTGTGTATGCACAGTTTTGAGGTGCGATGAAGGAGGAGGTGCCCCATTAGGGTTTTGGCAGTTGGTTCGGCCAAAACCGTAATGTGGCACACTCATTAGGGTTTTGACAGTTCGTTTGGTCAAAACCGTCATGAGCCGGAGACATTGTTTACTAATCCTTTTAGTGATATATTTGTGATGGCTAATTGCATTGACCATTTGACCACTTTGACCTCTCTTGACTTTGTTGACCCGTTGACCGTGTTGACCATTGACCTTCAAGAGCGATCTACACTCTTCTTTTGATTTTCTTTTTCTTTTGATTATGAAAATGGTCATTTCAATGTAGCCATCAACTTTATCTTGATGGGATTAGTAATGATAATGTTTTTGCATTATTGAACTATGGTTCATTTTCTTTAGCTCATTATTCTCTTCTCATTCTCTCTCTTGAAGTGAGAAGAAGAAGAAAAGCTCCATGGTTGCTAAGTTTCTCCTTCTTCTTCCTCCTCTTGATCTCATCTTTTGATCTCATGTGTTGAGAGAAAAAGATCCCACAAAGACAAACACATCCATACATCTCCTCTACACATCCTAGGGCTTCTTTACTAGCAATCTCTTTGCCCTAGTTGCCTCGTCTCGAGGTGGAGCTCGGTGTACATCTCTCGGGTGGATCGTCTTCGACTCAAGAAGGTCGCGGAGGTGCCCAAGGTCCGGATCGACGCTTGGAGCTTGGATGGACGAGCGGGACAGCGGAATGAAGACCCGAAGGACCGGTTCCATGAGGTATACTTTCTACAGCATAGTAGTTAAAACCTCTAGTTGTTTACTAGTTTCAAGTTTAGCCAAGATCCTTGCTTTTGAGTCTATGTTGCCTTGCGCCAAATCATTGTTTTTCGTCGTTTCCGCCTCCCCATAAGGACCGGGAAGAGCAACGTGGACTTACACCCAGGACGTAGAGCAAATGGAGAAACAGTTCTCTGTAATGAGCACACCCGAAAAAATGCATCAACATGTACTTTCTTCATTCGGGTGGCATGGGAATCCTGGTATTCCCCTATATCATGTTCAGTCCTCTAACTTTTATAAGAAAGAACGGAACCAACGTTCCCCAGCACAGTATAACCTGTGGGTTCGGTCAATACATCCATATTATTATCTTGATTAAGGCATGATATGGTCGCTACCTGGAGAGAAAGAGAAGAAAAAACTTTAGCGTATGCTCT
This sequence comes from Agapanthus africanus, assembly GCA_030015575.1. NCBI lineage: Eukaryota > Viridiplantae > Streptophyta > Magnoliopsida > Asparagales > Amaryllidaceae > Agapanthus > Agapanthus africanus. The sequence continues at coordinate 204,867,765 of JASDDO010000031.1, read as the reverse complement.
TGCAAGATCAGATTGGTTATTATTTTATCTAATCAGGATGGCTCCCACTGTTTTTATCAAATCTTCCTTCAAACCCTAAAAGGAAATACTAGCCGGGATTAATTACACCCTACAATTTCGCCAATCTTTCAGCCAGGCCAGTGTCGGTACTTTGAGGGAGGTTCCCCGTGCTTTCGCACGGACCTAATTAAAATAAATCTTGTTTTCCCAGAGGCATAACCCCATTGACACCTTTCTAGACACTTACTTAATCGGCCAATTGTCCTATGTAAAACTCTCCCAGTAGTAACAATTACTCGTGGTGGGTATCGGGATCCAACTATCTCATAGAAGGTATGTAATCTCATTGCAAATTTCAACATTTGAAATTCCCGATAATATTTTGCCCCAAGCATCCCATGACCTTGACGGAGGTCAACAAACCATAGGGTGCTAGTCAAGTTCAACCCTTCATTTCTTGATTGAATCAAACCCACCCGCACGACCCTTGACGAAGGTCAACAAGGTCGTGCGACTACCCTAATCCAATCTGCATCATATGTATAAGCAGATAAATACTAGTCAGCTACCGCACACTACGCCTTGACGGAGGTCAACAAACGCAGCACGAATACTAAGTAGGACTTATCTGAAATGACGGAGGGCTACGACAGGTTTTTCTGAAAACCTATTGCGTAATGAACTTGATATCGTTGTAGAATCGAGTGAATTTTGAAAAGGAGTGTTTTTTAGGCTTTCACTAGTTTTGCTAAAGAGGTCACTCCCGGTGAAGGGATCTTGGCTCTTTCCTTATGGAATAAGGTGAAGGATATATCATATATATCACTATGCAAAGCAAAAACTCCAAAAGCAATCAAAAACAAACTGAGTGTTGTAGCATCTGCCAGTTTTGCTAAAGAGGTCACTCCCGGTGAAAGGATCTCGGCTCTTTCCTCATCGAATAAGGTGCAGGATATATCATATATATCGCTATGCAAAGCAAAACTGTAGCTACCCTTTTTTGAAAATTTGATTCTAGAACATCTTTTAGGTTTCTTTTCTTTCATTAATCACATTAATGAAGTCCCATCATTTAATTCACCTAAACATCATAGATAAATACGACGTACACTTATGCCATCCGCATTCGCCTCGATGTCCCCTCATGTACCGTTAGGTTAGGTAACTAACGGCAGAGCGGGGCAGGGCTAGCGTGGGTGTAAAACATAAGTAACGTCTATATAATATATCATATATACTATATACAGTATCCATCTCAACATATTAAATGATCACATCACAGATATCGCAGCAGAAGAAACATATGAAATATTGGATATACTAGGAGGTCCGTGTTTTATTTTGAGCCTCTATAAAATACGGATTCCACGGTCGCGATGAATAGCCAAACCCACATCCCTAGACCCCTACGAGAGCGGCAAGAAACCCTACCCATTCTAGAGTTAGGAGACCCGGACTCGACTCCTCGAGTTGGTCTCCCACTGAACTCTAGAACCCGGGTACTTGTGCTCTCCTCCTTGGGTCTATCCTAATGGGGAAAAGTAAATAATATACATCAATGGTGACATCAACCTCAACCCGGAAGTTCCCCAATAAAAGAATATTACATACATTGAATTTTACATGAATGAAAATAAAAAACTCTCATCTCACATAAAAAAAAACCCGGCTATTCAAAACGCGACGATCCAATATAACATATACAGCATCACAGAACATCACATGCCATGACATCACAGAGAATAGCCTAGACGATGTTAAACATTCCAATCGAATCAACGAACACCCAAAATTACCCAAAAAACTAAACATTTGAGCGTAGATTAGAAAGATTTAGCACATGCCACAGTACCAATGAACCAGCCGTAGAAGGGCCAAACCAACGCCTCACATGTGGCACCGCTGAACCACCACAAACCCGAGGGTTCAGTGGCAGTTCTGATGGTCACATAATCGAGTTAAGGTTTTGTTCTTCTAGAGGGTCCATCGCATAACTTGCATGATGTTTGAAAGCTTTTTAACTACGGGAAAAATCCAACACTTGGAAAATTTTCCGGCAAGGGTTAAAATGGGTATTTGACATCCGATTGAACTTTTTAACAACGTCTAAAGTAACCCGAAAACAGTTAAAATTACGACTACGAAACACTCCGAGTTGCCTTTGCATTGAGTTAATCATCACACAAAAAAGTAGCAAAAATAAACAACACCTGAAACCCCAAATTCCAGAGCACAGAGCATGAAAAAATTTTGGGACCCAGGGGACATGCCCAGGCCGGCCTGCTCGGTTTTACTGCCCATGTGCTCTGTCCAAATCTGAGCACAGGGTCCCAAACTTCTCCCATGATCTTAGGTTTGCTCATAGATGATTCTGCACTTGTTTGAAAAATTTTTGGAGCTCGTTTTAAAATCGACAGAAACATGGATTTTAGGGTTTCAAGTTCGGAGTTTGTTTCGTGTTCGTAATCTAACATTATCCATATAATTTCCTAGCTATACTCTGATACCACTGTAGGGTTCCTATCGACGGCAGCAAGGTTTCGGGAGGCATCATCCATGCTATTTTAAAAAATTGCCGTTAAAAGGAACTCTAAACATGATCGTTAACTAGGATACAATACGGAAAACATATAGTAAACCATTTACTATCTAAGTGAAAAAGGAAATACAATCTTTGTAGATCGGTCCTTCACTTCATATGCTCCTTGTAGTAGTCCCTTCGCTGCGATCGTCGAACTCCCGGACTCTTGCATGGCTTCGCGTGGAGAAATGAGCGATCTTGCTTGAAGTTTTCGAGGCCGAAGATGATCTACGTCAAGAGAATACTAGCTCAAGCTTCTACTTCACTAACTAAAGAATTAGTGAAGCAAACACCCTAAACTAAAGTGCTAGTCTAGTAGAGGATGATGAAATAGGAAGTGGGCTCACTTTAGAATTTCTTTTCTCACTTTTCTTTCTCACTTAATCAAAACCCTAACAAGCTTTTTTGAGCTTGAGGAAGAAGATGAACTAAAATGAGATGAGAATAATGATCAAGTGAGAGAGTGAACCATGGTGAGTGAGTATCATATACTAACTCATGTAGAGACATAACCATGGCTAATTAAAATGGTTAGGTTAACAAATATCTAAAGTAAAAACAAAGTTAGTGGACTTTGTCAAAGCAAAACAAGCTTCTACAAGCTTCATGCTCTTTTCAAATATCCACCAATTTTGTAATTACCTTAAATAATTATAACCCACCATTATAAATAGAATGGTGTGTGTCTCATACACCCATGTATGATGTATCAACAACCATGATATAAAACGAAAAACACAATTTAATATATATCACATATATATTAAAGTTGTGCACATGTGAGAAAAACAAATGCTTAAGTGAACCACTGTTAGTTAATGTAAATTAGGATATCATATATATAGTTATATACTAAATTATCAAATCAACACTTGACTTAATAATTCGGCTATATCTCATATAACCGACTAACATCCAATGTATCGACTTATCGAATCAACCCTTGATTCGATAACCCAGCTATATCATATATAACCGACAGATACAATAAGTCGCGAGAATAGAATACGGTATCACATACACGCATTATTCTCGGTCCCACACATATCACATAAGTGCTCCTATTTCATTTTGCCTGAGTCAGTAATGTAAGTCCACGTTACCTCTCCCGGTACTTTCGGGCTTGCGGAAATGATGAAAAACGATTTTTCGGGTCATGGTAACATGGACTATTAAACACGGATCTTTGCTAAACTACAAACTAGCAACTAACAAGAGCTATTGCTACTCGGTTAGGGGTTATACCTCAACTTGAACTCCTTCTCTTAGGCTCTTTGTGGTGGTCGGATGGTTCGTTCCTCGTCTCCTTCTCTCGCCGAAGATGGATCCACCTGAGGGTCTCTACCTTGAGCTTCTTTCTCGAACTTGAGAAAATAAAGTGTCCGGCTTGCTAGACCTTCAACCTTAGGATGAGTAGAGAGTGGCTTTGATGTTTTATCTCCAAGGAAATGGTTCTCAACACATGAGATGAATTTTCCTTGAGCTAGAGGAAGAGGAATAAGAAAAGAGGAGAGAGAGTCAATATGATAGAATGAGAATAGTTTTTCAACCTTAACAACATATGTGAATTATCAAATGAAAAAGGTGATGGTTGGTTTGATAAGACCATTATCATTTCACATTAAAAGTTTTTTGCAAAGATCAAAGAGCATCTTTGGAAAGAAATGATGATGGTCAATGTTTCAACCTTGGTCAACAAGTCAACAAACCATAACCATAACCCAATTTCATTTAAATAACATTATCAATTGATATTTCACATATTCATTAGGGTTTGGTAAACGACAACCGTCAACTGTGCATACACACCCGTACCAAAACCCTAATGAGAATCCTCTTCCTCTGCCTCAGTCAACTGTGCATACACACCCGCATTCGTGTTCCGAGGAGCACAAATACTATGAGATTAAACTAACCCCAAAGCATATACTAGGATCTGGCTCAAACCAGAGCCCGCTAGTAACAACTGTTCGGACACCAAACGTGCACAAGTGCGCGGATATGAACGAACCCTGTCGCAAAACCATGCGACCTCTACTCTGATTTGCCAAAAGGCGAATAACCCTCTGTGTGGGACTCTAAAAACTCGACACTACGCTTGCAGTGGGTTTAAACACAGACCGCAAGCGGCACTAGCTGTACGTAACGGTCCCCAGGTAGATGCCGATAAGAAGACGGACGAGGTGAAACCCATCTGAACTCCTACTGAGCCTGAATGTGACAATCTCGGTACAGTCCGGTCTGTTCGAATGGCGAGCCTAGGGGGCGGTATGTTAGTGTTTATGCCCTAGAAGGCCATTACTGTATCATACTAGCTTGTATATGACTTAATGGAAGCTTGGGATATTCACATGTATATAACAGTCTTGCTAAACATGGTAGTATGCTACTTGGTTTTTCTATCTTAATATGTGAGTGTACGTATTGATAGAGCTCTTAGGATCTTGCTTGACTACCAGCGTTGTGATGGCAGTCACACTAGTGGGGGCTGGGTAGTTTACAAGCACATCCTTATTCAGGTCCCTGGTCGTTGGATTATCGAGACAGAGCATCGATATTCCGGAGTAGACTAGTGTGTACGCTTCTCATCCCAGTTGGGGAGATGGTCTGTCCCACAGCCGTCAGTACGTCGTACTGGAGATAGTATACAGGTGCTCGTTAGGTTACGGGTACACCGGACAGGACTCACAGGGAACTGTTGGTTGGTTTTATACCAGTCGTCAGTGAACAGTTCCCAGGTGACATGAGTACAACGTAGTCCGCAGACTTGACACTGCTACTTCGCCTCGAGTGTGTCCAATTGTTCTTAGATTGCTACCCTACCACGGCTCAAAGGAGTCGTGCAAACAGGTAGCAGTTGGGTGCAGTCCCGAGCACTTGGAGGCAGTGGCGGTTAGACAGGATTCGTCCCTCCCGGTATTGGGAGTAGATATCGCGCTGTGTCAGAGAGCCATTACGCAAAGTCCCTGGCCAGGGCAAGCGAGATTTGCTGGTATGTTCCAGTAGTTTCTCAGGGTGTAATGGGCTTCCCTCCGACACGACTTATACCGCTATTAGGGGACTGACGCTTGCCGCCCCCTAGGCCGGATATGCGATAGTCTTGGACGAACGGACCGGACTGTATGGAGATTGTCACATCAGACTCAGTAGGAGTTCGGATGGGTTTCCTCATCGGCCTTCTTATCGACAACTACCTGGGGACCGTTACGTACAGCTAGTGCCGCTTGCGGTCTGTGGTTAAACCCACTGCCAGCGTAGTAGTCGAGTCTCTAGAGTCCCATACAGAGAGTTTCCTACTCCAGGCGAAACGATATAGAGGTCGTATGGTTTTACGACAAGGGTTCGGACGCATGCGTGCGTTTACGCGCGTACGACTTTCGGACAGTTTTTACCAATCGGCTTTGGTTTAAGCCAGTTACTGGTATCCGGTTATTGGATTTTTACAGTCTAAAGTTTTTCCGTGTTTTCACGGATCGGAGGGGCATTCTCGTAATTGCGCGAGAAGCTTCTAGAAGATGGTGACTAAGGAGGTTTAGGTGGCATATGTTGCGCCACGACAGCGCCCCGGCCGTCTTACCGAGGCCAAAATGCGGAATCAAAAATTTTCCTTACTTGGAAACTGGCGCTACCGCGGACAAAGAAACCCGGATCGTAACCATTAACCGATACTAGCTAACAAGAGATGGGAAGAGAAGTATACCGAGTGATCCGAGTCCTCCGGTCTTCTCGTCATCGTCCCGATCTCCCGCGGAAAGTCCTGTCTCCATATCGTCGCCTCCTTGCCGGAAAGGGCACCACATCGCCTGCGTCTTTTACGGGCTCCCGCCTCAATACCGAGGCAACTCGAGCATGAAGCCGGCAAGTCGACATGCCCAAGAAGTGCTGTAGAATGTAGTGTAGAGGCTATGTCTTATTTGGGGTTTGTTGCCATTTGAAGATGATGGAGGAAATGAGATAAGAAAAATGGTGCTTGCATTTTTCTAGCATGAAATGAGATCAAGGAATGAAACTCTCAAGAATCAAAACTCTCATCTTTTTCTTTCTTTCAACCACTTTCATCAAGTGAGTAGAATAAGGTGGAGGAATGAATATATCAAACAAGAGGGAGGTGAGTGTAGGAGAGCATGAAGGGTGACCATATCCTAAACCTCATCATCACAACCTCACATCAACTCTAATCCTTTCTCATCAACTTTCAACTCACTTCTAATCTTCATAAAGCAAGAAATGATGAAGGAAAAGAATGGAATAAAAATGATGCTCTCATGATAAATACTTTTGCAAGAAAATCCTCCACAATGTGTTATTTGCAAAACTGCAAATAACCCCCTCCATCGGAAAAGTCCGGCCGGGAAAGAACAAAGGAAAACCGGCCGGAACGGAATGCAAACTGGCAACTCCAGAAAACTGGTCCCGTAATAAATTACAGGAAAACCCCGATACTGTGCATACACACCCGCATCTGTATTCTGACCGGATACAAATGCAATGAGACAAAATCTACACTGTACTAAACTAGGACCGGCTTAAACCAAAGCCGGCTAGTAATATTCGTCCGATCCTGATCCGTGCAATACCGCACGTATCTGATCGAACCCTGCCATATAACCATACGGCCACTAGTACAAACCGTCCGATCCTGATCCGTGCAATACCGCACGTATCTGATCGGACCCTGCCATATCTCCATACGGCCTCTACAGCGTTTCGCCCGAAAGCTTGAGTAACTGTAAGTGTGGTGGACTCTAAAGACTCGTCAATACTATGGCTGTGGATTTAACCACTAGCACGTCAGAGGTATAAGCCAATACGTGACGGGCCACCAGCTATTGACCAAAAGGGACGTCGATGAGCGAACTCATCCTGACACCCTACTGAGCCTGTCAGTGACAATATCCGTACAGTCCGGTCTGTTCGTCTATGAGCATCGCATGTCGGGCCTAGGGGGTTGGTAAAAGTCAGACCCCCAAAAGCGGTACAAGTCGTGTCGGAGTGTAGCCCAGAACGCCCTGAGATACTACTGGAATACCTACCAGTAAATCTCCTGCCTCGGCCGAGGGCTTTGCGTAATGGCTCTCCTAGACACAGCACGACCTCACCCCCAATACCGGGAGAGACGAACCCCTGAAGATCCGCTCACTGCCTCCATGTGGCTCGGGACTGTACCCAACTAAAACCTGTTTGCACGACTCCTTTGAGCCGTGGTAGGGTAGTAATCAAAGCACAGTGGGAACTCACACGAGACAAATGACGATCCTCAGGTCGATAAACTAACCTGTACACATGTCACCAGGGAACTGCTATCTGACGTCAGGTATAAGACCAACTAGCATGTTCCCGGCGAGTCCTGTCCGGTGTACTCATAACCCAATGAGCACCTGTATACATCTTAGGTGAACCAACTGACACCAGTGGCTTGTGAGACCGGCCACCGCCCCACGTCGGGGTCTCGACTGTATACACTAGTCTACTCTGGAGAATCGATGCCCTGTCTCGAAACTCCTACGACTAGGGACCTTTTAAGGATGTGCTTATAGACTACTAGCTCCCACGTATATGATCGCCATCATACTGCTGGCAGTCAAGCAAGAATCCTAGGGCCTCTATCAACGTGTAATAGCGACATGTCAGGTCACCTAAAGCGGTACACGATGATAAAGATAAACCAGATAGCATACTATCATTTCGAGTAAGACTGTCCTACCGGGATAGGTCCTCCCTCAATCATTGCAATCACGTGCCTGTGATCAAATAATTGACTCTGAGGGCACTATCTCCAACAATCTCCCACTTGCACTCAAGGCTAATTATTGCGATGTCGCATACTCACAGCCCGTGTGATACCGAACACCCAACTCCTCTACTAGTCAGTCTCACAAAGCTCGTTTGCGAAACTATTGCGTTCGAGGAATAGCCTCAGTGAGTGGATCCGCTGTGATGTTTCTTTCCATGTCTCTCTATATCTCAAGTTCGCGGAGAAAGCCATCTTTCGAAATGAGCAATACTTGTCTTGGAATGTTTGGATGTCTGATGGGACCTAGCTCATAAATGAACTCCAAATCCAAACTTTTTAGACTGTATCGATAACTGAACTTAATCAGTACCCAGCGCCATGCCTCCCTCAGTATTGCCTTGGACCACCTGTCCAAAATACTGCCCCTCGTTAGAAGGAGAAAACTATAACTCTGACAGCCACTCTGCCATCCATGTCACCTTGGAAGCCTGGAGCGATAACCGTCTCCTAAAAGAGGCTGTCGTTATCACATCCCTAGAACATCAATTTATGTTCTAAAACTGCTTCCGACTGTTTCTCCTGGATTGGATCAATATCAACTTATTGCATCTACTGCAAGAACAACATCTGGTGTGGTACTTGACATCTCGTGACTGACTCAATTGCCTAAGCAAGTGATCTGCCAATCATGCACATCCCTCTCCCCTTTAGTCTGTAAGACACCTTTAGAGAGGGTGACTCCATTACCTGCAGGTACACTACCATGCCAGGAGTCGTCCATTCTAAATACTCTTAGAATGCTGTCAAGGTACCCAGATTGGGAAACCACCCAAATCTAGATCTAAAAACTATAGATCTAGTAACCAGAATGTCTGATATAATATCCAAGTCCTGTGTAGAGAAACCACTGTGTGACAACCAAAGTATAACCGATCGTAGTATAGGAATATCACTTCCTACTCTGTGTATGTCATCAAATACCAGGACATCACACCCTACTACCTTCTTAACAGATCCATCCCCTATTCTGATGACGTCAAACCTATGACTGTCACATCAGAAATAGATGATCTATCTCCGCTATATCCGCTTTAGTCTATAAATAAACATAAGCCTGATGTCCACCAATGCTTCCGCTGCTCCCACTGACTACGACAACCCTCTGGCAGAGTCATATAAACGTGCACTTCTAAAGCTAGTTTAGAACGATGCTATACTCATCCTCCTGCCGGGTCTCGCAGCCTGGAACAACAACAATGGAAAGTGTGGGTAAACAAGAACTTCCCTGTCACCGTCCTTGAGGCCACCGGAGAACCTCTCGGGTGCCTGAAGTTACCCACCTTATCTGCGGAGTGGCCAATGGAATGTCAAAACAGATTGAATCTTTAGGTTCCTTATCAAATCTTCAGTAATCGTTTGCGGTTCTGGAATCACTTCCAGTTCTACCATACTCCCACTACTGTTTTTGAAAAATCCATTTTTAATAAAACTGTGGCGAGTCTAGAACAATATTTCTATTGATCTGCCAGATGGTAGAAAGTCAACCCTCGTCATAGCCTGGGTCAACCCACAAACAGCCATTACAGAAACGTGCCTTGAGTTGTCCAGTGTCTGGTTTTAAGCATAAGCCGGACAACTCCCCGTACCTTAACATAGTTAAGATATGAACTGTTCTATATCCAATATAGAACCAGAGGCACTGATTTAATTGAACCAGATTCAAATCATGCGGCTATCTCCAGTGCATGTAAACTAAATGGAGAGAGAGGCCGATCAGCGTTACTCAACTTAGGAATGCTTCCAATTATGAGTAACCTGAAAGAGAAGGAATTTCTCTTAATCATTACTATCAACTGAATACCATATACAAGTATCTACATCTTCGATCACTTTGAAGAATCCCGATACTTGTAATACCTGGTTCTCTACTCTATCAAATACCTATAACTCCTCAAAAACTTAGACCCTGTGTTTCTACGAAACACATGTCTAAGAACTAGAGAAGTTAAAAGTAAACAGAATAAAGTATGAGGACCAACCCCTCTGTCCTAATGGACACTGGACAACATACAATACTCTGTATAAGTCCGCTGAGTCTAACAACTATTTCACTGTGCGTCGTAGGTTGAAAACTGTACTTATGGTTAAGAAGAATTACACCGCTGTTTGATGCTCCTTACCTAACCATCCACTGATATAGGTAAATGTCATCGATATAAAATCAAAAAGGTATATCTCACTCTATAAAAATAGACGTACAGATATATCAATTTGAAATTGGTGCACAACAGCGGATATTCAAAACCAAATATTTGCCGACCGGCAAACAACCCAGATGATGTCCTCAAGTATCACCGATTACAACGAACCCGAGATAATGAGGATGGTCACCTAATTCCCAATAACTTACTCCCACTCATCATCTGTAAAACCATACAGATGTGAGAATCCAACCTGGTAAATACATACCCTGGAGCAAGTGTCTAATCGGGAAATCAGTTTTCTTTTAACAGCACACAGTTGAACTGAAACATTGAAATGTTTCGATGGGGTATCCTGGTATTCCTAGTAATGCCTCTACCATTATCCAGATTCACAACTATAACCGTATAATTCTTTGCCACCTCTCCAAATCCCTTTATATGTCTTTAGTCATTACCTTCTGCACACCCCTTAGGCCAAATGGTTTTCTTCCTTCCCTACCATTCGGCACCAGCCTATGGTTTGGAAGAAGACTATCCAATAAGCATAAAGGGTGTACTGTCCTAATCCTAGGAGCACTCGCAAAGCGAGAGAAGGTGAAGATAAAAGACAACCGAATAAACCTTATTCCTATTTCTCCCGGACCAGAATCCATCCCCGAACTGGAACAAGTTCCTTTCGAGTTCGTATATAACCATACGATGGAGTATCCAATAAACTGTGGATCTTCGTAGTGATACGGAGTGTCCTGGAGAAATACAAAGGCGATTTAGGATTGGCGAAGAAATACTTGGTTTGGTCGTGAATATCAGTCGCAATTTACTTTGCCCTTTTACTAATCCCTCGCTTTGTCTTAATCTTAATACCTTCTGTACACCGTTTAGGCTAACTGGTTTTCTTCATTCCCTACCCGTCGGCACCAGCCTATGGTTTGGAAGAAGACTATCCAATTTGCGTAATAGGTGTACTACTCCTAAACCAAGGAGTACTCGCAACCTGAGAGAAGGTGAAAAGAAAAAGACAACTGAATAATCCTATTCGTTTTCTCCAGAACCAGAAACCATCCTCGAATTCCTTCGAGTTCGTATCTAACCATACGATGGTTTTGTCCAATGGAAGTGGACGTTCGTAGTAATACGGGGTGTCCTGGAGAAAAGGGTAAAAGTAGGAGTGGCAATGAGGTTTGCAACTCTGACAATCCAAAAGCCGGTGTTAAGAAGGTTCGGTCAACTTGGTCACTGAGTCATAGTCTAGGGTCGGGTCAATGGTCGCTGCCAGAGAGAGAGAAAAGAAACACTCAGCGTGCACTCTAACCTAGATCAGAATGGTTACCAATTTATCTAATCAGGAAACCTCCCACTGTAACCTCAAATTCTTCTCCAAACCCGAAAGAAGAATTAGTCGGGATCACCCGAGGAGTAGACCAACTCATCAGTGGGAATCGGGATCCAACTATCATCGCATGATAACTTGACGGAATCCACTCAAGTCACCACACTCCAGAAGGTATGCGCATGCCTGGCAAGTTTCAGTTCTTTTGAAACTCCCGATGTGATTTTTACCCCTAGGACCCAAGTGACCTTGACGAATAATCAACAAATCAAAAGGTCCTAGTCAAGTTCAGCCCGTCATTATCTTGATTGCGTTAAACCCACCCGCACGACCCTTGACGAATAATCAACAAAGTCGTACGACTGTCCTAACCAATCCACATATCCATGCGACAGAATAGCACAACAAATCTACCGCACACTACGCCTCGGCGAATAGCAACGACAAACGCAGCGCGAATACTAAGCAATACTAATCTGAAATGACGGAGGGCTACGGCTGGTTTTTGGCGAAAAACCTTTAACGTAATGAACTTGATATCGTTGAAGGAACCGGATAACTTTTTATAAAAATATAGTGACGAAAACCATTGCTAAAGAGGTCACTCCCGGTGAAGGGATCTCGGCTCTTTCCCCGTAGAATGAGGTGCAGGATATTCCAACTGAATACCACGATGCAAAGCAAAAGTAATCGGCTATAGTGAAGTTAATGCCCTGACGCAAACTTCTGTCCAAGGGGTCACTCCCGGTGAAGGGATCTCGGCCCTTGCCTCGTCGACTGAGGAGCAGGATATTCCAAATGAATACCACGATGCAAAACAAAAGTGAACGTCCTTGCAATAACAGCTTTTTGAAAAGTGTTCCAACAACATCAGAATAGCTTTGTTTATCTTGCATTGATCCGAATCAACGCAGTCCCATCAATGGATCACACCAATAATGAACGAAAATATACTGATGTACGTATATGCCATCCGCATTCGCCACTGGGTCCCGTCATCACCCGTTAGGTTACTTAACTAACGACAGAGCGGGGACTGGACTAGCGCGGATGCAAAACATATACAACATCTACTAATATATATACCAATATATTATATTTCGCTCAAGGCGTGATAAAATGCAACATCACAGAAATGTACAGCATCACAGAACAATACAGATATCTGGGATCTCCGGGTTTCACAGAGCCGCTGCTGAAACCCGACGTTCCCCTGGTCATGTGGATAGCCTGTGCAATGAAATCCTAGACCCCTACGGGCGCGGCAAGTCACCCGCCAAGACCTGAAGCGAGGCAGCCCCCTTCAGCACCGTGAATGGATCACCCAGCACTTCATGGAATCCGGTAACTTGGGCACCCCTCCCGGGTCAACCTGTACCCCCTACGAGTGCGGTGAATAGCCCGCCAATCCTGGAGTGAAGCCCCCTCCGTCTCAATGCCATGAGATGCGGGCCCGTTGCCCTCTAGAACCCGGCTATCCATGCACCCCTTCGCGGGGTAATCCTAGTATAGAAAGTAAAATATACATACACCGGGTACATCGACCGCAACCAGGTCGTGCCCCAAAAGAATAATACAATCAGGCGATGACGGCAGTCCACATGTCGGACGCTCGCCCCGCAATATCAAATGTACTTAATACAACAAAACTGTACTAGCATTGCATCCAGGCTATCCCCCACGACCGATCCGCAACAACACAGCATAAACATAGAACATCAACGTGAAAATCACGTTCGCAAATCCGTCTAACCGGGCTATAGCAGTTAGACCGGATTTACCGATCAAGTGACATTCACGGTCGTAGATATAATGTAAATACTGTGAAATAATGTGTTTAAAAATATCTGATCGATCAAACAATTAACAAGTGGGCCCCCAACCAATACTGTAGCAGTCACAGAAAACCTGGGCCCAAATTTAATATTCCAAAACCCACAAAATTAGCCCAGAAGCCTACTGGGGAAATTTAATGCAGTGAACCCACCAACCTGCGGCGGAACCGCGGCAACAAGGGGGGTTATGCCGCGGTTCCGCGCTCTGGTTGAGGGATCATCGTCTCGAATTTTCCCAGAGTTCTTAGAACTCCCTGCACATCATTCTGAGATCACCTGAAAAATTTTTAGAGCTCGGAAAAAATCGACTGAAAACTGATGTGAACAAATTGAGGTTTTTTGGAATTTCGGTCGATCGGATAAGCAAAACACATTAGAACAAGCTAGGTAAGGTTAATGACGTGGCTCTGATACCATGTTGCGCCACGGCAGCGCCCCTGCCGTCTTACCGAGGCCAAAATGCGGAATCAAAAATTTTCCTTACTTGGAAACTGGCGCTACCGCGGACAAAGAAACCCGGATCGTAACCATTAACCGATACTAGCTAACAAGAGATGGGAAGAGAAGTATACCGAGTGATCCGAGTCCTCCGGTGTTCTCGTCATCGTCCCGATCTCCCGCGGAAAGTCATGTCTCCATATCGTCGCCTCCTTGCCGGAAAGGGCACCACATCGCCTGCGTCTTTTACGGGCTCCCGCCTCAATACCAAGGCAACTCGAGCATGAAGCCGGCAAGTCGACATGCCCAAGAAGTGCTGTAGAATGTAGTGTAGAGGCTATGTCTCATTTGGGGTTTGTTGCCATTTGAAGATGATGGAGGAAATGAGATAAGAAAAATGGTGCTTGCATTTTTCTAGCATGAAATGAGATCAAGGAATGAAACTCTCAAGAATCAAAACTCTCATCTTTTTCTTTCTTTCAACCATTTTCATCAAGTGAGTAGAATAAGGTGGAGGAATGAATATATCAAACAAGAGGGAGGTGAGTGTAGGAGAGCATGAAGGGTGACCATATCCTAAACCTCATCATCACAACCTCACATCAACTCTAATCCTTTCTCATCAACTTTCAACTCACTTCTAATCTTCATAAAGCAAGAAATGATGAAGGAAAAGAATGGAATAAAAATGATGCTCTCATGATAAATACTTTTGCAAGAAAATCCTCCACAATGTGTTATTTGCAAAACTGCAAATAACCCCCTCCATCGGAAAAGTCTGGCCGGGAAAGAACAAAGGAAAACCGGCCGGAACGGAATGCAAACTGGCAACTCCAGAAAACTGGTCCCGTAATAAATTACAGGAAAACCCCGATACTGTGCATACACACCCGCATCTGTATTCTGACCGGATACAAATGCAATGAGACAAAATCTACACTGTACTAAACTAGGACCGGCTTAAACCAAAGCCGGCTAGTAATATTCGTCCGATCCTGATCCGTGCAATACCGCACGTATCTGATCGAACCCTGCCATATAACCATACGGCCACTAGTACAAACCGTCCGATCCTGATCCGTGCAATACCGCACGTATCTGATCGGACCCTGCCATATCTCCATACGGCCTCTACAGCGTTTCGCCCGAAAGCTTGAGTAACTGTAAGTGTGGTGGACTCTAAAGACTCGTCAATACTATGGCTGTGGATTTAACCACTAGCACGTCAGAGGTATAAGCCAATACGTGACGGGCCACCAGCTATTGACCAAAAGGGACGTCGATGAGCGAACTCATCCTGACACCCTACTGAGCCTGTCAGTGACAATATCCGTACAGTCCGGTCTGTTCGTCTATGAGCATCGCATGTCGGGCCCAGGGGGTTGGTAAAAGTCAGACCCCCAAAAGCGGTACAAGTCGTGTCGGAGTGTAGCCCAGAACGCCCTGAGATACTACTGGAATACCTACCAGTAAATCTCCTGCCTCGGCCGAGGGCTTTGCGTAATAGCTCTCCTAGACACAGCACGACCTCACCCCCAATACCGGGAGAGACGAACCCCTGAAGATCCGCTCACTGCCTCCATGTGGCTCGGGACTGTACCCAACTAAAACCTGTTTGCACGACTCCTTTGAGCCGTGGTAGGGTAGTAATCAAAGCACAGTGGGAACTCACACGAGACAAATGACGATCCTCAGGTCGATAAACTAACCTGTACACATGTCACCAGGGAACTGCTATCTGACGTCAGGTATAAGACCAACTAGCATGTTCCCGGCGAGTCCTGTCCGGTGTACTCATAACCCAATGAGCACCTGTATACATCTTAGGTGAACCAACTGACACCAGTGGCTTGTGAGACCGGCCACCGCCCCACGTCGGGGTCTCGACTGTATACACTAGTCTACTCTGGAGAATCGATGCCCTGTCTCGAAACTCCTACGACTAGGGACCTTTTAAGGATGTGCTTATAGACTACTAGCTCCCACGTATATGATCGCCATCATACTGCTGGCAGTCAAGCAAGAATCCTAGGGGCTCTGTCAACGTGTAATAGCGACATGTCAGGTCACCTAAAGCAGTATACGATGATAAAGATAAACCAGATAGCATACTATCATTTCGAGTAAGACTGTCCTACCGGGATAGATCCTCCCTCAATCATTGCAATCACGTGCCTGTGATCCAATAATTGACTCTGAGGGCACTATCTCCAACAGCATATACTTTGGATAAGATTAGTGAGTCATGAGATGTAGGGATCCTAGGCACTCTTGTGAAGGTTCATAAGGCATCAAACATGCCCGGATTAAATTTTAGACGTGCCGAACAACCCAAAGCCGGGATCTTTGCTAGATTATTAGGGTTTAACATGTAAATAGATAACATTTATCTAAGTGTGAGGGATTACAACCTTTGTAGTCCGCTCCTTCACTTCACAAGCTCCGAGTAGAAGTCCCTTTGCCGCGATCCACGATCTCCCAGACTCATGAGAGGCTCCATGACTCGAACGATCCATTCTAGCTCGTCGTAATCCAAATCTCCGATGATCTACGTCGAGGTTTCGAAGAACTCAAGCTATCTCACTCTAAAGAGAAGAACACCCTAATCCTAAGGGCTAGATGAGATGAGGATGAGAGAGTAGTGATTTTGCTTTCTTTCTATATCATTTTCTCATATTTTATCATCACTTAAGAAAATCAAAAGAGCTTCTTCAAGAGAGAAGAAGAAGAAGATGATAATGGAAAAAGAATAATGATAATCCATTTTCTTTTGTGATGAATAGAAATATAAACATATGATTTAATTATTAACCATGGTCAAGGATGAATGGATGAGAATGTGTAGAGAAACAACTAGGGTTAGGGTTTGGTTAAGTTAAAAAATGTGTCATCCAAAATATCTTTACAAATGACAAAAGAAAATTGCTTCTAGAAAGAACTTGAAGCAACTAAACCCAATCAAACCCTAACCTCAATTAATCATCCTTAAACATGTTTAACAATTAATCATATCATGTCACAATAATATATATCACATATATATTATATATTTGCAACAAAAGAAAATAATACAATTAACATATATCGCATATATATCAATGTATCATCCACTGAGAAAATGAAATAATAAAGTAAGCCAATATTAGTTAATATAATAATATATCATATATATTATTATATATTAAATCATCGAATCAACACTTGATCCGACGATCCGGCTATATCGAATATAACCGACTAATATATCATGTACCGATTCATCGAATCAACACTTGATCCGATGACCCGGTTCATATCCATATATCGCGAGAATCTAATACGGTATCCCATATCGCATTATTCTCGCTCCTGTGCATATCACATATGTGCCACTACTCTGTTTCGCCTGAGCCAAGAAATCTCTGTGTAGGACTCTAAAGAATCGTCAATACGCCGGTAGCAGGTGATGATCATATCAAACACCCACAAGCTGCAAGCGGTCAGCTAAACGTAACAGCCACCCAGGTATTGAGCGATCAGAAGATCAACAAGCTAGCCTGTCCGTTCTCCTGTGAATCCGATCAGTAACACTCCCGTACAGTCCGGTCTGTTCGTCTGATATGTCGCATATCAAGTCTAGGGGTGGTATACGTCAGACCTCAGTAACCGATAAGTCGTGTCGATGTATGGCTCATAACGGGTCGAGAAACTACTAGTAACACTTACCAGTAAATCTCTGTATCAGCCCTGGCCAGGGACTTCCAGTTATAGCCAATCGAACACAGCACAACATCAACTCCCTATACCGGGAGAGACGAATCCCCTCCTATCGCTCATTGCCTCCATGTGATTCGGGACTGTACCCAAAAGCCACCGTTTTGCACGCCCTCTTGGACGTGGTAAGGTGGAAATCAAAGCACAGTAGGAATCACACAAGACTCTATGACGATCTCGGGTCTTCAGACTACCCTGTACCTGTGTCACCGGAGAACTGCCATCTGTCGTGTGGTATATCACCATCTGGGAGTTCTCGGCGAGTCCGTCCAGTGTACCCAGTCTC
Organism: Agapanthus africanus; assembly: GCA_030015575.1. Taxonomy (NCBI): domain Eukaryota; kingdom Viridiplantae; phylum Streptophyta; class Magnoliopsida; order Asparagales; family Amaryllidaceae; genus Agapanthus; species Agapanthus africanus. The sequence continues at coordinate 204,849,604 of JASDDO010000031.1, read as the reverse complement.
CACTGAGCACCCGTACACCATCTCTGATGTCAAACACCAATGGATATGGGATCATCCATCGCCCATCATATGGGTCAAGATGCATATACGCTAGTCTACTCTGGTGTATCGATGCCCTGTCTCGATATACCCTCGACTAGGAACAGTTATAGGATGTACTCATTGACTACCGCGGCCCCACTAGTATGATCTCATCATAGTCCCAGTAGTCGAGTACAAGTCCTAAAGGCTTTATCAACATGTGAGAGTAAAACAGTAAACCAGTACAAGTCAACATGTTAAGATAAAGTGAAACCAAATAGCATACTATCATGACGAGTAAGAAAGTCTTCTCTATATATAACCAAGCATCCATTATAATATACATCAAATGTACAACAATGGCCTCTAGGGCATATACATAACTAACAATCTCCCACTTGCACTAAGGCCAGCTGCTGTAGTATCTCATACCTAGCATCCCGAATAATCTCTCAAACTGTATCTGGGGAATAGCCTTCGTGAATGGATCCGCAGTGTTGTCCTTCGTATCTACTCTCCTGACCTCGATCTCCCGGCGATCAACTATCTCCCTGATCAGGTGATACCGCCTCAGAATATGTCTGGACTTCTGATGGGACCTGGGTTCCTTGGCCAAAGCCACAGCTCCATTGTTATCGCAATACAGAGGTATTGGATGCTCAATGGATGGAACCACACCAAGTTCACTAATGAACTTCTTGATCCAGACAGCCTCTTTGGCAGCATCGTTGGCAGCGATGTATTCAGCCTCCATCGTTGAGTCTGCAACGGTATCCTGTTTGGAACTCTTCCAACATACCGCCCCTCCATTGAGGGTAAAGACAAAACCCGAATGCGACTTAGAGTCGTCCTTATCAGTTTGGAAGCTGGAATCGGTAAAGGACTCCACCTGGAGTTCTCCGTTACCATACACCAAGAACATCTCCTTAGTCCTTCGTAAGTACTTGAGAATGTTCTTCACTGCTGTCCAATGACTCTCTCCAGGATCTGCTTGATACCGACTCACTACACTTAGTGAGTATGCTACATCGGGTCTGGTACATAGCATCGCATACATGATAGAGCCTACTGCCGAAGCATAGGGTATCCCTTGCATGCGAGCTCTCTCCAAATCAGTCTTGGGAGACATCTCTTTGGAGAGAGTGAGTCCAGAGATCGTGGGCTGATTCCCACGTTTGGATTCTTCCATACTAAACCTCTTTAGTATGGTGTCAATGTACCTGGATTGGGACAATCCCAGTATCCGTTTAGATCTATCTCTATAGATCATGATTCCCAATATGCAGGAGGCATCACCTAGATCTTTCATTGAGAATCTCTGTGATAAGAAGAGCTTGACTGATTGCAGCATAGGAATATCATTTCCTATCAAGAGTATGTCATCCACGTACAATACGAGGAAGACTACCTTACCCTCTGCCACCTTCTTATAGATACAAGGTTCATCTATATTTTTGATGAAGTCAAACTCTTTGACTACAACATCAAAACAGATGTTCCAACTCCGCGATGCTTGCTTTAACCCATAAATGGATTTAAGCAGCTTGCACACCTTTCCGCTGCTCCCACTATCTACGAAGCCCTCTGGCTGAGTCATGTACACGCACTCTTCTAAATCACCGTTTAGAAAGGCGGTCTTAACATCCATTTGCCAGATTTCGTAATCATGGTATGCAGCAATGGCAAGTAAGATCCGGATAGACTTAAGCATAGCCACTGGAGAAAAGGTTTCGTCATAATCCACACCTGGACGTTGACGAAAACCCTTTGCTACAAGTCTAGCTTTGAAAGTCTCAACTTTTCCATCTACACCAAATTTCTTTTTAAAGATCCACTTGCTCCCAATGGGTTTTACCCCTTCAGGAGCATTTTCCAAAGTCCATACTTTGTTGGTGTACATGGATTCCATCTCAGATCGCATTGCATCCAGCCATTTCACAGAGTCACTACTCGTGATGGCCTGCTCGAAACTAGTCGGTTCATCATCATCCATGATGCAATCCTCGCTTCCACCATCAATGAGAAAACCGTAGTATCTCTCAGGTGGATGAGAAACCCTACTAGATCGGCGGAGAGGCTGGGGTTCGTCGGGTACTACTGAATCCTCTGGTTCAACCAAGTCTTCTGTTATAGTTTGTGTTGCTGGAACCTCTTCCAGTTCTACCTCAATACTACTATTCTGTTTCATAAGAAAACCTTTTTCTAAGAAAGTAGCATGTCGAGAAACAAACACCTTTTGTTCCTCGGGGTGGTAGAAGATATACCCTTGTGAATTTTTGGGATATCCTACAAACTTACATAAGACTGATCTTGCCTCGAGTTTGTCCGGATTTTGTCTTTTGACATAGGCCGGACAACCCCATATCTTAATATAATTAAGATGTGGTCTCTTCCTTTTCCATATCTCATATGGAGTGGTAGGCACAGATTTGGTAGGAACTCTATTCAATAGGTCTATGGCTGTCTCAAGCGCATACCCCCAGAAGGAAATAGGTAACTCAGCTGTACTCATCATCGAGCGCACCATATCTAATAGGGTGCGATTCCTCCGCTCAGATACACAGTTGTGCTGTGGTGTATAAGGAGGAGTACGCTGAGAGAGAATCCCATTCTCTTTTAGATAATCTAGGAATTCACCGCTTAAGTATTCACCTCCTCGATCAGATCGAAGAATCTTAATACTTTTGCCCGTTTGGTTCTCTACTTCGTGTTTATATTCTCTGAATTTCTCAAGAGCTTCAGACTTGTGTTTCATCAGGAATACATGTCTGAATCTAGAGAGATCGTCAGTGAACGTAATGAAGTAGGAAGAACCGTTCCTGGCATGCGTAGACATGGGGCCGCATACATCACTATGTACCAGTCCTAAGAGTTCGGTAACTCTTTCTCCGTGTCCACTAAACGGAGCTTTGGTCATTTTTCCTTTGAGACATGAATGGCAAGTATCATAAGATGATAATTCGAACGGATTCAAATAACCATCTCTATGTAACTTAGCCAGTCGTGTCGCATTGATATGACCAAGTCTACAATGCCACAAGAAGGATTCGTTCATATCTGAACTTTTCCTCTTGTGTGTGTTTTGTATATTTAGAACTGTATTCTGATTTAGAATGAATATGCCATTATGTAACGAGCCTGATGCAATCAACTTTTGATCTAGGAATATGTTCATAACATTATCCTGTACTACAAAATTATATCCCTCTTTACTCAATAAAGAAACTGATATAATGTTGCACATCATGTTCGGTATATAATAGCACTCATTTAGAATCAGTGTATTACGACTTGGTAATACTAGGTGATATTCGCCAACTGCTTTGGCTACAATACTTGCACCGTTCCCTACTTGAACGGAATGATCACCTTTTCCCAGTTCTCTACCTTTACATAGCCCATGTAACTGTTTACATATGTGGGATCCTGATCCGGTATCTAATACCCAGGACGTAGGGTGAACTGAGAAACAGTTCTCAATAACTAACACACCTGAAGAAGATGCATCAACATGCATGTTCTTTTAGGCGGCGTGAGAATCTAGATATTCTCCTGTTTCCTGTTCAGTCTTATAACTCTTATAAGAAAGAACGGGTCTGACGTTCCCTTGCTCAGTACAATAATCAGGTTCAGTCAATACATCCATATTATTATCTTGATTATGGCCTGAAATGGTCGCTACCTGGAGAGAGAGAGAAGAAAGCACTTTAGCGTATGCTCTTGCAAGATTAGATTGGTTATTATCTTATCTAATCAGGATGTCTCCCGCTGTTTTTATCAAATCTACCTTCAAACCATAAAAGGTAAGATTAGCCGGGATTAATTACACCCTACAATTTCGTCAATCTTTCAGCCAGATCAGTGTCGGTACTTTGAGGGAGGTTCCCCGTGCTTTCGCACGGACCTAATTAGTAAACCTCATTTTCCCAGAGGCGTAACCTCGTTAACACTTTTCTAGACACCTACTTGAATGACTAATTGTCCTGTGTAAAACTCTCCCAGGAATAACTCTTACTCACAGTGGGTATCGGGATCCAACTATCTCATAGGAGGTATGCAATCTCATTGCAAATTTCAACACTTGAAATTCCCGATAATGCTTTTACCCCTAGTGTGCTATGACCTTGACGCATGCCAAACAACCCATAGTCCACTAGTCAAGTTCAACCCGTACATTTCGTGATTGAATTAAACCCACCCGTACGACCCTTGACGCATGCCAAACAACGCCGCACGAATACCCTAATCCAATCGCATCTCATGCTGTAGATAAGTAATAATCAGCTACCGTACGCTACGCCTTGACGCATGCCAAACTACCGTAGCACGAATACTAAATATTACTTATCTGAAAAGACGGAGGGCTACGCAGGTTTTTCAGAAAAACCCTGAGCGTAATGAACTTGATATCGTCGTAGAATCATGTAGTTTTTGAAAAAGGAGTGTTTTTTAGGCTTTTCTTAGTTTCGCTAAAGGGGTCACTCCCGGTGAAGGGATCGTCGGCCCTTTCCTCATCGAATAAGGTGCTGGATATATCATATATACCGCTGTGCAAAGCAAAACACTTAAAGCAATCAAAAGACAAACCGCGTTTTGTAGCATCTGCCAGTTTCGCTAAAGGAGTCACTCCCGGTGAAGGGATCTCGGTCCTTTCCTCATCGAATAAGGTGCAGGATATATCGTATATATCACTGTGCAAAGCAAAACTGTAGCTACCCTTTTTATTAAGTTTTGATTCTACAACATCTTTAGGTTTCTTTTCTTTTATTAATCTCATTAATAAAAATCCCATCAGCTTATGCTTCCTAAGCATCACAGAAGAAACGAAAGCAGTAATATTTATATATCAGCATATATATATAGTATAAGCATTCGTCTCAGGCAGTAATATGATCTCATCACAGAACATTGCAGCAGAAGAACATATATGAAATATTGGATATACTAGGACGTCCGTGTTTTTAATACGAGCCTGTATAAAACACGGATTCCACGGTCGCGACGAATAGCCAAACCCACATCCCAAGACCCCTACGAGAGAGGCAAGTAACACTGCCAATTCTAGGGTTAGGAGACCCAGTCTCGACTCCTCGAGATGGCCTCCCACTGGACCCTAGAACCCGGTTACTTGTGCTCCCCTCCTTGGGTCTACCTAATGCGGAAAAGTAAATAATATACACTGGTGACAGCAACCGCATCCTGGAAGTGCCCCAAATAAAAGAATATTACATTACAAATGAATTTTACATGAATGAAAATAAAAACCCTCATCTCAAATAAAACCCCCGGCTATTCTGATCGCGACGATCCAATATAACATATCACAGCAACACATAATATCTCATATCATCAACGTAAGCAAGTATGCGTATCCCGATTGTCGTTGATATATAGCAACGAAGCCGGCGATACACCACATACTACGCTTACGGTCACAGAAAAGAAAGTGTAAAACTACAATATTTGGAATCCACAATCACTTTAGACATCGTAAATCCGAAATATCGCATACTTCGTATTTCATGCCTAACTCTATGAATTCCACATATTGTATCACATTCCAGATAAATATACGGTATTAAACTATTTGAACAGATAATCAAACACCCAAAATTTCCCGAAGTGCTCAACTCTTGAGCGGAGTTCAAATAATCCCAGAATATGTCACAGTACCGGTGATCCAGCCGTAGAAGGGTCAAGCCAACGCCTCACATGTGGCACGCCGTACTGCCCCAAACCCGAAGGTTCAAAAGGCAGTTCAAGACGGTCACATAATCGAGTTAAGGTTTGTTGTCTTCTAGAGGGTCCACCGCTTAACTTGTACAATTTTCCGAAAGATTTAAACCCAATAAAAATTCAACGCTTGAAAGTTTGCCGTGCCGGAATAAAGTGGGTTAATGATATCCGTTCAACCAGTTTAACAGTTTCTAAATATCCGGAAAGAAATACGAATTTAAATATTCCGATCGAATCTACGATTACAAAATAAACGCCATATTTTATAAACACCTGAGACAGATTAAAAATATCCAGAACCATCAGCAAGTACCTACGGGAATTACCATCAAAGCCACGTGTCAAGATTTCACTGTTCCGCCGTGGAAGCGCCGCGCAAGCCATGCTTGCGCCGCTCTTCCGCCGCCGTTTGGTCGAATTAGGATCTCGGGTTTTATGGTAATTCTTAGATTTCCCTGCTGATTTTTTTACATATTTTTAATTCAGAAAAATCCCAAAATTTAAAAAATTTCCAGAGAGGGGTCAATTTTGTCCGTTTCGGGTTCGATCGGAGTTTTAACTTCGTAAACACATCGCCTAATGCTCTAGCTAGGCTCTGATACCACTGTAGGGATCCTAGGCACTCTTGTGAAGGTTCATAAGGCATCAAACATGCCCGGATTAAATTTTAGACGTGTCGAACAACCCAAAGCCGGGATCTTTGCTAGATTATTAGGGTTTAACATGTAAATAGATAACATTTATCTATGTGTGAGGGATTACAACCTTTGTAGTCCGCTCCTTCACTTCACAAGCTCCGAGTAGAAGTCCCTTTGCCGCGATCCACGATCTCCCGGACTCATGAGAGGCTCCACGACTCGAACGATCCATTCTAGCTCGTCGTAATCCAAATCTCCGATGATCTACGTCGAGGTTTCGAAGAACTCAAGCTATCTCACTCTAAAGAGAAGAACACCCTAATCCCAAGGGCTAGATGAGATGAGGATGAGAGAGTAGTGATTTTGCTTTCTTTCTATATCATTTTCTCATATTTTATCATCACTTAAGAAAATCAAGAGAGCTTCTTCAAGAGAGAAGAAGAAGAAGATGATAATGGAAAAAGAATAATGATAATCCATTTTCTTTTGTGATGAATAGAAATATAAACATATGATTTAATTATTAACCATGGTCAAGGATGAATGGATGAGAATGTGTAGAGAAACAACTAGGGTTAGGGTTTGGTTAAGTTAAAAAATGTGTCATCCAAAATATCTTTACAAATGACAAAAGAAAATTGCTTCTAGAAAGAACTTGAAGCAACTAAACCCAATCAAACCCTAACCTCAATTAATCATCCTTAAACATGTTTAACAATTAATCATATCATGTCACAATAATATATATCACATATATATTATATATTTGCAACAAAAGAAAATAATACAATTAACATATATCGCATATATATCAATGTATCATCCACTGAGAAAATGAAATAATAAAGTAAGCCAATATTAGTTAATATAATAATATATCATATATATTATTATATATTAAATCATCGAATCAACACTTGATCCGACGATCCGGCTATATCGAATATAACCGACTAATATATCATGTACCGATTCATCGAATCAACACTTGATCCGATGACCCGGTTCATATCCATATATCGCGAGAATCTAATACGGTATCCCATATCGCATTATTCTCGCTCCTGCGCATATCACATATGTGGCACTACTCTGTTTCGCCTGAGCCAAGAAACCTCTGTGTAGGACTCTAAAGAATCGTCAATACGCCGGTAGCAGGTGATGATCATATCAAACACCCACAAGCTGCAAGCGGTCAGCTAAACGTAACAGCCACCCAGGTATTGAGCGATCAGAAGATCAACAAGCTAGCCTGTCCGTTCTCCTGTGAATCCGATCAGTAAAACTCCCGTACAGTCCGGTCTGTTCGTCTGATATGTCGCATATCAAGTCTAGGGGTGGTATACGTCAGACCCTAGTAACCGATAAGTCGTGTCGATGTATGGCTCATAACGGGTCGAGAAACTACTAGTAACACTTACCAGTAAATCTCTATATCAGCCCTGGCCAGGAACTTCCAGTTATAGCCAATCGAACACAGCACAACATCAACTCCCTATACCGGGAGAGACGAATCCCCTCCTATCGCTCATTGCCTCCATGTGATTCGGGACTGTACCCAAAAGCCACCGTTTTGCATGCCCTCTTGGACGTGGTAAGGTGGAAATCAAAGCACAGTGGGAATCACACAAGACTCTATGACGATCTCGGGTCTTCAGACTACCCTGTACCTGTGTCACCGGAGAACTGCCATCTGACGTGTGGTATATCACCATCTGGGAGTTCTCGGCGAGTCCGTCCAGTGTACCCAGTCTCCACTGAGCACCCGTACACCATCTCTGATGTCAAACACCGATGGATATGGGATCATCCATCGCCCATCATATGGGTCAAGATGTGTATACGCTAGTCTACTCTGGTGTATCGATGCCCTGTCTCGATATACCCTCGACTAGGAACAGTTATAGGATGTACTCATTGACTACCGCGGCCCCACTAGTATGATCTCATCATAGTCCCAGTAGTCGAGTACAAGTCCTAAAGGCTTTATCAACATGTGAGAGTAAAACAGTAAACCAGTACAAGTCAACATGTTAAGATAAAGTGAAACAAAATAGCATACTATCATGACGAGCAAGAAAGTCTTCTCTATATATAACCAAGCATCCATTATAATATACATCAAATGTACAACAATGGCCTCTAGGGCATATACATAACTAACATGAGAGTGATTCATCATTGTCATTATTGCACCATAAATGATTAATGACTCATGCTAATGAATCACCACTTAACATTTATGAAGCATGCTTATTCATCACATTTATTCATTTATTCTTTAATGAGAATGCTTCATAATATGTTATGATACTCATAATCTTATCTCATAATTTATCTACACATTCTCTCTCCTCAAGCTCTCATCTTCAAACCCTAATCCTTACACCTCATGTGTTGAGATCAAAGGATTAGAAAGACTAATCAATCCATAACCATCACTCTATTTCATTCTATCTTCTTTGATTAGCAATCCAAGAAGATTAGTTACCTCAAGTTAGAGGTTTAGTTTGGAGTTTTGCTCTCGGGTGGATCGTCTACTACCTAGAGAAGGCCGAGGAGAACAAGGAGATCGTAAAGACGAAGGACTGGTTTCATTAGGTATAATCCCTAAACACAATAGTTATGAAACTCTTTGTGTACGGTTATTTGTAGTTTAGCTTCGATTTAAGCGGTTAGTCGATGTTCGTTCTTTAAACATGGTCGTTTTTTGAAAATTCCGCCTCCCCACAATTTCTGGGGTGTAGTACATCGACTTACAGTGGTATCAGAGCCTCGCTAAACAATAAATAACTTAATTGCAAATTTGTACGAATTTCGAACGGAAAAAACGAAACCGGAAAACCCCGAACTGTCAAGTTTCTGTCGAAATTTAAATGAAGTCCAAAAATTTTTCAGGTTCGTTCAGAAAGCTTGAAAAGACATTATAAGAACACCCAAGAAAACTGGGCCCCTGAATCGCCTAACGCGCCGCGGAACCGCGGCCTCACCCTACTGAGTCGCCGCGGTTCCGCCGCCGAGTTGGCGATTCAGGAACCCAATTTTCTTCTGTTGCCTCTTTGTGATATTTGGGATTTTCTGGAATATTTTAATTTTGCTCAGGTTTCAGTTTAACAGAGCAGTTTTTGGAGCAATATTAAAGATGTTTAATCGATCGAAATTGTACAGTATTTGCATATTGGATTATATCTGTGATTGTATAATGTGTTCGTAAACCTCCCCTAACTGCTAGTATGTCGGTTGGCAGGGGGTTGCACATTTCTGTAATGATTTTATCTGTTTGTGCATATGAACAGTAATTGGACTGTTGTGGTGTATAGCCGGGGTTATGTGATGGGTTATCATTTAATTCATTTGATGTAAATGTAATTTGTTGTAATATTATTTTGCGGGGCACATCCAGGTTGCGGTTGTAGCCACCGTTGTATTATTTCATTTTACTGTTTTTGCTCCTAGGACTGACCCAAGGTGGGGTACACAAACTGCCGGGTGGGTAGTTTGCCGTACCCGTAGGGGTCGAGGGTGGGGTAATGGCTATTCATCACAACTGTGTTATCCGTCTTTTCTTGCAGGCTCAAAAGAAATACGGATTGCTAGCAAATCCAATTAAGTTCATCTGTGTTCTGGAATGTATATCATTCCGTCAGACGAATGTAAAATATCTATATATATGATAGCTATTTAGACGTCACTTATATTTTACACCCGCGCTAGCCCAGCTCCCGCTCTGTCGTTAGTTAAGTAACCTAACGGGTGATGACGGGACCCCGTGGCGAATGCGGATGGCATAAGAGGACGTTGTATTTTCGTTGTTTTCTGCGATGATAGGTTAATGATGGGACGCATTATCTATAATGCAAAGAAAATAAACCAAAGTTTTAATCGTTGGAACAATTTAAAAGAAACCACTCGGTTAATTTTAAAAACAGATATTTTTAAATGCGGGGCTTTAACCACTCCTTTTAAAAAAGCTATCAGGTTCCTTCGGTTATATCAAGTTCACTACGTTCACGGTTTCGCCAAAACCATTCGTAGCCCTCCGTCATTTCATCTGGGTATTCAGTAGTATTCAAGCTATGTATTTTGACCAACGCCAAGGCATAGTGTTTGGTAGCTGCTGGATATTCATTTGTTGCATAGATAGATGAGTTAGTTTGGGACAGTCGTATGATCATTTTGGCCAACGTCAAGGATATGTACGGATGGGTTCAAATTAACAAGATAATGATGGGTAGAACTTGACATGTGACTTATGATATTTTGACCAACGCCAAGGTCATAAGAGCATGGGGCAAAAATGTATATCGGGAATTTCTAAAGAAACTGAAATTTGCAAAGAGATGCATACCATTTTGAGTTTGATGAATGTTGGTAGCATTCCTCAACATTATCAGACGATGATATTTGGATCCCGATCCTACTGTGAGTATATGCTACTTATCAGGATTTTCGTCACTTAACGATCAATGCTATAAACCTAGTAGGTGTCCAGAAAAGTGTCAGCGGGGTTACGCCCCCAGAGAAAAGAGGTTATTTAATTAAGGAACTTCGCGAAAGCGTTGGAAAACCTCCCTCGAAGTATCGACACCAGCCTGGCTGAACGGTTAAGCAAGTATTGTACGGTGAGAATAATCCTGGCTAATTCTTCTTTTATGGTTTGAGGAAGGATTCGAGAAACAGTGGGAGCCATCCAGTTTAGATAAACTAAAAACCACTCTAAACTTGCAAGAGCATCATGCTAAAGAGTTTTCTTCTCTCTCTCCTAATTGCAGCGACCCTGAAAATGACTGGACTTAAGTTACTTTTAGAGAAAAATATACTGACAGGGCCAAACTATAAAGATTGGCTGCGGAATGTCAAAATGGCTTTGACCTATGACAAACTGGGGTACGTCCTCACCGCTACGGCACCTGCAGTCCCTGGTCCCGAATCCAGCAATGCGGATAAGGAAATCCGCAAAACCTGGGATTTAGATTGCGCGAAAGCCAAGTGCATCGTGCTTGCCTCGATGAACAATGAACATCAGAGGAGGCACGAGGATATGGACCTTGATGGCATATTTCTCCATACAAAGGAACTTTATGGAGAGCAATCTCGTATAGCAAGATACGAGACCTCAAAGAACTTGTTTCGAGCGAGGTTGGCTGTCGGGTCATCGGTAGGAGAACATGTCCTAAAGATGATCGGCTATATAGAAGAGCTCGCAGACCTTGGGACGACTTTGGATAATGAGCTCTATACAGACCTTATTCTCCAGTCCCTTCCTCACACCTACGCCCAGTTTATCCTGAACTTCAACCTTCAAAGAAAAGAAGTTGAACTTCCGGAACTCCTGAACATGTTAAGGAGTGCAGAGGGCACCTTGAAGAATTCAAGGGAAACACCCGCTATGTTTGTTGGCGGTACATCTTCTTCCGGGTCCAAGGCTAAGGCCAAAGGAAGGAAGAAGAAGGCCGCACCCAGACCTAGAGGAGGTGTTAGTAAGGTGGGAGGGAAGGGAAAGAAAAAGATTGCAGTACCGATAGTTGGCCAGGATGAGTGCTTCCATTGTCACAGGAAAGGGAACTGGAAGAAGGATTGCAAGGCGTGGAACGCCAAGAACCAGGAACCGAAGCAAGCTGTGGCTTCGACTTCAGGTGTGTTTGTAATTGAGAATTGTCTGTCGATCAACTCCACTTCCTGGGTATTGGATACCGGATCAGGATCTCATATTTGCAATTCATTGCAGGCACTGAGAAACCGTAGAGTGCTGAAGGAAGGTGATATGACCCTAAAGGTTGCTAACGGAGCTAGCGTGGGAGCTGCGTCCGTCGGGGATTATCACCTAGGATTGACGAGTGGACACATTTTGGTTTTACATAACTGTTATTTTTTACCAAGCTTAACGTGTAATATCATATCAGTTTCCTTGTTATCAAATAAAGGTTATGATTTCACGTTTGTAAGAGATGTTGTCAACATCCACCTTAATCATGGTTTGATTGGGTCAGGTACACTAAATAACGGAATATATGTTTTAAACCAACTCCAAATTTTCAATGTCCAGAACACACTAAAAAGAAAGTCTCCAGATTTAAATAAAGCTTTCTTATGGCATTGTAGACTGGGTCACATCAATGAGAGAAGGTTGACTAAGTTGCATAGAGAAGGATATTCAGACTCGTTCGAATATCAATCTTATGACACTTGTCAATCTTGTCTCAAAGGAAAGATGACAAAGACTCCATTTACTGGACAAGGAGTAAGAGCGAGCGAGCTCTTAGGACTCATACACAGCGATGTATGTGGTCCAATGTCTACACATGCAAGAGGTGGTTTTTCCTATTTCATTACTTTCACGGATGATTACTCAAGATACGGATTCATTTATCTGATGAAACATAAATCCGAGGTTTTGAGAAATTCCAAGAGTATAAGAATGAAGTAGAAAACCAAACCGGCAAAAGTATCAAGACACTAAGATCTGATCGAGGTGGAGAATACTTAAGTGCCGAGTTCCTAGGTTACCTAAAAGAGAAAGGAATTCTCTCTCAGCTTACTCCTCCATACACTCCACAGCATAACGGTGTATCGGAGAGACGGAATCGAACCCTATTAGATATGGTACGATCCATGATGAGTAATGCTGAGTTACCGCGATCTTTCTGGGGTCATGCGCTAGAATCAGCGGCATATCTTTTGAACCAGGTTCCAACCAAGACTGTGCCTACCACTCCATATCAGATGTGGACTGGGAAGAAACCCTATCTTCAGTATCTAAAAATATGGGGATGTCCAGCTTTTGTTAAAAAGCAGCATGTGGACAAGCTCGAGGCACGATCAGTAAAGTGTAAGTTTGTGGGATATCCAAAGAACTCCAAGGGGTATCTATTCTATTACGCAGAGGAACAAAAGGTGTTTGTTTCTCGTAATGCCCATTTTCTAGAATATCAGTTTTTAGAAAAGGAAACAAGTGGGAGCGAAATAGAACTGGAAGAAATTCCAGAACCACAAACTGCTACTGAAAGTTTGGTAGAACCGGAAGTTCAAGAAGAACAGGACGTTCCCGCACCCCTCCGCAGGAGTAGTAGGCCGTCTCATCCGCCTGAGAGATACTACGGTTTTCTCATAGATGGGGATAGAGAGGATTGCATCATAGATGATGATGAACCTACTAGCTTCCAGCAAGCCATCCAGAGCGGCGACTCGGTACGATGGCTAGATGCAATGCGAAGCGAAATGGAGTCCATGTACACCAACAAAGTATGGACTTTGGACTTTGCTCCAGGTGGGGTAAAACCCATAGGATGCAAATGGATCTTCAAGAAAAAGATTGGTGTAGATGGGCAGGTGGAAACCTATAAAGCTAGACTTGTTGCAAAGGGTTTTCGTCAAAGACCTGGTTTGGACTATGACGAAACTTTTTCTCCAGTAGCTATGCTCAAATCCATTCGTATCCTTCTTGCAATTGCTGCCTTCCATAATTATGAAATCTGGCAGATGGACGTAAAGACGGCTTTTCTGAATGGAAATTTAGAAGAGTGCGTCTATATGGATCAGCCAGAGGGTTTCAATCAGAGTGGGAGAAGCGGGAAAGTATGCAGGCTGCTTAAGTCCATTTATGGACTAAAGCAGGCATCGCGGAGTTGGAACATCTGTTTTGATGAGACAGTCAAAGAATATGACTTTATCAAAAATCCAGATGAACTGTGCATATATAGCAAAGTTGTAGCCAGAAGTGTCGTATTCCTCGTCTTGTACGTGGATGACATTCTATTGATAGGAAATGACATTCCTATGCTATAATCTGTCAAAGGATTCTTGTCACACAGGTTCTCCATGAAAGACCTGGGTGATGCCTCTTACATTCTGGGGATCCGGATCTATCGTGATAGATCCAAGAGGATGTTGGGACTTTCACAGTCCAGGTATATCGACACTATACTGAAAAGATTCAGTATGGAAGATTCTAAGCGCGGCAATCTACCGGCTTGTCACGGAATCACCCTCTCCAAAGAGATGTCTCCCAAGACTGATTTGGAAAGGGAACGCATGTCTATTATACCCTACGCTTCTGCGGTAGGCTCTATAATGTATGCGATGTTATATACCAGACCAGATGTAGCTTACGCACTAAGCGTGGTGAGCCGGTATCAGTCAGACCCAGGGGAGAAACACTGGATAGCAGTAAAGAACATTCTCAAGTACCTGAGGAGGACTAAGGAGATGTTCTTGGTTTACGGCGGAAAAGACCTCAGGTTGGAGGCCTTTGCTGATTCCGGCTTCCAGAGTGATAAGGACGATTCCAAGTCCATGTCGGGTTATGTCTTTACCCTCAATGGAGGGGCGGTGTGCTGGAAGAGCTCCAAGCAGGACACCGTTGCTGACTCGACGATGGAAGCGGAGTATATAGCTGCTTGCGATGCCGCAAAAGAAGCAGTCTGGATGAAGAAGTTCCTAACAGAACTTCAGGTGGTTCCTACCATAGTTGATCCAATACCTCTGTATTGCGACAACAACGGAGCTATAGCTTTAGCGAAGGAACCAAGGTCCCATCAGAAGTCCAGACACATCTTGAGGCGGTATCACCTGATCAGGGAGATCATTGATCGTCAGGAGATCGAGGTTCGGAGAGTTGCTTCAGAAGAGAACATTGCTGATCCATTCACGAAGGCCCTACCTCAGACGCGGTTCGAGAGGCTACTCGAGATCATTGGTCTTCGATATGCCAGTACATGGCCCTAGTGCAAGTGGGAGATTGTTAGTGTTTATGCCCTAGAAGGCCATTACTGTATCATACTAGCTTGTATATCACTTAATGGAAGCTTGGGATATTCACATGTATATAAAAGTCTTGCTAAACATGGTAGTATGCTACTTGGTTTTTCTATCTTAATATGTGAGTGTACGTATTGATAGAGCTCTTAGGATCTTGCTTGACTACCAGCGTTGTGATGGCAGTCACACTAGTGGGGGCTGGGTAGTCTACAAGCACATCCTTATTCTGGTCCCTGGTCGTTGGATTATCGAAACAGAGCATCGATATTCCGGAGTAGACTAGTGTGTACGCTTCTCATCCCAGTTGGGGAGATGGTCTGTCCCACAGCCGTCAGTACGTCGTACTGGAGATAGTATACAGGTGCTCGTTAGGTTACGGGTACACCGGACAGGACTCAAAGGGAACTGTTGGTTGGTTTTATACCAGTCGTCAGTGAACAGTTCCCAGATGACATGAGTACAGCGTAGTCCGCAGACTTGACACTGCTACTTCGCCTCGAGTGTGTCCCACTGTTCTTAGATTGCTACCCTACCACGGCTCAAAGGAGTCGTGCAAACAGGTAGCAGTTGGGTGCAGTCCCGAGCACCTGGAGGCAGTGGCGGTTAGACAGGATTCGTCCCTCCCGGTATTGGGAGTAGATATCGCGCTGTGTCAGAGAGCCATTACGCAAAGTCCCTGGCCAGGGCAAGCGAGATTTGCTGGTAGGTTCCAGTAGTTTCTCAGGGTGTAATGGGCTTCCCTCCGACACGACTTATACCGCTATTAGGGGACTGACGATTGCCGCCCCCTAGGCCGGATATGCGATAGTCTTGGACAAACGGACCGGACTGTATGGAGATTGTCACATCAGACTCAGTAGGAGTTCGGATGGGTTTCCTCATCGGCCTTCTTATCGACAACTACCTGGGGACCGTTACGTACAGCTAGTGCCGCTTGCGGTCTGTGGTTAAACCCACTGCCAGCGTAGTAGTCGAGTCTCTAGAGTCCCACACAGAGAGTTTCCTACTCCAGGCGAAACGATATAGAGGTCGTATGGTTTTACGACAAGGGTTCGGACGCATACGTGCGTTTACGCGCGTACGACTTTCGGACAGTTTTTACCAGTCGGCTTTGGTTTAAGCCAGTTACTGGTATCCGGTTATTGGATTTTTACAGTCTAAAGTTTTTCCGTGTTTTCACGGATCGGAGGGGCATTCTCGTAATTGCGCGAGAAGCTTCTAGAAGATGGTGACTAAGGAGGTTTAGGTGGCATATACTTTGGATAAGATTAGTGAGTCATGAGAGTGATTCATCATTGTCATTATTGCACCATAAATGATTAATGACTCATGCTAATGAATCACCACTTAACATTTATGAAGCATGCTTATTCATCACATTTATTCATTTATTCTTTAATGAGAATGCTTCATAATATGTTATGATACTCACAATCTTATCTCATAATTTATCTACACATTCTCTCTCCTCAAGCTCTCATCTTCAAACCCTAATCCTTACACCTCATGTGTTGAGATCAAAGGATTAGAAAGACTAATCAATCCATAACCATCACTCTATTTCATTCTATCTTCTTTGATTAGCAATCCAAGAAGATTAGTTACCTCAAGTTAGAGGTTTAGTTTGGAGTTTTGCTCTCGGGTGGATCGTCTACTACCTAGAGAAGGCCGAGGAGAACAAGGAGATCGTAAAGACGAAGGACTGGTTTCATTAGGTATAATCCCTAAACACAATAGTTATGAAACTCTTTGTGTACGGTTATTTGTAGTTTAGCTTCGATTTAAGCGGTTAGTCGATGTTCGTTCTTTAAACATGGTCGTTTTTTGAAAATTCCGCCTCCCCACAATTTCTGGGGTGTAGTACATTGACTTACACGGTAAACGTCAGTCTCCTACTAGCGGTATAAGTCGTGTCGGAGTGTAGCCCAGAACACCTGAGATAACACTGGAAACCTACCAGCATATCTCGCTTGCCCTGGCCAGGGACTTTGTGTAATGGCTCTCCTAGACACAGCGCGATATTAACCCCCAATACCGGAAGAGACGAATCATGTCTAACCATCACTGCCTCTAAGTGCTTCGGAACTGCACCCAAAAACTACATGTTTGCACGACTCCTTTGAGCCGTGGTAGGGTAGTAATCAAAGTACAGTGGGAACACACTCGAGGCAAAGTGACAGTGTCAAGTCAACGGACTAAGCTGTACTCATGTCACCTGGGAACGGATAACTGACGATAGGTATAGTACCAACCAACAGTTCCCGACGAGTCCTGTCCAGTGTACTCGTAACCTAATGAGCACCCGCATACTATCCCAAGTACGACGTACTGACGGCTGTGGGACAGGCCGTCTCCCAAGCTGGGATGAGAAGCGCATACGCTAGTCTACTCCGGAGTATCGATGCCCTGTCTCGATAGTCCTATGACTAGGGACCTGCATAAAGATGTGCTTGTAGATTACCCAGCCCCCACGAGTGTGACTGCCATCATAACGCTGGTAATCAAGCAAAGATCCTAAGGGCTCCACTAATGTGTAAAGGCGATATGCTATAATAAACACATGCACACATTAAAGTAGAAACAAACCAAGTAGCATACTACTATATTGAGCAAGATTGTCTATACAAGGTGAATATCCCAAGCTTCCATTAAGTAATATACAAACTAGTATGATACAGTAATGGCCTCTAGGGCATATACACTAACAATCTCCCACTTGCACTAAGGCCATGTACTGGCGTATCGAAGACCTATCATCTCGATCAGCCGCTCGAACTGAGTCTGGGGTAAAGCCTTTGTGAGTGGATCAGCAGTGTTATCTTCTGTAGTAACTTTCCGAACCTCGATCTCCTGGCAACCTACGATCTCCCTGATCAGGTGATACCGCCTCAAGATGTGCCTGGACTTCTGATGGGACCTGGGTTCCTTCGCTAAAGCTATAGCCCCGTTGTTGTCGCAATACAGAGGTATTGGATCAACAATGGATGGAACCACCTGAAGTTCTATCAAGAACTTCCTCATCCAGACGGCTTCTTTTGCGGCATTAGATGCAGCGATATATTCCGCTTCCATCGTCGAGTCAGCAACGGTTTCCTGTTTGGAACTCTTCCAACACACCGCCCCTCCAATGAGGGTAAAGACATAACCCGACATGGACTTGGAATCATCCTTGTCACTCTGGAAGATGGAGTCAGCAAAGGCCTCGATCTGGAGGTCGTTTCCGCCATACACCAAGAACATCTCCTTAGTCCTTCTCAGGTACTTGAGAATATTCTTTACCGCTATCCAGTGCTTCTCCCCAGGGTTTGACTGATACCGGCTTACCACACTCAGTGCATAAGCTACATCTGGTCTGGTACACAACATCGCATACATTACAGAGCCTACCGCAGAAGCGTAGGGTATAATAGACATGCGATCCCTTTCCAAATCAGTCTTGGGAGACATCTCTTTGGAGAGGGTGATCCAGTGACAAGCCGGTAGATTACCGCGCTTGGAATCTTCCATACTGAATCTTTTCAGTATGGTGTCGATGTACCTGCACTGTGAGAGTCCTAAAATCCTCTTGGATCTGTCACGATAGATCCGGATCCCCAGAATGTAAGAGGCATCACCCAGGTATTTCATGGAGAACTTGTGTGACAAGAACCATTTGACAGATTGTAGCATAGGAATGTCATTTCCTATCAAGAGAATGTCATCCACGTATAAAACGAGGAATACGACAGTTCGTGCTACAAATCTACTATAGATGCATGGTTCATCTGGATTTTTGATAAAGCCAAAATCTTTGACCGTCTCATCAAAACAGATGTGCCAACTCCGTGATGCCTGCTTTAGTCCATAGATGGACTTAAGCAACTTGCACACCTTTCCGCTGCTCCCACTCTGAATGAAACCCTCTGGCTGGTCCATATAGACACACTCCTCTAAATTTCCATTCAGAAAAGCGGTCTTTACGTCCATCTGCCAAATATCATAATCGTGGAAGGCAGCAATGTTAGTTATATGTATGCCCTAGAGGCCATTACTGTACATTGGATGTATATTGTAGTGGATGCTGGGACATATATAGGGAGGACTTTCTTGCTCGACATGATAGTATGCTATCTGGTTGCTCTTTACCTTAACGTGTACACGGATTGCCTCTCTATTACATGTTGGTAAAGCCCTTAGGATGTGTGCTTGACTACCTGGACTATGATGCGGATCATACTAGTGGGGACATGGTAGTCCATAAGTACATCCTTCAAAGTCCCTAGTCGTGGGTGTATCGAGATGGGGCATCGATATACCAGTGTAGACTAGTGTGTACCTTCTCGACCCATACAGATGGGCGATGGATGATCCCATATCCATCGGTGTTTGACATCAGAGATGATATACGGGTGCTCAGTAGAGACTGGGTACACTGGACGGACTCGCCGAGAACTCCCAGATGGTATTATACCTCACGTCAGATGGCAGTTCTCTGGTGACACTGGTACAGAGTAGTCTGTTGACCCGAGATCGTCATAGAGTCTTGTGTGGTTCCCACTGTGCTTTGATTTCCATCTTACCACGTCCAAGAGGGCGTGCAAAACGGTGGTTTTTGGGTACAGTCCCGAGTCACATGGAGGCAATGAGCGATAGGAGGGGATTCGTCTCTCCCGGTATAGGGAGTTGATGTTGCGCTGTGTTCGATTGGCTATAACAGGAAATCCCTGGCCAGGGTTGCTGAGATTTACTGGTAAGTGTTACCAGTAGTTTCTCGAAGTGTTATAGACCTCATATCGACACGACTTATCGAGCTATTGGGGTCTGACGTTTACCACCCCTAGGCGAGATATGCGACATATCAGACGATCAGACCGGACTGTACGGTAGTGTTACTGGTTGGATTCACAGGAGTGTGAGCGGGCTTGCTCGTCGATCTTCTGATCGCTCAATACCCGGGTGGCCGTTACGTTTGGCAGACCGCTTGCGGCTTGTGGGTGTTTGATATGATCATCATCTGCTGCCGGCGTATTGATGAGTCTTTAGAGTCCTACACAGAGGTTTCCTGGCTCAAGCGAAACGAAATAGGAGCGCATATGAGATATGTGCGGGACCGAGAATAATGCGTTTATGTGATACCGTATTCCATTCTCGCGATGAATGTATCGATTAGGTTATATGCGATATACCCTAGTTATTGAATCAAAGGTTGACTCGATAAGCCGATACATAGGATACTGGTCGGTTATATGCGATATGACCGGATCGTTAAATCAAGTGTTGATTTAATGATTTAATGTATAATTATATATTTGATATATTACTTTGCATTAACTATTATTGGTTCACTTTAAATGGATTTTCTCACTCGGGTGTGCGCATTGCATATGCGATATGATTTTTGTGCACTTGATTGTATCATGTTTGATGATACATATCTTTTGTGTTAAGTGTAATGAATTAAACCTAGGTTAAGTAAATGATTAGGGTTTTCTTTTATTCATTCATTTATCTTTTCATTTGCATTTAAAAGATAAATGAGAAAAGGAAAAGAAGTGAAAAATGGTGGCTAGTTTTGTTTTCAACAAGAAGCTTCATGAAGCTTTCATTAAGTCACCATTTTTGTCTCATCTCCTTAACCCTAACCATTCTTTAACCTTGGTCAATTCTCTACACTTAACTTGGGTTATGTTATGATAAGAATGGATAATTCTTTTCTTTTTTAATTTAACTTATCATATCATTTCTTCTTCTTCTTCCTTGAACTCAAGAAGAAAAAGCTTTCTTCATCAATGGTGAATTGAGCAAATGAGTGAGAAATCCAATTCTAAAGTCTACCCACTTCCTATTTCTTCATCCTCTACCTCTTGCCAAGTAGTAGAGTGTGTTCTCTTCACAAGTTTTTGGACTTGATGAAGTTGGAGCTTGATTTAGCGATGCCTCGACGTAGATCATCTTCGGCATGGACATCGACGACCTAGCTTGCCCATTCTCCGACGAAGCCGACGCTAGAGCCCGGGACTTCTTATAGACAGCGGAGACGACTTTGTTGCGGAGCTATGGAGGTGGAGCAAACGGATCTACAAAGGTTGTATTTCCGTATTCCATTAGTTAAGTTGTTAACTAAATTGTTTTTCGCCTAGTTTTCTAGCAAACGATCTTGTTAGGGTTTGTAGGCACCGTTAAAATTTGAAATTGGCATGTTCGATGCCTTGTGTGACCTCATTAGGGTGCCTAGGAACCTACAGTGGTATCAGAGCCTAGCTAGAGCCTTAGGCGAAGTCTAGACGGAATTTGAACTCCGATCGAATCAAAACCAAAACCCTAAAAATGCTCTCTGTCCAGATTTTAAAAATGGGGATTTTTCGCAATTAAAAATATTCAGAAAATCAAGCAGGGTTTATTAGGAATTACTGTAAATTTCGTGGGGCCAATTCAACTTTTCCACCGCGGTTCCGCGGCATGAGCAAGGCTCATGCGGCGGTTCCGCGGTCGTACGGCCGACTTATTTTATGATATTTGCACAGTAATTCTTTATTTCCAGTGCTTCTTTTTCTGCGAATTTTTAATTGTTTTTCAAGAGTTGAATTTTTCTGGAGTTGTTTTAGGGATTCGGTGTTTCGATCGGGGTATCAAATTTTGTCTATTTGGCTTTCCGGATAAATTTTAGAATATGTTAAAAAGTTCGACCGGATATAAATACCCAATTTTTCCCCTGTCGGGAAATTTCCAAGTGTTGGATCTTTCCGTAGTTTAATGACGTTCTAAGTAGTGCAAGTAATGCAATGGACCCTCTAGAAGACAACAAACCTTAACTCGATTATGTGACCGTCTTGAACTGCCCTTTGAACCTTCGGGTTTGGGGCAGTACGGCGTGCCACATGTGAGGCGTTGGCTTGACCCTTCTACGGCTGGACCGTTGGTACTGAGGCATGAACGGAATGTTGTTAGACTTGTTTCATGTGTTGATCTGTATCGGGAAAACTTGGGTGTTCGATTGTTCGATCGGAAAGTTTAACATTTTCTGTTTATCCGGAATGTGCTACAACAATTGGAATTCACAAAAGTTATGAGATAACTGAATGAATGTTATAAATCTAGCGGTTTAGTCTCACTTGATCGGTTGCCACGGAATTTTGATGTGATCAAAAGTCCGTCGCAATCACGTAGCGTACGCAGATACTCGCCGGGTAAACTTAATAGACAGCTACACCCCATAGCCCCGACCAAGTGACTGTAGGAGAACCCCGTCGCCGAAAGCATCCGTTCGGGTGCTCGCGGTAGCGGTGTTCCGCCTTGGTGCACTTCGTCGACGGCGTCGGGGGTGCGGCCGCCTACTGGAGTTTGCGACGAGCATTCGATCAGGATGTCAGGAATCTTGTTGAATTCCCCGACTTGGTATTGAAAAGTGTTTTCGATTATGAGACTAAAATGCGGGGTTTATAATTGTTAGGCATGCGATGTCTAAGTAATTCATTTGATTAGGCATGCGATGTCTATGCAGATTGCGGATTCCAACTGTTGTAGTTTTACACTTTCTTTTCTGTGACCGTAAGTGTAATATGTGATATCGCCGGTTTCGTTGCTATATGTCAACGAAAATTGGGATGCGCATATTTACTTACGTTGATGACATGTGATGTTATGTGTTGCTTGATATGTTATATTGGATCGTCGTGTTTGAATAGCCGGGGGTTTTTATGTGAGATGAGTGTTTTTCATTTTCATTCATGTAAAAACTTGTATGTAATATTCTTTTTATTGGGGCGCTTCCAGGTTGCGGATGTTGTCACCATTTGTATATTATTTACTTTTCCGCACTAGGATAGACCCAAGGAGGAGGGCACAAGTAACCGGGTTCTGGGGTCCAGTGGGAGACCAACTCGAGGAGTCGAGTCCGGGTCTCCTAACTCTAGAATTGGTAGGGTTGCTTGCCGCTCTCGTAGGGGTCTAGGGGTATGGGTTTGGCTATTCATCACGACCGTGGAATCCGTGTTTTATACTGGCTCGTATTGAAAACACGGACGTCCTAGTATATCCAATATTTCATATGATTCTTCTGCTGCGATATCTATGATGTGATCATGTGATGTTCTGTGATAGATACAGTATATAGTATATATGATATATTATATAGACGTTACTTATGTTTTACACCCGCGCTAGCCCTGCCCCGCTCTGTCGTTAGTTACCTAACCTAACGGTGCATGAGGGGACATCGAGGCGAATGCGGATGGCATAAGTGTACGTCATATCTATCTGTGATGTTTAGGTACTTAAATGATGGGACTTCATTAATATGATTAATGAAATAAAAGAAACCTAAGATGTTGTTGAATCGAATTTCAAAATAAAACAGGTAGCTACAGTTCTTGCTTTGCACAGCGGTATATGCGATATATCCTGCACCTTATTCGATGAGGAAAGGACCGAGATCCCTTCACCGGGAGTGACTCCTTTAGCAATAACTGGCAAATGCTACACCCTCGGTTTGTCTTTTGATTGCTTTTAAGTGTTTTTGCTTTGCACAGTGATATATATGATATATCCCGCACCTCATTCGACGAGGAAAGGACCGACGATCCCTTCACCGGGAGTGACTCCTTTAGCAAAACTGGAAAAGCCTCAAAAACACTCCATTTTAAAATTCATTTGATTCTACAACGATATCAAGTTCATTACGCAATAGGTTTTCAGAAAAACATGTCGTAGCCCTCCGTCATTTCAGATACGTACTAGTTAGTATTCGTGCTGCGGTTGTTTGGCATGCGTCAAGGCGTAGTGTACGGTAGCTAACTAGTGCTTATCTGCTAGCATACGATGCGATTGGATTAGGGTATTCGTACGGCGTTGTTTGGCATGCGTCAAGGGTCGTGCGGGTGGGTTTAATTCAATCAGGAAATGATGGGTTGAACTTGACTAGCAGACTATGGGTTGTTTGGCATGCGTCAAGGTCATAGCGAGCTAGGGGTAAAATATTATCGGGAATTTCAAGTGTTGAAATTTGCAATGAGATTGCATACCTTCTATGAGATAGTTGGATCCCGATACCCGCTGCGAGTAAGAGTTACTCCTGGGAGAGTTTTATACATTACAATTAGCCGATCAAGTAGGTGTCTAGAAAGGTGTCAACGGGGTTACGCCTCTGGGAAAACGAGGTTTACATTAATTAGGTTCGTGCGAAAGCACGGGGGACCTCCCTCAAAGTACCGACACTAGCCTGGCTGAAAGATTGGCGAACTTGTAGTGTGTAATTAATCCCGGCTAGTCTTTCCTTTTAGGGTTTGAAGGAAGATTTGATAAAAAGCAGTGGGAGCCATCCTGATTAGATAAAATAAAAACCAATCTATTCTTGCAGAGCACACGCTGAGTGTTTTCTTCTCTCTCTCTCCTGGTAGCGACCATGTCACGCCTTAATCAAGATAATAATACGGATTATTGACCGAACCCGTTTGTTATACTGAGCTGGGGAACGTTGGTCCCGCTCCAACTTATAATTGTTATAAGACAGAGCAGGAAATTGGGGAATTCCAGATTTCCCGTGCCGCCCAAACAAAGAGAGTGCATACTGATGCATCATCTTCGGGTGTGTTCATTATATAGAACTGTTTCTCAGTATCCTCCGCATCCTTGGTATATGATACCGGATCAGGATCCCAGATATGTAAGATGTTACATAGGGCTACAAAAGGGTAGAAAAACTGAGAACGGGTGATAAGTTTCATGAGGCAGAAAACGGGGCAAGTGTTGCAGCCAAGTCTGTTGGTCACTGTCACCCTGTATTGTAATACATTGATTCTGAACGAATGTTATTAGATACCGAACCTGATATACAAAATCATATCTGTCTCTTTATTAGTAAAGAAACGATAAAATTTTGTATTGTTGGATAATGTTTTGAACATTTCCTATATCAAAAGTTGATCGGTTCAGGCACGTTATCTAAAAGCATTAATGTTCTAAATCAAACTACAGTTCTTCGTATACAGAACACACACAAGAGGAAGAGTTCAGAAATGAACGAATTCTTCTTGAGGTATTGTAGACTAGGTCAGATCAATATGACCCGACTAGCTAGAGTTACATAGAGATGCATATTTAAATTAGTTTGAATTTACATCTTGTGAAACTCGCCAGTCATGTCACAAAGATAAGATGACCATAGCTCTGTTTATTTGAAACAGAGAAAGAGTTAATGAACTCTTGGGTTGATACATGTTGATGTATGTAAGGTCCCCTGTCTACACATGCCAAGACCGATTCTTTGTACTTCATTACGTTCTCTGATGATCTCTTTAGATTCAGACATATGTTCCTGTTGAAACATGAGTCCGAACCTTTTGAGATATTCACAGAATATAAGTTAGAAGTAGAGAACCAAAATACGGGTAAAAGTATTATGTCCTTTGATGAGATCAAGGAGGAGAATACTTGTGCATAGAATTTCTGGACTATTCATAAGGAGAATGAGATTCTCTCTCAGCATTACTCCTCCGTATACACCATAACACGATGGTATATCGGGGTGGAGCAATTGCACCCTATTTGATATGGTGTGCTCTATGATGAGTAATACCGAGTTACCTTTTTCCTTAGGGGGTTATGCACTTGAGAAGTTGCATACCTATTGAATAGGGTTCGAATCAAATCAGTGCCTACCACTTCATATGTGATATGGAAGGGGAAGAGCCCACATCTTAAGTTAGTTAAGATTTGGGGATGTCCGGCCTATGTCTAAAAGC
This sequence comes from Agapanthus africanus, assembly GCA_030015575.1. Taxonomy (NCBI): domain Eukaryota; kingdom Viridiplantae; phylum Streptophyta; class Magnoliopsida; order Asparagales; family Amaryllidaceae; genus Agapanthus; species Agapanthus africanus. The sequence continues at coordinate 204,823,734 of JASDDO010000031.1, read as the reverse complement.
AAAATCCGGACAAGCTCGAGGCAAGGTCTGTTAAGTACAACTGGAAAGGTTCCAGCTATACAAATGACAACAGCTGATTTGGTAGAACCAAAGGATTCAGTAGAAACCAACGAACCTCAGCCTCTCCGCCGATCTAGTAGGGTTCCTCACCCACCTGAGAGATACTCTGGTTTCTCTATGACAGTGGGAGCGAGGAATGCATCATGAGATGATGACCCAACTAGCTTCGAGCTGGCCATCAGGACTGAGACTCTGTAAGAATGGCTGGATGTTTATCGATCTGAGATGGAATCCTTATACACCAACAAAGTATGGACTTTGGTTGCTATATCTGAAGGGTTAAATCCCCATCAGAAGCAAGTATATCTTGAGAAGATTACTTGGTGTACATGGAAAAGTTAAGACTTTCAAAGCTAGACTTGTTAAAGGTTTGCATCATTGACCAGGCGTGGATAATGATAAAACCTTTTCAAGTAGCTATGCTTAAGTCCATCCAGATCCTACTTGCCACGGCTACATACCATGACTACGATATCTGGTGGTTGGGTGTCATGACTACTTTTCTAAATGATGTTTTAGAAGAGAAGGTCTATAAGAACACAACCAGAGGGCTTCGTAGACAGTGGGAGCAGCGGAAACGTGTGCAAGATGTTTTATTTGATAAAGCAGGCATCGCGGAGTTGGAACATCTGTTTTGATAGATAGTCAAAGAGTTTGACATCATCAAAATGGTAGATGAACCTTGTATATACAAAAAGGTAGTAGGGAGTATGGTTGTGATCCTCGTAGAGTACGTGGATGACATACTCTTGATAGGGAAGGAGTTTCCTATGCTACGCTCGATCAATCTCCGCTTATCACAAGGATTCTCCATATAGGATCAAAATGATACCTCCTATATCCTGGTTTTTGGATCTATGAGATAGATCTAATTGGATGTTAGAATACTCACTATCTGTAGTGAGATGGTATCAATCGATCCTGAGGAGAATCACTGGAAGTGTTCCAGGGTGATAAAGACGACTGAATGTCAGTCACAGGCATTGTCTTTACCCCCAGTAAAGGGACGGTATGTTGGAAGAGTTCCAAGCTAGATACCGTGACATACTAGACGATAAAGGCTTGATACATCGCTACTTAAGATGCTACCAAAGAGGCTGTTTGGATGTATAATGGTTCATGAGATGAACTACGTTCCTACCATTGTGAGACAATGGAGTTGTGGCTTATGCCAAGGAACGTCCGTCCCATCAGTGATCCAGACTTATTCTATGGCAGTATCGCCTGATCATGGAGATGGTTGATCTCCAGGCTGATCGAGGTAAGGAGAGTAGACTCAGAGGACAACACGGCGGATCCACTCACGAAGGCCTATTCCCAGAGAGAGACTTTTATGGGATGGTTGAGTATGAGATACTACAACCACTGCTACAGATGGCCCTAGTGCAAGTGGGAGATTGTTAGTTATATGTATGCCCTAGAGGCCATTACTGTACATTGGATGTATATTGTAGTGGATGCTGGGACATATATAGGGAGGACTTTCTTGCTCGACATGATAGTATGCTATCTGGTTGCTCTTTACCTTAACGTGTACACAGATTGCCTCTCTATTACATGTTGGTAAAGCCCTTAGGATGTGTGCTTGACTACCTGGACTATGATGTGGATCATACTAGTGGGGACATGGTAGTCCATAAGTACATCCTTCAAAGTCCCTAGTCGTGGGTGTATCGAGATGGGGCATCGATATACCAGTGTAGACAAGCGTGTACCTTCTCGACCCATACAGATGGGCGATGGATGATCCCATATCCATCGGTGTTTGACATCAGAGATGATATACGGGTGCTCAGTAGAGACTGGGTACACTGGACGGACTCGCCGAGAACTCCCAGATGGTATTATACCTCACGTCAGATGGCAGTTCTCTGGTGACACTGGTACAGAGTAGTCTGTTGACCCGAAATCGTCATAGAGTCTTGTGTGGTTCCCACTGTGCTTTGATTTCCTTCTTACCATGTCCAAGAGGGCATGCAAAACGGTGGTTTTTGGGTACAGTCCCGAGTCACATGGAGGCAATGAGCGATAGGAGGGGATTCGTCTCTCCCGGTATAGGGAGTTGATGTTGCGCTGTGTTCGATTGGCTATAACAGGAAATCCTTAGCCAGGGTTGCTGAGATTTACTGGTAAGTGTTACCAGTAGTTTCTCGAAGTGTTATAGACCTCATATCGACACGACTTATCGAGCTATTGGGGTCTGACGTTTACCACCCCTAGGCGAGATATGCGACATATCAGACGATCAGACCGGACTGTACGGTAGTGTTACTGGTTGGATTCACAGGAGTGTGAGCGGGCTTGCTCGTCGATCTTCTGATCGCTCAATACCCGGGTGGCCGTTACGTTTGGCAGACCGCTTACGGCTTGTGGATGTTTGATATGATCATCATCTGTTGTCGGCGTATTGACGAGTCTTTAGAGTCCTACACAGAGGTTTCCTGGCTCAAGCGAAACGAAATAGGAGCGCATATGAGATATGTGCGGGACCGAGAATAATGCGTGTATGTGATACCGTATTCCATTCTCGCGATGAATGTATCGATTAGGTTATATGCGATATACCCTAGTTATCGAATCAAAGGTTGATTCGATAAGCCGATACATAGGATACTGGTCGGTTATATGCGATATGACCGGATCGTTAAATCAAGTGTTGATTTAATGATTTAATGTATAATTATATATTTGATATATTACTTTGCATTAACTAGTATTGGTTCACTTTAAATGGATTTTCTCACTCGGGTGTGCGCATTGCATATGCGATATGATTTTTGTGCACTTGATTGTATCATGTTTGATGATACATATCTTTTGTGTTAAGTGTAATGAATTAAACCTAGGTTAAGTAAATGATTAGGGTTTTCTTTTATTCATTCATTTATCTTTTCATTTGCATTTAAAAGATAAATGAGAAAAGGAAAAGAAGTGAAAAATGGTGGCTAGTTTTGTTTTCAACAAGAAGCTTCATGAAGCTTTCATTAAGTCACCATTTTTGTCTCATCTCCTTAACCCTAACCATTCTTTAACCTTAGTCAATTCTCTACACTTAACTTGGGTTATGTTATGATAAGAATGGATAATTCTTTTCTTTTTTAATTTAACTTATCATATCATTTCTTCTTCTTCTTCCTTGAACTCAAGAAGAAAAAGCTTTCTTCATCAATGGTGAATTGAGCAAATGAGTGAGAAATCCAATTTTAAAGTCTACCCACTTCCTATTTCTTCATCCTCTATCTCTTGCCAAGTAGTAGAGTGTGTTCTCTTCACAAGTTTTTGGACTTGATGAAGTTGGAGCTTGATTTAGCGATGCCTCGACGTAGATCATCTTCGGCATGGACATCGACGACCTAGCTTGCCCATTCTCCGACGAAGCCGACGCTAGAGCCCGGGACTTCTTATGGACAGCGGAGACGACTTTGTTGCGGAGCTATGGAGGTGGAGCAAACGGATCTACAAAGGTTGTATTTCCGTATTCCATTAGTTAAGTTGTTAACTAAATTGTTTTTCGCCTAGTTTTCTAGCAAACGATCTTGTTAGGGTTTGTAGGCACCGTTAAAATTTGAAATTGGCATGTTCGATGCCTTGTGTGACCTCATTAGGGTGCCTAGGAACCTACAAGCAATGGCAAGAAGGATCCGAATGGATTTCAGCATAGCCACTGGAGAAAAGGTTTCGTCATAGTCCAAACCAGGTCTTTGACGAAAACCTTTGCAACAAGTCTAGCTTTATAGGTCTCAACCTGTCCTTCTACACCAATCTTCCTTTTGAAGATCCACTTGCATCCTACGGGTTTTACCCCATCTGGAGCAACGTCCAACGTCCATACTTTGTTGGTGTACATGGACTCCATTTCGGTCCGCATTGCATCCAGCCATTTTACCGAGTCAACACTCTGAATGGACTGCTGGAAGCTAGTCGGCTCATCACTATCAATGATGCAATCCTCTCTATCCCCGTCTATGAGAAAACCATAGTATCTCTCGGGCGGATGAGACTACCTACTACTCCTGCGGAGCGGCGTTGGAATGTCCTGATCTTTCGAACCCTCTGGTTCTACTAAGCTTTCAGTAATAGCTTGTGGTTCTGGAATTTCTTCCAGTTCTATTGCGTTCCCACTTATCTGATTTTCCAAAAACTCAGTTTCCAAGAAGTGGGCATGACGAGAAACAAAAACCTTTTGTTCCTCTTCGCAATAGAAGAAATATCCCTTTGAGTTCTTTGGATATCCCACAAACTTGCACTATACTAAGCGTGCCTTGAGCTTGTCCACATGCTGCTTTTTGACAAAAGCTGGACATCCCCATGTCTTAATGTGATTAAGATAGGGTCTCTTTCCACACCACATCTGATATGGTGTAGTAGGCACAGTCTTAGTTGGAACTCGGTTCAAAAGGTATGCAGCTGATTCTAGTGCATATCCCCAGAATGATCGTGGTAACTCAGCGTTACTCATCATGGAACATACCATATCCAATAGGGTCCGGTTCCGTCTCTCCGATACACCGTTATGTTGCGGAGTGTATGGAGGAGTAAGCTGAGAGAGAATTCCATTCTCTTTTAAGTAATCCAGGAACTCGACACTTAAGTATTCTCCACCTCGATCAGATCTCAGTGTCTTGATACTTTTTCCTGTTTGTTTTTCCACTTCATTCTTATATTCCTGGAATTTTCCAAAGGCTTCGGATTTATGTTTCATTAAGAAGACATATCCGTACCTTGAAAAGTCATCCGTAAAAGTAATGAAGTAAGAATAACCGCTTCGCGCATGTGTAGACATTGGACCGCACACGTCGCTGTGTATGAGTACCAAGAGCCTGCTCGCTCTTACTCCGTGTCCAGTGAACGGAGTTTTTGTCATCTTTCCTTTGAGACAGGATTGACAAGTTGCATATGATTGATATTCGAACGGATCCAAATATCCTTCTGTATGTAACTTCGTCAACCTTCTCTCATTGATGTGACCCAGTCTACAATGCCATAAGAAAGCCTGATTTGATTCCGGAGACTTTCTTTTGTGTGTATTCTGGACATTGAAAATCTGTGGTTGGTTTAATACGTATATTCCATTGTTTAATGTACCTGACCCAATCAGAACTTGATTAAGGCGAATGTTTACAACATTGCTTACAAATGCAAATTCATAACCTTCTTTAGATATTAAAGATACAGAAATGATATTACAAGTTGCATTGGGTACAAAATAACAATTACGCAAAACCAAAACGTGTCCATCTGACAACCCCAGGTGATAGTCCCCCACGGACTCAGCATCCATGCCAGCTCCGTTTGCAACTCTGAGGGTCATATCACCTGCCTTCAAAACCCTACGGTTTCTCAACACCTGCAAAGAATTACAGATATGAGATCCTAATCCGGTATCCAATACCCAGGAAGTAGAGTTTATAAATAGACGGTTTTCAATAACATACACACCTGAAGCTGAAGCCGCAACTTGCTTCTGATCCTGTGTTCTGGCCTTCCAAGCCCTGCAATCTTTCTTCCAGTGTCCACTCTTATGACATTAAAAGCATTCTTCCTTTCCCACAAGCTTTCCCGCTTCCTTTGTTGCTTTTGCCTTTCCCTTCGTATTCACTTTACTAACACCGCCCCTTGGTTTGGCGGGGGTTTTCTTCTTCTTTCCGTTGGCTTTCGCCTTGGACCTAGAAGAGGAAGATCCTCCTACAAACAAAGTGGATGTTTCCCTACCTTTCTGTAGGGTGCCCTCTGCACTCCTCGGCATGTTGAGGAGTTCTGAAAGTTCAACATCCTTTTCCTGTAAGTTGAAGTTCAGGATGAACTGGGCGCTAGCAAGTTTCAGTTCTTTTGAAACTCCCGATGTGGATTTTTGCCCCATGCTCTTATGACCTTGACTTTGGCCAAAAAATCATAAGTCACATGTCAAGTTCTACCCGTCATTCTTCAGGTTAATTTGAACCCACCCGCACCTACCCTTGACTTTGGCTAACAAGGCAGTACGACTGTCCCAAACCAACACATCTATCTATGCTGCACATGAATACCCAATAGCTACCAATCACTATGCCTTGACTTTGGCCAACAAACATAGCTTGAATACTATTGACCATCCATGTGAAACGACGGAGGGCTACGAATGGTTTTGGTGAAACCGTGAACGTAGTGAACTTGATATAATCGATGGAACGAGATAGCTTTTAAAAGGAGTGGTTTAAGCTCAGCGTTTAAAAGTTATTTTGAAAACAAACCGAGTGGTTTTTGAAAGTGTTCCAACGACTTTTACTTTGGTTTATTTTTCTTGCATTAATTTTAATGCGTCCCATCAATTAATCCTACCATTGCAGAAAACAACGAAAATATGACGTACGCTTATGCCATCCGCATTCGCCACGGGGTCCGTTAGGTTACTTAACTAACGACAGAGCGGGGGCTGGACTAGCGCGGATGCAAAACATAAGCAACGCCTAAATAGATATCTGCATATAGATATATACATACGTCAGATGCAATGATAGCCATTCCAGAACACAGATGAATACATTGGATATACTAGGAAGCCGCATTCCGTTCGAGCCTGTAACGAAAAGCGGATTACACGGTCGCGATGAATAGCCAATACCCCACCCTAGACCCCTACGGGTGCGGCAAACTACCCGCCAAGTACCCGAAGCGAAGCAAACTCCCCCAACGACGTGAGTAGGCCACTCGGCACTTCGAGATACCCGGTAGTTTGTGCACCCCACCTTGGGTCTATCCTAGGAGCAAAAACAGTAAAAAGAAATTATACAATGACGGCTACAACCCCATCCCGGTTGTGCGGCCATATAAATAATATTACATCAATTTACATATTACATGAATTGAAAGATAAAGAAAACTCTCATCTCACAACCCCCGGCTATTCATCCGCGACAATCCAACAAATCCATATACACAATCCATCAACATTACAGATCACAGATATGTATAACCCCCACTAATCGACGTATAGTGATTAGCAGACGTTCAATACATATATAACATTACAGATACAACCCATTAGCCAAAGTCTACAGAAAATCGACCAAAATACGGATTTGTAACCACCCCAAAAATAAACTTGTTCTCTGGAAATTCTGGGCAGAAACAAACCATCTCAAAAATCAAAAAACACCAACAGGAGAAAACTGCAGGAGAAACGATCCACGGCCGAGTCAACTCGGCCGCGGATCAGCGGCGGGAGCAAGCTCCTGCCGCGGATCCGCGGTGAGTTGATCGACTCACTGGATCGTTTTTCTTGCCTGTACTATAAAAAGCCTGAGCCGATTTTTAATACATGATTTATTATTTTTTGAGCAGAAATAAAAATCGGCAGAAACTTGATATTTTTAACGTGTTTTGCGGTTTTTCGTCCGATCGAAATTCTAGATACTTTGCTAACATGCTAGGGTGTGTTTAGCTAGGCTCTAATACCACTGTAAGTCCACGTTACCTCTCCCGGTTCTTTCGGGCTTGCAGAAATGATGAAAAACGATTTTTCGAGTCATGGTAACATGGACTATTAAACACGGATCTTTGCTAAACTACACACTAGCAACTAACAAGAGCTATTGCTACTCGGTTAGGGGTTATACCTCAACTTGAACTCCTTCTCTTAGGCTCTTTGTGGTAGTCGGATGGTTCGTTCCTCGTCTCCTTCTCTCGCCGAAGATGGATCCACCAGAGGGTCTCTACCTTGAGCTTCTTTCTCGAACTTGAGAAAACTAAAGTGTCCAGCTTGCTAGACCTTCAACCTTAGGATGAGTAGAGAGTGGCTTTGATGTTTTATCTCCAAGGAAATGGTTCTCAACACATGAGATGAATTTTCCTTGAGCTAGAGGAAGAAGAAAAGAGGAGAGAGAATCAATATGATAGAATGAGAATAGTTTTTCAACCATAACAACATATGTGAATTATCTAATTAATAATATTAATCCAAAATGAAAAAGGTGATGGTTGGTTTGATAAGACCATTATCATTTCACATTAAATGTTTTTTGCAAAGATCAAAGAGCATCTTTGGAAAGAAATGATGATGGTCAATGTTTCAACCTTGGTCAACAAGTCAACCTTGGTCAACAAGTCAACAAACCCTAACCATAACCCAATTTCATTTAAATAACATTATCAATTGATATTTCACATATTCATTAGGGTTTGGTAAACGACAACCGTCAACTGTGCATACACACCCGTACCAAAAGCCTAATGAGAATCCTCTTCCACTGCCTCAGTCAACTGTGCATACACACCCGCATTCGTATTCCGAGGAGCATGAATACTATGAGATAAAACTAACCCCAAAGCATATACTAGGATCTGGCTCAAACCAGAGCCCGCTAGTAACAACTGTCCGGACACCAAACGTGCACAAGTGCGCGGATGTGAACGAACCCTGTCGCAAAACCAAGCGACCTCTACTCTGATTTGCCAAAAGGCGAATAACCCTCTGTGTGGGACTCTAAAGACTCGACACTACGCTGGCAGTGGGTTTAAATACAGACCGCAAGCGGCACTAGCTGTACGTAACGGTCCCCAGGTAGATGCCGATAAGAAGACGGACGAGGTGAAACCCATCTGAACTCCTACTGAGCCTGAATGTGACAATCTCGGTACAGTTCGGTCTGTTCGTCTGAGAACATCGCATGGCGGGCCTAGGGGGCGGTAAACGTCAGTCCCCTACTAGCGGTATAAGTCGTGTTGGCGTGTAACCCAGAACACCTGAGATAACACTGGAAACCTACCAGCATATCTCGCTTGCCCTGGCCAGGGACTTTGTGTAATGGCTCTCCTAGACACAGCGCGATATCAACCCCCAATACCGGGAGAGACGAATCTTGTCTAACTGTCACTACCTCCAAGTGCTTCGGGACTGCACCCAAAAACTACCTGTTTGGACGACTCCTTTGAGCCGTGGTAGGGTAGTAATCAAAGTACAGTGGGAACACACTCGAGGCGCAGTGACAGTGTCAAGTCAACGGACTAAGCTGTACTCATGTCACCTGGGAACGGATAACTGACGATAGGTATAGTACTAACCAACAGTTCCCGACGAGTCATGTCCAGTGTACTCGTAACCTAACGAGCACCCGCATACTATCCCAAGTACGACGTACTGACGGCTGTGGGACAGGCCGTCTCCCAAGCTGGGATGAGAAGCGCATACGCTAGTCTACTCCGGAGTATCGATGCCCTGTCTCGATAGTCCTACGACTAGGGACCTGCATAAGGATGTGCTTGTAGATTACCCAGCACCCACGAGTGTGACTGCCATCACAACGCTGGTAATCAAGCAAAGATCATAAGGGCTCCACTAATGTGTAAAGGCGATATGCTATAATAAACACATGCACACATTAAAGTAGAAACAAACCAAGTAGCATACTACTATATTGAGCAAGATTGTCTATACAAGGTGAATATCCCAAGCTTCCATTAAGTAATATACAAACTAGTATGATACAGTAATGGCCTCTAGGGCATATACACTAACAAGTAAATCTATATGTAGGACTCTAAAGACTCTTCAATACGCCGGCAGTAGGTGATGATCACATCAAGCACCCACAAGCCGTCAGCGGTACTAGCTGGACATAACGACTACCCGGGTATTGAGCGATCAGAAGATCAACAAGCAAGCCCTCTCCAACTCATGCAAAATCCTGACGGTAACACTTGCCGTACAGTCCGGTCTCCTCGTCTGATATGTCGCATATCAAGTCTAGGGGTGGTAAACATCAGACCCCAATAACCGATAAGTCATGCCGATGTGAGGCTCATAACGGATCGAGAAACTACCGGTAACACTTACTAGTAAATCTCTAAATCAGTCCTGGCCAGAGACTTCCCTGTTATGGCCAATTGAGCACAGCGCAACATCAACCCCCAATACCAGGAGAGACGAAACCCCTCCTATAGCTCATTGCCTCCATGTGACTCGGGACTGTACCCAAAAACCACCATTTTGCACGCCCTCTTGGACGTGGTTGTTAGTGATATGTATGCCCTAGAGGCCATTACTGTACATACGATGTATATTGTAGTGGATGCTCGGACATATATATGGAGGACTTTCTTGCTCAACATGATAGTATGCTATCTGGTTGCTCTTTATCTTAACATGTACTCTGAATGTCTCTATGTTACATGTTGATAAAGCCCTTAGGATGAGTACTTGACTACCAGGACTATAATGCAGATCATACTAGTGGGGCCAGGGTAGTCTACGAGTACATCCTATAACTGTTCCTAGTCGAGGGTGTATCGAGACAGGGCATCGATACTCCAGAGTAGACTAGCGTATAGGCATCTTGACCCATAAGATGGGCGATGGATGATCCCATATCCATTGGTGTTTGACATCAGAAATAGTATACAGGTGCTCAGTGGAGACTGGGTACACTGGACGGACTCGCCGAGAACTCCCAGATGGTATTATACCTCACGTCAGATGGCAGTTCTCTGGTGACACTGGTACAGGTTAGTCTGTAGACCTGAGATCGTCATAGAGTCTTGTATGATTCCCACTGTGCTTTGATTTCCACCTTACCACGTTCAAGAGAACGTGCAAAACGGTGGCTTTTGGGTACAGTCCCGAATCACATGGAGGCAATGAGCGATAGGAGGGGTTTCGTCTCTCCCGGTATTGGGAGTTGATGTTGCGCTGTGTTCGATTGGCCATAACTGGAAATCCCTGGCCAGGGTTGCTGAAATTTACTGGTAAGTGTTATCAGTAGTTTCTCGAACTATTATGGACCTCATATCGACACGACTTATCAAGCTACTGGGGTCTGACGTTTACCACCCCTAGGCAAGATATGCGACATATCAGACGAAGAGACCGGACTGTACGGGAGTGTTACTGATTGGATTCGCAGGAGAATGTACAGGCCTGCTTATTGATCTTCTGATTGCTCAATACATGGGCAGTGTTACGTTTAGCTGACTGCTTGCAGCTTGTGGGTGTTTGATATGATCATCACCTACTGCCGGCGTATTGAAGATTCTTTAGAGTCCTACACGGAGGTTTCCTGGCTCAGGAAAAACGGAGTAGGAGCACATATGTGATATGTGCGGGACCGAGAATGATACGATATGAGATACTGTATTCTATTCTCACGATATGAGATATCGGCCGGGTATATGTGATATAGCCGGGTCATCGGATCAAGTGTTGATTCGATGCATTGGTACATGTTATATTAGTCGGTTATATATAAATATAGCCGGGTTATCGGATCAAGTGTTGATTCGATAATTTAATGTATAATTATATATGAGATATATTACTTTACGTTAACTAATATAAGCTTGCTTTATTGATTCATTTTCTCACGGGATAATACATTGATATATATGCGATATATGTTAATTGTATTATTTTCTTTTGTTGCAAAATATATTATATATGTGATATATAATATTTTAACAAGTTAGGATTACAAATGCAACATATTTTGTGGAGTTTAAACATGGTTAGGGTTTGGATTAGGGTTAAGCTTAGATGAAGCTTTCATGAAGCTTCATGAAGCTTTGACTTTGACTTTATTCTTTGATATTTTGTGTTGATATTTATTAACCTAACCCAAACCATAGCCTCTAGTTTATTCTCTACAACGGTTAACACCTTTATTCTTAACCCGTGGTTGGATTTTGTAACCAAAAATAACAATTCATTATTCATCACAAAAGCTTTCTTCTTTTTCTTCCTCCTTGAAAAAGCTTTCTAGCTTTTTGTGTTGTGATGAAATAAAGTGAGAAATTGAAAACAAAAGAGAGCAAAATTCCTACTTCATCATCCCCATCTATTCTAGACACTTAGATTAGGGTGTTTGCTTTACTAATACTTGATTAGTGAAGCAAGAGCTTGGGTTAGTGTTTCTTCAAGATAGATCATCTTAGTTTTTGAAGATTGGAAGCAAGGTTGCATCTTTCTCTTCATGGAGCCTCTCTAGAGTCCGGGTACTTGATCATCGCGGTGAAGGGACCTCAACACGGAGCTTATGAAGCGAAGGAACGGACTACAAAGGTTGTAATCCCAAACTCTTAGAAGTAAAGTTGTTTACTTGCAATGTTTACCCTAATTCTCTAGTTAAGTTCTTGGTTAGGGTTTCATAGCACCGCAAAAAATTATAAAATGGCATGTGTGATGTCTTGCTAAACCTTGTTGTCGTGCTATACAACCCTACAGTGGTATCAGAGCCAAGCTAGAGCATTAGGCGAAGTTTAAAGTCCGATCGAACTCCGAAACCCCGATAAATCCCACTTTCTGGAAATTATTTCAAAAGTTGAAATTTTTCATATTAAAAATACTCAGAAAATCATGCAGGGAATTCTAAGAATTACTGTGAAGTACGAAACCATAACCCACTTAAGGGACCGCGGAAACGCGGCCAAACCATGCGTTTGGCGGCGGTTCCGCGGCCAACTTTGTGAGTTAGGGGCTAATACTTCAGGGGTTTATTCTTGGGTATTTTTTCATGCTTCTGGGAATTTTTAATTCTACTCAAGTGTTGATCTTTCTGGAAAATATTGGGAACTCGTTGATTCGATCGAAAAGTTTAACTTCGTTTAAGTTTTTCCGGGTAATTTAGAACGTGTTAAAAAGTTATAACGGATATCAATAACTCACTTTTTCCCTTGTCGGAAAACTTTCAAGTGTTGGATTTTTCCTGAGTTTAAAACTTTCAGAAAATCATGCAAGCGAATATGTGGGCCCTCTAGAAGAACGTAACCTTAACTCGATTATGTGACCGTCAAAACCGCCACTGAACCATATGGTTTGTGGTAGTTTAGCGTAGCCACATGTGAGGCGTTGGTTTGACCCTTCTACGGCTGGTTCATAGCGGCTGTGACATGTTCTGGGACTTTTTGAACTCCGCTCAAGTGTTGAGCTATTTGGGAAATCTTGGGTGTTTGTTTATTCGATCGGAAAGTTTAACATTGTTTATTTATCTGGAATGTGATACAATATGTGGAATTCATATAGTTAGGCATGAAATGCGAAGTATGTGATATTTCGGATTTAAGATGTCTAAAGTGATTGTGGATTCCAAATGTTGTAGTTTTACACTTTCTTTTATGCGACCATAAGTGTAATATGTGGTGTATCGCCGGTTTCGTTGCTATACATCAACGACAACTGGGATACGCATATTTACTTACGTTGATGATATGTGATGGTATGTGTTGCTGTGATATGTTATATTGGATCGTCGCGTTTTGAATAGCCGGGTTTTTTTTATGTGAGATGAGAGTTTTTCATTTTCATTCATGTAAAATTCATTGCATGTAATATTCTTTTATTGGGGCACTTCCGGGCTGAGGATGATGTCACCATTGTATATTATTTACTTTTCCGCATTAGGATAGACCCAAGGCGGGGAGCAAAAGTAATCGGGTTCTTGGGTCCAGTGGGAGACTATCTCGAGGAGTCGAGACCGGGTCTTCTAACTCTAGAACTGGCAGGGTTACTTGCCGCTCTCGTAGGGGTCTAGGGCTGTGGGTTTGGCTATTCATCGCGACCGTGGAATCCGTGTTTTATACAGGCTCGCAATAAAACACGGACAACCTAGTATATCCAATATTTCGTATATGTTCTTCTGCTGCAATGTTCTGTGATGAGATCGTATTACTACCTGAGATGAATGTTTATATTATATATATGAGATATATATTATATATTGTTGATTTCGTTTCATATCCGATGCTTGTGAAGCATAATAAAATGGGACTTCATTAATGTGATTAATGAAATAAAAGAAACCTCAAGATGTTGTAGAAACTTGTTTTAAAAACTGGTAGCTCTAGTTCTTGCTTTGCACAGTGGTGTTTATAGAATATCCAGCACCTTATTCGATATGGAAAGAGCCGAGATCCCTTCACCGGGAGTGACCTCTTTAGCAATAACTGGCATATGCTACAAACCTCGGTTTTTTCTTTTGATTGCTTTTCTAGTTCTTGCTTTGCATAGTGGTATTTATGAAATATCCTACACCTCATTCGATGAGGAAAGAGCTGAGATCCCTTCACCGGGAGTGACCTCTTTAGCAAAACTAGAAAAGCCTCAAAAACACTCTTTTTCAAAATCACTCGATTCTACAACGATATCAAGTTCATTATGCAAAAGGTTTTCATAAAAACCTGTCGTAGCCCTCCTTCATTTCAGATAAGTACTAGTTAGTATTTTTGTTGACTATGTTAAGGCGTAGTGTGCGGTAGCTGATTAGTGCTTATCTGTATAAGCATATGATGCGATTGGATTAGGGTAGTCGTGAGACTTTGTTGACTATGTTAAGGGTCGTGCGGGTGGGTTTAATTCAATCGGGAAATGACGGGTTGAACCTGACTAGCACTTGTGATTTGTTGACTATGTTAAGGTCATATAGCTACTAGGGGTAAAATATTATCGGCAATTTCAAGTGTTGAAATTTGCAATGAGATTGCATACCTCCTATGAGATAGTTGGATCCCGATACCCACTACGAGTAAAAGTTACTCCTGGGAGAGTTTTACACATTACAATTAGCCGATCAAGTAGGTGTCTAGAAAGGTGTCAACGGGGTTACGCCCCTGGGAAAACGAGGTTTATTTTAATTAGGTCCGTGCGATAGCACGGGGAACCTCCCTCAAAGTTCCGGCACTGGCCTGGCTGAAAGATTGGCGAACTTGTAGGATGTAATTAATCCCGGCTAGTCTTTCCTTTTAGGGTTTGAAGGAAGATTTGATTAAAAAAGTGGGAGTCATCCTGATTAGATATATTAATAACCAATCTAATCTTGCAAGAGCATACGCTGAGTGTTTTCTTCTCTCTCTCTCCAGGTAGCGATAATGTCACGCCTTAATCAAGATAATAATACGGATATATTGACCGAACCCGCTTGTTATACTGAGCTAGGGAACGTTGGTCCCGCTCCAACTTATAATTGTTATAAGACCGAGCAGGAAATAGGGGATTACCAGAATTCCCGTGCCGCCCAAACGAAGAAAGTGTATGATGATGCATCTTCTTCGGGTGTGTTCATTACAGAGAACTGTTTCTCAGTATCCTTTACGTCCTAGGTATGAGATACCGGATCAGGATCCTACATATGTAATATGATTACATAGGCTACTGAAAGGTAGAGAACTGAGAAAGGGTGATAAGTTTTAAGAGTTAAAAATGGTGCAAGTGTTGCAGCCAAGTATGTTGGCAGTTATCACCCTGTATTACCAAATACATTGATTCTGAACGAATGTTATTAGATATTGAACCTGATATACAACATCATATCAGTCTCTTTATTTATTAAAGAAGGATATAATTTTGTATTGTTGGATAATGTTTTGAACATTTCCTATATCAAGAGTTGATCGGTTCAGGCATGTTATCTAAAAGCATAGACGTTCTAAATCAAACTACAGTTCTTAACGTACAGAACTCACACAAGAGGAAGAGTTCAGAAATGAACAAATCCTTCTTGAGGTATTGTAGACTAGGTCATGTCAATGTGACCCGACTAGATGAAGTTACATAAAGATGCATATTTAAATCAGTTTGAATTTACATCTTATAAAAATTGTCAGTCATGTCACAAAGATAAGATGACCACAGCTCTATTTATTGGAAACGGAGAAAGAGTTATTGAACTCTTGGGATTGATACATGATGATGTATGTAAGGTCCCCTGTCTACACATGCCAGGACTGGTTCTTTTTACTTCATTACATTCACTGATAATCTCTCAAGATTCGCACATGTGTTCCTGTTGAAACACAAGTCTGAAGCTTTTGAGAAATTCAATGAATATAAATTAGAAGTAGAGAACCAAAAACAGGAATAAGTATTATGTCCTTTGATGCGATCAGGGAGGAGAATACTTGAGCACGGAGATCCTGGACTATTCTAAATGAGAATGAGATTCTCTCTCAGCATTACTCCTCCGTATACTCCACAGCACGTAGGTGTATCGGGGCGGAGCAATAGCGCCCAATGTGATATGCTGTGCTCTATGATGAGTACTACTGAGTTGCCTATTTCCTTTTGGGAATTATGCACTTGAGAAGTTGGATACCTATCGAATTGGGTTCCAACCAAATCAGGTGTCTACCACTCCATATGCGATATGGTATGGGAAGAGCCCATCTCTTAAGTAAATTAAGATTTGGGGTTGTCCGGCCTATGTCGAAAGAAAAATCCGGACAAGCTCGAGGGAAGGTCAATTCTGTGGAAGTTTGTTGGATATCCTAAGCATAAGCAAGGGAATATCTTCTACCGCACTGTCACGACCCAAAAAAATTGGCCCGTGACGGCCCTAATACTACGCAACGCCTAAAGACGTAGCGCAGTAAAAGAAAGCCAAAACCCAGAAATCTAAACCATAAAAATACGGAAAAGATAATATAAGATTTTAAAACATTTGAAATCGCAACCCAAATTGTTTAAAAGTCCTATTTTAATTCTTTAAAATTTTAGCAACACCCTTTTTTTGTAAAAACCAGCCAAGATGAATACAACACAAAAATATGAAGCTATAGCGAAGCAGTAAAGACAATAGAGAGAAAGCTGTATATAAAAGACAACAAATCCACAAATAATATACAGTAACGTCCTCACCAAGTCTCTAAGTCAACAACATAATAGTAGATGGAGAGTACAAGATACAACGAATGTACAATACAAAATACAGATGACCACCAAAACCCACCTAAGCAAAATAGTACTGTGAGCTGATGCAGTATCTGTAGCAAAAGGTGATAGCTGAAAAGCTGAATAGCCTGCCTCGACTATTCTGGGGAACAACCTGAAACACCTGTGGCACAACGGGGGTGAGTTGCCAACTCGTGAATAGTAGATAACATATGCAGGTAATCGCAGGAATGTACGTACAGCATGAATCTAAGGTATGCGATTGCAGTGATAACATGTCATGCAAATACTGAAAAAAAGGTAAGTACACTAGCAGGTACAATCAATATGTGAAACAACAGTAACATGACAAAAATATGCAATAACCATGCAATAGGGATGTGGGAATGTAAATATGCAACTATCATAAGGGTACACTAACAGGTACAATCAATATATGAATATGTGCATAAAGTAGATAAGTGTGAGGTATAGGGTGGAATATGTCATTTCCACGGAAACCTGACATCGTGGCAGGATCACAATCCATCAAGACACTCAAATCCACAATTCCTCAAATCAGCCCCCAAACTGGGCTCTCACATCATAAAAGTCTCGCATCACCTCAATGTACAATATCGAGTAATCCCCTATATCTCGAATGTACAAATCAACAATCTCCTTCATATCCATTATCCAGTCTCAATGAATCACATATATCCCAAGTCGAATCTCAAGTAAGTTTCTAACATCCTAAGGTATATATATATATATATATATATATATATATATATTGCAGAAATAAATATGATGGGGGCAATACACATATATTAGCGTCCCATTCCACTAATATTGGTGTAAGGGTATATATAACAACGGCTAATCCCCTGTTATATATACAAAGGTATTACAAGAAATATCATGAAAACAATGTGCCAAGTATCGACACAGAAATCCTGATAGGTACGTATCATACGCTGTCCCGAAAGCACGAGTGCCTAGCTCTGACCCTCGCCTTTCGACGTATGCATACGTGCATGACTCCCAACGGTGTCTCCATGACCCCCGCCGAGTCATCAGTACTGTCACCGGTAGGTACTAGCCTGCCTCCAGGCTCAATCGGCAAAATCCATCGATCTTCTTGCCGAGGGGAACCATACCGGGCCCCACCATGTACCCTCTACGGCCTCGACGCCTCCTCGTAGGGGTATATACATATCAGCACCGATAAAGCTCATGGTGGATGCGCAAATATCATATCAAGGAAACCGGGTTTTTCAATGTATGCATAATTTCATGAACTCCCGCGGTTCCCAAATCCAGAAAACATCATCTAAAATCCCAATAACAATGCGCAAATCCAGGAATAAATATATGCGATATATCTGAAATGCGAGCATATAAATGAGAATATGTAGCTGAAACCAGATGTATGCGAAACCAATAAGGTACAGCTAAGTAACACCAGTAAAGGTAAATATGTACTGCAACTGAATATGCATGAAACATACAGGTGTAGCAGTGTATATGTATCTACCTATAAGAACTGATATCGTATACCCCCTGGGTATAAGTAAAATATGTAGGATACCCCCCCGGTATAACTAAAATATGTGCAAGGTATACCTGTAGCTGTATCGCAAGGTGTAAATGTACCTATCACTAAAGGTATGATACACTATAGGTATATCGGTAAGCTAGATGCCATGTGTGACAAGCAATAGTATCTATAAGGGGTTGTGTGTGACATGGCAATTATTGACGGTGTGTGTGTAGCATACAATCCGTGCTCGTGCAACATGAACCGTCAATAATATGTGCAGTGTCGTACGGCTGCTAGTCACAGTATAACTATATCAAGGAAATAAAGTAAAGGCGCAATTCTACAATGACGTAGAATGTGCGACAGGTATTTGAATCCTAGCCCAGACGCATAACGCCATGCGGGCGATTCCCCTGTAGATGTTAAATCTACTCACCTACGCTCCACGCTAGGTGAATCCTACCATCTGCTCCCCCATGTAGTAGCGTCCGTAGTCCCTACCTGCAAACCTGCAAATAAGACACGGAAATCATATATAGGCCAAATATTCCACAAAACGCGATATCGAACAAAAACGAGAAACTCGCGTCGCGAACTAAACGCGCATGTGCACGATACGCTGAAACGTGTGTGTACGCGTCTAAAACTATCGCGACACGCCGCGATACGCTGGATCACAGAACTCACTCACGTATCGCGCGTATCGCGCAAACACAACGGACACCAAATACGATATATAGTCCCAGATTTTCCTACAGGCCAAATCTTACAAAACTAGACATGCCAAAACACTACAATACACATCAGAGAACCCTAGCCAAGACCTCAACACCCCTGCCCCCTTCCTGGCCGCAATTTGCGGCCAGAATCAACAAATTGGCGGCCTGCATTGGGAATGGTGGGTTCGTATTCTGGTGGTGGTATCTAGACCTAGTGAGCATGCCCCAGTTTTCTCAATTTTGTTCTGTAGGGTCCGGGTCAATAGCAGATCACAAATATCCAATATAACACTTTAAAAACACCAAATTGCACAATTTGGAAACCTTATGATATTTTAGTGTAATCTGGGGTTAAACTTAGTTAAGGTGACCCTAACAACACTTAAATAGCTAGGGTTAACCAACACAATCATCACTTTGCCACAACATCTCACAAATCACCAAAATCTAGCACTAAACTTGCTAATTAACACTAACCGACACCAAACCATACAAGCTAAGCAAACTAGGAAATTGGGTTAAGGAAATATACCCAAAAGGACCCTAGAGAGCAGGTGAATAAGTAGAGAAGAGCTTCTGCAAGTGCTGGGGTTCCTGTTGCTGCTGCTTCTGATGATGAAGATGATGTCTGCTGCTGCTGCTGATGGATGCTGAAGCTGATGGTGCCACTGCTGCTGCTGGGTTCAGGTGAGTGTGTGTGTGTGTGTGTTTGAGAGTGAGAGAAAGAAGAGAAAAGAGAGTGAGGAGTGAGAAATGAGGGGAAAACCAAAAACCCCTCCCATTCTCCTCTCTTCCCTCATTAAATGAGCATGGCATGAGCCATGTTGCCCCATGCTTTCCCTCTCTCTCTCTCCCCCAAAGTCAACAATTCAAACCCATATTAAAACCCTTTTAAAATTCATTTTCATTTCCTAATAACAACCATAACACACCTAACAACCCAAAACACTTAAACAAAGCCTAAAACTAGATTAGGGAAAATGGTTAAACCTCAAACTAACACTCTAGTTAACATGCACAAGTGTGTGTGTGCCTAACAAAATTCAAATAAAATACTCATTAAATAGGATAAAATATTTAAAACTTAATTTGGTAAACTTTTTATTAAAAACCATACATTAAAATATAATTAGCTACAAAACACATTCTAAGGTGTTACAATCTCCCCCCCTAAAAGAAATTCGTCCCCGAATTTAAAAATTATACTGCTACGCGTACCTTCAAAGAGAAGATTAAAATCCTCAATCTCGCTCGCAGCCTCCCAAGTGACTATCTCACTATATGGCTACGTCCAAGGAAACCTTCCACAGATAGAAAGACCCTTGACCGATGTCCCACCACCTGCCGAGCCACTAATACCATTGGCTGCTGGTGAACGAAGGATCGCGTCCAAGCTACATGGTCTGGTGCTAAATCATGTGAGAAAGGTCAAGAAGGTAATTGTAAAGCATCATCACAAGGAATACGGGGTGAAAACTCAATAATCTGGGCGGAAGTGCCAATTTAAAGGCAACGAAACTAACTTGCTTATAGGATCTCAGAAAGACCTAAATCCTGGGACAAACTTCCCAAAATCCAACACGTCATTCATCGGAAAGTCCGTAGGAATACATGATCCGTCCCTGCGAACTCGAGTCTATGATCAAGGCAATCGGTATAAGACCTCAGTTCGCAATGGACAATTCCCATCCTGACCTGAATCAATTGGATCATCTCCGAAGTCTCTAGACATAGCTGGGTCCCAAAGTCCTATTTACGCAGAGTCAGAAAAACAACAGACCGGTGATCGACACGACCTAACCCCTAAACCTAAAGGTGGCCAATTAGAGTGTCTCCTGATAACAGCTATCGAAGGAGAACCCTAACGATGACGAGTGACGATCCCCAACTGCTGACAACAAACAATACAAACACACAACTTAACAAGAACAACTGAGCACATTGAGTAAAACCGGACGACTAGAATCCGAATGGAGTCACACCCTGACTAAACTTGGGTAGAAACCATAACGAAATTCGTGGAGATCTGCTCCCACTCCTACTTCGGAGCGGTTAAAGATTGCAACTCCCCAGCCGGCCTCAGATGCTCGACTCAAGCACACAACAAGACTGACACCTTGAAACGAAACCTGAAACTTCTCTTTACATCCCTGTCCACTCGTAACTATCTCACAAGTCACGCCAAAGCTGGTGGAACTTGAATGCATATAGAGAGTTGACAGATGTGCATGTTCTAGGATTACACGTCTCTACCCGATGATGTCAGGTACACAAACGCGTCCCTAACTTAGCACACCATTGTCACAATTCAAGGTCTCCGAATCATTACCCAGCCGAATATGCTCAAGTATCTCTGACGTACGAGCATCGACGGGCAGTGTCTCGCGAAAACGATTTAAGGGAAGTGGTCGGGCGCGGACATGAGCAAGCTGTCCCCTCCGTAGAGACGAACTTAAGCTATACTCAACGATCACACAAAAACTGTAAATCCGCTGAAACACAACAATCAAAATCCGCTGCAGGAAGATGTTCATTAAGCTCTAGTGGTCCGTGGAAAATCTGACACGACTCTCAAACAAGTAGTGTCCCCATATCTCCAACGCAAAACCACCGCGGCCATCTCCAGATCATGAGTGGAATATCCTCCTCGTACTTCCTCCAAATGTAGGGAAGCAAAAGCGATGACTCTGTAGTGTCACATCAGTACACCCTCGAGCCCACTCAAGAAACATTACAGTTAAACAACAAAGTCGCCCGAGCCAAAGGCAAAGAAAGGACTAATGCAGTTGTTAACCGAATCTTCAACTGCCGAAAACTCCGTACGCATGCCTCAGTCCAAAGAAAAGAAACCTCCTTTCCGGTCAATTCAGTCGACGGTGCAGCACTACTCTAGCAATCCTGCATGAAACGGCGGTAAAACCTGCTAAGCCCAACAATATGCGGATCTCCGTCCAGCACACAAGTCTGGGCCTAAGCTGTACGGCCACGATCTCCCTCGGGAACATACAAAACCATCTCCCGCGACTACAAGACCTAGAAGTCAACACAAAAACAAGCCTGAAGAAACACTCCGAGAATTTAGCAAACTGCTGGTGCTCTCCCAGTATCCGCATAACAAATCCTCAAGTGCTGCTCCTGTTCCTCAAGACACATTAGATAGACCAGAATGTCGTAAATAACACAACAAAACTGGTCGAAGAACGGCCTGCAGAAATCTGGTTCATCACATCTACGAATGCTGCTAGGGCATCAGGGAATCCAACGACTCACTGATACACACAAAGCCCATAGCACGCATAAGGCAGTCTTCGGAATGCAATCAGTCCGAACCCGCAATAATGATGACCTGATCCCAAGCAAACTTAGAAAATGTCTCGCACTCTGGAGCTGATCGAAGAAATCGTCACGGCGAGATGAAGGATACCTATCCGCACCGTAAGCCGGTTCAATTGACGATCCGTCGATACGCAACCCTAAACTGCCGTCTTTCTCCTTGACGAACAGAATTAGGAGCTTCCAAAAGCGAAACACTCAGACGCACAAAACTCCCCAAACCACAACTCTGCAGCTGATCCTTTAGCTCCCAAGCTTCCCCGGCTCATCCGGAACAACGTCGGAAAAACTCTCGCACGAAAGGAACCCGGTCCAACAATCCCACTGTGGCTCCGGTATCACGAATGAACGCCAAGAATCCACGACATCTCCTCAGTAGCCGACTAGCGAAAAAAGCTGAATTCAAGCTGTGAGAGGCGGCACAACTATCCACCTGCACAACAAGAACTGACTTGCCGGGGAAAACAAAACCTAACTTGTTCCCTCACGGTAGTCCACAGACGCCTAGCACGTAATTAACCAGTCCGTGACCAGGAGAACGTCAAATCCAACATCTCTAGAAGGATCAAAACGACGGACGAATCTCTATCTCCTATCCGATTGGCACACAACTGAATACGTGTCGCGCAACAAAAGAATCGCTGACAGAAGTTAGCAAAACTACGACTAATCTACCCAACCACGGTACAAGCATGAAAAACAAACGAATACATCAAAGAACAAGCGAATTAAGGATACCTGAGAACTCTGCATTGGACGTCTGCGCGTCTTGATGAGTAGAAGTAAACTCCTGCGTCTGCCCTCTACTCGCAGCTGGATGAACTCCTCTGGTAGACTGAACCCTCTGAGAAAATCTTCCACGTCCACGGCCTCTCTGAGTACGATCCTGACGCCGTGCTGAGGAACACTCCCTGACGAAATGCTGAAGGCTTCCGCATCGAAAACATCCACGCGCTGACTGCTGACCATCTTGGGGATGAGAGCTGAATGACTGTCCTCGTCCTAAGCCTCTGCTACTCCCGCGACGGCCACGAAATCTGTCTCGATGACCAAACCTCTGCCTCTGGGCTGGTATACTGGTATGAGTCCTCCACTGTCCTGGAACTCTCTGAGCCTCTGGAATATGCGCCTCATCAACTGGAGCTGCAACCACTGGTGCTATGTAGGTGACAGACTGCTGCATGCTGATCTCAAGTGTCAACTGAGTAACAGGGGTAACAACCTCCTGTCGTATCTCCCGAACGACATCAACCAATGAGCTCATAGTCTGGCGGAAGTCCTGCATCTCTTCCAAAAGTCTATCCATAGTATAGGTCGTAGGCTGATCCGTCTGCACCTGTGCAACTATAGTGCCGTCCTGGTCAGTACTCGTCTCACCCGAGCCAATTCTGACCTCGGCCCTCGCTGCATCACTCTGAGTCCCCATAGTCATCGGCGGCAAGGCTATAAATAGATATAAGATTCGATGAGAATAAGGAATCGAATCTCAAGGATATGAATCATCAAGGAAGGAATTTCAAGCAATTTGTACTTAGGTCACTTAATGCAAGGTACCGCATCGTGGGTATGCTGCAGACATACACACACTACGTTCCTCTGCTTAAGCTACCTACTCCATCATACTAAGGTCATCCTACACTCCGAAAGGTAAAACCTAGCGCTCTGATACCAACTTTGTCACGACCCAAAAAAATTGGCCCATGACGGCCCTAATACTACGCAACGCCTAAAGACGTAGCGCAGTAAAAGAAAGCCAAAACCCAGAAATCTAAACCATAAAAATACGGAAAAGATAATATAAGATTTTGAAACATTTGAAATCGCAACCCAAATTCTTTAAAAGTCCTATTTTAATTCTTTAAAATTTTAGCAACACCCATTTTTTGTAAAAACCAGCCAAGATGAATACAACACAAAAATATGAATCTATAGCGAAGCAGTAAAGACAATAGTGAGAAAGCTGTATATAAAAGACAACAAATCCACAAATAATATACAGTAACGTCCTCACCAAGTCTCTAAGTCAACAACATAATAGTAGATGGAGAGTACAAGATACAACGAATGTACAATACAAAATACAGATGACCATCAAAACCCACCTAAGCAAAATAGTACTGTGAGCTGATGCAGTATCTGTAGCAAAAGGTGATAGCTGAAAAGCTGAATAGCCTGCCTCGACTATTCTGGGGAACAACCTGAAACACCTGTGGCACAACGGGGGTGAGTTGCCAACTCGTGAATAGTAGATAACATATGCAGGTAATCGCAGGAATGTACGTACAGCATGAATCTAAGGTATGCGATTGCAGTGATAACATGTCATGCAAATACTGGAAAAAAAGGTAAGTACACTAGTAGGTACAATCAATATGTGAAACAACAGTAACATGACAATAATATGCAATAACCATGCAATAGGGATGTGGGAATGTAAATATGCAACTATCATAAGGGTACACTAATAGGTACAATCAATATATGAATCTGTGCATAAAGTAGATAAGTGTGAGGTATAGGGTGGAATATGTCATTTCCACAGAAACCCGACATCGTGGCAGGATCACAATCCATCAAGACACTCAAATCCACAATTCCTCAAATCAGCCCCCAAACTGGGCTCTCACATCATAAAAGTCTCACATCACCTCAATGTACAATATCGAGTAATCCCCTATATCTCGAATGTACAAATCAACAATCTCCTTCATATCCATTATCCAATCTCAATGAATCACATATATCCTAAGTCGAATCTCAAGTAAGTTTCTAACATCCTAAGGTATATATATATATTTGCAGAAATAAATATGATGGAGGCAATACACATATATTAGCGTCCCATTCCACTAATATTGGTGTAAGGGTATATATAACAACGACTAATCCCCTGTTATATATACGAAGGTATTACAAGAAATATCATGAAAACAATGTGCCAAGCATCGACACAGAAATCCTGATAGGTACGTATCATACGCTGCCCCGAAAGCACGAGTGCGTAGCTCTGACCCTCGCCTTTCGACATATGCATACGTGCATGACTCCCAACGGTGTCTCCATGACCCCTGATTGTCAAGATCTAACTGTGTCGTGTTTAAAAAGAATTCTGAAATTACCGCAATCAAAACGGTGTCGCTTGTAGCGATCCGCGATGAATACGGGTCGTCCGCAGGGAGATGGTAAGTTTCTTATTTCTTGTTTTAACGAGTTAATACCGTGTTTTGATTTGTTGGTTAACTAATTGTCGTAACAAAGATATGAATAAAAAGGACTTGTTAAGGGTAGTAATAAGTTAGATTGTATGAAGGTGATGTTTGCCAATTCCTTATAGCCCCGACTTGGTATTGATACTAAAGCAATAGGTAACAACGCGGATTAGGGAACTTGAAATACGGTATTTGCGGTATTTCGCTAAATCCGTTTTCCTTGTCCCTTGTCCTTCCGTTGTTATCTCTTGACTTTAGCCTTCGGCAAACCACGGGCAATCCGGTCATGATTAGGAATCATCACTATCGGGGTAGGATAGGATGTCTAGTGAGCGGAGTTGCGGGTGATTTGCACGAAGTTTCAATAGGCAAGTTTTAGGTTTTAAAATTTGGACAAAGAAAATCTTCGAATACGATCTAATATATTACACCCTTAACAAGTGAAAAGATTACTCACACATATTTACAAATTAACAAGAAAGAAAAAAGAAGATACATAAAAACATGCAATGAAATAAAGAGGAAAAGAGAACTGATGAGTTCAAGCGTTTTATCTCCCAGTATTCAATCCCCGGCAACGTGTGAGATCCAAATACCAAGCTTTAAGGTTGAAAGCTCACTTAAGAGGTTGCAAGATCAAAGCAAAGCATGAATTTCACAATTGAAATCATGTAAAGTGGAACAAGACATGTAATAAAAATACGAACTTTTATTGAAGAACAAACTTGTTACAAGAGATCTTGAAGTCAAGAACCTAAGCCTTAAGCTTGCAAGTTCTAAATGAGAAGTTGCAAGGTCAAGACAAAGGGGCAAGAGCTCAAGAATGAAAAGAAAAATTACAAGAATTCTAAGATAGAACTAAAGAAAAAGCTCCTCTTTCCTCTTGCCTCTGGTCTCTATTTATAGGCTCAGAAAGAAATATTCATATCTGTCCCATTATGGCTCATGCTGATTTGTTTGATTGCCTTTGATTTGAACACATGCTTTTTAGTCTTGAATGCATATAATATCATATGCATATAAAATCATATCCTTGATTGCATATAAAATCGTATCCTTGATGATTGCATATAAAATCATATCCTTGATTGCATATAGAATCATATCCTTGATTGCATATAGAATCATATCCTTGATGATTGCATATAGAATCATATCCTTGATTGCATATAGAATCATATCCTTGATTGCATAAAAAATCATATCCACATGTGCTTAAAAGTCTTGTGTACACACTTGTTGTGTTGGACCATTTAGAAAAAAAATGTGTACACAACTTGTTGCGTAAAGGAACTGAAGTATCGGTCGGTTAGCGTTTCTGGTCGCAGTGTCTTCCCTCGAGTGATATATCCGTGCTGTTGGATGCATTTCCAGTATTTTGTCATGGATACCTGTAATCTGTAATGCTGAGCAGACACTGGTCAATAATACCGATAAATACAACAATTAGATAATGAATGAGCGGTATTAGAATGCAATTTTCTGATATGAACAAATACCCCCAAACTTATCTATTGCTCGTCCCGAGCAAAACCATTTATTCACAAACGAAAATCCTAACCGCACTTTCGCAGGGAACGCGATTGCACTGAGCATGTGCAACAAGCCGTTTAACCTCTAGGTGTCCCTAGCAGGAGGAGTGTTGTCTCCTGAGGGTTTTCAGCGGATACTACCCACAAAATCTCGTCAATTTGGCTTATCGACTTTTATTCTCCAATTAGGTTTTCTAACAAGGAACTCTATTATCTTTTACTTGTAAATTATCCACCCACATTCTTCACGCTTCCTCATCATTTAACTTAAGATTATATATGTTCTATAGACTTACTTAGCTTTTGGCATTTCTTAAGTTTTCCTTCAAAGGTTCCATCTCCACTTAGGAATTTTTATCAACTCTACTAAAGATACAAGTTCTATTCTTCATTCCTTTCTCTTATCTAAACTCTAATCAGATATCCCTACGTGTGTGTATAAATCACCCCTACACTTGGAAATTCAAATCAAGCAATCATACCCTTGTCCGTTGTCCAAAGCACTTATTAATTGGTGAGTTTTTCTTGCACATCCTTCATGCGACCGTTAATACTTCTTGAGGTACCAACGACCGATTACAAGATGCGTTTGCACTTTTAAAGCGTACTTCCTAGTCTTGTAACACCCAAGGCTTTTAGCAGTGTCTCCCAAACCAGTTGGTCTAAGGCATTAGGTGATGAAGCACCCTCGCTAAATATTTTTCTATTTTTAGCCTTAAGTAATCACAAAACCAGTGTTCATTTTTTTTTTATTCACTTTTGTATTTTTCATTTTCTTCGTACTAAGGACTTTTAGACAAGAGCATTT
This sequence comes from Agapanthus africanus, assembly GCA_030015575.1. Classification (NCBI taxonomy): domain Eukaryota; kingdom Viridiplantae; phylum Streptophyta; class Magnoliopsida; order Asparagales; family Amaryllidaceae; genus Agapanthus; species Agapanthus africanus. Next base: position 204,795,924 of record JASDDO010000031.1, on the reverse strand, counting down.
CAAGGTCTCCTCTACTATTCCAAGCTTCAAGGTGCGTGATTGTGCAATTTTGTAGGGTATACATTTTCAGAATCTATACTTAAGCCAGGAATTATTTTTCAAACTTATACTCTAATAATAATCAATACTTTTTCCTTTATTTCAACTTAGCCCAAGAAGTGAACCAAAAATTTGCCTATTTCTAAATAAACTACAAAGACATATACTTTCTACCGATAAACTTTAAGGAAGGTTATTTTTAGGGTTTTTAATTTACTAAGTCTAAGATCTAGTTGTTCGAGGCCAGTTAACCTATTTGTCAAACTCAAGTTAAATATGACCAAAATTGAATACAATAATTTTTATAATTTTTGAAAATTTTCAATTTTTATGAGTTTTTAAAATAAGTATGCAAATGCAAAAATATGTACAAATGAATGCGAATGAAGAAGACGTACCGAGCATACCCCCAAACTTAAACTTGACAGTGTCCTCACTGTCATGCTATACCAAGAAGGTTAAAATGCCGGCACTTCCCTGTTTATTTATTTATTTATTTTTATTTTATTGTTAAAACAAAAATATATACAGAAAGCCCCCCCCCCCAAACTTCATTTAAACAATGTTAGATATTACTGCCAAACTTTGCATAGACCAAATGTCAACATCAACCAGTTGAAAAATTTATCTGTAAAGAGTATCGGTTGGTGGAAGAATATGTTGTACCAATCCAAAAAGAATTGGGGAAGATAGAAGAGGTGGTATGGAAAGTGTGGAAGTGAATAGACAGGAGGTGGTGATGAATCAAAACGAGAATGCGAATGATCAGCAATCAGTGGAGTATTAGCATTCTCATAACTTATTAAAAGAAATGGGGGTGGTTCAACTTCCAAAGGAGAAGGTTGACTAACCACACTATCCCCAAGATATCTCTGTGGATCCTTCATCGACTTGGCATCATCCATCATATGCATATGATATTCAATTATGAGGGAACTAATCTCCTCGATGTCCGCCATATTCCAGCCGAGAGCTTGCCGCCTATCTTGTAAGAGCATTAAAAGGGCGTTCTCTTGCTCGAGGGCTAGAGAGGCCGATATGATAACGGGAAAGGTCTCATTCTCACCTATGTAAGCATATTTAATGTGAGACGGCAAGGGCATGAGTTCGAGTTTCGGAGGCAAAAGAATCATAGGCAAAATTGGGGAATCTACCTCGAACTCAAAGGACTCCAACACAGGTTCGAAATCACTGCAAACAACCGATTCAGATGGTTCAACTAAGTCATCCAAAAATTCAAAAGACTCATATTCGGGTTGTGAGTCGTCATCATCCGAAAAAGTGAAACATTCATAATCCATATCGGTTGTGTCAACGGTGGTAGGCTCAAGGAGGGACGCACTAGTGGCGTCAAAACTGTTCTCATCAAACAAGAATCTTTCAAACTCGCAGTCCTCCTGCATGATTTCGTGAATAGAGCAAACTTCTCGTGTACTAGTATTAGGCACGGGGGGCAGACTTCCTAACTTGTAAATATTGAACTCACTAGACATCTTCCCGAAGGATAGAGTCATGGAGCCATTGCGACAGTTTATTACGGCATTGGAAGTGGCCAAAAATGGTCGACCGAGGATCACCGGAATTTGGTTCCGTGAGTTAGCAACAGGTTGTGTGTCCATAACAATAAAATCAACTGGGAATATGAACTCCCCAACTTTGATCAACACATCCTCTAGCTCACCCCTTGGATGGGTGATTGATCGATCAGCCATTTGGAGAGTACAGTGAGTGGGCTTAAGCTCTCCAATGCCTAATTGCTCGTACACAGAATAAGGTAGAAAATTGACACTAGCACCAAGATCTAGTAGTGCTCTATTGATGATCTTGTCCCCAATTGTGTTAGTTATATGTATGCCCTAGAGGCCATTACTGTACATAGGATGTATATTGTAGTGGATGCTGGGACATATATAGGGAGGACTTTCTTGCTCGACATGATAGTATGCTATCTGGTTACTCTTTACCTTAACGTGTACATTGATTGTCTCTCTGTTACATATTGGTAAAGCCCTTAGGATGTGTACTTGACTACCTGAACTATGATGCGGATCATACTAGTGGGGACATGGTAGTCCATAGGTACATCCTTGAAAGTCCCTAGTCATGGGTGTATCGAGACGGGGCATCGATATACCAGAGTAGACTAGCGTATACCTTCTCGACCCATACAGATGGGCGATGGATGATCCCATATCCACTGGTGTTTGACATCGGAGATGATATACGGGTGCTCAGTGGAGACTGGGTACACTGGACGGACTCGCCGAGAACTCCCAGATGGTATTATACCTCACGTCAGATGGCAGTTCTCTGGTGACACTGGTACAGAGTAGTCTGTTGACCCGAGATCGTCATAGAGTCTTGTGTGGTTCCCACTGTGCTTTGATTTCCACCTTACCACGTCCAAGAGGGCGTGCAAAACGGTGGTTTTTGGGTACAGTCCCGAATCACATGGAGGCAATGAGCGATAGGAGGGGATTCGTCTCTCCCGGTATAGGGAGTTGATGTTGCGCTGTGTTCGATTGGCTATAACAGGAAATCCCTGGCCAGGGTTGCTGAGATTTACTGGTAAGTGTTACCAGTAGTTTCTCGAATTGTTATAGACCTCATATCGACACGACTTATCGAGCTATTGGGGTCTGACGTTTACCACCCCTAGGCAAGATATGCGACATATCAGACGGACAGACCGGACTGTACGGTAAGTGTTACTGGTTGGATTCACTGGAGTTTGAGCGGGCTTGCTCGTCGATCTTCTGATCGCTCAATACCCGGGTGGCCGTTACGTTTAGCAGACCGCTTGCGGCTTGCGGGTGTTTGATATGATCATCACCTGCTGCCGGCGTATTGACGAGTCTTTAGAGTCCTACACAGAGGTTTCCTGGCTCAAGCGAAACGAAATAGGAGCGCATATGAGAAATGTGCGGGACCGAGAATAATTCGTGTATGTGATACCGTATTCTATTCTCGCGATGAATGTATCGAATGGTTGTATGCGATATAACCTAGTTATCGAATCAAGGATTGATTCGATAAGCCGATACATTGGATACTAGTCGGTTATATGCGATATGACCGGATCGTTAAATCAAGTGTTGATTTAATGATTTAATGTATAATTATATATTTGATATATTACTTTGCATTAACTAGTATTGGTTCACTTTATATGGATTTTCTCACTTGAATGTACAAGTTGTATATGTGATATACTTTTTGTGCAAATGTTTGTATCATGTTTGATGATACATGTTAACTTGGTTAAGTGTAAAGATTAAACCATGGTTAAATTGATGATTAGGGTTTTCTTTTTCTTAATCATTTATTTATTTATTTATTTGGAAAAGATTAGAAATGAAATGGTTGCAAGTTTTGTCTCTTTCTTTGAAGCTTCATGAAGCTTTGACTTTGTGACCATTTTGTCTCATGCTTAACCCTAACCCTTGCAATTAACCATGGTCTATTCTCTGCACCTAATCATGGTTATTATTATGATAAGTATCCTTTTTCTTTTCTTTTTAATTAACTATCATAATAATTCTTTCTTCATCTTCATCTTCTTCTTCCATGAAGAAGCTTGACTTCATCAATGGTGGATTGATGAAACAAGTGAGAAATCCAATTCTAAAGTCTACCCACTTCCTATTTCTTCATCCTCTACCTCTTGCCAAGTAGTAGAGTGTGTTTCCTTCACAAGTTTTCATGGCTTGGTGAAGGTGGAGCTTGATCTAGTGATGCTTCGACGTAGATCATCTTCGGCACGTCGTCGATGACCTAGCCCGCTTCTTCTCCGATGAAGCCGACGCAAGTGCTCGGATTTCGATTTGGACAGCGAGGATACTTCGTTACGGAGCTATGGAGGTGGAGAACCGGATCTACAAAGGTTGTATTTCCGTATTCTTATAGTTAAGTGTTAACTAGTTTAATGTTTCGCCTAGATTTCTAGCCAACGATCCGTAGTCGGGTTTCTCGGCACCTAGATTTTTTGAAATTGGCATGGTTGATGCCTTGTGAGACCTCTTGAGAGTGCCTAGGAACCCTACAAATTGTTATCGAAATAGTAGGACAATCGGGGTCCTTTTGCTTTTGGGGTAAAGAATTGACAAGAGCATCGCTAATAGCACTAGCCACAAAAACTTTCTTTGGTACTTGTGACTTCCTCTTTTTGGTGCATAAGTCCTTTAAGATTTTTGCATATGAAGGAACTTGTTGGATTGCATCCAAAAGAGGGATATTTATGCTAACCTGTTTGAACAACTCGACAATCTTCTCCATTTGTGGAGTTGGTTTATTGGATCTCAACCGGTTTGGAAAAGGAACGTTTTGAAAAGTTGTTGAGTCCAATTTTTGCGGATCAGATTGTTGAGTTGGAACGGAACCCCGTGTAGATGTGTTCATGTTGTGAGAAGTGGGTCCGTTCGAGCTAGAAGAGGTAGAGCCGTGTGAAGGATGAAGAATAGGCTCTAACGAAGAAGAAGAAAAAGGTGAAGAAGATGAAGAAAGGCCACCAGCAGGGGTGTCATTGTTAATACCCACCTTGTTTTGCAACACTTTTACTGATCTCAACGTGGTCACAGCATTTACGTTATGATTTTGCTGTTGATATGCAGCATGTGCGTGACCGGGATTTGGCAGTGGTTGAGATGGGAGCTTTCCTTTTTCTCGCTCGCTCAATGCTGCATTGAGTTGTGCAATTTGTGCCTCAATAGATTTGATGCTTTGATCGTGTGAGGCACTATTTTGCACCAAAGATTGAATAGAAGTCTCTAATCTTGCTGTAGATTGTGTAGATTGCTTTAGGAACGCATCTATACTTCTTTCGAGCGAGCTAATCTTGTCATTATTAGGTTGAACAAAATTGTTTGGCGGATAAGCAGTGTTAGGCACAAAATTGTTCACTTGATTAGGGTAAGGTTGTTGTTGGAAAGGTTGTTGAAATTGAGTTTGTTAGTTATGTATATGCCCTAGAGGCCATTGTTGTACATTTGATGTATATTATAATGGATGCTTGGTTATATATAGAGAAGACTTTCTTGCTCGTCATGATAGTATGCTATTTGGTTTCACTTTATCTTAACATGTTGACTTGTATTGGTTTACTGTTTTACTCTCACATGTTGATAAAGCCCTTAGGATCTGTACTCGACTACTGGGACTATGATGAGATCATACTAGTGGGGCCGCGGTAGTCGATGAGTACATCCTATAACTGTTCCTAGTCGAGGGTATATCGAGACAGGGCATCGATACACCAGAGTAGACTAGCGTATACGCATCTTGACCCATATGATGGGCGATGTGTTGGAGATAGTGCCCTCATAGTCAATTATTGGATCGCAGGTACGTGATTGCAATGATTGCGGAGGACCTATCCCGGTAGCACAGTCTTACTCGAGATGATAGTATGCTATCTGGTTTGCCTTTATCAGTCGTGTACATGTTCAGGTGACTGATTGCATGTTACACTTTGATAGAGCCCTTAGGATCTTGCTTTACTACCAACAGTATGATGGCGATCATATACGTGAGAGTTGGGTAGTTTATATGCATATCCTTAATTGTAGTCCCTAGTCGTGGGAGTTTCGAGACAGGGCATCGATACTCCGGAGTAGACTAGTGTGTACAGTCGAGACCCCGACGAGGGGCGGTGGCCGGTCTCACAAGCCACTGGTGTCAGTTGGATCACCTAAGATGTATACAGGTGCTCATTGGGTTATGAGTACACCGGACAGGACTCGTCGGGAATCTGCTAGTTAGTATTATATCTACCGTCAGATAGCAGTTCCCTGGTGACATGTGTACAGGTTAGTTCATCGACCTGAGGTCGTCATGTGTCTCGTGTGAGTTCCCACTGTGCTTTGATTTCCACCCTACCACGGCTCAAAGGAGTCGTGCAAACAGGTAGCTTTTGGGTACAGTCCCGAGCCATATGGAGGCACATGAGCGGATCGGCAGGGGATTCGTCTCTCCCGGTATTGGGGGAGAGGTCGTGCAGTGTCTAGGAGAGCCATTACACAAATTCCATGGCCATGGCAGGAGATTTACTGGTAGGTACTCCTGTAGTATCTCAGGGTGTAATTGGGCTTCACTCCGACACGACTTATACTGCTATTGGGGGTCTGACGTTACTAGCCCCCTAGGCAGATATGCGATACTCATTGACGAACGGACCGGACTGTATATACATTGTCACTGTTAGGCTCAGTAGGGTTTTCCGGATGAGTGCGCTCATCGGCCACCCTTGAGGTCAGTCCATGGGCAGCCGTTACGCATAGCTAGTGCCGCTGACGGTTTGTGGTTAAACCCACTGCCAGGGTACTGACGAGTCATTAGAGTCCCCCACAGACAGTTTCCCAAGTTCGGGCGAAACGTTGTAGAGGCCGTATGGTTTTATGGAAAGGTTCGGAAAATGCACGTGCGTTTACGCACGTGTTATTTTTCGGGCAGATAATACTGGTCGGTTTTGGTTTAAGCCGGATCCGATTATTATATTGAGTAGGTATAATATCTTTGTCTCAGTTGCATTTGTATTCGGTCGTAATACAAATGCGGGTATATTTATACAGTTTCGGGGTTATCCTGAAAGTTGTTTCGGGATCACTTTTGGAAGTTGCCAGTTTCCAGTTTTCTATCAGCCGTCTTTTAACATTCGGTTAAAGACGGATTTATCTTTTCTTCTGATATGAGTGAGTCATCATTCTAGAAGCTTCTAGAAGTGATGATGAGGCTAATTGGTGTTGTGTTCTAATTGGTTGCATTTATTACTTGATGAGGTGTTATTAGTGAGTCATTGTTTTCTTTAATGATTCTTGTTTTGGTTAAGATCTTTTGTGAGAAGCTTTTCTCTTATAGTCACCACCTTTGCTCCTACACTCACCCTCCTCATTCTATATATATGATAAGCCTCCTCTCTCTCTCATTCACTCTCACTTGATGTTTCATTTCGGTTAGAAAAGATTATGATAGTATTCGGGGTGTATGGAATTTTACAGTTCATTTCATTCCATCACCCGATTTCCACGGCAACTTCATTAACCGATCGTCCACGGATTTGGACAAAGTGAGACAAAGTCATCTACTCATTCTCTACATCAATCTTGGTCGTCTCTTTTAGCAAACTTGACGATCGAGTTGCCTCGAGTCAGAGGCGGGAGCCCGTTTAAAGAACCGATCATGTGGTGCCACCTCGACGAGGAGATCGGAGATCGACGAGATCGGAGCAGCCGCAACGGAGCGTGGGATGATGGTTGAAGAACGAAGGACTCGGATCGTTCGGTATAACATTCCTACACTCTTTACAGTTTGTTAGTTTAGCAATAATGGCAGATCCGGGTTAAAGTATACGATAGCGCCAGTTTAAAAGTTTTTTGTTCCGCATTTGGCGTCTGTAGACTGCCGGGGCGCTAGCGTAGACTTACAGTGGTATCAGAGCCTCACCATTTTGCTATACTAACTTGTGCTAACGCGTTTAAAACATCGATCCGACCGAAAATCGAAAAACACAAAATCCTAGCTCGACAGTTCTGTTAATTTTAAATGGTCTCAAAATCTATTTCTGCATGTCTTAAAAATCCGTGCAGGGAATTCTAAGAACCACGACAAAATTTGGTATTGTGATTCCTCCAACTTGCCGCGGAAATGCGGCCAAACCCCTGGTTTGGCCGCGCATCCGCGGCCACTTGGGGAGTTCATTATCCCAAATTTTTCCAGTGGGTTTTCTGTTAGATTTTGTGATTTTTGGTATATATCTTTTTGGCCCAGGTTTTCTTACTGTTCACCAGTAAGCAGTGGGGCCCACTTTTTGATATTTGGACTTTGGTCGATCGAAATTTAAACACGTTAGTTTACAGTGCTTACATTATATCTCCGACCGGGAATGTCATTTGATCGGTAAACCGCGTCTGATTGCTATAGTTCTTTTAGACGGGTTTGCGAACGTGACATTCGCGTTGATGTTCTGTGTTGTGCTGTGATGTTGCGGATTTGTCGTGGTGGATAGCAGTGTGCAATGGTAGTACAGTTTGTGTTTATTTGTACATTTGATATTGCGGGGCGAGCGTCCAACTTGTGGACTGCCGTCACTGCCTGTTGTATAATATTCTTTTGGGGCACGACCAGGTTGCGGTCGATGTACCTATTGTACTATTTTTCATTACTGTACTAGGTTTTGCCCCGAGACGGAGTGCACGGATAGCCGGGTTCTGGAGGAGCAACGGGTCCGCATCTCATGGCTTTGGGAGGCAGAGGGGCCCCACTTCAGAATTGGCAGACTATTCACCGCACTCTTAGGGGGTACAGGTTGACCCAAGGAGGGGTGCCCAAGATTACCGGATTCCGTGAAGTGCCGGGTGTTCCATTCACTATGCTGTGGGGACTACCTCGCTTCAGGTTTTGGCGGGTAACTTGCCACACCCGTAGGGGTCTAGGTTTCATTGCACAGGCTATCCACACGACAGGGGAACGTCGAGTTTCAGCAGCAGCTCTGTGAAACTCGGGGATCCCAGATTATCTGTATTGTTCTGTGATACTTATTACTTTTCTGTAATGTTGCATACTATCACGCCTGGAGCGATTATGTATATTGGTTTATATACTATTAGATGTTGTATATGTTTTACACCCGCGCTAGTCCAGTCCCCGCTCTGTCGTTAGTTAAGTAACCTAACGGGTGATGACGGGACCCAGTGACGAATGCGGATGGCATATACGTACATTTTATTTTCGTTCTTTTCTGGTGTGATTATTGATGGGACTGCGTTGATTCTGATCAACGCAAAGTAAAAACAAACCTGTATACAGTTGTTGGAACAATTTAAAAAGTGTTATTGCAAAGACGTTTTCTTTTGTTATGCATAGCGGTATTCAGTGGAATATCCAGCACCTCATTCGACGAGGCAAGGGCCGATATCCCTTCACCGGGACCGACCCCTTGGACAGAAGTTTGCGTCAGAGTAATAACTTCACTATAGTCGATTACAAGTTGCTTTGCATAGCGGTATTCAGTGGAATATCCTGCACCTCATTCCACGAGGAAAGAGCCGAGATCCCTTTACCGGGAGTGACCTCTTTAGCAAAAGGTTTTCGCCACTATATTTTAAAAAGCTATCAGGTTCGTTCAGCGATATCAAGTTCACTACGCTAAAGGTTTTTCGCCAAAAACCAGCCGTAGCCCTCCGTCACTTCTTTTGGGTATTCAGTAGTATTCAAGCTATGTATTTTGATCTAACGCCAAGGCATAGTGTTTGGTAGCTGCTGGGTATTCAATTGTTGCATAGATAGATGAGTTAGTTTGGGACAGCCGTTCTGCCATTTTGACCTAACGCCAAGGGCATGTGCGGGTGGGTTCAAATTAACAAGATAGTGATGGGTAGAACTTGGCATGTGACTTATGACATTTTGACCTAACGCCAAGGTTATAAGAGCATGGGGCAAAAACAATATCAGGAGTTTCTAAAGAAACTGAAACTTGCCGAGTATGCGCATACCTTCTGGAGTATGAGTAACGTGGATGCATTCCATCACGTTATCATGCGATGAGAGTTGGATCCTGATTCCCACTGATGAGTTGGTTTACTCTTCGGGTGATCCCGATTGATTCTTCTTTAGGTTTGGAGGAGAATTTGACAGGACAGTGGGAGGTTTCCGGATTAGATAAAATGATGACCATTCTGATCTAGGTTAGAGTGCACGCAGAGTGTTTCTTTTCTCTCTCTTTCTTTGGCAGCGACCTTTGACCGATCCTAGACTATGACTCAGTGACCAGGTTGACCGAACCTTCTTGAAATACTGGCTTTTGAATTGTCTGAGTTGCATAAGTCATTGCCACTCCTTCTTTTACCCTTTGAATTTCTCAGAACACCCGTATTACTACGGATATCCACTTCCATTGGATAGAGCCATCGTATGGTTATATACGAACTCGAAGGGACTTCTTCGAGGATGGATCAAGGTTCAGGAGAAATAGAATTGGTTTATTCAGTTGTCTTTTATTATCACCTTCTCTCAGGTTGCGAGAGCTCCTTGGTTTAGGAGGGTACACCTATTACGCCTATTGGATAGTCTTATTCCAAACCATAGGCTGGTGCCGAAAGGTAGGGAATGAAGAAAACCAATTAGCCTAAGTAGGGTGTGCAGAAGGAAATATGTAAAGACAAAATAAAGGGATTAGAAAGAGGGCAAAGTAAATTGCGACTGATATCATTCACGACCAAAACCGCGTACTTCATCGCCACTCCTATTTCACCTTTAAACAGAATAAGGTATTATTCAGTTGTCTTTTATCGTCACCTTCTCTCGAGATGCGAGTACTCCTTGGTTTAGGAGGGTACACCTATTATGCTTACTGGATAGTCTTCTTCCAAACCATAGGCTGGTGCCGAACGGTAGGGAAGGAAGAAAACCATTTAGCCTAACGATGGTGTACAGAAGGTAACGACTAAAGACAAATAAAGGGATTTGGAGAGATTGCAATAAAATATACGGTTGAAGTCATGAATTGGATTATGGAAGAGGCATTGCTATGAATACCAGGATACCCCTACGAAAACATTTTCATGTTTCAGTGCATTGTTAAAGGAAAAACTGTTTTCCCGATTAGACACTTACTCCAAGGGTATGTATTTACCAGGTTTCATTCTCATATCTGTATGGTTTTACAGATGATGAGTGGGAGTAAGATATTGGGAATTAGGTGATCATCCTCATTATATCGGAATTCGTTGTAATTGGTGATAGTTGAGGAAATCGCCAGGGTACAGTTTTCCACCCACAACACACAGGTTTTGAGTTGTTCAACTCAGCGGACTTATACAGAGTATTGTATGTTGTCCAAGTGTCCATCAGGACAAAGGGGTAGGTCCTCGTACTATGTTCTGTTTACTTATAACTTCTCTAGTATTTAGACGAGTGTTTCGTAGAAATACAAGGTCTAAGTTTTGAGAAGTTGTGGGTATAAGAATAAAGTAGAGAACCAGGTATCACAAGTATCGGGATTCTTCAAAGAGATCGAAGATGTAGATTCTTGTGATTGGTATTCAGATGATAGTGATGGTTTTGAGAAACGTGTTTCTCTTTCAGGTTACTCATAATTGGATGGATTCCTAAGTTGAGTAATGCTGATTAGCCTCTTTCCATTAAGTTGATATGCACTGGAGACAGATGCATGGATTGAATATGGTTCCAATTAAATAAAGTGCCAAAGTTTCTATATTGGATATAGAATAGTTCGTACCTTAAAAGAAATTAAGGTACAGGGAGTTGTTCAGCTTATGCTTAAAACCAGACACTGGATAACTCAGGGCACGTTTCTGTAGTGGCTGTTTGTGGGTTGACCCTGGCTATGACGAGGGTTGATATTCTACCATTTGGAAGATCAATAATGATATTGTTCTTGACTCGCCACAGTTTTAGTAAAAATGGATCTTTTTCAGAAAACAGTAGTGGGAGTATGGTAGAACTGGAAGTGATTCCAGAACCGCGAACGATTACGGAAAATTTAATAGGACCTATACATTCAATCAGGTTTGACATTCCAATAGCCACTCCGCAGGTATGGTAGGTAACCTCAGACGCCCGAGAGGTACTTCAGTAGCCTCAGAGACGGTGACAGGGAGGTTCCTATCTACCAAGACTTGACACTACTGTTGTTCCAGGATATGAGACCCGGTAGGAGGGTTGTCGTAGTCAGTGGGAGCAGCGGAAGCATAGTGGGCAAGATGCTTATATCTATTTATAGACTTGAGCAGTTATAGCGGAGATAGATCATCTAATTTTGATGTGACAGTCATGGGTTTGACTTCAATCAGAATAGGGGATGGATCAGTTAAGAAGGTAGTAGGGTGTGATGTCATGGTATCTGGATGACATACACAGAGTAGGAAGTAAAATTCCTATACTACGATCGGTTGTACTGTGGTCGTCACACAGTTGTTTCTCCAGACAGGATATGGATATAATATTTGACATTTTGGTTTCTAGATCTATGGTTTTAGATCTGGATTTGGGTAGTTTCCCAATGTGGGTACTTTGACAGATATTCTAATGGTTTTTGGAATAGTTGACTCCTAGCATGGTGGTGTACCTGCAGGTGATGGAGTCACCCTCTCTAAAGGTGTCTTACAGACTAAAGAGGAGAGGGATGTGCATGATTGGCAGATCACTTGCTTAGGCAATTGAGTCAATCATGAGATGTCAAGTACCACACCAAATGTTGTTTTTGCACTAGATGCAATAAGTTTGTATTAATCCAATCCTGGAGAAACATAAGGAAGCAGTTTTAGAACATAAGTACATGTTCTACGGATTTGATGACGGCAGCCTCCTTCGGGAGACGATTATCATTCCAGGCTTCAAAGGTGACATGGATGACAGAGTGATTGTCAGAGTTTTAGTTTTCCCTCTGACGAGGGACAGTATTATGGACAGGTGGTTCCAGAGGATACTGTGGGTGGCATGGTGCCGGATACTGATTAGGTTCAGTGATCCATACAGTCTAAGAAGTTTGGATATGGAGTTCATTTATGAACTAAGGTCCCATCAGATATCCAGACATTCTAAGACAGGTATTACTCAATTCGGGAGATGGCTTTCTCCGCGAACTTGAGATTAAGAGAGATACAAAAAGAAACTTCTAGGCGGATCCACTCACCGAGGCTATTTCTCGAACACAATAGTTTTGCAAACGGGCTTTGTGAAACTGATTAGTAGAGGAGTTGGATGTTCGGTTTCACACGGGCTGTGAGTAGTCGACATCGCAATATTAGCCTTGAGTGCAAGTGGGTGATTGTTGGAGATAGTGCCCTCATAGTCAATTATTGGATCGCAGGTACGTGATTGCAATGATTGCGGAGGACCTATCCCGGTAGCACAGTCTTACTCGAGATGATAGTATGCTATCTGGTTTGCCTTTATCAGTCGTGTACATGTTCAGGTGACTGATTGCATGTTACACTTTGATAGAGCCCTTAGGATCTTGCTTTACTACCAACAGTATGATGGCGATCATATACGTGAGAGTTGGGTAGTTTATATGCATATCCTTAATTGTAGTCCCTAGTCGTGGGAGTTTCGAGACAGGGCATCGATACTCCGGAGTAGACTAGTGTGTACAGTCGAGACCCTGACGAGGGGCGGTGGCCGGTCTCACAAGCCACTGGTGTCAGTTGGATCACCTAAGATGTATACAGGTGCTCATTGGGTTATGAGTACACCGGACAGGACTCGCCGGGAATCTGCTAGTTAGTATTATATCTACCGTCAGATAGCAGTTCCCTGGTGACATGTGTACAGGTTAGTTCATCGACCTGAGGTCGTCATTTGTCTCGTGTGAGTTCCCACTGTGCTTTGATTTCTACCCTACCACGGCTCAAAGGAGTCGTGCAAACAGGTAGCTTTTGGGTACAGTCCCGAGCCATATGGAGCACGTGAGCGGATCGGCATGGGATTCGTCTCTCCCGGTATTGGGGGCGAGGTCGTGCAGTGTCTAGGAGAGCCATTACACAAAGTCCATGGCCATGGCAGGAGATTTACTGGTAGGTACTCCTGTAGTATCTCAGGGTGTAATTGGGCTTCACTCCGACACGACTTATACTGCTATTGGGGGTCTGACGTTACTAGCCCCCTAGGCAGATATGCGATACTCATTGACGAACGGACCGGACTGTATATACATTATCACTGTTAGGCTCAGTAGGGTTTTCCGGATGAGTGCGCTCATCGGCCACCCTTGAGGTCAGTCCATGGGCAGCCGTTACGCATAGCTAGTGCCGCTGACGGTTTGTGGTTAAACCCACTGCCAGGGTACTGACGAGTCATTAGAGTCCCCCACAGACAGTTTCCCAAGTTCGGGCGAAACGTTGTAGAGGCCGTATGGTTTTATGGCAAGGTTCGAAAAATGCACGTGCGTTTACGCACGTGTTATTTTTCGGGCAGATAATACTGGTCGGTTTTGGTTTAAGCCGTATCCGAGTATTATATAGAGTAGGTATAATATCTTTGTCTCAGTTGCATTTGTATTCGGTCGTAATACAAATGCGGGTATATTTATACAGTTTCGGGGTTATCCTGAAAGTTGTTTCGGGATCACTTTTGGAAGTTGCAAGTTTCCAGTTTTCTATCAGCCGTCTTTTAACATTCGGTTAAAGACGGATTTATCTTTTCTTCTGATATGAGTGAGTCATCATTCTAGAAGCTTCTAGAAGTGATGATGAGGCTAATTGGTGGTGTGTTCTAATTGGTTGCATTTATTACTTGATGAGGTGTTATTAGTGAGTCATTGTTTTCTTTAATGATTCTTGTTTTGGTTAAGATCTTTTGTGAGAAGCTTTTCTCTTATAGTCACCACCTTTGCTCCTACACTCACCCTCCTCATTCTATATATATGATAAGCCTCCTCTCTCTCTCATTCACTCTCACTTGATGTTTCATTTCGGTTAGAAAAGATTATGATAGTATTCGGGGTGTATGGAATTTTACAGTTCATTTCATTCCATCACCCGATTTCCACGGCAACTTCATTAACCGATCGTCCACGGATTTGGACGAAGTGAGACAAAGTCATCTACTCATTCTCTACATCAATCTTGGTCGTCTCTTTTAGCAAACTTGACGATCGAGTTGCCTCGAGTCAGAGGCGGGAGCCCGTTTAAAGAACCGATCATGTGGTGCCACCTCGACGAGGAGATCGGAGATCGACGAGATCGGAGCAGCCGCAACGGAGCGTGGGATGATGGTTGAAGAACGAAGGACTCGGAACGTTCGGTATAACATTCCTACACTCTTTACAGTTTGTTAGTTTAGCAATAATGGCAGATCCGGGTTAAAGTATACGATAGCGCCAGTTTAAAAGTTTTTTGTTCCGCATTTGGCGTCTGTAGACTGCCGGGGCGCTAGCGTAGACTTACACGATGGATGATCCCATATCCATCGGTGTTAGACATCAGAGATGGTGTACGGGTGCTCAGTAGAGACTGGGTACACTGGACGGACTCGCCGAGAACTCCCAGATGGTGATATACCACACGTCAGATGGCAGTTCTCCAGTGACACAGGTACAGGGTAGTCTGTAGACCCGAGATCGTCATGGAGTCTTGTGTGATTACCACTGTGCTTTGATTTCCACCTTACCACGTCCAAGAGGGCATGCAAAACGGTGGCTTTTGGGTACAATCCCGAATCACATGGAGGCAATGAGCGATAGGAGGGGATTCGTCTCTCCCAGTATAGGGAGTTGATGTTGTGCTGTGTTCGATTGGCTATAACTGGAAGTCCCTGGCCAGGGCTGATATAGAGATTTACTGGTAAGTGTTACTAGTAGTTTCTCGACCCGTTATGAGCCATACATCGACACGACTTATCGGTTACTGGGGTCTGACGTATACCACCCCTAGACTTGATATGCGACATATCAGACGAACAGACCGGACTGTACGGGAGTGTTACTGATCGGATTCACAGGAGAACGGACAGGCTAGCTTGTTGATCTTCTGATCGCTCAATACCTGGGTGGCTGTTACGTTTAGCTGACCGCTTGCAGCTTGTGGGTGTTTGATATGATCATCACCTGCTACCGACGTATTGACGATTCTTTAGAGTCTTACACAGAGGTTTCTTGGCTCAGGCAAAACAGAGTAGTGGCACATATGTGATATGCGCAGGAACGAGAATAATGCGATATGGGATACCGTATTATATTCTCGCAATATTTAGATATGAACCGGGACATCGGATCAAGTGTTGATTCGATAAATCGGTACATGATATATTAGTCGGTTATATTCGATATAGCCGGATCGTCGGATCAAGTGTTGATTCGATGATTTAATATATAATAATATATATGATATATTATTATATTAACTAATATTGGCTTACTTTATTATTTCATTTTCTCGCGGGATGATACATTGATATATATGCGATATATGTTAATTGTATTATTTTCTTTTGTTGCAAATATATAATATATATGTGATATATATTATTGTGACATGATATGATTAATTGTTAAACATGTTTAAGGATGATTAATTGAGGTTAGGGTTTGATTAGGGTTAGTAGCTTCAAGTTCCTTCTAGAAGCTATTTCTTTTGTCAAGGTTAGGATATTTTGTGATGACACATTATTAACTCAACCAAACCCTAACCCTAGTTGTTTCTCTACTTGTTCTCATCCAATCATCCTTGACCATGGTTAATAATTCAATCATATGTTTATATTTCTATTCATCACAAAAGAAAAAAGATAATCATTATTCTTTTTCCATTATCATCTTCTTCTTCTCTCTTGAAAGAAAAGCTTGCTTGATTTTCTTAAGTGATGATAAAATATGAGAAAATGATATAAAAAGAAAGCAAAATCACTACTCTCTCATCCTCATCTCATCTAGCCCATGTGATTAGGGTGTTCTTCTCTTTTGAGTGAGAAAGCTTGAGTCGAAGCAACTTCAAGGTAGATCATCGGAGATTTGGATTACGACAAGCTAGAATGGATCGTTCGAGTCGTGGAGCCTCTCATGAGTCCGGGAGATCGTGGATCGCGGCAAAGGGACTTCTACTCGGAGCTTGTGAAGTGAAGGAGCGGACTACAAAGGTTGTAATCCCTCACACTTAGATAAAAGTTATCTTATTACATGTTAAACCCTAATAATCTAGTAAAGATCCCGGCTTTGGGTTGTTCGGCACGTCTAAAATTTAATCCGGGCATGTTTGATGCCTTATGAACCTTCACAAGAGTGCCTAGGAACCCTACAGTGGTATCAGAGCCTAGCTAGAGCATTAGGCGATGTGTTTACGAAGTTAAAACTCCGATCGAACCCGAAACGAACAAAATGGACCCCTCTCTGGAAATTTTTTAAATTTTGGGATTTTTCTGAATTAAAAATATGTAAAAAAATCAGCAGGGAATTCTAAGAATTACCATGAAACACGTGCCCACAATTCAACCAACAGAGCGCGGATCCGCAGCAGAAAGAGGGTTCTCGCGGCGCTTCCGCGGCGGCACTGTAGGATTGGGACACGTGGCTTCATGGTTTTACCCGTAGGTACTTGCTGACCATTCTGGATATTTTTATTCTGTTCCAGGTGTTTAAAATTCTGGGGTTTGTTTTGTAATACTAGAGTCGATCGGAAATTTTAAATTCGTATTTCTTTCCGGATATTTAGAAATTGTTAAACTAGTTGAACGGATATCATTAACCGACTTTTTCCCGGCACGGCAAACTTTCAAGCGTTGAATTTTTATTGGGTTTAAATCTTTCGGAAAATTGTACAAGTTAACTGGTGGACCCTCTAGAAGACAACAAACCTTAACTCGATTATGTGACCGTCTTGAACTGCCTTTTGAACCTTCGGGTTTGGGGCAGTACAGCGTGCCACATGTGAGGCGTTGGCTTGACCCTTCTACGGCTGGATCACTGGTACTATGACATATTCTGAGATTATTTGAACTCCGCTCAAGAGTTGAGCACTTTGGAAAATTTTGGGTATTTGATTATCTGTTCGGAAAGTTTAATACTGTATATTTATCTGGAATGTGATACAATATGTGGAATTCATAGAGTTAGGCATGAAATGCGGAGTATGTGATATTTCGGATTTATGATGTCTAAAGTGATTGTGGATTCCAAATATTGTAGTTTTACACTTTCTTTTCTGTGACCGTAAGTGTAATATGTGATATCGCCGGTTTCGTTGCTATATGTCAACGACAATTGGGATGCGCATATTTACTTACGTTGATGATATGAGATATTATGTGTTGTTGTGATATGTTATAATGGATCGTCGCGTTCTGAATAGCCGGGGGTTTTATGTGAGATGAGGGTTTTTATTTTCATTCATGTAAAATTCATTTGTAATGTAATATTCTTTGATTTGGGGCACTTCCTGGTTGCGGTTGCTGTCACCAGTGTATATTATTTACTTTTCCGCATTAGGTAGACCCAAGGAGGGGAGCACAAGTAACCGGGTTCTAGGGTCCAGTGGGAGGCCATCTCGAGGAGTCGAGACAGGGTCTCCTAACCCTAGAATTGGCAGTGTTACTTGCCGCTCTCGTAGGGGTCTTGGGATGTGGGTTTGGCTATTCGTCGCGACCGTGGAATCCGTGTTTTATACAGGCTCGTATTGAAAACACGGACGTCCTAGTATATCCAATATTTCATATATGTTCTTCTGCTGCAATGTTCTGTGATGAGATCATATTACTGCCTGAGACGAATGCTTATACTATATATATATGTTGATATATAAATATTACTGCTTTCGTTTCTTCTGTGATGCTTAGGAAGCATAAGCTGATGGGATTTTTATTAATAAGATTAATAAAAGAAAAGAAACCTAAAGATGTTGTAGAATCAAACACTTTATAAAAGGGGTAGCTACAGTTTTGCTTTGCACAGTGATATATATGATATATCCAGCACCTTATTCGATGAGGAAAGGACCGAGATCCCTTCACCGGGAGTGACTCCTTTAGCAAAACTGGCAGATGCTACAAAACGCGGTTTGTCTTTTGATTGCTTTTAGTGTTTTGCTTTGCACAGCGGTATATATGATATATCCTGCACCTTATTCGATGAGGAAAGGGCCGACGATCCCTTCACCGGGAGTGACCCCTTTAGCGAAACTAAGAAAAGCCTCAAAAACACTCCTTTTCAAAATTACTCGATTCTACGACGATATCAAGTTCATTACGCTCAGGGTTTTCTGAAAAACCTGCGTAGCCCTCCGTCATTTCAGATAAACACTAGTTAGTATTCGTGCTACGTTTGTTGACCTCCGTCAAGGCGTAGTGTGCGGTAGCTGATTAGTATTTACATGCTTATGCATATGATGCAGATTGGATTAAGGTAGTCGTATGGCCTTGTTGACCTCCGTCAAGGGTCGTGCGGGTGGGTTTAATTCAATCAAGAAATGACAGGTTGAACTTGACTAGTAGCCTATTGTTTGTTGACCTCCATCAAGGTCATAGGATACTAGGGGCAAAATATTATCGGGAATTTCAAGTGTTGAAATTTGCAATGAGATTGCATACCTCCTATGAGATAGTTCGATCCTGATACCCACTGTGAGTAAGAGTTACTCCTGGGAGAGTTTTACACAGGACAATTAGTCATTCAAGTAGGTGTCTAGAAAAGTGTTAACGAGGTTACGCCTCTGGGAAAACGAGGTTTACTAATTAGGTCCGTGCGAAAGCACGGGGAACCTCCCTCAAAGTACCGACACTGATCTGGCTGAAAGATTGACGAAATTGTAGGGTGTAATTAATCCCGGCTAATCTTACCTTTTAGGGTTTTAAGGTAGATTTGATAAAAACAGTGGGAGACATCCTGATTAGATAAGATAATAACCAATCTAATCTTGCAAGAGCATACGCTAAAGTGTTTTCTTCTCTCTCTCTCCAGGTAGCGACCATTTCAGGCCATAATCAAGATAATAATATGGATGTATTGACTGAACCCGATTATTGTACTGAGCAAGGGAACGTTGAACCCGTTCTTTCTTATAAGAGTTATAAGACTGAACAGGAAACAGGAGAATATCTAGATTCTCACGCCGCCCAAAAGAACATGCATGTTGATGCATCTTCTTCAGGCGTGTTAGTTATTGAGAACTGTTTCTCAGTTCACCCTACGTCCTGGGTATTAGATACCGGATCAGGATCCCACATATGTAAACAATTACATGGGCTACGTAAAGGTAGAGAACTGGAAAAAGGTGATCATTCCATTCAAGTAGGGAACGGTGCAAGTATTGTAGCCAAAGCAGTTGGCGAATATCACCTTGTATTGCCAAGTAGTAATACACTGATTCTAAATGAGTGCTATTATATACCGAACATGATGTGCAACATTATATCAGTTTCTTTATTGAGTAAAGAGGGATATAATTTTGTAGTACAGGATAATGTTATGAACATATTCCTAGATCAAAAGTTGATTGCATCAGGCTCGTTACATAATGGCATATTCATTCTAAATCAGAATACAGTCCTAAATATACAAAACACACACAAGAGGAAAAGTTCAGATATGAACGAATCCTTCTTGTGGCATTGTAGACTTGGTCATATCAATGCGACACGACTGGCTAAGTTACATAGGGATGGTTATTTGAATCCATTCGAATTATCATCTTATGATACTTGCCATTCATGTCTCAAAGGAAAAATGACCAAAGCTCCGTTTAGTGGACACGGAGAAAGAGTTACCGAACTCTTAGGACTGGTACATAGTGATGTATGCGGTCCCATGTCTACGCATGCCAGGAACGGTTCTTCCTACTTCATTACATTCACTGACGATCTCTCAAGATTCGGATATGTATTCCTGATGAAACACAAATCTGAAGCTTTTGAGAAATTCAGAGAATATAAGCACGAAGTAGAGAACCAAACGGGCAAAAGTATTAAGATTCTTCGATCTGATCGAGGAGGTGAATACTTAAGTGGTGAGTTCCTAGATTATCTAAAAGAGAATGGGATTCTCTCTCAGCTTACTCCTCCTTATACACCACAGCACAACGGTGTATCTGAGCGGAGGAATCGCACCCTATTAGATATGGTGCGCTCTATGATGAGCGAGGCTGAGTTACCTATTTCCTTCTGGGGGTATGCGCTTGAGACAGCGGCATACATACTGAATAAAGTTCCTACCAAATCTGTGCCTACCACCCCATATGAGATATGGGAAGGGAAGAGACCATATCTTAATTTTGTTAAGATATGGGGTTGCCCGGCTTATGTCAAAAGACGAAACCCGGACAAACTCGAGGCAAGATCTGTTTTATGTAAGTTTATTGGATATCCCAAGCATTCGCGAGGGTATATTTTCTACCACAGTGAGGAACAAAGAGTGTTTGTTGCTCAACACGCCACCTTTTTAGAAAAGGAATTTCTTGCAAAAGAGATTAGTGGCTCTGAGGTAGAATTAGAAGAAGTTCCAGCAGAACAAACTACAACAGATGATTTAGTGGAACCAGAGGATTCAGTAGTGCCCGACGAACCCCAGCCTCTCCGCCGATCTAGTAGGGTTTCTCATCCACCTGAGAGATACTACGGTTTTCTCATTGATGGTGGAAGCGAGGACTGCATCATGGATGATGATGAACCGACTAGTTTCGAGCAGGCCATCACAAGTGGTGACTCTGTGAAATGGCTGGATGCAATGCGATCTGAGATGGAATCCATGTACACCAACAAAGTATGGACTTTGGAAAATGCTCCTGAAGGGGTAAAACCCATTGGGAGCAAGTGGATCTTTAAAAAGAAATTTGGTGTAGATGGAAAAGTTGAGACTTTCAAAGCTAGACTTGTAGCAAAGGGTTTTCATCAACGACCAGGTGTGGACTATGACGAAACCTTTTCTCCAGTGGCTATGCTTAAGTCCATCCGGATCTTACTTGCCATTGCTGCATACCATGACTACGAAATCTGGCAAATGGATGTTAAGACCGCCTTTCTAAATGGTGATTTAGAAGAGTGCGTGTACATGACTCAGCCAGAGGGCTTCGTAGATAGTGGGAGCAGCGGAAAGGTGTGCAAGCTGCTTAAATCCATTTATGGGTTAAAGCAAGCATCGCGGAGTTGGAACATCTGTTTTGATGTTGTAGTCAAAGAGTTTGACTTCATCAAAAATATAGATGAACCTTGTATCTATAAGAAGGTAGCAGAGGGTAAGGTAGTCTTCCTCGTATTGTACGTGGATGACATACTCTTGATAGGAAATGATATTCCTATGCTGCAATCAGTCAAGCTCTTCTTATCACAGAGATTCTCAATGAAAGATCTAGGTGATGCCTCCTGCATATTGGGAATCATGATCTATAGAGATAGATCTAAACGGATACTGGGATTGTCCCAATCCAGGTACATTGACACCATACTAAAGAGGTTTAGTATGGAAGAATCCAAGCGTGGGAACCAACCCACGATCTCTGGACTCACTCTCTCCAAAGAGATGTCTCCCAAGACTGATTTGGAGAGAGCTCGCATGCAAGGGATACCCTATGCTTCGGCAGTAGGCTCTATCATGTATGCGATGCTATGTACCAGACCCGATGTAGCATACTCACTAAGTGTAGTGAGTCGGTATCAAGCAGATCCTGGAGAGAGTCATTGGACAGCAGTGAAGAACATTCTCAAGTACTTATGAAGGACTAAGGAGATGTTCTTGGTGTATGGTAATGGAGAACTCCAGGTGGAGTCCTTTACCGATTCCAGCTTCCAAAGTGATAAGGACGACTCTAAGTCGCATTCGGGTTTTGTCTTTACCCTCAATGGAGGGGCGGTATGTTGGAAGAGTTCCAAACAGTATACCGTTGCAGACTCAACGATGGAGGCTGAATACATCGCTGCCAACGATGCTGCCAAAGAAGCTGTCTGGATCAAGAAGTTCATTAGTGAACTAGGTGTGGTTCCATCCATTGAGCATCCAATACCTCTGTATTGCGATAACAATGGAACTGTGGCGTTAGCCAAGGAACCCAGGTCCCATCAGAAGTCCAGACATATTCTGAGGCGGTATCACCTGATCAGGGAGATAGTTGATCGCCGGGAGATCGAGGTCAGGAGAGTAGATACGAAGGACAACACTGCGGATCCATTCACGAAGGCTATTCCCCAGATACAGTTTGAGAGATTATTCGGGATGCTGGGTATGCGATACTACAGCAGCTGGCCTTAGTGCAAGTGGGAGATTGTTAGTTATGTATATGCCCTAGAGGCCATTGTTGTACATTTGATGTATATTATAATGGATGCTTGGTTATATATAGAGAAGACTTTCTTGCTCATCATGATAGTATGCTATTTGGTTTCACTTTATCTTAACATGTTGACTTGTATTGGTTTACTGTTTTACTCTCACATGTTGATAAAGCCCTTAGGATCTGTACTCGACTACTGGGACTATGATGAGATCATACTAGTGGGGCCGCGGTAGTCGATGAGTACATCCTATAACTGTTCCTAGTCGAGGGTATATCGAGACAGGGCATCGATACACCAGAGTAGACTAGCGTATACGCATCTTGACCCATATGATGGGCGATGGATGATCCCATATCCATCGGTGTTAGACATCAGAGATGGTGTACGGGTGCTCAGTAGAGACTGGGTACACTGGACGGACTCGCCGAGAACTCCCAGATGGTGATATACCACACGTCAGATGGAAGTTCTCCGGTGACACAGGTACAGGGTAGTCTGTAGACCCGAGATCGTCATGGAGTCTTGTGTGATTCCCACTGTGCTTTGATTTCCACCTTACCACGTCCAAGAGGGCGTGCAAAACGGTGGCTTTTGGGTACAGTCCCGAATCACATGGAGGCAATGAGCGATAGGAGGGGATTCGTCTCTCCCGGTATAGGGAGTTGATGTTGTGCTGTGTTCGATTGGCTATAACTGGAAGTCCCTGGCTAGGGCTGATATAGAGATTTACTGGTAAGTGTTACTAGTAGTTTCTCGACCCGTTATGAGCCATACATCGACACGACTTATCGGTTACTGGGGTCTGACGTATACCACCCCTAGACTTGATATGCGACATATCAGACGAACAGACCGGACTGTACGGGAGTGTTACTGATTGGATTCACAGGAGAACGGACAGGCTAGCTTGTTGATCTTCTGATCGCTCAATACCTGGGTGGCTGTTACGTTTAGCTGACCGCTTGCAGCTTGTGGGTGTTTGATATGATCATCACCTGCTACCGGCGTATTGACGATTCTTTAGAGTCCTACACAGAGGTTTCTTGGCTCAGGCGAAACAGAGTAGTGGCACATATGTGATATGCGCAGGAACGAGAATAATGCGATATGGGATACCGTATTATATTCTCGCAATATTTAGATATGAACCGGGACATCGGATCAAGTGTTGATTCGATAAATCGGTACATGATATATTAGTCGGTTATATTCGATATAGCCGGATCGTCGGATCAAGTGTTGATTCGATGATTTAATATATAATAATATATATGATATATTATTATATTAACTAATATTGGCTTACTTTATTATTTCATTTTCTCGCGGGATGATACATTGATATATATGCGATATATGTTAATTGTATTATTTTCTTTTGTTGCAAATATATAATATATATGTGATATATATTATTGTGACATGATATGATTAATTGTTAAACATGTTTAAGGATGATTAATTGAGGTTAGGGTTTGATTAGGGTTAGTAGCTTCAAGTTCCTTCTAGAAGCTATTTCTTTTGTCAAGGTTAGGATATTTTGTGATGACACATTATTAACTCAACCAAACCCTAACCCTAGTTGTTTCTCTACTTGTTCTCATCCAATCATCCTTGACCATGGTTAATAATTCAATCATATGTTTATATTTCTATTCATCACAAAAGAAAAAAGATAATCATTATTCTTTTTCCATTATCATCTTCTTCTTCTCTCTTGAAAGAAAAGCTTGCTTGATTTTCTTAAGTGATGATAAAATATGAGAAAATGATATAAAAAGAAAGCAAAATCACTACTCTCTCATCCTCATCTCATCTAGCCCATGTGATTAGGGTGTTCTTCTCTTTTGAGTGAGAAAGCTTGAGTCGAAGCAACTTCAAGGTAGATCATCGGAGATTTGGATTACGACAAGCTAGAATGGATCGTTCGAGTCGTGGAGCCTCTCATGAGTCCGGGAGATCGTGGATCGCGGCAAAGGGACTTCTACTCGGAGCTTGTGAAGTGAAGGAGCGGACTATAAAGGTTGTAATCCCTCACACTTAGATAAAAGTTATCTTATTACATGTTAAACCCTAATAATCTAGCAAAGATCCCGGCTTTGGGTTGTTCGGCACGTCTAAAATTTAATCCGGGCATGTTTGATGCCTTATGAACCTTCACAAGAGTGCCTAGGAACCCTACAGAGTTTGTGGAGGTGCTTGTTGTTGTGGAGGAGGAGGCCTTTGAAAATTGTTTTTTCCTTGGAATTGTTGATTTTGGTTCCAAGCGAAATTTGGGTGACTCCTCCAACCCGGATTGTATGTAGAAGAGTATGGATCGTTTCTTTGTCGTTGCTGAAAGGCAGCATTGACTTGATCCTGTCCTTGAGTAGATGCATTGTAAGGACACTCTTCGGTGAGATGTGATGGATCCGAACAGCAAGCACAAACAGTTCGTGGAAGCACAACAGGGGCAGGAGAAGGCGATGAGATTTTGGTCTCAATCGCTTCTAGCTTTTTCGTAAGAGCGGCCATCTCGGCCTTCATAGCAATCGACATCTCTAATTGATGTATGCCTGCCCTAGACTGACCACTAGAAGAAGATGATGTGGTCTTGGTGCTCTCCTACTGAATTTTTTGTTCACTAAGGTCCTCAAGGAACTGCCACGCTTCCTCACTAGATTTGGATAGAAAGTGACCTTGACAAATGGTTTCTAGCAACTGCTTCGTTGCCGGGTTCAATCCCTCGTATAATGTTTGGCAAAGTTGCTAACTTTCGATCCCATGGTGAGGGTTGTAGGGTTCCTAAGCACTCTTGTGAAGATTCAGAAGGCATCAAACATGCCCGGATTAAATTTTAGACGTGCCGAACAACCCAAAGCCGGGATCTTTGCTAGATTATTAGGGTTTAACATGCAATATGATAACTTTTATCTAAGTGTGAGGGATTACAACCTTTGTAGTCCGCTCCGTCACTTCACAAGCTCCGAGTAGAAGTCCCTTTGCCGCGATCCACGATCTCCCGGACTCATGAGAGGCTCCACGACTCGAACGATCCATGCTAGCTCGAAGTATTCCAAATCTCCGATGATCTACCTTGAAGTTGCTTCGACTCAAGCTTTCTCAATCAAAAGAGAAGAACACACTAATCCCATGGGCTAGATGAGATGAGGATGAGAGAGTAGTAATTTTGCTTTCTTTTTAAATCATTTTCTCATATTATTTCATCACTTAAGGATTTTCTAGCAAGCTTTTCAAGAGAGAAGAAGATGATAATGGAAAATCAATAATAATCTTAATCCTTTTGTGATGAATAGAATATAAACTATATGATTGAATTGTAAACCATGGTCAAGGATGAGTGGATAAGAATGTGTAGAGAATAAACTAGAGTTAGGGTTTGGTTGGGTTAATAATGTGTCATCCAAAATATCTTAAGAATGACAAAAGGAAAAGCTTCTAGAAGATGCATGAAACATCTAACCCAAATCAAACCCTAACCTCAAATAATCATCCTTAAACATGTTTAACAATTAATCATATCATGTCACAATAATATACATCACATATATATTATATATTTGCAACAAAAGAAAATAATACAATTAACATATATCGCATATATATCAATGTATCATCCACTGAGAGAATGAAATAATAAACCGAGCCAATATTAGATAATGTAATACAATATATCATATATATTATTATACATTAAATCATCGAATCAACACTTGATTCGACGATCCGGCTATATCGAATATTACCGACTAATATATCATGTACCGATTCATCGAATCAACACTTGATCCGATGACCCGGTTCATATCTAAATATCGCGAGAATATAATACGCTATCCCATATCGCATTATTCTCAGTCCTGCACATATCACATATGTGCCTCTACTCCGTTTCGCCTGAGCCAAGAAACCTCTGTGTAGGACTCTAAAGAATCGTCAATACGCCGGTAGCAGGTGATGATCATATCAAACACCCACAAGCTGCAAGCGGTCAGCTAAACGTAACAGCCACCCAGGTATTGAGCGATCAGAAAATCAACAAGCTAGCCTGTGCGTTCTCCTGTGAATCCGATCAGTAACACTCCCGTACAGTCCGGTCTGTTCGTCTGATATGTCGCATATCAAGTCTAGGGGTAGTATACGTCAGACCCCAGTAACCGATAAGTCGTGTCGATGTGTGGCTCATAACGGATCGAGAAACTACTAGTAACACTTACCAGTAAATCTCTATATCAGCCCTGGCCAGGGACTTCCAGTTATAGCCAATCGAACACAGCACAACATCAACTCCCTATACCGGGAGAGACGAATCCCCTCCTATCGCTCATTGCCTCCATGTGATTCGGGACTGTACCCAAAAGCCACCGTTTTGCACGCCCTCTTGGACGTGGTAAGGTGGAAATCAAAGCACAGTGGGAATCACACAAGACTCTATGACGATCTCGGGTCTACAGACTACCCTGTACCAGTGTCACCGGAGAACTGCCATCTGACGTGTGGTATATCACCATCTGGGAGTTCTCGGCGAGTCCGTCCAGTGTACCCAGTCTCTACTGAGCACCCGTACACCATCTCTGATGTCAAACACCGATGGATATGGGATCATCCATCGCCCATCATATGGGTCAAGATGCGTATACGCTAGTCTACTCTGGTGTATCGATGCCCTGTCTCGATATACCCTCGACTAGGAACAGTTATAGGATGTACTCATCGACTACCGTGGCCCCACTAGTATGATCTCATCATAGTCCCAGTAGTCGAGTACAAATCCTAAGGGCTTTATCAACATGTGAGAGTAAAACAGTAAACCAATACAAGTCAACATGTTAAGATAAAGTGAAACCAAATAGCATACTATCATGACGAGCAAGAAAGTCCTCTCTGTATATATATAAGCATCCATCATAATATACATCATATGTACAACAATGGCCTCTAGGGCATATACATAACTAACAATCTCCCACTTGCACTAAGGCCAGCTGCTGTAGTATCTCATACCTAGCATCCCGAATAATCTCTCAAACTGTATCTGGGGAATAGCCTTCGTGAATGGATCCGCAGTGTTGTCCTTCGTATCTACTCTCCTGACCTCGATCTCCTGGCGATCAACTATCTCCCTGATCAGGTGATACCGCCTCAGAATATGTCTGGACTTCTGATGGGACCTGGGTTCCTTGGCCAAAGCCACAGCTCCATTGTTATCGCAATACAGAGGTATTGGATGCTCAATGGATAGAACCACACCAAGTTCACTAATGAACTTCTTGATCCAGACATCCTCTTTGGCAGCATCATTGGCAGCGATGTATTCAGCCTCCATCGTCGAGTCTGCAACGGTATCCTGTTTGGAACTCTTCCAACATACCGCCCCTCCATTGAGGGTAAAGACAAAACCTGAATGCGACTTAGAGTCGTCCTTATCACTTTGGAAGCTGGAATCGGTAAAGGACTCCACCTGGAGTTCTCCGTTACCATACACCAAGAACATCTCCTTAGTCCTTCGTAAGTACTTGAGAATGTTCTTCACTGCTGTCCAATGACTCTCTCCTGGATCTACTTGATACCGACTCACTACACTTAGTGAGTATGCTACATCGGGTCTGGTACATAGCATCGCATACATGATAGAGCCTACTGCCGAAGCATAGGGTATCCCTTGCATGCGAGCTCTCTCCAAATCAGTCTTGGGAGACATCTCTTTGGAGAGAGTGAGTCCAGAGATCGTGGGTTGGTTCCCACGCTTGGATTCTTCCATACTAAACCTCTTTAGTATGGTGTCAATGTACCTGGATTGGGACAATCCCAATATCCGTTTAGATCTATCTCTATAGATCATGATTCCCAATATGCAGGAGGCATCACCTAGATCTTTCATTGAGAATCTCTGTGATAAGAAGAGCTTGACTGATTGCAGCATAGGAATATCATTTCCTATCAAGAGTATGTCATCCACGTACAATACGAGGAAGAAAACCTTACCCTCTGCTACCTTCTTATAGATACAAGGTTCATCTATATTTTTGATGAAGTCAAACTCTTTGACTACAACATCAAAACAAATGTTCCAACTCCGCGATGCTTGCTTTAACCCATAAATGGATTTAAGCAGCTTGCACACCTTTCCGCTGCTCCCACTATCTACGAAGCCCTCTGGCTGAGTCATGTACACACACTCTTCCAAATCACCATTTAGAAAGGCGGTCTTAACATCCATTTGCCAGATTTCGTAGTCATGGTATGCAGCAATGGCAAGTAAGATCTGGATGGACTTAAGCATAGCTACTGGAGAAAAGGTTTCGTCATAATCCACACCTGGTCTTTGACGAAAACCTTTTTCTACAAGTCTAGCTTTGAAAGTCTCAACTTTTCCATCTACACCAAATTTCTTTTTAAAGATCCACTTACTCCCAATGGGTTTTACCCCTTCAGGAGCATTTTCCTAAGTCCATACTTTGTTGGTGTACATAGATTCCATCTCAGATCGCATTGCATCCAGCCATTTCACAGAGTCACTACTTGTGATGGCCTGCTCGAAACTAGTGGGTTCATCATCATCCATGATGCAATCCTCGCTTCCACCATCAATGAGAAAACCGTAGTATCTCTCAGGTGGACGAGAAACCCTACTAGATCGGCGGAGAGGCTGGGGTTCGTCGGGTAAAACTGAATCCTCTGGTTCAACCAAGTCTTCTGTTATAGTTTGTGTTGCTGGAACTTCTTCCAGTTCTACCTCAATGCTACTATTCTGTTTCATAAGAAAACCTTTTTCTAAGAAAGTAGCATGTCGAGAAACAAACACCTTTTGTTCCTCGGGGTGGTAGAAGATATACCCTTGTGAATTTCTGGGATATCCTACAAACTTACATAAGACTGATCTTGCCTCGAGTTTGTCTGGATTTTGTCTTTTGACATAGGCTGGACAACCCCATATCTTAACATACTTAAGAGATGGTCTCTTCCCTTTCCATATCTCATATGGAGTGGTAGGCACTGATTTGGTAGGAACCATATTCAATAGGTGTATGGCTGTCTCCAGCGCATACCCCCAGAAGGAAATAGGTAATTCAGCTGTACTCATCATAGAGCGCACCATATCTAATAGGGTGCGATTCCTCCGCTCCGATACACCGTTGTGCTGTGGTGTATAAGGAGGAGTAAGCTGAGAGAGAATCCCATTCTTTTTTAGATAATCTAGGAACTCATTGCTTAAGTATTCACCTCCTCGATCAGATCGAAGAATCTTAATACTTTTGCCCGTTTGGTTCTCTACTTCGTGCCTATATTCTCTGAATTTCTCAAAAGCTTCAGACTTGTGTTTTATCAGAAACACATGTCCGTATCTAGAGAGATCGTCAGTGAATGTAATGAAGTAGGAAGAACCGTTCCTGGCATGCGTAGACATGGGACCGCATACATCACTATGTACCAGTCCTAAGAGTTCGGTAACTCTTTCTCCGTGTCCACTAAACGGAGCTTTGGTCATTTTTCCTTTGAGACATGAATGGCAAGTATCATAAGATGATAATTCGAACGGATTCAAATAACCATCCTTATGTAACTTAGCCAGTCGTGTCGCATTGATATGACCAAGTCTACAATGCCACAAGAAGGATTCGTTCATATCTGAACTTTTCCTCTTGTGTGTGTTTTGTATATTTAGAACTGTATTCTGATTTAGAATGAATATGCCATTATGTAACGAGCCTGATGCAATCAAATTTTGATCTAGGAATATGTTCATAACATTATTGTTAGTTGTATGTATGCCCTAGAGGCCAGTATTGTACAGATTATGTATATTATATTGGATGCTTGGACATATATAGAGATGACTTTCTTGCTCGATATGATAGTATGCTATCTGGTTACTCTTTATCTAAACATGTACACTAGTCTCTTTATACTGTCTTGTAGTTACATGTTGATAAAGCCCTTAGGATGTGTACTTGACTACCTGGACTATGATGCAGATCATACTAGTGGGGACATGGTAGTCCATAAGTACATCCTTCAAGGTCCCTAGTCGTGGGTGTATCGAGACGGGGCATCGATATACCAGAGTAGACTAGCGTATACGCTTCTCGACCCATGTGATGGGCGATGGATGATCCCATATCCATTGGTGTTTGACATCAGAGATGGTATACGGGTGCTCAGTGGAGACTGGGTACACTGGACGGACTCGCCGAGAACTCCCAGATGGTATTATACCTTACGTCAGATGGCAGTTCTCAGGTGACACTTGTACAGGTTAGTCTGTAGACCCGAGATCGTCATAGAGTCTTGTGTGATTCCCACTGTGCTTTGATCTCCACCTTACCACGTCCATAAGGGCGTGCAAAACGGTGGCCTTTGGGCACAGTCCCGAGTCACATGGAGGCAATGAGCGATAGGAGGGGTTTCGTCTCTCCCGGTATTGGGGGTTGATGTTGCGCTGTGCTCGATTGGCCGTAACAGGGAAGTCCCTGGCCAGGGCTGATCATAGATTTGCTGGTAAGTGTTACCAGTAGTTTCTCGACCCGTTACGAGCCTCACATCGGCACGACTTATCGGGTTATTGGGGTCTGACGTTTACCACCCCTAGACTTGTTATGCGACATATCAGACGAAGAGACCGGACTGTATGGTAAGTGTTACTGGTCGGATTCGCAGGAGTGTGACCGGGCTAGCTCGTCGATCTTCTGATCGCTCAATACCCGGGTGGCCGTTACGTTTAGCAGACCGCTTGCGGCTTGTGGGTGCTTGATATGATCATCATCTGCTACCGGCGTATTGACGAGTCTTTAGAGTCCTACACAGAGGTTTCCTGGTTCAAGCGAAACGAAATAGGAGCGCATATGAGATATGTGCAGGACCGAGAATAATGCGTGTATGTGATACCGCATTTCATTCTCCCAATACATGTTTCGAATGGTTATATTCGATATGACCTAGTTATCGAATCATTGATTCGATAAATCGATACATTGGTTTCTAGCCGGTTATGTGCGACATGACCGGATCATTGAATCAAATGTTGATTTAATGATTTAATGCATAATTATATATTTGATATATTGCATTGCATTAACTAGTATTGGTTCACTTTAAACGGATTTTTCTCACTTGGATTGCACATTGTATATGTGATATACTTTTGTGCATTTTTTGTATCATGTTTGATGATGCTTAATCATTTGGTTAAGTGAATAGGATTAAACCATGGTAATTATGATAATTAGGGTTTTGCTTATTTATTTATTCATTTATTTATTCATTTGGATAAGTATAAATGATAATGGTTGCAAGTTTTGTTTCTTATGAGATGCTTCATGAACATTTGACTTTATGCAACCATTATTGTCATTTTGCTTAACCCTAACCCACTCTAATCACCATGGTTAATTCTCTACACTTAACCTTAGTTAAGTTATGATAAATATTGAGTTTATTTTCTTTTTATCATAACTTATGATAATATTCTAGCTCATCTTCTTCTTCTTCTTCAAGTGAGCAACCTTGATGCCATCAATGGCAACTTGTGATCTAGTGAGCAAATCCAAATCTAAAGTGAACCCACCTCCTATTTCTTCACCCTCTACCTCTTGCCAAGTTGTTTTGGGTGTTTACTTCACAAGTTTCACAAGTTTGTGAGGTCGGAGCTTGAGTTTGTGCAACCTCGACTTAGATCGTCTTTGACACAAAGCCGACGACCTATTCCGCTTGTTTTCCCGATGAAGCCGACGGAGGAGTCTAGGATTCATGATGTACAGCGAGAAGACTTCGTTGCGGAGCCGTGGAGGTGGATATCCGGATCTACAAAGGTTGTAATTTCCGTATCATAGTAGTTAAGAGTTAACTAGCTTTCTATTTCGCCTAAACATCTAGTTAAGATCCGTAGTCTAGGGTTTCTCGGCACAAAAATTTTAAATTGGCATGTCCGATGCCTTGTGAGACCTTTCTAGAGTGCCTAGGAACCTTTCACTGGTATCAGAGCTACTAGGCATTGGATGTCGACCTATGGGGGGTTCTCACTGTGTGACAGTGTGGCGAAGCATAGGCTCTTACCCCCAGGGTGTCCCGAGACCGGAAGGTGTTCCGGCGGGTTGTAGTCCTCGCGAGGGGGCATGCGTAAAAAGTAGCGGCTGAGGGACCCGTTGGTGCCACGGCGACCCCATTGGATGGGGTGGCTGCCTGACCTACAGTGGTATCAGAGCTACTAGGCATTGGATGTCGACCTATGGGGGGTTCTCACTGTGTGATAGTGTGGCGAAGCATAGGCTCTTACCCCCAGGGTGTCCCGAGACCGGAAGGTGTTCCGGTGGGTTGTAGTCCTCGCGAGGGGGCATGCGTAAAAAGTAGCGGCTGAGGGACCCGTTGGTGCCACGGCGACCCCATTGGATGGGGTGGCTGCCTGACCTTTCACTGGTATCAGAGCCAAGCTAGAGCCTTAGGCGAAGTCCCGACGACGTTTGAAATCCGATCGAACCGAAATCCAAAACCTAAAAATGCTCTCTGGACTTTTTCTAAAAATTCGGATTTTTGTCAATTAAAAATATGTAGAAAATCAAGCAGGGTGTTATTAGAATTACTGTGAAACGCGAGGGGCTAATTCAACTTTTCCACCGCGGAAGGGCGGCACATGCTAGGCATGTGCGGCGCTTCCGCGGCCTTACTGTTCCTTTGAATGTTTTTTTCTGCACAGTAACTCTTGTAATATAATGCTATATTTTCTGGGATATTTTGTTGTGACTTAACAGAAGAGTATTTTGGGGTTGCTTTGGGGTCTCGTTTTTCCAATCGGATTATCAAATTTTTGTCTAAGTGTTTTTCCAGATAACTGTAGAATATGTTAAAGAGTTCGACCGGATATAAATACCCAGGTTTTCCCCTGCCGGAATATCCAAGTGTTGGATTATTGTATGGTTTAAGGACGTTCTCAGTAGTGCAAGTAACGCGATGGTCCCTCTAGAAGACAACAAACCTTAACTCGATTATGTGACCGTCTTGAACTGCCCTTTGAACCTTCGGGTTTGGGGCAGTACGGCGTGCCACATGTGAGGCGTTGGCTTGACCCTTCTACGGCTGGACCGTTGGTACTGAGGCACGAACGGAATGTTGTTACACTTGTTTCATGTGTTGATCTGTATCGGGAAAACTTGGGTGTTCGATTGTTCGATCGAAAAGTTTAACATTTTCTGTTTATCTGGAATGGGATACAATAATTGGAATTCACAAAAGTTATGTGATAACTGAATGTATGTTATGAATTTAGCAGTTTAGTCCCATATGATATTGAAAAGAGTTTTCGATAATGAGACTAAAATGCGGGATTTATATCTGTCAGGCATGTGATGTCTAAAGAAGTTGTGGATTCCAATTGTTGTAGTTTTACACTTTCTTTTCTGTGACCGTAAGTGTAGTATGTTCATATCGCCGGTTTCGTTGCTATACGTCAACGACAATTGGGGTATGCGTACTTACTTACGTTGATGACATGTGATGTTATGTGTTGCTGGATATGTTATATTGGATCGTCGTATTCGAATAGCCGGGGGTTTTTTTTTGTGAGATGAGTGTTTTTCATTTTCATTCATGTAAATATTTGTATGTAATATTCTTTTATTTGGGGCACTTCCAGGTAGCGGAAGATGTCTCCCTTTGTATATTATTTACTTTTCCGCATTAGGATAGACCCAAGGAGGGGAGCACAAGTAACCGGGTTCTGGGGTCCAGTGGGAGACTAACTCGAGGAGTCGAGTCCGGGTCTCCTAACCCTAGAATTGGCAGGGTTGCCTGCTGCTCTCGTAGGGGTCTACGGGTGTGGGATTGGCTATTCATCACGACCGTGGAATCCGTGTTTTATACTGGCTCGTATTGAAAACACGGACGTCCTAGTATATCCAATATTTCATATGATTATTCTGCTGCGATATCTGTGATGCGATACTGTGATAGATTTAGTATATGATATATATGATATATTATATAGACGTTACTTATGTTTTACACCCGCGCTAGCCCTGCCCTGCTCTGTCGTTAGTTACCTAACCTAACGGTGCACGAGGGGACATCGAGGCAAATGCGGATGGCATAAGTGTACGTCATATCTATCTGTGATGTTTAGGTATTTAAATGATGGGACTTCATTAATGTGATTAATGAAAGATAAGAAACCTAAGATGTTGTAGAATCGAATTTTAAAATAAAACAGGGTAGCTACAGTTCTTGCTTTGCATAGTGGTATATATGATATACCCCGCACCTTATTCGATGAGGAAAGGACCGAGATCCCTTCACCGGGAGTGACTCCTTTAGCAATAACTGGCAGATGCTACACACTCGGTTTGCTTTTGACTGCTTTTGCGTTTTTGCTTTGCAAAGCGATATATATGATATATCCCGCACCTCATTCGACGAGGAAAGGACCGAGATCCCTTCACCGGGAGTGACTCCTTTAGCAAAACTAGAAAAGCCTCAAAATCACTCCATTTCAAAACTTCATTTGATTCTACAACGATATCAAGTTCATTACGCTCATGGTTTTCAGAAAAACCTGGCGTAGCCCTCCGTCATTTCAGATAACTACTATTTAGTATTCGTGCTGCGGTTGTTTGGCATGCGTCAAGGCGTAGTGTACGGTAGCTAACTAGTATTCATCTGCTTATGCATATGATGCAGATTGGATTAGGGTATTCGCACGGCGTTGTTTGGCATGCGTCAAGGGTCGTGCGGGTGGGTTTAATTCAATCAGGAAATGATGGGTTGAACTTGACTAGCGGACTATGGGTTGTTTGGCATGCGTCAAGGTCATAGCACGCTAGGGGCAAAAGATTATCGGGAATTTCAAGTGTTGAAATTTGCAATGAGATTGCATACCTTCTATAAGATAGTTGGATCCCGATACCCACTGCGAGTAAGAGTTACTCCTGGGAGAGTTTTACACATTGCAATTAGCCGATCAAGTAGGTGTCTAGAAAGGTGTTAACGAGGTTACGCCTCTGGGAAAACGAGGTTTACATTAATTAGGTTCGTGCGAAAGCACGGGGGACCTCCCTCAAAGTACCGACACTGGCCTGGCTGAAAGATTGGCGAACCTGTAGTGTGTAATTAATCCCGGCTAGTCTTTCCTTTTAGGGTTTGAAGGAAGATTTGATAAAAAGCAGTGGGAGCCATCCTGATTAGATAAGATAATAACCAATCTGATCTTGCACGAGCATACGCTAAAGTGTTTTCTTCTCTCTCTCTCTCCAGGTAGCGACCAGTTCATGCCTTAATCAAGATAATAATATGGATGTATTGACCGAACCCGCATGTTATACTGTGCTGGGGAACGTTGGTTCCGTTCTTTCCTATAAGAGTTATAAGACTGAACAGGATATAGGGGAATACCAGGATTCCCATGCCACCCGAATGAAGAAAGTACATGATGATGCATTTTCTTCGGGTGTGTTCGTTACTGAGAACTGTTTCTCCATTTGCTCTACGTCCTGGGTATTGGATACCGGGTCAGGATCCCATATATGTAATCAGTTACATGGGCTTAGGAAAGGTAGAGAACTTGGAGAAGGTGATAAAGACATTAGAGTTGGAAATGGTGCAATTGTTGCAGCTAAGACTGTCGGGGAATATCACCTTGTATTACCAACTGGTAATACATTGGTTCTGAACGAATGCTATTACATGCCGAACCTGATATGCAACATTATATCGGTTTCTTTATTAAGCAAAGAAGGATATAATTTTGTATTACAGGATAATATTATGAACATTTTCCGTAACCAAAAGTTGGTTGGATCAGGCACGTTATGCAATGGCATTTATGTTCTAAATCAATCAACGGTTCTGAGCATAACAAACACACACAAGAGGAAGAGTTCTGAACTCAACGAATCCTTCTTGTGGCATTGTAGACTGGGTCACATCAATGCGACACGACTAGCAAAGTTGCATAAAGATGGATATTTAAATCCGTTTGAATTTTCATCTTATGACACTTGTCAGTCATGTCTCAAAGGCAAGATGACCAAGACTCCGTTTACGGGACACGGAGAAAGAGTTACCGAACTCTTGGGACTTATACATAGTGATGTATGTGGTCCCATGTCTACACATGCCAGGGATGGTTCTTCATACTTCATTACATTCACTGACGATCTCTCTAGGTTCGGGTATGTGTTCCTGATGAAACACAAATCAGAAGCTTTTGAGAAATTTAGGGAATATAAACAAGAAGTTGAGAACCAAACCGGAAAAAGTATTAAAATCCTACGATCTGATTGAGGAGGTGAATACT
This sequence comes from Agapanthus africanus, assembly GCA_030015575.1. NCBI lineage: Eukaryota > Viridiplantae > Streptophyta > Magnoliopsida > Asparagales > Amaryllidaceae > Agapanthus > Agapanthus africanus. The sequence goes on along the minus strand of JASDDO010000031.1, from coordinate 204,758,900 downwards.
TGAGCAATGAATTCCTGGACTTCCTAAAAGAGAATGGGATTCTCTCTCAGCTGACTCCTCCATATACACCACAGCACAACGGTGTATCTGAACGGAGAAACCGCACCCTATTAGATATGGTGCGCTCAATGATGAGTACAGCTGAGTTACCTATTTCCTTCTGGGGACATGCGCTTGAGACAGCCATGGACCTATTGAATAGAGTTCCTACCAAATCAGTGCCTACCACTCCATATGAGATATGGAAAGGGAAGAGACCACATCTTAATTATATTAAGATATGGGGTTGTCCAGCCTATGTCAAACGACAAAATCCGGACAAACTCGAGGCACGGTCTGTTCTATGCAAATTTGTAGGATATCCCAAGAATTCTCAAGGGTATATCTTCTACCACCCTGAGGAACAAAGAGTGTTTGTTTCTCGGCATGCCACCTTTTTAGAAAAGGAATTTCTTGAAAAAGAGATTAGTGGTCATTGAGGTAGAACTGGAAGAGGTTCCAGCGACACAGACTACAACAGAAGATTTGGTTGAACCAGAGGATTCCATAGTTCCCGATGAACCCCAGCCTCTCCGCCGATCTGGTAGGGTTTCTCGTCCACCTGAGAGATACTACGGTTTTCTCATAGACGGTGGGAGCGAGGATTGCATCATGGAGGATGATGACCCGACTAGCTTCGAGCAGGCCATCACGAGTGGGGACTCAGTGAAATGGCTGGATGCTATGCGGTCTGAGATGGATTCCATGTACACCAACAAAGTATGGACTTTGGAAGTTGCTCCTGAAGGGGTAAAACCCATTGGGAGCAAGTGGATCTTCAAGAAGAAACTTGGTGTAGATGGGAAAGTGGAGACTTTCAAAGCTAGACTTGTAGCAAAGGGTTTTCGTCAAAGACCAGGTGTGGACTATGACGAGACCTTTTCTCCAGTGGCTATGCTTAAATCCATCCGGATCATGCTTGCCATCGCTGCATATCATGATTACGAAATCTGGCAAATGGATGTTAAGACCGCCTTTCTAAACGGTGATTTGGAAGAGTGCGTGTACATGACTCAGCCAGAGGGCTTCGTAGACAGTGGGAGCAGCGGGAAGGTGTGCAAGCTGCTTAAATCCATTTATGTATTAAAGCAAGCATCGCGGAGTTGGAACATCTGCTTTGACGTCGTTATCAAAGAGTTTGATTTCGTCAAAAATCCAGATGAACCTTGTATCTACAAGAAGGTGGCAGAGAGTAAGGTTGTCTTCCTCGTATTGTACATGGACGACATACTCTTGATAGGAAATGATATTCCTATCCTGCAATCGGTCAAGCTCTTCTTATCACAAAGATTCTCGATGAAAGATCTTGGTGATGCCTCCTGCATATTGGGAATTAGGATCTATAGAGATAGATCCAAACGGATTTTGGGATTGTCCCAATCCAGGTACATTGACACCATACTAAAGAGGTTTAGTATGGAAGAGTCCAAGCGTGGGAATATGCCCACGATCTCTGGAGTCACTCTCTCCAAAGAGATGTCTCCCAAGACTGATTTGGAGAGAGCTCGCATGCAAGGTATACCCTATGCTTCGGCAGTAGGCTCTATCATGTATGCGATGCTATGTACCAGACCCGATGTAGCATACTCACTAAGTATAGTGAGCAGGTATCAAGCTGATCCTGGAGAGAGTCACTGGACAGCTGTGAAGAGCATTCTCAAGTACTTGCGAAGGACTAGAGATATGTTCTTGGTGTATGGTAACGGAGAACTCCAAGTGGAGTCCTTTACCGATTCAAGCTTCCAGAGTGATAAGGACGACTCTAAGTCGCAGTCGGGTTTTGTCTTTACCCTTTACGGAGGGGCGGTTAGCTGGAAGAGTTCCAAGCAGGAAACCGTGGCAGACTCGACGATGGAGGCTGAATACATCGCTGCCAACGATGCTCCTAAAGAAGCTGTTTGGATCAAGAAGTTCATTTCTGAACTAGGAGTGGTTCCATCCATTGAGCATCCAATACCTTTGTATTGCGATAACAATGGAGCGGTGGCTTTAGCCAAGGAACCCAGGTCCCATCAGCGATCCAGGCATATTCTGAGGCGGTATCACCTGATCCGGGAGATAGTTGATCGCCGGGAGATCGAGGTCAGGAGAGTTGACACGAAGAACAACACGGCGGATCCACTCACGAAGGCCATTCCCCAGATACAGTTTGAGAGACTCTTCGGGATGCTCGGTATGAGATACTATAGCAGCTGGCCCTAGTGCAAGTGGGAGATTGTTAGTTGTATGTATGCCCTAGAGGCCAGTATTGTACAGATTATGTATATTATATTGGATGCTTGGACATATATAGAGATGACTTTCTTGCTCGATATGATAGTATGCTATCTGGTTACTCTTTATCTAAACATGTACACTAGTCTCTTTATACTGTCTTGTAGTTACATGTTGATAAAGCCCTTAGGATGTGTACTTGACTACCTGGACTATGATGCAGATCATACTAGTGGGGACATGGTAGTCCATAAGTACATCCTTCAAGGTCCCTAGTCGTGGGTGTATCGAGACGGGGCATCGATATACCAGAGTAGACTAGCGTATACGCTTCTCGACCCATGTGATGGGCGATGGATGATCCCATATCCATTGGTGTTTGACATCAGAGATGGTATACGGGTGCTCAGTGGAGACTGGGTACACTGGACGGACTCGCCGAGAACTCCCAGATGGTATTATACCTTACGTCAGATGGCAGTTCTCAGGTGACACTTGTACAGGTTAGTCTGTAGACCCGAGATCGTCATAGAGTCTTGTGTGATTCCCACTGTGCTTTGATCTCCACCTTACCACGTCCATAAGGGCGTGCAAAACGGTGGCCTTTGGGCACAGTCCCGAGTCACAAGGAGGCAATGAGCGATAGGAGGGGTTTCGTCTCTCCCGGTATTGGGGGTTGATGTTGCGCTGTGCTCGATTGGCCGTAACAGGGAAGTCCCTGGCCAGGGCTGATCAGAGATTTGCTGGTAAGTGTTACCAGTAGTTTCTCGACCCGTTACGAGCCTCACATCGGCACGACTTATCGGGTTATTGGGGTCTGACGTTTACCACCCCTAGACTTGTTATGCGACATATCAGACGAAGAGACCGGACTGTATGGTAAGTGTTACTGGTCGGATTCGCAGGAGTGTGACCGGGCTAGCTCGTCGATCTTCTGATCGCTCAATACCCGGGTGGCCGTTACGTTTAGCAGACCGCTTGCGGCTTGTGGGTGCTTGATATGATCATCATCTGCTACCGGCGTATTGACGAGTCTTTAGAGTCCTACACAGAGGTTTCCTGGTTCAAGCGAAACGAAATAGGAGCGCATATGAGATATGTGCAGGACCGAGAATAATGCGTGTATGTGATACCGCATTTCATTCTCCCAATACATGTTTCGAATGGTTATATTCGATATGACCTAGTTATCGAATCATTGATTCGATAAATCGATACATTGGTTTCTAGCCGGTTATGTGCGACATGACCGGATCATTGAATCAAATGTTGATTTAATGATTTAATGCATAATTATATATTTGATATATTGCATTGCATTAACTAGTATTGGTTCACTTTAAACGGATTTTTCTCACTTGGATTGCACATTGTATATGTGATATACTTTTGTGCATTTTTTGTATCATGTTTGATGATGCTTAATCATTTGGTTAAGTGAATAGGATTAAACCATGGTAATTATGATAATTAGGGTTTTGCTTATTTATTTATTCATTTATTTATTCATTTGGATAAGTATAAATGATAATGGTTGCAAGTTTTGTTTCTTATGAGATGCTTCATGAACATTTGACTTTATGCAACCATTATTGTCATTTTGCTTAACCCTAACCCACTCTAATCACCATGGTTAATTCTCTACACTTAACCTTAGTTAAGTTATGATAAATATTGAGTTTATTTTCTTTTTATCATAACTTATGATAATATTCTAGCTCATCTTCTTCTTCTTCTTCAAGTGAGCAACCTTGATGCCATCAATGGCAACTTGTGATCTAGTGAGCAAATCCAAATCTAAAGTGAACCCACCTCCTATTTCTTCACCCTCTACCTCTTGCCAAGTTGTTTTGGGTGTTTACTTCACAAGTTTCACAAGTTTGTGAGGTCGGAGCTTGAGTTTGTGCAACCTCGACGTAGATCGTCTTTGACACAAAGCCGACGACCTATTCCGCTTGTTTTCCCGATGAAGCCGACGGTGGAGTCTAGGATTCATGATGTACAGCGAGAAGACTTCGTTGCGGAGCCGTGGAGGTGGATATCCGGATCTACAAAGGTTGTAATTTCCGTATCATAGTAGTTAAGAGTTAACTAGCTTTCTATTTCGCCTAAACATCTAGTTAAGATCCGTAGTCTAGGGTTTCTCGGCACAAAAATTTTAAATTGGCATGTCCGATGCCTTGTGAGACCTTTCTAGAGTGCCTAGGAACCTTTCAATTATCCTGTACTACAAAATTATATCCTTCTTTACTTAATAAAGAAACTGAAATAATATTGCACATCATGTTCGGTATATAATAGCACTCATTTAGAATCAGTGTATTACGACTTGGTAATACAAGGTGATATTCGCCAACTGCTTTGGCTACAACATTTGCACCGTTCCCTACTTGAACGGAATGATCACCTTTTCCCAGTTCTCTACCTTTACGTAGCCCATGTAACTGTTTACATATGTGGGATCCTGATCCGGTATCTAATACCCAGGACGTAGGGTGAACTGAGAAACAGTTCTCAATAACTAACACACCTGAAGAAGATGCATCAACATGCATGTTCTTTTGGGCGGCTTGAGAATCCAGATATTCTCTTGTTTCCTGTTCAGTCTTATAACTCTTATAAGAAAGAACGGGTCCAACGTTCCCTTGCTCAGTACAATAATTAGGTTTAGTCAATACATCAATATTATTATCTTGATTATGGCCTGACATGGTCACTACCTGGAGAAAGAGAGAAGAAAACACTTTAGCGTATGCTCTTGCAAGATTAGATTAGTTATTATCTTATCTAATCAGGATGTCTCCCACTGTTTTTATCAAATCTACCTTAAAACCCTAAAAGGTAAGATTAGCCGGGATTAATTACACCCTACAATTTCGTCAATCATTCAGCCAGATCAGTGTCGGTACTTTGAGGGAGGTTTCCCGTGCTTTCGCACGGACCTAATTAAAGTAAAACCTCGTTTTCCCAGAGGCGTAACCCCGTTAACACTTTTCTAGACACCTACTTGAATGACTAATTTTCTTGTGTAAAACTCTCCCAGGAGTAACTCTTACTCGCAGTGGGTATCAGGATCCAACTATCTCATAGGAGGTATGCAATCTCATTGCAAATTTCAACACTTGAAATTCCCGATAATATTTTACCCCTAGTGTTCTATGACCTTGACGAATGCCAAACAACCCATAGTCCACTAGTCAAGTTCAACCGGAACATTTCTTGATTGAATTAAACCCACCCGTACGACCCTTGACGAATGCCAAACAACGTCGTACGAATACCCTAATCCAATCTGCATCATATGCATAAGCAGATAAATACTAGTTAGCTACCGTACACTACGCCTTGACGAATGCCAAACTACCGTAGCACGAATACTAAGTAGTACTTATCTGAAATGACGGAGGGCTACGCAGGTTTTTCAGAAAACCTTGAGCGTAAAGAACTTGATATCGTCGTAGAATCATGTGTTTTTGAAGCTTTTCTTAGTTTCGCTAAAGGGGTCACTCCCGGTGAAGGGATCGTCGGCCCTTTCCTCATCGAATAAGGTGCAGGATATATCATATATACCGCTGTGCAAAGCAAAACACTAAAAGCAATCAAAAGACAAACCGCGTTTTGTAGCATCTGCCAGTTTCGCTAAAGGAGTCACTCCCGGTGAAGGGATCTCGGTCCTTTCCTCATCGAATAAGGTGCAGGATATATCATATATATCACTGTGCAAAAAAAAACTGTAGCTACCCTTTTTTATAAAGTTTTGATTCTACAACATCTTTAGATTTCTTTTCTTTTATTAATCTCATTAATAAAAATCCCATCAGCTTATGCTTCCTAAGCATCACAGAAGAAACGAAAGCAATAATATTTATATATCAGCATATATATATAGTATAAGCATTCGTCTCAGGCAGTAATATGATCTCATCACAGAACATTGCAGCAGAAGAACATATATGAAATATTGGATATACTAGGACGTCCGTGTTTTTAATACAGCCTGTATAAAACACGGATTCCACGGTCGCGACGAATAGCCAAACCCACATCCCAAGACCCCTACGAGAGCGGCAAGTAACACTGCCAATTCTAGGGTTAGGAGACCCGGTCTCGACTCCTCGAGATGGCCTCCCACTGGACCCTAGAACCCGGTTACTTGTGCTCCCCTCCTTGGGTCTACCTAATGCGGAAAAGTAAATAATATACACTGGTGACAGCAGCCGCAACCAGGAAGTGCCCCAAATAAAAGAATATTACATGACAAATGAATTTTACATGAATGAAAATAAAAACCCTCATCTCACATAAAACCCCCGGCTATTCTGAACGCGACGATCCAATATAACATATCACAGCAACACATAATATCACATATCATCAACGTAAGTAAATATGCGCATCCCAATTGTCGTTGACATATAGCAACGAAACCGGCGATATCACATATTACACTTACGGTCACAGAAAAGAAAGTGTAAAACTACAATATTTGGAATCCACAATCACTTTAGACATCGTAAATCCGAAATATCACATACTTCGTATTTCATGCCTAACTCTATGAATTCCACATATTGTATCACATTCCAGATAAATAGACAGTATTAAACTTTCCGAACAGATAATCAAATACCCAAAATTTCCCAAACTGCTCAACTCTTGAGCGGAGTTCAAATGATCCCAGAATATGTCACAGTACCGGTGATCCAGCCGTAGAAGGGTCAAGCCAACGCCTCACATGTGGCACGCCGTACTGCCCTAAACCCGAAGGTTCAAAAGGCAGTTCAAGACGGTCACACAATCGAGTTAAGGTTTGTTGTCTTCTAGAGGGTCCACCGCTTAACTTGCACAATTTCCCGAAAGATTTAAACCCGAAAAAAATTTCAACACTTGAAAGTTTGCCGTACCGGGAAACAGTAAGTTAATGATATCCGTTCAAATAGTTTAACAGTTTCTAAATATCCGGAAAGAAATACGAACTTAAATATTCCGATCGAATCTACTATTACCAAATAAACCCCAGATTTTTAAACACCTGAAACAGATTAAAAATACCCAGAAGCATCAGCAAGCACCTACGGTCATTACCAGAAAAGCCACGTGTCACAATCCTATCAATCCGCCGCGGAACCGCCGCGCAAGCAAGCTTGCGCCGCGCTTCCGCGGCCGTTTGATCGAATTGGGGGCTCGGGCTTCTTGGTAATTCTTAGAATTCCCTGCTGATTTTTTTACATATTTTTAATTCAGAAAAATCCCAAAATTTAAAAAATTTCCAGAGAGGGGTCTTTTTGTGTCGTTTCGGGTTCGATCGGAGTTTTAACTTCGTAAACACATCGCCTAATGCTCTAGCTAGGCTCTGATACCACTGTAGGGTTCCTAGGCACTCTTGTGAAGGTTCAAAAGGCATCAAACATGCCCGGATTAAATTTTAGACGTGCCGAACAACCCAAAGCCGGGATCTTTGCTAGATTATTAGGGTTTAACATGCAATATGATAACTTTTATCTAAGTGTGAGGGATTACAACCTTTGTAGTCCGCTCCGTCACTTCACAAGCTCCGAGTAGAAGTCCCTTTGCCGCGATCCACGATCTCCCGGACTCATGAGAGGCTCCACGACTCGAACGATCCATGCTAGCTCGAAGTATTCCAAATCTCCGATGATCTACCTTGAAGTTGCTTCGACTCAAGCTTTCTCACTCAAAAGAGAAGAACACACTAATTCCATGGGCTAGATGAGATGAGGATGAGAGAGTAGTAATTTTGCTTTCTTTTTAAATCATTTTCTCATATTATTTCATCACTTAAGGATTTTCTAGCAAGCTTTTCAAGAGAGAAGAAGATGATAATGGAAAATCAATAATAATCTTAATCCTTTTGTGATGAATAGAATATAAACTATATGATTGAATTGTAAACCATGGTCAAGGATGAGTGGATAAGAATGTGTAGAGAATAAACTAGAGTTAGGGTTTGGTTGGGTTAATAATGTGTCATCCAAAATATCTTAAGAATGACAAAAGGAAAAGCTTCTAGAAGATGCATGAAACATCTAACCCAAATCAAACCCTAACCTCAAATAATCATCCTTAAACATGTTTAACAATTAATCATATCATGTCACAATAATATACATCACATATATATTATATATTTGCAACAAAAGAAAATAATACAATTAACATATATCGCATATATATCAATGTATCATCCACTGAGAGAATGAAATAATAAAGCAAGCCAATATTAGATAATGTAATACAATATATCATATATATTATTATACATTAAATCATCGAATCAACACTTGATTCAACGATCCGGCTATATCGAATATTACCGACTAATATATCATGTACCGATTCATCGAATCAACACTTGATCCGATGACCCGGTTCATATCTAAATATCGCGAGAATATAATACGCTATCCCATATCGCATTATTCTCGGTCCTGCACATATCACATATGTGCCTCTACTCCATTTCGCCTGAGCCAAGAAACCTCTGTGTAGGACTCTAAAGAATCGTCAATACGCCGGTAGCAGGTGATGATCATATCAAACACCCACATGCTGCAAGCGGTCAGCTAAACGTAACAGCCACCCAGGTATTGAGCGATCAGAAGATCAACAAGCTAGCCTGTGCGTTCTCCTGTGAATCCGATCAGTAACACTCCCGTACAGTCCGGTCTGTTCCTCTGATATGTCGCATATCAAGTCTAGGGGTGGTATACGTCAGACCCCAGTAACCGATAAGTCGTGTCGATGTGTGGCTCATAACGGGTCGAGAAACTACTAGTAACACTTACCAGTAAATCTCTATATCAGCCCTGGCCAGGGACTTCCAGTTATAGCCAATCGAACACAGCACAACATCAACTCCCTATACCGGGAGAGACGAATCCCCTCCTATCGCTCATTGCCTCCATGTGATTCGGGACTGTACCCAAAAGCCACCGTTTTGCACGCCCTCTTGGACGTGGTAAGGTGGAAATCAAAGCACAGTGGGAATCACACAAGACTCTATGATGATCTCGGGTCTACAGACTACCCTGTACCAGTGTCACCGGAGAACTGCCATCTGACGTGTGGTATATCACCATCTGGGAGTTCTCGGCGAGTCCGTCCAGTGTACCCAGTCTCCACTGAGCACCCGTACACCATCTCTGATGTCAAACACCGATGGATATGGGATCATCCATCGCCCATCATATGGGTCAAGATGCGTATACGCTAGTCTACTCTGGTGTATCGATGCCCTGTCTCGATATACCCTCGACTAGGAACAGTTATAGGATGTACTCATCGACTACCGTGGCCCCACTAGTATGATCTCATCATAGTCCCAGTAGTCGAGTACAAATCCTAAGGGCTTTATCAACATGTGAGAGTAAAACAGTAAACCAATACAAGTCAACATGTTAAGATAAAGTGAAACCAAATAGCATACTATCATGACGAGCAAGAAAGTCCTCTCTGTATATATCTAAGCATCCATCATAATATACATCATATGTACAACAATGGCCTCTAGGGCATATACATAACTAACAAGGGCATTGAACGAGTAGGTCTTTGAATCTTTCAAAACACTTCCAAAATGGTTCGGAAGGAAGCTGTGAAAATTGTATAATCTCATTACGGATTCTAGCAGTTTTGTGATGAGGATAGAACTTTTTAAGAAAAGCTTTCACAAACTCGTCCCAATTTCTAATTGAATGTGATGCGGTGCTGTATAGCCACTTCTCGGCTAAGTCACATAAGGTGAAAGGAATGACCCTTAGCCTTATAGCGTCATCACTTAATTGGGTTGTTTTCATCATAGCGCAAACGTTTTGGAATTTATTGATAAAAATATACGCATCTTCTGATTCCAATCCATGAAATTTTGGCAGCATATTGATGAAGTGGGGTTTTATTTCAAAATTGTCCCCATTTGCCGGTGGGGGTGAAAGACAGGTAGGTAAAGAGGTGCGGACAGGGTAGAAGAGATCCTGGAGCGCGACTCGTGTGGGCGCTTCAACAGGCGGTTGATTCGGGTTATTCGCACCCAGATTAGGTGGAGTCAGTCCCTGGGCAGGTGGAGGGATGTTAGGATTAAATCCTGACATCTCAGAAGAAGAATTTGGTGATAAAGAAGGTGAAGATGTATGAACAGAATCTCGGTCAACGTCGGAGTTGACCGGCAAAGGTAAAGGTGATAAAAGGGTGGAGGGATTTTCGGCGGGACAGGTTGTGTATCGCGTAGTCCGTAGGGACTAACGAAACGCGGACTAAACGGGAACTAGGGTCCCTAGTCCAAGCGGACATACACTAAACGAGTTTAGTGTAGTCAAAGCGTAGAATGTGAGGGTAAGAAAACGAAAGTGGAGAAAAATTGGGTGATGGTGGTAAAAATGACAATTTTTTTTGTTTGTTTGTTTCAAAAGAATGGGAAAATAAAACGATTGTTCAACAAGCACAATCACAAATGCACAGTCACAAATGCACAATCAATACCTAGACTAGGGTCCTCTAAGTCTACTAGACCTGCTCCTAACTGTTCCAAAGCGACAAATTGTGAGATAACCCTCAGATCGCCTCTTCACAGCCAGTTGTGGCCAGGTAAGCACAAGTGAGGTATGGAGGGATCCGCTCACGAATCACCGTGAGACGGGCCTTTTAAAGTTACCTCCTCACTTGTCTTGCTTAGGCACCACAATAGTCATGTTTAGATAAACGATTGAATGCCCACAATCTTCCTTTGTCCTATTGAGCGCGACAAGTCCTTAGTGGGCCGAGTCTAAATATTTTTTATTAAACTTGAGGTGACACTTATGCAATTAGTGATTTCCGGGGTCTTAGGAAGGGTGATGAAATCCCCACCCAATCTGGATTGGTGTTAGAGCCCCTTAAGTCCGTATTAAATGATGCAATGCGTAAAATTCAACCAAGTTTTGTTTTCAAGCAATCAGTTATCGTTTTTTACTTTTAATGCGGCGCTGCAACAAATACGGTTAGTTTTTTTTGGCTTTTTGCGGCGATTTTTGCTTAGAATCCTGCAAAGACAAGAATATTGGAGCGTCGGGTTTGAGAGGGGAAGTTTAGAAAAATACGTACCAAAAAGTATCGAGTTTCAGAAACTCGTGTCGATATTGCCTCCGAGTGGTCGAATGGTTCGCTTGCGCGGGTCTAACTACCCGGATCTTTGGCACTGAGTGTTCACCCTCCTTTGCACTTGAAAATGCCCCTTTGTTCCGTATGATCGCTGCTCAAAATCCGTCAAATCTGCATATATTGGAAAAATACGGATATTTGAGCCAAAAAAGCAATATTAACAACCACAATTCTGAACACAAATAATTAAGAAAATCAAATAATAAAAATGGAATTTATATCAAAACACTGGAAGCAACACAGAAAAACAAAAGTGAAAAGGCCACACCTAGGCCGGCGAGCTCGGTTTTTTAGGGTATGTCGCCGGTTTTTGTGTGAGGAAATTGGCTCAAATTTTGTGTGTTGTCTCAATGAAGAAATGTCATTCCAATTTTATAACTTGATTTATTTCTTTAGCATCAGAGTGTTAGCAGAATTCAAATCCAGAGAAGAAAAGAATTTTATTTGTGTTTGTGGTTGGTTTCAAAAAGAATGGTTATTTGTTTGAATATGTTAGAAGTTAGTTTTATACAGAATATGCACAAATTTAACCCGAGAATACAAGTATAAAAAGCGTTACCGTCTCCCCGGCAACAGCGCCATTTGATTGTCAAGATCTAACTGTGTAGTGTTTAAAAAGAATTCTGAAATTACCGCAATCAAAACGGTGTCGCTTGTAGCGATCCGCGATGAATACGGGTCGTCCGCAGGGAGATGGTAAGTTTCTTATTGCTTGTTTTAACGAGTTAATACCGTGTTTTGATTTGTTGGTTAACTAATTGTCGTAACAAAGATATGAATAAAAAGGACTTGTTAAGGGTAGTAATAAGTTAGATTGTATGAAGGTGATGTTTGCCAATTCCTTATAGCCCCGACTTGGTATTGATACTAAAGCAATAGGTAACAACGCGGATTAGGGAACTTGAAATACGGTATTTGCGGTATTTCGCTAAATCCGTTTTCCTTGTCCCTTGTCCTTCCGTTGTTATCTCTTGACTTTAGCCTTCGGCAAACCACGGGCAATCCGGTCATGATTAGGAATCATCACTATCGGGGTAGGATAGGATGTCTAGTGAGCGGAGTTGCGGGTGATTTGCACGAAGTTTCAATAGGCAAGTTTTAGGTTTTAAAATTTGGATAAAGAAAATCTTCGAATACGATCTAACATATTACACCCTTAACAAGTGAAAAGATTACTCACACATATTTACAAATTAACAAGAAAGAAAAAAGAAGATACATAAAAACATGCAATGAAATAAAGAGGAAAAGAGAACCGATGAGTTCAAGCGTTTTATCTCCCAGTGTTCAATCCCCGGCAACATGTGAGATCCAAATACCAAGCTTTAAGGTTGCAAGCTCACTTAAGAGGTTGCAAGATCAAAGCAAAGCATGAATTTCACAATTGAAATCATGTAAAGTGGAACAAGACATGTAATAAAAATACGAACTTTTATTGAAGAACAAACTTGTTACAAGAGATCTTGAAGTCAAGAACCTAAGCCTTAAGCTTGCAAGTTCTAAATGAGAAGTTGCAAGGTCAAGACAAAGGGGCAAGAGCTCAAGAATGAAAAGAAAAATTACAAGAATTCTAAGATAGAACTAAAGAAAAAGCTCATCTTTCCTCTTGCCTCTGGTCTCTATTTATAGGCTCAGAAAGAAATATTCATATCTGTCCCATTATGGCTCATGCTGATTTGTTTGATTGACTTTGATTTGAACACATGCTTTTTAGTCTTGAATGCATATAATATCATATGCATATAAAAGCATATCCTTGATTGCATATAAAATCGTATCCTTGATGATTGCATATAAAATCATATCCTTGATTGCATATAGAATCATATCCTTGATGATTGCATATAGAATCATATCCTTGATTGCATATAGAATCATATCCTTGATTGCATATAGAATCATATCCACATGTGCTTAAAAGTCTTGTGTACACACTTGTTGTGCTGGACCATTTAGAAAAAAAATGTGTACACAACTTGTTGCGTAAAGGAACTCCTGAAGTATCGGTCGGTTAGCGTTTCTGGTCGCAGTGTATTCCCTCGAGTGATATATCCGTGCTCTTGGATGCATTTCCAGTATTTTGTCATGGATACCTGTAATCTGTAATGCTGAGCAGATACTGGTCAATAATACCGATAAATACAACAATTAGATAATGAATGAGCGGTATTAGAATGCAATTTTCTGATATGAACAACCCCCGCCGAGTCATCAGTACTGTCACCGGTAGGTACTAGCCCGCCTCCAGGCTCAATCGGCAAAATCCATCGATCTTCTTGCCGAGGGAAACCATACCGGGCCCCACCATGTACCCTCTACGGCCTCGACGCCTCCTCGTAGAGGTATATACATATCAGCACCGATAAAGCTCATGGTGGATGCGCAAATATCATATCAAGGAAACCGGGTTTTTCAATGTATGCATAATTTCATGAACTCCCGCGGTTCCCAAATCCAGAAAACATCATCTAAAATCCCAATAACAATGCGCAAATCCAGGAATAAATATATGCGATATATCTGAAATGCGAGCATATAAATGAGAATATGTAGCTGAAACCAGATGTATGCGAAACCAATAAGGTACAGCTAAGTAACACCAGTAAAGGTAAATATGTACTGCAACTGAATATGCATGAAACATACAGGTGTAGCAGTGTATATGTATCTACCTATAAGAACTGATGTCGTATACCCCCCTGGGTATAAGTAAAATATGTAGGATACCCCTCCCGGTATAACTAAAATATGTGCAAGGTATACCTGTAGCTATATCGCAAGGTGTAAATGTACCTATCACTAAAGGTATGATACACTATAGGTATACCGGTAAGCTAGATGTCATGTGTGACAAGCAATAGTATCTATAAGGGGTTGTGTGTGACATGGCAATTATTGACGGTGTGTGTGTAGCATACAATCCGTGCTCGTGCAACATGAACCGTCAATAATATGTGCAGTGTCCTACGGCTGCTAGTCACAGTATAACTATATCAAGGAAATAAAGTAAAGGCGCAATTCTACAATGACGTAGAATGTGCGACAGGTATTTGAATCCTAGCCCAGACGCATAACGCCATGCGGGCGATTCCCCTGTAGATGTTAAATCTACTCACCTACGCTCCACGCTAGGTGAATCCTACCATCTGCTCCCCCCTGTAGTAGCGTCCGTAGTCCCTGCCTGCAAACCTGCTAATAAGACACGGAAATCATATATAAGCCAAATATTCCGCAAAACGCGATATCGAACCAAAACGAGAAACTCGCGTCGCGAACTAAACGCGCGTGTGCACGATACGCTGAAACGTGTGTGTACGCGTCTAAAACTATCGCGACACACCGCGATACGCTGGATCACAGAACTCACTCACGTATCGCGCGTATCGCGCAAACACAACGAACACCAAATACGATATATAGTCCCAGATTTTCCTACAGGCCAAATCTTACAAAACTAAACATGCCAAAACACTACAATACACATCAGAGAACCCTAGCCAAGACCTCAACACCCCTGCCCCCTTCCTGGCCGCAATTTGCGGCCAGAATCAACAAATTGGCGGCCTGCATTAGGAATGGTGGGTTCGTATTCTGGTGGTGGTATCTAGACCTAGTGAGCATGCCCCAGTTTTCTCAATTTTGTTCTGTAGGGTCCGGGTCAATAGCAGATCACAGATATCCAATATAACACTTTAAAAACACCAAATTGCACAATTTGGAAACCTTATGGTATTTTAGTGTAATCTGGGGTTAAACTTAGTTAAGGTGACCCTAACAACACTTAAATAGCTAGGGTTAACCAACACAATCATCACTTTGCCACAACATCTCACAAATCACCAAAATCTAGCACTAAACTAGCTAATTAACACTAACCGACACCAAACCATACAAGCTAAGCAAACTAGGAAATTGGGTTAAGGAAATATACCCAAAAGGACCCTAGAGAGCAGGTGAAGAAGTGGAGAAGAGCTTCTGCAAGTGTTGGGGTTCCTGTTGCTGCTGTTGCTGCTGCTTCTGATGATGAAGATGATGTCTGCTGCTGCTGCTGATGGATGCTGAAGCTGATGGTGCCACTGCTGCTGCTGAAGCTGCTGCTGCTGGGTTCAGGTGAGTGTGTGTGTGTGTGTTTGAGAGTGAGAGAAAGAAGAGAAAAGAGAGTGAGGAGTGAGAAATGAGGGGAAAACCAAAAACCCCTCCCATTCTCCTCTCTTCCCTCATTAAATGAGCATGGCATGAGCCATGTTGCCCCATGCTTTCCCTCTCTCTCTCTCCCCCAAAGTCAACAATTCAAACCAACATTAAAACCCTTTTAAAACTCATTTTCATTTCTTAATAACAACCATAACACACCTAACAACCCAAAACACTTAAACAAAGCCTAAAACTAGATTAGGGAAAATGGTTAAACCTCAAACTAACACTCTAGTTAACATGCACAAGTGTGTGTGCGCCTAACAAAATTCTAATAAAATACTCATTAAATAGGATAAAATATTTAAAACTTAATTTGGTAAACTTTTTATTAAAAACCATACATTAAAATATAATTAGCTACAAAACACATTCTAAGGTGTTACACGCACCGAGGAACAAAAGGTGTTTTGTTTCTCAGCATGCCACCTTTGTGAAAGGGTATTTCTTATGAAGAAATTAGTGGTAGTGAGGTAGAACTGGAAGGAGTTCCAGCTATACAAACTGCAGCTGATGATTTGGTAGAACCGGAGGATTCATAGTTCCCAACGAACCTCGGCCTCTCCGCTGATCTAGTAGGGTTCCTCACCCTCCTGAGAGATACTTCGGTTTTCTCTATGACAGTGGGAGCGAGGATTGCATCATGAGATGATGACCCAACTAGTTTCGAGCAGGCCATCAGGAGTGGGGACTCTGTGAGAATGGCTGGATGCTAAGCGATCTGAGATGGAATCTATAAGCACCAACAAAGTATGGACTTTGGTTGCTTTATCTGAAGGGTTAAATCCTCATCAGAAGCAAGTATATCTTAAGAAGATTACTTGGTGTACATAGAAAAGTTGAGACTTTCAAAGCAATGCTTAAGTCCATCCAGATCCTACTTGCTACTGCCATATACCATGACTACGATATCTGGCGGTTGGGTGTAAGGACTGCTTTTCTAAATAATGATTTAGAAGAGAGCGTCTATAAGTACACAGCCAGAGGGCTTCGCAGCGGAAACGTGTGCAAGTTGTTTTATGAGATAAATCAGGCATCGCGGAGTAAGAACGTCTGTTTTGATGTGATAATCAAAGAGTTTGACTTCATCAAAATGGTAGATGAACCTAGTATATACAAAAAGGTAGTAGGGAGTATGGTGGTGATCCTCGTATAGTACATGGATGACATACTCTTGATAGGGAAGGAGTTTCCTATGCTACACTCGGTCAATCTCCTCTTATCACAAAGATTCTCCATATAGGATCAAGAAGATACCTCCTAAATCCTGGGTTTTGGATCTATGAGATAGATCTAATTGGATGTTAGGAATCTCACTAGGTGTAGTGAGATGGTATCAATCGATCCTGGGGAGAATCACTGGAAAGCTTCCAGGGTGGTAAGGTCGACTGAATGTCAGTCACAGGCATTGTCTTTACCATCAGTGGAGGGACGGTATGTTGGAAGAGTTCCAAGCTAGATACCGTGACACACCAGACGATTAAAGGCAAGATACATCGTTACCAAAGATGCTACCAAAGAGACAGTTTGGATATATATAAGTTCATAAGATGAACTTCGTTCCTACCATTGTGTGACAATGGAGTTGTGGCTTATGCTTAGGAACCCCCGTCCCATCTGTGATCCAGACATATTCTTAGGCAGTATCACATGATCATGGAGATGGTTGATCTCCAGGAAGATCGAGGATAGGAGAGTAGATACAGAGGACAACAGCGCGGATCCACTCACAAAGGCCTATTTCCCAGTAGAGACTTTTATGGGATGGTTGAGTATGAGATACTTCAACCACAGATGATTGTTGGGTATGAGATACTACAACAAATGGCCCTAGTGCAAGTGGGAGATTGTTAGTGATATGTATGCCCTAGAGGCCATTACTATACATACGATGTATATTGTAGTGGATGCTTGGACATATATATGGAGGACTTTCTTGCTCAACATGATAGTATGCTATCTGGTTTCTCTTTATCTTAACATGTAATTTGAATGTCTCTATGTTACATGTTGATAAAGCCCTTCGGATGAGTACTTGACTACCAAGACTATGATGCAGATCATACTAGTGGGGACAGTGTAGTCGCTAAGTACATCCTTCAAATCTTCCTAGTCGTAGGTGTATCGAGACAGGGCATCGATATACCAGAGTAAACTAGCGGATAGCTTCTCGACCCATGTAGATGGGCGATGGATGATCCCATATCCATTGGTGTTTGACATCAGAGAAAGTATACGGGTGCTCAGTGGAGACTAGGTACACTGGACGGACTCGCCGAGAACTCCCAGATGGTATTATACCTCACGTCAGATGGCAGTTCTCTGATGACACTGGTACAGATTAGTCTGTAGACCCGAGATCGTCATAGAGTCTTGTGTGACTCCCACTGTGCTTTGATTTCCACCTTACCACGTTCAAGAGAACATGCAAAACGGCGGCTTTTGGGTACAGTCCCGAATCACATGGAGGCAATGAGCGATAGGATGGGTTTCGTCTCTCGCAGTATTGGGAGTTGATGTTGCGCTGTGTTCGATTGGCCATAACTGGAAATCCCTGGCCTGGGTTGCTGAGATTTACTGGTAAGTGTTATCAGTAGTTTCTCGAACTGTTATGGACCTCATATCTACACGACTTATCAAGCTACTGGGGTCTGACGTTTACCACCCCTAGGCGAGATATGCGACATATCAGACGAAGAGACCGGACTGTACGGGAGTGTTACTGATTGGATTCGCAGGAGAATGTACAGGCTTGCTTGTTGATCTTCTGATTGCTCAATACCTGGGCAGCTGTTATGTTTAGCTGACCGCTTGCAGCTTGTGGGTGTTTGATATGATCATCACCTACTGCCGGCGTATTGACGATTCTTTAGAGTCCTACACAGAGGTTTCCTGGCTCAGGAAAAACGGAGTAGGAGCACATATGTGATATGTGCGGGACCGAGAATGATACGATATAAGATACCGTATTCTATTCTCGCGATATGAGATATCGGCCGGGTATATGTGATATAGCCGGGTCATCGGATCAAGTGTTGATTCGATGAATTGGTACATGTTATATTAGTCGGTTATATATAAATATAGCCGGGTTATCGGATCAAGTGTTGATTCGATAATTTAATATATAATTATATATGAGATATATTACTTTACGTTAACTAATATAAGCTCGCTTTATTGATTCATTTTCTCACGGGATAATACATTGATATATATGCGATATATGTTAATTGTATTATTTTCTTTTGTTGCAAAATATATTATACATGTGATATATAATATTGTAACAAGTTAGGGTTACAAATGCAACATGTTTTGTGGAGTTTAAACATGGTTAGGGTTTGGATTAGGGTTAAGCTTAGATGAAGCTTCCATGATGCTTCATGAAGATTTGACTTTGACTTTATTCTTTGATATTTTGTGTTGATATTTATTAACCCAACCCAAATCTTAGCCTCTAGTTTATTCTCTACAAGGGTTAACTCCTTCATTCTTAACCCATGGTTGGATTTTGTAACCAAAAAAAACAATTCATTATTCATCACAAAAGCTTTCTTCTTCTTCTTCCTCCTTGAAAAAGCTTTCTAGCTTTTTGTGTTGTGATGAAATAAAGTGAGAAATTGAAAACAAAAGAGTGCCAAATTCCTAATTCATCATCCTTATCTATTCTAGCTACTTAAATTAGGGTGTTTGCTTTACTAATACTTGATTAGTGAAGCAAGAGCTTGGGTTAGTGTTTCTTTAAGGTAAATCATCTTAGTTTTTGAAGATTGGAAGCAAGGTTGTATCTTTCTCTTCATGGAGCCTCTCTAGAGTCCGGGTACTTGATGATCACAGCGAAGGGACCTCGACACGGAGCTTCTGAAGCGAAGGAACGGACTACAAAGGTTGTAATCCCAAACTCTTAGAAGTAAAGTTGTTTACTTGCAATGTTTACCCTAATTCTCTAGTTAAGTTCTTGGTTAGGGTTTCATAGCACCGCAAAAAATTATAAAATGGCATGTGTGATGCCTTGCTAAACCTTGTTGTCGTGCTATACAACCCTACAGTGGTAAGGTGGAAATCAAAGCACAGTGGGAATCACATAACTCTATGACGATCTCGGGTCTATAGACTAACCTGTACAAGTGTCACCAGAGAACTGCCATCTGACGTGAGGTATAATACCATCTGGGAGTTCTCGGCGAGTCCGTATAGTGTACCTAGTCTCCACTGAGCACCCGTATACCATCTCTGATGTCAAACACCAATGGATATGGGATCATCCATCGCCCATCTCATGGGTCGAGAAGTGTATACGCTAGTCTACTCTGGTATATCGATGCCCTGTCTCGATACACCCACGACTAGGAACGTTAAAGGATGAAATTATGGACTACCAAGGCCCCACTAGTATGATCTGCATCATAGTCCTGGTAGTCAAGTACACATCCTAAGAGTTTTACCAACATATAACCATAAGACAGTATCAAGAGACTAGTATACATGTTAAGATAAAGAGCAACCAAATAGCATACTATCATGTCGAGCAAGAAAGTCCTCTCTATATAAGTCCAAGCATCCAATATAATATACAACATATGTACAATACTGGCCTCTAGGGCATACATACAACTAACACATATAACTAACAATCTCCCACTTGCACTAAGGCCAGTTGTTGTAGTATCCCATACCCAACGTCCCAAAAGTCTCTCAAATAGCATATGGGGAATTGCCTTGGTGAGTGGATCCGTTGTGTTATCCTCTGTGTCAACTCTCCTGACCTTGATCTCCCGGAGATCAACTATCTCCCTGATCAGGTGATACTGTCTAAGAATATGTCTGGATCAATGACGGGACCAGGGTTCCTAGGCCAAAGCCACAGCTCCATTGTCATCCTAATACACAGGTATTGGATGCCCAATAGTAGGAACCCGGTTCATCATATGAACCATATTCATCCAAACAACCTCTTTGGTAGCATCGTTGGCAGCGATATAATTAGCATGTATCGTCTAGTATGTCACGGTATCTAGCTTGGAACTCTTCCAACATACCGTCCCTCCACTGAGGGTAAAGACAATGCCTGTGACTGACTTTCAGTCTACCTTATCACTCTGGAAGTTCGAACCAAGAACATTCTTTTAGTGCTTCTCAAGTACTTAAGAATGTCCTCCACAGCTGTCCAGTGATTCTGCCAAGATCTGATTGATTCCTGATCACTACTCCTAGTAAGTCAGCTACATCTAGTATGGTACATAATATCGCATACATGATAGAGCCTATCGCCGAAGCATAGGGTATCCCTTGCATGCGAGCTCTCTTCAAATCAGTCTCGGGAGACATCTTTTTGGAGAGAGTGATTCCTGAGTAAGTGGGCGAACCACCACGCTTAGAATCCTCCATACTAAACCCCTTTAGTATGGTGTTAATGTACCTGGATTTGGGATACTCCCAACATCCACTTAGATCTATCACCATAGATCATTATCCACAAGATGTAGCAGGTATCATCCAGATCTTCTATGGAGAATCATCGTGATAAGAGGAGCTTGACCGAGTGTAGCATAAGAAACCATTTCCTATCAAGAGTATGTCATCTACGAACAATACGTGGAAGACCGCCATACTCTCTACAACCTTCTTGTGTATACAAGGTTCATCTACCATTTTGATGAAGTCAAACTCTTTGACTACCACATCAAAACAGACGTTCCAACTCCGTGATGCCTGCTTTAACCTGTAAAGCAACTTGCATACGTTTCTACTGCTCCCACTGTCTACGAAGCCCTCTGACTGTGTACTTATAGACGCTTTCTTCTAAATCAGTATTTAGAAAAAGCAATCATGACACCCAACCGCCAGATATCGTAGTCATGGTATGTAGCAATGGCAAGTAGGATCCGGATGGACTTAAGCATAGCTTTGAAAGTCTCAACTTTTCCATTTACACCAAGAATATTCTCAAGATCTATTTGTTCCCAATGGGTTTTACCCCTTCAGGTGCAACATTCAAAGTCATACTTTGTTGGTGTACATGGATTCCATCTTTGACCGCATAGCATCCAGCCATTTAACAAAGTCTCCACTTGTGATGGCCTGTATGAACCTAGTTGGGACATCATCTACCATGATGCAATCCTCGCTCCCACTTTCACCGAGAAGACCTGATTGATGTGAAAAAGTGTTTGTAGTTAACCGCAATCAATAACGGTGTCGCGTGTAGCTAGACCGAGATGAGTACGGGTCGTCCTCAGGGAAACGTTGAATCTTTTACTCTTACTTTAGACGTGTTGAAAAAGAGAGGAGGAATAAAGAATTTTGTGAATGGTTTCTAGATCTACGTTAAGCAAGAATGCAAAATATATAGATCTAGATTATTTTAGGGATGTAGTTAATATAATAAGAAGGGCTTGTAGGGTTCGTTAGGATTTAGCAGTTATGGATGATTAATTAAAAGATACCATTTTTATCCTTTAATAGATTTAAAACTAGAACGACGGTGATGCGTGTAGATTAGGGTTTCTGGAGGAAAAAGGAATCCCACTCTTAACCCTTATCTCGACACGGAACTCCGTTCATATCTAGCCTTTACCAAAACAATCATTAATCTAACCTCTAATCGCGATCGGAACTAGCAAAGAATTGTTAGCGCGCCCGGTTAGGATGTTAATGATTCTTTTGATAAAGTTCATAAACTTTATAGGACTTAAAAAGGGTTTAGCGATGTTAATCGTCCATTAGCCTACCCAAATCCTACGAACCCTAACAAGCGGAGAATTACTCGCGCATGTTGGGAAATGAAGATGAAAAGACAGAGAGGGAAAACATAATGTAAAATGCAAAAGAATTAAATAAAACAACTACCTTTATTAATCAACTTGAATAATCTACACTTTATTCCTTAGAAAATGATTACAAAAACTTGGTTTGCTTCTCGAACTCTTCCGAAGGAGGTAGATGAACAGTTGATGATCAGCCTGGATGCGTGAGCCGTCTTGGACTTCGTGATCTCTTCGGCTTGATAAATTTTCCAAGAGGCTCTCGGTGCCTTTTTATAGTGCAAGGCCAGAATCATTTGCTTCAAAAGTTGGTAAAATATAGCAGAGATTCATCCCAAAAAATAGCAACTTCTATCTCCAATATCCTGCCACGGATCCGCGGCCCAAGAGGGGGTATGGCCGCGGATCCGCGGCCATTTGATCTCCTCCCTTCATCAAATTTCAGGAGTTATGTCTTTGTGACATGTGTACTTCTCTGGAACCTTTGTATCTTTGAAATCTTCTCGTGGTTGCTGCCAGACTTGGTCTCCAAGTTTTGCTTCTTAATTAGGCAAGTCTTCTTCAACAACTTGATTTGCTTGATTCTAGTCTTTGAAAAATTCTGCACACTTGGAAATCTTTTGCACAACAACTCAAATAATATTTAGTAGACTTAGTTCTACTAGGATTAGGTCAATGAATTTATTTGCATACATTTTTCTACCAAATGCTAATTAAAATATATTAACACATGGAAAATAGTGTTTTTACACATAAATCCTCATATGTATGATATATTATAATAAAGTCTTTTTTTTTAATATGAAAATGGTAGGAAAAATGTAATACAAATGTGCAGTTTTATCAACTGAACAAATACCCCCAAACTTATCTTTGATCGTCCCGAGCAAACTAGTTTATTCAAGAGAAGGAGAAGAAGAAAAAGGAGAAAACTAAGCACACTTTCGTAGGCAAACACGATTGCACTGATCACGTGCAACAAGCCGTTAAACCTCTAGGTGTCCCTAGTAGGAGGAGTGTTGTCTCCTGAGGGTTTTCAGCGGATTACACCCACAAAATCCTATAATAAAAGAGAGATGGTGAAATTTACATATAAAGATAAGAACCATAAAAGAAAGACTTTGAAAATAAGAGTTTCCAACTAATACTAGCTTTTCAGTTGTCATGAGCCCTATCTTAATAGTCATGAAAAGATGTTAGAAATCACATTATCCCTCAATAAAACATAGTCTTTATTCTTCATTCCTACCTTTCATCCAAATATCGATCATATACCCCTACGTGTGTGTAATGGACATCTCTACACTCGGAGAATTCAATTCAAGCTATCATACTCTTGTCCATCTACCTCAGTACTTTTTAACTTGATGAATATTTAGATTTGCTCACACATTTTCATGCGGCCGTTAATACTTCTTGAGGTACTAACCGACCGATTACTCATGTGCTTGCTGATTAGGTGATAATCTTTTCCTCGTCTTGCACCACTTAAGGCTTAGCAGTGACTCCCAGACCAGTTGGCCTTAGGGCACTAGGTGAAGAGGCACCCTCGCTATATTTTTTTATTGCTGCCTTGGCGATACAAAACCAGTGTTCATTTTTTTCTTTTCACTATTTTTATATTTTCTTCATTTTTTTCCATTTCCTTCATACTTTGGCTTTTAGACAAGAGCATTTCAAGGTATCCTCTACTATCCCGAGTTTCAAGACGTGTGTAAGTGCATATAGTAGAGTATCAACATTCAAATGTTTAGCTTCCAGAATAGAAACTATTTTTCAGACTTATTTTTATCCTCAGATTAGTGACTTCTTTC
The DNA here is from genome assembly GCA_030015575.1 of Agapanthus africanus. Lineage (NCBI taxonomy): Eukaryota > Viridiplantae > Streptophyta > Magnoliopsida > Asparagales > Amaryllidaceae > Agapanthus > Agapanthus africanus. The sequence continues at coordinate 204,734,719 of JASDDO010000031.1, read as the reverse complement.
ATCTTACTAACCCTTGGGACAACAGCTCATAACTACTTATTACTAGTTCGTTTAAGAAAACTTCTATTTTTCTTGGTTTTCTTAAACTATTCCTATCTTTTGGATGTAATTTTTTACTTTCTACTCTTTTGTTATAAAAGATTTTTTTTTTTAATTTTTGAAAACGTTGTGCTTATGCAAAGTATGATGCAAATTGATGTGTAAATAAGCACAAACCTCCCCCAAACCTGTTTACAGTAGTGTCCTCACTGATGTCATCCGTTAAGCTCAAAAACCTGTAGACTTGGGAGGAAATTATTAATGGGGGCAAGAATATATGAAAGTGAAAATCCTTTCCCAAACTTATTTTCGGCTCACAATTTTGTAAAAATCATTTTCTTTCAAGAGCCAAAATATACCACCTCCCCCAAACATGAGTTAAACAATTTTAATCTTTTAAAATCACACGAGGGGATCGAGGTTATTGGTCAATGCCAAGCTTTGCAAAGACCGAAGGTCAACACCAACCATTCAAAAACTTTATCGATGAAGCACCAAGGTTGGTGGAAGAACATGTCACATTTCGACAAGAAGAAGTGGGGAGGTGATAAGAGGTGTAATGGAAAAGAATTGCGTCTCAATTTGGAGAGACGACACAGTGATAGTAATGATGGATTTCTCGCATTATCCTGATTGTCCAAAAGAAGGGGTGGAGGTCCAATTTCTTCATCTTGGATTTGATTTATCTCAACACCCGTGTCTTGTAAAAATGCGAGCTCATCAGCGAAAATTTCCTCAAAGCTTTCATCGATACCCCAAAGAATAATGTCATCAGAAAAAATAAGGGGATCGTCCGACTCTATAAAAAGTTCTTCATCAGCGTTAGATGTTGACCCGGACAACTCGGTGGAAGAGTCTGTGTCAAACAACGACATATGAAAAGAGTCAGAATTATGAGGTTGATCAAATTCGCTACTGTCGACATCCATTAATTCGACAGAACACACATGAGCATAGGGTTCGGAGGGTTCACTTCCCAACTTGTAAATGTTAAGCTCAATTGACTTCTTTCCAAAGGATAGGGTCATAGAGCCGTTTCTACAATTAATTACTGCATTGGAAGTGGCCAAAAAGGGTCGACCGAGTATCACCGGGATTTGATTGCGTGGGTTTGCCACAGGTTGTGTATCAATAACGGTAAAGTCCACAGGAAATATGAATTCCCCGACTTTGATTAACACATCCTCTAGCTCACCCCTAGGTTGGGTGATAGATCGATCGTCCATCTGAAGAGTGCAATGCGCCGGCTTTAACTCTCCGATCCCTAACTGCTCATAAACAGAATACGGAAGCAAGTTAACACTAGCACCTAAATCGAGTAGAGCACGATTGATATTTTTACCCCCAATAGAAATTGAAATTATAGGACTTCCGGGGTCCTTTCGTTTCTTGGGAAGTTGTTGTGTAAAAGCTGTGCTCACATTACTCGCAAGGAAAACTTTTTTAGGTACTTGAACTTTTCTCTTCCTAGTGCACAAGTCCTTTAGGATTTTCGCATATGACGGAACTTGTTGAATAGCATCTAGGAGAGGAATGTTTATGTTAACTTGCTTAAAAATTTCCACAATCTTCTCCATTTGTGGACTTGGTATGTTGCCCCTTAACCTATTTGGATAAGGTGCTTGATCAATAAGTTTTTGGTCCAACGTTTGTGGAGAAGACTGTGGGGATGGATTCGATCCCAAAATTGGAGTGGGAATCGACTTAGATAGATTCGGCGAAATGTTCGAGCCTTGGGGAAAACGGAGAATAGGCTCGGGTGAAGGTGGGAGATTAGACGAATTAGGGAAAGAAGAAGAAGAAGCTGGGGTATCATTGGTGTCACTATCATCACATTGCTCACCCACTAGGTTATTCAGCACTTTTCCCTATCTCAATGTGGTAACAGCACTCACATTATAACTTTGTGAGTGGCCAGGATTAGGTATGGGTTGAGATGGGAGTTTCCCTTTCTCTCTCGCACTCATTGCGGCGTTTAACTGTGCGATTTGGTTTTCTAATGATTTAATACTCTCACCATGGGAGGCGGAGTTTTTCGTTATGGTATCAATAGAAGACCTCATCTCAGCCAAAATTTGCATGGATTGTTTCATGAACATATCCAAAGTTTGTGCAAGTGAGTTGTCAGTACCGGCTACTTGTGGTGTAGAAATGTTGGCCGGATTTTGGAAATTCTGTGACTGAAAGGGAGGCTGATTCTGTGGTTGTGGTTGCTGTGGAGGAGGTCTTTGATAATTGCTTTGTTGGTTTTGATTCCAAGCAAAATTAGGATGATTCCTCCATCCTTGATTGTACGTGGAAGAATAAGGGTCGTTTCTAGGTCGCTGCTGAAAAGCAGCATTCGCTTGAAACGATGCATTCATAGGACATTCTTCCGTTAAGTGTGAAGGATCCGAACAGCAACCACAGACGGTTTTAGGAAGCGTGACCTGATTTAGGGAGAATGATGAGAATTTGTTCTCAATAGCGTCGAGTTTCTTCTGTATCGCTGCCATTTCGGCTTTTACTGCGATGGAAACATCGAGCTGATGAATACTTCCCTTAGAAGAAGATGGTCTTACGCTTTCCCACTGCAAAGTGTGTTCAGCAAGGTCTTCCAGATATTTCCAAGCTTCACCGTCGTCTTTAGACATGAAATTGCATTGACAATTTGTTTCAAGCATCTGCTTTGTCGCTGGATTAATGCCCTCATAAATAATTCGGCATAAATCTCATCTATTGATTCCATGATGAGGACATTGGACAAGCAGATCTTTGAAACGTTCAAAGCACTTCCAAAATGGTTCATTGGGAAGCTGGGTGAACTGGTTGATCTCGCTTCTAACACGGGCAGTCTTATGGTTTGGGTAAAACTTCTTAAGAAATGCTATGACGAATTCATCCCAATTAGTGATAGAGTGTGCGGCAGTATTGTAAAGCCATTTTTCTGCCAAGTCGCACAGTGTGAATGGGAGAAGACGTAAGAGCATAGCATCTAAATCCAATTGTGAAGTACCCATCATTGCGCATACGTTTTCGAATTTGGTGATGAAAACGTACGCGTCTTCCGACTCAAGCCCGTGAAATTTGGGCAGCAGATTGATGTAGTGGGGTTTAATTTCGAAATTATCCCCGTTAAGTGGTGGAAGAGATAGACAAGTGGGAAGAGGACCACGGATAGGATAGCATCTCTCTTGGAGAGAAATGCGCGGTGGATTCTGCGCACCTTCGGGCGGTGGCAGCGTGGTGTTATAATTTGATGGAGTGCCGTCCATCTCGGTTGATGTGGTGTGTGGTGGGGGAAAAGAAGATGAAGAAGTACCGACTTCGGCGTCGATAGCAGGAACGCGGACAAGACGGGCACTAGGATCCCGTGTCCAGCCAAGCATGCACTAAGCGGGTTTAGTGCAAGTGGCAGCATGTGTGTGATTTAAAATTGGCTTGTTTTGAAAAAGTGGGACTCAAGACAAATCTCCCTAAGATGCACAAGCAACCCTAGAACTAAGGTCACCTAGGTCCAGTCTCTAGACCGCTCCTAAACTTCCAAAGGATAAGCCGCAGGATCAATCCTCTACCGCCTCCGTACTACCCTTGTAGCCAGGTAAGTGCCAGGTAAATGGGAAGGAACCACAGTAGTGGGCCTAATTAAAAACCACTAGCCTTTGACACACTTGCCTAGGCACTACAAAAGTAATGCGGATAAACGATAGATTACCCACGACCTTCCTCTGTCCTTAATGAGCGCGACAATCCTTAGAGTCTGTTCTAGATATTTTTTAAATTATTGTAGGGTTGATGCAGATGCTCAGTTTGTGATTTGTGGGGCTTAGGAAGGGTGATGAAATCCCCACCTAATCTTGATTTGGTCTTTGCCCCTTAAAGTCCGTATTAAAATATGCAAAACAAAACCAATCACAAAACTTTTGCAAAAAGATTTTTGAGCGGCACTATTTTGCAAAGAATCCTGCAGAAAATAGATTTTATTGGATTTTAGAGGAGAGAGAAAGAGTTAAGAAAGATACCAGAGAAGTGTGAAACCCTAGATCTCCTGTTTCCTCAGGTCCGTGACTCCAGATTCCCTCGCAAAATTTACACACAAATCGTTAAATATGCAATTTGCAGTTTTGTTTTAATAATGATATGAATCGTCTAAGAATTCAACACAAATAGTAAGAATAAAAAATTACGCACGTATCCCCGGCAACGGCGCCATTTGATTGATGTGAAAAAGTGTTTGTAGTTAACCGCAATCAATAACGGTGTCGCGTGTAGCTAGACCGAGATGAGTACGGGTCGTCCTCAGGGAAACGTTGAATCTTTTACTCTTACTTTAGACGTGTTGAAAAAGAGAGGAGGAATAAAGAATTTTGTGAATGGTTTCTAGATCTACGTTAAGCAAGAATGCAAAATATATAGATCTGGATTATTTTAGGGATGTAGTTAATATAATAAGAAGGGCTTGTAGGGTTCGTTAGGATTTAGCAGTTATGGATGATTAATTAAAAGTTACCCTTTTTATCCTTTAATAGATTTAAAACTAGAATGACGGTGATGCGTGTAGATTAGGGTTTCTGGAGGAAAAAGGAATCCCACTCTTAACCCTTATCTCGACACGGAACTCCGTTCATATCTAGCATTTACCAAACAATCATTAATCTAACCTCTAATCGCGGTCGGAACTAGCAAAGAATTGTTAACGCGCCCGATTAGGATGTTAATGATTCTTTTGATAAAGTTCATAAACTTTATAGGACTTAAAAAGGGTTTAGGGATGTTAATCGTCCATTAGCCTACCCTAATCCTACGAACCCTAACAAGCGGAGAATTACTCGCGCATGTTGGGAAAAGAAGATGAAAAGACAGAGAGGGAAAACATAATGTAAAATGCAAAAGAATTAAATAAAACAACTACCTTTATTAATCAACTTGAACAATCTACACTTTATTCCTTAGAAAATGATTACAAAAACTTGGTTTGCTTCTCGAACTCTTCCGAAGGAGGTAGATGAACAGTTGATGATCAGCCTGGATGCGTGAGCCGTCTTGGACTTCGTGATCTCTTCGGCTTGATAAATTTTCCAAGAGGCTCTCGGTGCCTTTTTATAGTGCAAGGCCAGAATCATTTGCTTCAAAAGTTGGTAAAATATAGCAGAGATTCATCCCAAAAAATAGCAACTTCTATCTCCAATATCCTGCCGCGGATCCGCGGCCCAAGAGGGGGTATGGCCGCGGATCCGCGGCCATTTGATCTCCTCCCTTCATCAAATTTCAGGAGTTATGTCTTTGTGACATGTGTACTTCTCTGGAACCTTTGTATCTTTGAAATCTTCTCGTGGTTGCTGCCAGACTTGGTCTCCAAGTTTTGCTTCTTAATTAGGCAAGTCTTCTTCAACAACTTGATTTGCTTGATTCTAGTCTTTGAAAAATTCTGCACACTTGGAAATCTTTTGCACAACAACTCAAATAATATTTAGTAGACTTAGTTCTACTAGGATTAGGTCAATGAATTTATTTGCATACATTTTTCTACCAAATGCTAATTAAAATATATTAACACATGGAAAATAGTGTTTTTACACATAAATCCTCATATGTATGATATATTATAATAAAGTCCTTTTTTAATATGAAAATGGTAGGAAAAATGTAATACAAATGTGCAGTTTTATCAACTGAACAAGACCGTAGTATCTCTCAAGTGGATGAGGAACCCTACCAGATTTGCGGAGAGGCTGAGGTTCGTTGGAGACTACTGAATCCTTTGGTTTCACCAGATCATCAGCTGTTAGTTTGTCTAGCTGGAACTCCTTCCAGATCTACCTCCTTGACACTAATTTCTTTCTCGAGAAAACCCTTTTCTAAAAAGGTGGCATGTCGAGAAACAAACACTTTTTGTTCCTCGGAATAGTAAAAGATATACCCTCGCGAATGTTTGGGATATCCAATAAACTTGCACAGAACTGACCTTGCCTCGAGCTTGTCCGGATTTTGTGTTTTCACATAGGCCGGACAACCCCATATCTGAATAAAATTAAGATATGGCATCTTCACATTCCATATTTCATATAGAATGGTAGGCACTGATTTAGTTGGAACTCTATTCAATAAGTATGCTGCTGTCTCCAGCGCATAACCCCAAAAAGAAATAGATAACTCAGTAGTACTCATCATAGAGCGCACCATGTCTAATAGAGTGAGATTTCTGAGCTCAGATACACCGTTGTGCTGTGGTGTATACGGAGGAGTAAGCTGAGAGAGAATCCCATTCTCTTTTAAATAGTCTCGGAATTCCCCGCTCAAGTATTCACCTCTCCGATCAGATCGTAGGATTTTAATACTTTTGCCCGTCTGGTTTTCAACTTCGCACTTATATTCCTTGAATTTCTCAAAAGCTTCAGACTTGTGTTTCAATAAGAACACATGTCCGAACCTTGAGAGATCATAGGTGAATGTAATAAAGTATGAAAAATCATTCCTGGCATGTGTAGACATAGGACCGCATACATCACTATGTATCAGTCCAAAGAGTTCCGTAACTCTTTCTCCGTGTCCTATAAACAGAGTTTTGGTCATCTTGCCTTTGAGACATAACTGGCAAGTTTCATAAGATGAAAGTTTGAACAGATTCAAATATCCATCCTTATGTAACTTAGCTAGTCGTGTCGCATTGATATGACCTAGTCTACAATGCAACAAGAAGGAATCGTTCATTTCTGAACTTTTCTTCTTGTGTGTGTTCTGTACGTTAAAAACTGTGTTTTGATTCAGAACGTATAATCCGTTACATAACGCACCAAACCCAATCAACGCTTGATTTAGGTAAATTTTCATAACATTATTCTCTACTACAAAATTATATCCTTCTTTATCTAATAAAGAAATTGATATTAAATTGCATATCATAGAGGGTACGTAATAACAGTCGTTCAGGATCAATGTATTCCCAGTTGGCAATACAAGGTGATATTCACCAACTGCTTTGGCTGCAACACTTACACCATTCCCTACTTTTAGAGAATGATCACATTTTCCCAATTCTCTACCTTTCCTTTGCCCATGCAACAAATTGCATATGTGGGATCCCGATCCAGTATCTAATACCCAGGACGTAGAGTGTACTGAGAAACAGTTCTCTGTAACTAACACACCCGAAGAAGATGCATCAACATGCTTATTCTTCGTTTGGGTGGCGTGGGAATCCGGATATGTTTCTATTTCCTGCTCGGACTTATAACACTTATAAGTTGGAGCGGAACCAACTTTCCCCTGCTCAGTATAACAAGCGGGTTCAATTAATACATCCATATTATTATCTTGATTAAAGCGTGCCATTGGTTGCTGCCTGGAGAGAGAGAGAAGGAAACACGTTAACGTGCGCTCTTTGCAATATTAGATTGGTTATTATCTTATCTAATCAGGACGGCTCCCACTGTTTTTATCAAATATTCTTTCAAACCCTAAAAGGTAAGACTAGCCGGGATTAATTACACCTTACAAGTTTGCCAATCTTTCAGCCAGGCCAGTGCCGGTACATTGAGGGAGGTTCCTCGTGCTTTCGCACGGACCTAATTAAAATAAACCTCATTTTCCCATGGGCATGACCACGTTAACACCTTTCTAAACACCTACTTGATCGGCTAATTGTCATGTGTAAAACTCTCGCAGGAGTAACTCTTACTCGCAGTGGGTATCGGGATCCAACTATCTCATAGAAGATATGCAATCTCATTGCAAATTTCAACACTTGAAATTCCCGATAATACTTTTTACCCCTAGCGTCATATGACCTTGACGGAGGCCAAACTACCCATAGGACGCTAGTCAAGTTCAACCCGTCATTTCCTGATTGAATCAGACCCACCAGCACGACCCTTGACGGAGGCCAAACAACGTCGTACGAATACCCTAATCTAATCGCATCTCATGCTACAGATAAGTACTAATCAGCTACCATACACTACGCCTTGACGGAGGCCAAACTACCGTAGCATGAATACTAAAATAGCACTTATCTGAAATGACGGAGGGCTACGCAGGTTTTTAAGAAAAACTTTTTGCGTAATGAACTTGATATCGTTGCAGAATTGAGTGACTTTGAAAAGGAGTGTTTTTGAGGCTTTTACTAGTTCCGATAAAGAGGTCACTCCCGGTGAAGGGGTCTCGGCTCTTTCCTCATCGAATGAGGTGCTGGATATTCTACAAGGAATACCGCTATGCAAAGCAAGAACTAAAACGCAATCAAAAACAAAACCGAGTGAGTTGTAGCATCTGCTAGTTTCGCTAAAGAGGTCACTCCCGGTGAAGGGATCTCGGCTCTTTCCTTATCGAATAAGGTGCTGGATATTCTACAAGGAATACCGCTATGCAAAGAAAAAACTAGAGCTACCCTTTTTTAAAATTTGATTCTACAATATCATTTTGGTTTCTTTTCTTTCATTAATCTCATTAATGAAGTCCCATCTATTATGCTTCCTAAGCATCACAGAAGAAACGAAAATACAACGTACGCTTATGTCATCCGCATTCGCCACAGTGTCCCGTTATGCACCGTTAGGTTACTTAACTAACGGCATAGTGGGGCGGGACTAGCACGGGTGCAAAACATAAGCAACGTTTATTATATATCATATATACAATAATAAAGCATCCGTCTCATGCATATAAAGTTATCACATCACAGAATATCAGCAGCAGAAGATAACATATGAAATATTGGATATACTAGGAATTCCGTGTTTTAAGTTAAGCCAGTATAAAACACGGATTCCACGGTCGCGATGAATAGCCAAACCCACATCACTAGACCCCTACGAGAGCGGCAAGCAACCCTACCAATTCTACAGTTAGGAGACCCGGACTCGACTCCTCGAGATGGTCTCCCACTGGACTCTAGAACCTGGTTACTTGTGCTCCCTGCCTTGGGTCTATCCTAATGCGGAAAAGTAAATAATATACAACAATGGTGACATCATCCTCAACCCGGAAGTGCCCCAATAAAAGAATATTACATACAATGAATTTTACATGAATGAAAATAAAAACTCTCATCTCACATAAAACCCCCGGCTATTCAAAACACGACGATCCAATATAACATATCTAAGCAACGCATAACATCACATGTCATCAAATAGCTAGACGATGTTAAACATTCCGATCAAATCAACAAACACCCAAAATTTCCCAAAAATCTCAACACTTGAGCGCAGTTTAAAAATACTCATAACATGCCACAGGACTTATGGACCAACCATAGAAGGGCCAACCCTTGCCTCACATATGGCGCCTCGGAACTACCGCAAACCCGAGGGTTTAGCGGCGGTTCTTACGGTCATAGAATCGAGTTAGGGTTTCGTTCTTTTAGAGGGTCCATCGAATCACTTGCACGATATTTGAATGTTCTTTAACTCGGAAAAAATCCAACTCTTGGAAAAAATTTCGGCAAGGGTTAAAGTGGGTATTTGATATCCGTTCGAACTTTTTAACACCGTCTAAATAACCCGAAATATAGTTAGAATTATGACTACGAAACACTCCGAGTTGCCTTTATAGAAAATTAACATCTCATGAAATTTTATCAAAAACTAACATCTCATGAAATTTTAGCAAAAACAAACAACACCTGAAACACCAAAACCCAGAAACCAGAACACTGAAAAAATACGAAGCCCAGAAGACACTATTTGGCCGGCCTGCTCGGATTTTATGGGTGTGTGCTCGACCAAAAACTGCCCAAATGTGTTTGTATTTCTTCTGTGTTCATGTTACATCTCATATAACATTCTACAGTTGTTTAAAACATTTTTCAACGACTTTAAAAATCGACAGAAACTGTGTTTTAGTGTTTCAAGTTTCGGAGCAGTTTCGGTTTCGTAATCTAACAAACATTGTCTAAATCTTTAGCTTGGCTCTGATACCGCTGTAAGGTTCCCTAGCACGACAGCAAGGTTTCGGGAGGCATCGTCCATGCCGTTTTCAAAAAATTGTCATGCTAACGAACCCTAAACTTAGAATCTTTAACTATAGATTTAGACAATACCAAATGTAAACTACTTTACATGTAGAGAACAAGAATACAACCTTTATAGACGGTCCTTCTCTTCACTTGCTCCGTGTAGTAGTCTCGCGACTCCACTAGGCTTCTCTTGAGACTTTGAACGAGCTTCCTCTGATGATCTTCGTGCCGAAGATGATCCACGCGAAGTCCCTCCAATCTCAAGCTATCTTTACACTAAACTCTTTAGCGTATGAAACGCGCTACACTTGATCCGATACCACTGTAAGCTTCAACCCTCACATGTGATGTGAATCATGAAGCTTGAACACAAACTAGTGAGCTCTTAACAGCCATGACAAGAGGAGGAAGAAGAAGCTAGAGAGCAACCATAGGAGAAACTCAAGAATTTGGCTAAGTGTTGAGAATGAGCTAGAATGAATGGCAACCCTTGACCCCTCACTCATTCAAGTATGGAATTATGCAATATAAAATTGTATGCTTGAATAGTGAGTCAAGAAGAATAAACTAGAGTTAATCCCATGCTTGCAACCATGCTTCCACTTTCCACCTCATTTCTAATTTCACAAAATAGAAATTTAAATGCCATGCTTCATTATATATATATATATATATATCATATATATTAATATATATTTAATGAAGAATAATTAGTGAGCCAATCATATTAGTTAATATATAATTATATCACATATAATTTATATCACATTATTAAATCAACACTTGATTTAATAATCCGGTTATATCATATATGACCGACTAATATCATTTATCTGTATATCACATTATCGAATCAACACTTGATTCGACAAACTGGTTATATCACATATAACCGAACCGATAACAGATGACTGTCAGATTACAATACGGTATCATATACTCGTATTTAATCAAGCCCACACACATATCACATATGTGTCCTACTTCATTTCGCTTGAACCAGGGAACTTCTGTGTCAGACTCTAAACACTCGTCAATACGCCAGCAGTAGTGATGATCACATCAGTCACCTACAAGCCATCAGCGGTACTAGCTGGACGTAACGGCTACCCGGGTATTGAGCGATATGAAGATCAACAAGCAAGCTTGTCCATAGTCTCCATGAAGCCTATCAGTAACACTACCGTACAGTCCGGTCTCTTCGTCTGATATGTCGCATATCATGTCTAGGGGTGGAAATCGTCAAACCCCAGTAACGTGATAAGTCATGCCGATGTATGGCCTATAACGGTTCGAGAAACTACTGATAACACTTATCAGTAAATCTCGACAGCAGCCCTGGCCAGGGACATCCAGTTATAGCCAATCGAGCATAGCGCAACATCAACCCCCAATACCGGGAGAGACGAAACCCCTCCTATCGCTCATTGCCTCCATGCGACTCGGGACTGTATCCAAAATCCACCTGTTTGTACGTCTCCTTTGAGCGTGGTAGGGAGGAAATCAAAGCACAGTGGGAGCCGAACAAGACTCTATGACGATTGCGGGTCTACAGACTAACCTGTACCAGTGTCACCAGAGGACTGCTATCTGACGATAGGTATACTACCATATAAGAGTCCTCGACGAGTCTTGTTCGGTGTACCCATTCTCCAATGAGCACATGTGTACAATATTTGATGTCACACCCCAATGGTTGTGGGATCAACCATCGCTATCTATGGGACAAGAAACGTACACGCTAGTCTACTCTGGAATATCGATGCCCTAGTCTCGATATTCCTTCGACTAGGATCTGATTAAAGGATGTAATTGTTGACTAGCCTGGCCCCACTAGTATGATCTCATCATAATCCTGGCAGTCAAGTACATATCCTAAAGGCTTTATCAACATGTGAGAGCAAGACAATATAAATATCAGTTTACATGTTAAGATAAAGGTAACCAGATAGCATACTATCATGTCGAGCAAGAAAGTCCTCTCTATATATGTCCAAGCATCCACTATAATATACATCATATGTACAATAATGGTCTCTAGGGCATACATATAACTAACATATACAACTGAGCAAGATTGTCATGTACATATATATTCCTAGCATCTTATACAATACAGGCCTCTAGGGCATACATATCCAACAGCGAGTATGTGTACGTGCAACATGCACATCTTCGGTAATGGTGCGTGTGTCCTAGCAGGCGATGTCATACAAGATAAGAAAATGACGTGGTATGTATACCGCAAAAAGAGAATAATACGAGTATAGCAGAAAAAGGAAAAAGTAAACGCAACAGTAGAAAATACATAACTACATATGAGTCATACAGTTATAGTTTAAAATAGTACGAATCGTTGTTTTTAGAAAAAAAAGGGGCTACGGTGTTTTTGAGAAAAAGATACCATTTGAAAATCAATAGCGTCCCTTGAGGTTGTTATTTAAAAATGCATAACGATTCGTTAGTTTTGTAAATAGGTATGGCTCTAAATATATCCTAATATCTACTTAAGTAATTATAAAACAATAATTTTCCGAGTCGATACATCCATAAGTCGGCGATCCAGCCTCCTAGTATCACGTATGGTATAATCCATCGTACGGCATCATCACATCAAGAGTGCTGATCAATCATCATGTATATCATATCACATACGGTATAATCCATCGTACGACATCATCAATCAAGGGTACGATTCAATCGTCATGTACATCATATCTCGTACGGTATATTCCGTCGTACGATATCATCAATCAGAATACGGATCTATGGTCACGTACATCCTATCATCTCATATAGTCATATATCATCACATGTTATATATATTGACTAACGATCATATAATATATCATATCATATCATGACATTTCATCTCATATCATATAACATAGCCTCGTGACATCATATCTGATCATATCAACTCATATCATTCTAACATGTTATATCCTCATCTCGTGATGTTATATCGAAGTTATCCCCAAACTTACATGTATATATATATATGTGTGTGTGTGTGTGTGTGTGTGTGTACACACACACACACATATACATACATACATATATATTCATATATCTGTGTGTGTAACAGCATATACACCAATGGCTCAAGGCCAAGAAAATAAGAACTAAGGATATTCCTCCCTACGAGTACGCTTACTATTGCCTATAGTCTCCTAGAACCCTATTAGCTAAGTATACATATCTAATATTTATATATATATATATATAACTATATATAAGTACCCTAATACTACGGTTGCGGGGGTGTTATACGCCATCCACCCGACTTCCCCTGTAGATATACATCTACTCACCTACCATCCTCGCTCTAGCCAAAGTCGATGAACGCCTTGCTCTCCTTCGCCGCCCCGGAAGTCCACGCGAAGGCACCTACAATTTAATGCATATCATAATGAAATCAAAATCAAATCCGAAAACCGATACGGCACGCGAAGCGCACATAGGTTTCCACGCATGCAAAAACAACCAAACAACTCCCGACGTTGACGTACAAACGTCAAATGACCAAGTCAAGGCTCATTATCAAAAATCTAGTTTTCAAAAGTTATAAAACAAAATTTGAAGCTTAGTAAAAGACTCCCAGATTTTACCTAAGGTGAAATTAGGACATTTTGCACATTGGATAGACCTAGATATCAGATGATTGAGCTATGGACCAAAAACCAGACCCTAGTTCCAAGATCAGGCCGCAAATTGCGGCCATATGGGATAAATTGGCAGCTAAGAGGGGGAGTTGGGGTCTTGAGCTTCTAGGGTAGCTTCCTAATAGCCTGCACGTCTCATTGTATCTGCAATATATTTTTCAGAGTTCTTGGGTCATTCCAGATTCCATTTGAACCCCACAATTCAACAAAAACCCGATATCGGAAAATTCTAAGTTCGTGTTTTGGGACTTATTGTTAGTTATATGTATGCCCTAGAGGCCATTATTGTACATGATTGTATATTATAGTGGATGCTTGGACATATATAGAGAGGACTTTCTTACTCGACATGATAGTATGCTATCTGATTGATCTTTATCTTAACATGTACACTTGTATCATTATACAGTCTCTCCGTTATATGTTGATAAAGACCTTAGGATGTGTACTTGACTACCAGGATTATGATGCTGATCATACTAGTGGGGCCAGGGTAGTCCACAAGTTCATCCTTTAATTGTTCCTAGTCAAGGAAGTATCGAAACAGGACATCGATATTCCAGAGTAGACTAGTGTGTACGTTTCTTGACCCTGTATAGGATGATGGTTGATCCGACAGCCATTGGTGTTTGACATCAAATATTGTGCACATGTGCTCATTGGAGAATGGGTACACCGAACAGGACTCGTCGAGAACTCCTAGATGGTATTATACCTATCGTCGGATAGCAATTCTCTGGTGACACTGGTATAGGTTAGTCTGTAAACCCGAGATCGTCATAGAGTCTTATGTGATTCCCACTGTGCTTTGATTTCCTTCCTACCACGCTCAAGAGAGCATGCAAATAGGTGGATTTTGGGTACAGTCCCGAGTCACATGGAGGCAATGAATGATAGGAGGGGTTTCGTCTCTCCCGGTATTGGGGGTTGATGTTGCGCTATGCTCGATTGGCTATAACAGGAAGTCCCTGGCCAGGGCTGATGATGAGATTTACTGGTAAGTGTTATCAGTAGTTTCTCGACCAGTTATGAGTCTCGCATCGGCATTACTTATCAAGTTATTGGGGTCTGACGTTTACCACCCCTAGACTCGATATGCGACATATCAGACGAAGAAACCGGACTGTACGGTAGTGTTACTTACTGGATTTACGGGAGTTTGGACAAGCTTGCTTGTTGATCTTCTGATCGCTCAATACCTGGGTAGCCGTTACGTCCAGCTAGTACCGCTGACGGCTTGTGGGTGACTGATATGATCATTACCTACTGCTGGCGTATTGACGAGTCTTTAGAGTCTTACACAGAGATTTCATAGCTCAAACGAAATGAAGTAGGGCACATATGTGATATGTGTGGGACCGAGATTAATACGTGTATGTGATACAGTATTCTAATCTCGCGATATAGGTTATATGTGATATAACCGGATTATTGAATCAAGTGTTGATTCAATAATTTGTTATATGTATATTTGATATACATATAAATGATATTAGTCGGTTGTATGTGATATAGCCGGATTATTAAATCAAGTGTTGATATATTAATATATATTAACTAATATTAGCTCACTTAAGAATTTCTTTTCTACTAATACATTTAAATATATATGTGATATATATTAATGTATTTAATTTTGTGTCATGCTTGATGATACATTGGACATGGGTGTATGAGACTCATACCAAACTAAAGATAATTTGGGGATTTAATTATTAAGGGATAAATCAAAATTAGGTGGAAATTAGCATGGTTTAGGATGCTTGTGGAAGCATGTAGAAATCTTGACTTAGTCCACAAATTTTGTTTTACTCTAGATATTTATTAACCCAACCATTATCCTTAGCCATGGTTAAGTCTCTACAAATATCATTTGTGATATTTTCTCACCCATATTTGAAAGGGTTCATCACTTGTTCATCTTCTTCATCTCCTTCTTTGCTCTCTAGCTCTTGAGTGAGGTGAAAAAGAAAGAGAGAAAAATAATTCTAAAGTAAGAAAAATTCCTACTTCATCAATCTATACCAAACTAGCCATTTAGTATAGGTTGTTTACTTCACTAATCCCTCAATTAGTGAAGAGCTAGCTTGAGTTAGAGATTCTTCGACGTAGATCATCTTCGGCCTCGAAGATTCTTAAGAAAGCTCGTTTCTTTCGCCTAGTGGAGCCTAAGAAGAGTTCGGGGACCACTACTTGGAGCTAAGGGGCTACTACACAGAGCTTTAGAAGTGAAGTACCGGTCTACAAAAGTTGTATTCCTTGTTCACTTAGTGTAATGTTTGTTTACATGTTTTATAAAACCCTAATTCTCTAGTTCGATTCTTGGATGGTGTTGCTTAGCACTCTAGATTTTTTAAATTGCATACTCGATACTTGCTAAAACCTAGTGGTCGTGCTAAGTGACCCCAACACTTTTAACTCACTTAGACCAGGGATTCTATCACTAAAAGGCCAGTAGTCACTCTCTAAACTCTCTACTATAACTCTACTACTCATTCAATCGACCAAAGATCACCCTAGAATTTTCCAAATTCACTAAACATAACTTATTTAACTCTAAACTAATATAGGAGGTTAGGAAACTTAAACACTTAATTAAAAGTGAGAGGATTATCTTAAAAGAGCAACTCAAGGAAATTCTAAGATGGCCAAATGAGCTCAAGACTAGAAATTGATCCCACCATGATGCTTGTAGTGAGCTTAGGAATAATTTTTCTGAAGTTTGTATAAGGTTATGGGTGGAGTTTTGATGGTGTTGTATAGTAGTAGTGAGGGTGGAGGAGTGGAAGAAAATGAAGGAGAAGATGAAGAAAAGAAAGAAGGTGGAGAGGATGTGAAGAAAATTCAAAGGCGTGGATGGTTGTAGAACCTTCCCTCTCTCTCTCACCCATACTCTCTTGTCCTCCATCTCTCATATATTCTTTTTCTTTTCTTTTCTCATTAAAACAAAACAAATTAAAAGCAAACTAAAAATAAAACCATGGTAATAAATATGAACAAATGTTACAAAATGAAATGTTACATGTCATGATACATAGACATGGTTTAATACATAATTAGTAAAATACCAATCAAATTTAGCATAAACTTGGATGTAAATAATGGTGTAATAATTTATAAAAGCTCAAATCCAATAAATGCTTTCATAAATAATAATTCATTTTAAAATTCCAATTATTTTCCCAATTATATGTATATAATTATACCATTTCATTAAAACTAATTTCCATACTTATATAATATTCATAAAATTTATTATTTTACTATTTAAATTCCAATAATAACATTTTATATTTTCTGAAATGTTGCACCAAGTGAGGTGGCCATTCCCTACTTCTCATCTCTTCTAGTTTAAACATGAAGAGTGTGGGCTTGTGACTCACACTAGTGAGTCACAAGCCTACTCACTTCATATATTATTTTATGATTAAAAGATATGAAGAGATAGTGAAGAAGAGAGTGTGTATTATTATCATTATTGATTTTCTAGTAGCCATGTCTTCTTCTTCTTCCTCACTTCTCTTTGAGTTTTGAGAAAGTAAAAGAGAGTATCTTGACACTATAACTACTCCACTAAGCATTTAGACTTAGCAAATCTAGATCTTTAGTTGCTTCTTGGAAGCTATAGCTTGAACCGGCATTCTTGGATGGACCGTCTTCGATGCGGGAGATCAATTTGAGAGCTCAATCTAAGAACCCTAAGAGCTCAAGGAGAGGACCATATAAGACCCGGAGGACATGACTTCAAAAGTTGTAGTCCTTAACCTAGTAGCTAAACTCTTTAGTTTAGTTTAGTTTAGTGTTTGGACTTGTATAATAGGGTTAAAGATTGTAGTGCTCAGGTAAATTTAAAAAATTTTGATTCCGCAACGCCGTAGTAGTCACGGCAAAGGGCACTATAGACTTACAAGAAGAACAATGTCTCAGACGTATCAAAGAGACAGAAAAGAGGCAGACGTCTGAAGAAGGACTTCTAGACGTCTGAGGACAACATCCAAAAGTCACATATTACAGGCAGACGTCTGATATTTTGTAAGTCCATGTCACGCACCCCACGAACTTGCGGGGATGCGGAATATATGAAAAACGATTATCAAAGCTTCGTAACACGGACTTGAGCGCATGAATCGTATCTAAACCGTTACTAACAAACTACGAGAGGTTTAACTACTCGGATTCGAAGTTATACCTCACGTTACTTGTCCTTCGGGTCTTCATCGCTGTCCTCCACTCCTCGTAGGCTCCTTGGAACATCGGCACCTCAACGGCTTCCTCGAGTCAAAGACGATCCACCCGAGAGCTCCTACGCCAAGCTTGATCTCTAACTTGAGATAACTAGGTTGCTCAAAGTGCTAATCTAAGCTACCTAGGGGATATAGAGTGAGGTTATGGATGTATTAGTCTAGCTAACCCTTGATCTCAACACATGAGAGGTTAGGGTTAGGGTTTCAAGAATGAGAGAGCTTGAGGAGAGAGAAGGTGATGATAAGAATGAATATGAATAATGAGCTCATTAGAATATAACAACCATAACAATTTATCAAATAAATAATATAAATGATTAATCATCATGGTTGATGCATTCACCTTGTGTGATTCATCATATGACTCATTAACTAATTAATGCATCATTTAATACCAAGGATGAATCACACAAATGAGTCATTAAGCAATTAATGCTTATGCCACCTTAACCCCCAAGTCACCATGCTTCTAGAAGCTTCCCGAAAAATTACGAGAACGCCCCTCCAATCCGTGAAAACACGGAAAAACTTTAGACTGTATAAATCTAATAACCTGATACTAGAATCTGGCTTAAACCAAAGCCGACTAGTAAAAACTGTCCGAACGTCGTACGTGCGTTTTAACACGTATGCGTCCAAACCCTTGTCGTAAAACTATACGACCTCTATATCGTTTTGCCTGGAGCAGGGAAACTTTCTGTGTGGGACTCTAAAGACTCGACACTACGCTGGCAGTGGGTTTAACCATAGACCGCAAGCGGCACTAGCTGTACGTAACGGTCCCCAGGTAGATGTCGATAAGAAGGCCGATGAGAAAAACCATCTGAACTCCTACTGAGCCTGATGTGACAATCTCCGTACAGTCCGGTCTGTTCGTCTAAGACTATCGCATATCGAGCCAAGGGGGCGGCAAGCGTCAGTCCCCTAATAGCGGTATAAGTCGTGTTGGGGCGTAGCCTATTACACCCTGAGAAACTACTGGAACCTACCAGTAAATCTCGCTTGCCCTGGCCAGGGACTTTGCGTAATGGCTCTCTGACACAGCGCGATATCAACTCCCAATACCGGGAGAGATGAATCCTTTCTAACCGCCACTGCCTCCAAGTGCTCGGGACTGCACCCAACTGCTACCTGTTTGCACGACTCCTTTGAGCCGTGGTAGGGTAGCAATCTAAGAACAGTGGGACACACTCGAGGCGAAGTAGCAGTGTCAAGTCTGCGGACTATGCTGTACTCATGTCACCTGGGAACTGTTAACTGACGATGGGTATAATACCAACCAACAGTTCCCTTGCGAGTCATGTCCGGTGTACCCGTAACCTAACGAGCACCTGTATACTATCTCCAGTACAACGTACTGATGGTTGTGGGACAGACCATCTCCCCAACTGGGATGAGAAGTGTACACACTAGTCTACTTTGGAGTATCGATGCCCAGTCTCGATAATCCTACGACTAGGGACAAGTATAGGATGTTGCTTATAGACTACCCAGCCCCCACTAGTGTGACTGTCATCACAACGCTGGTAATCAAGCAAAGATCCTATGGGCTCTACTAATATGTATAAGTGATATGTTACAAGAAACATATGCACATATTAAAGTAGACACAAACCAAGTAGCATACTACCATTTTTAGCAAGACTGTATATACAACTGTGAATATCCCAAGCTTCCATTAAGTAATATACTTACAAGTATGATACAATAATGGCCCCTAGGGCATATACACTAACAATCTCCCACTTGCACTAGGGCCATGAGCTGGCATATCGTAGACCTATCATCTCGAATAGCCTCTCGAACTGCGTCTGAGGAATGGCCTTTGTTAATGGATCGGCAATGTTATTCTCCGTCTCTACTCTTTTCATCTCGTTCTCCCGGCGATCGACGATCTCCCTGATCGGGTGATACCGCCTTAAGATGTGTCTGGACTTCTGATGGGACCTGGGTTCCTTCGCTAAAGCTATAGCGCCATTGTTGTCATAATACAGAGGTATTGGATCAACACTGGTAGGAACCACCTGAAGTTCTGTGAGGAACTTCTTCATCTAGACAGCTTCTTTTGCGGCATCGCAAGCATCTATGTACTCCGCTTCCATTGTTGAGTCAGCAACGGTCTCCTGCTTGGAACTCTTCCAACAGACCGCCCTTCTATTGAGGGTAAAGACATAACCAGATATGGATTTGGAGTCATCCTTGTCACTCTGGAAGCCGGAGTCGGCAAAGGCCTCAATCTGGAGGTCTTTTCCTCCATACACCAAGAACATCTCCTTAGTCCTCCTCAGGTACTTGAGAATGTTCTTTACGGCTATCCAGTGCTTCTCCACTGGGTTTGCTTGATACCGGCTTACTACGCTCAATGTGTATGCTACATCTGGTCTGGTACATAACATCGCATACATTATAGAGCCTACCGCAGAAGCGTAGGGTATAATCGACATGCGATCCCTTTCCAAATCAGTCTTGGGAGACATCTCTTTGGAGAGGGTGATTCCATGACAAGCCGGTAGGTTACCGCGCTTAGAATCATCCATACTGAATCTCTTCACTATGGTGTCTATGTACCTGGACTGCGAAAGTCCCAACATCCTTTTTGATCTATCACGATAGATCCGGATCCCCAGAATGTAGGTGGCATCACCCAAGTATTTCATGGAGAATTTCTGTGATAAGAATATTTTGACTGACTGTAACATAGGAATATCATTTCCTATTAGGAGAATGTCATCCACGTATAATACGAGGAATACTACAGCTCTCCCTACAATCTTTTTGTATATGCATGGTTCATCTGGATTTTTGATAAAGTCAAATTCTTTGACAGCATCATCAAAACAGATGTTCCAACTCCGCGATGCTTGCTTTAGTCCATAAATGGACTTAAGTAACTTGCATACTTTACCGCTGCTCCCACTCTGAATGAATCCCTCTGGATGATCCATATAGTCGCACTCTTCCAAATTACCATTTAGAAAGGCCGTCTTTACGTCCATCTACCAGATTTCATAATCGTGGAAGGCAGCAATAGCAAGAAGGACCCGAATGGATTTGAGCATAGCCACTGGAGAAAAGGTTCCGTCATAGTCCAAACCAGGTCTTTGACGGAAACCCTTTGCAACAAGTCTAGCCTTATAGGTTTCAACCTGTCTATCTACACCAATCTACTTTTTGAAGATCCATTTGCATCCTACGGGTTTTACCCCATCTGGAGCAATGTCCAAAGTCCATACTTTGTTAGTGTACATGGACTCCATTTCGGTCCGCATTGCATCCAGCCATTTTACTGAGTCACCGCTCTGAATGGCTTGCTGGAAGCTAGTAGGCTCATCATAGTCAATAGTGCAATCCTCTCTATCCACGTCTATGAGAAAACCGTAGTATCTCTCGGCCGGATGAGACTGCCTACTACTCCTGCGGAGTGGCGTCGGGATGTCCCTTTCTTCTGAAGCCTCAGGTTCTACCATACTTTCAGTAGTAGTTTGTGGTTCTGGAATTTCTCCAGTTCTATTTCGCTCCCACTTGTTTCCTTTTCTAAAAACTGATATTCTAGAAAATGGGCATTACGAGAAACAAAAACTTTTTGTTCCTCTGCGTAATAGATAGATACCCCTTGGAGTTCTTTGGATATCCCACAAACTTACAATGTGCTGGTCGTGCCTCGAGCTTGTCCGCATGCTGCTTTTTAACAAAAGCCGGACATCCCCAAATCTTCAGATACTGAAAATAGGGTTTCTTCCCACTCCACATCTGATATGGTGTGGTAGGCACAGTCTTGGTAGGAACTAGGTTCAAAAGATATGCAGCTGATTCTAGTGCATATCCCCAGAATGATCGCGGTAACTCAACGTTACTCATCATGGAACGAACCATATCCAATAGGGTTCGATTCCTCCTTTCCGATACACCGTTGTGTTGTGGTGTGTATGGAGGAGTAAGCTGAGAGAGAATTCCATTCTCTTTTAAGTAACTCAGGAACTCGGCACTTAAGTATTCACCACCTCGATCAGATCTCAGTGTCTTTATACTCTTGCCTGTTTGTTTTTCCACTTCATTCTTGTATTCTTGGAATTTCTCAAAGGCCTCGGATTTATGCTTCATTAAGAAGACATATCCATACCTAGAGAAATCATCCGTAAAAGTAATGAAGTAGGAATAACCACCTCGCGCATGTGTAGACATTGGACCGCACACGTCACTGTGTACGAGTCCCAAGAGCTCGCTTGCTCTTACTCCGTGTCTAGTAAACGGAGTCTTTGTCATCTTTCCTATGAGACAAGATTCACAAGTAGCATAAGATTGATATTCGAACGGATTCAAATATCCTTCTCTATGTAACTTAGTCAACCTTCTCTCATTGATGTGACCTAGTCTACAATGCCATAAGAAAGCCTGATTTAATTCCGGAGACTTTCTTTTAAGTGTGTTCGGGACATTGAAAACCTGAGCTTGATTCAATACGTATATGCCGTTATCTAATATACCAGACCCAATCAGAACTTGATTTAGGTGGATGTGAACTATATCACTTGCGAATGTAAAATCATATCCCTCTCTTGAAAGTGAGGACACTGATATGATATTGCAAGTCATACTAGGTACATACAGACAATTACGTAGAATCAATATCTGCCCACTTGTCAAACCTAGGCGATATTCTCCCACGGATTCAGCGTCCACGCTCATTCCGTTTGCAACTCCGAGAGACAAATCACCTACCATCATAACTCTACGGTTTCTCAAAGCATGTAATGAATTACAGATATGAGATCCTGCTCCGGTATCGAGCACCTAGGAAGTAGAGTTAATTGACAAACAGTTCTCAATAACAAATACACTTGAGGCTGAAGCCACAACATGCTTCGTATCCTGGCTACTGGCTTCTAAAGCCCTGCAATCTTTCTGCCTATGCCTAATCCTATAACAATAGGAACGTCCCACTTTTACTATATCCAGTCCCGAAACTTTTGTCCTTCTCTTTCCTTCTACTTCCCTGGTTTCCTTCAGGATAGGAGGCAGAGATTGTGGAATCAAGTCAGTATTTTCCTAACGTGGTCTCCAGGTCCTTGAGCTTATCAATACAGCTAGTCATTGTAAGGACGTTGTCCCCTACAGATGACACGACAGCCAACCTCGCTTGAATTAATTCGTTCGAGGTCTCATATCTTGTGATATGAGATTGCTCTCCATATAAATCTTTGTTATGGAGAAAGATGGAAACTGTGTCCATCTTCTCGTGCTGCTTCTGGTATACACCATCAACTGAAGCTAACACGAGGCACTTGGCTTTCGTTTTATCCTTTTCCCTTGTCTGACGGATATCCATATCCGCGACAATGGAGACTGGACCTGGGACGGCGGGATCTTAAGTAGTATTAGGGTGGTCCAGCCTGTCATAGGCAATGGACATCTGGACAGACCTTTGCCAGTCATATAAGTCAGATTCAGTCAATTTGTTATCTAGATGTAACCTAGTCGTGGTCACAAGGTCGCTGCAATTAAGAGAGAGAGAGAAGAAAACACTTTTAGCATGATGCTCTTGCAAGTTTAGAGTGGTTTTTAATTTATCTAAACAGGATGGCTCCCACTGTTTCTCGAATCCTTTCTCAAACCATAAAAGAAGAATTAGCCAGGACTATTCTCACCGTACAATTCTGTAGGGTTACTAGGCACTCTAATAAGGTTTAAAGAAGCATCAAACATGTCCGTTTAAAATTTTAACCATGCCGAATAACCCTAAACAAGATCGTTGCTAGAAAATTAGGGTTTCATATGCAAGTAAACTAAATTTACAACTAAGTGAATACGAAATACAACCTTTGTAGATCGGTCCTTCACTTCTATAGCTCCTTGTTGAAGTCCCTTCACTGCGATCGTGGTTCTCCCGGACCCTTGCATGGCTTCACGAGGCGATAGACGCGTCCTTGCTTGAAGTCTTCGAGGCCGAAGATGATCTACGTCGAGGGGATGCCAACTCAAGCTTCTACTTCACTAACTTGAGAATTAGTGAAGCAAACACCCTAAACTAAAGTTCTAGTCTAGTAGAGGATGGAGAAATAGGAAGTGGGTTCTCTTTAGAATTTTATTTCTCACAAGCTTTCTCACTTTGGATCAAACCCTAGCAAGCTTTTTTCTCTTGAACAAAGAAGAAGAAGATGAACTAAAGAAAGAGATGAGGATAATGATCAAGTGAGAAAGCTAACCATGGTGAGTGAGTATCATATACTAACTCTTGTAGAGCCATAACCATAGCTAATTTAAAATGGTTAGGTTAATAAAAATCTAAAGTAAAACAAATTTAGTGGACTTTGTCAAAGCATCCACAAGCTTCTTCAAGCTTCATGCTTATGACCTAAGCACCACTAATTTGTAATTACCTTAAATAAATATTAACCACCATCTTTTATAGTATGGTGTATGTCTTACACACCCATGTTTAGTGTATCATCAACCATGATACAAAAGAAAACACTTTTAATATATATATCACATATATATATTCAAGTGTGCATATGAGAAAATACCTAAAGTGAACAAGTGTTAGTCCGTACACACTAGTCTACTCCGGAGTATCGATGCCCTGTCTCGATAATCCTACGACTAGGGACCTGAATAAGGATGTGCATGTAGACTACCCAGCCCCCACTAGTGTGACTGCCATCACAACGCTGGTAGTCAAGCAAGATCCTAAGAGCTCTATCAATATGTATACTCGCATATTAAGATAGAAAAACCAAGTAGCATACTACCATGTTTAGCAAGACTGTTATATACATATGAATATCCCAAGCTTCCATTAAGTAATATACAATAATGGCCCCTAAGGCATATACACTAACAGCGATGGCAAGCATGATCTGGATGGATTTAAGCATAGCCACTGGAGAAAAGGTTTCGTCATAGTCCACACCTGGTCTTTGATGAAAACCTTTTGCAACAAGTCTAGCTTTGAAAGTCTCCACTTTCCCATCTACACCAAGTTTTTTCTTGAAGATCCACTTGCTCCCAATGGGTTTTAACCCTTCAGGAGCAACTTCCAAAGTCCACACTTTGTTGGTGTACATGGATTCCATCTCGGACTGCATTGCATCCAGCCATTTCACTGAGTCCCCACTCGTGATGGCCTGCTCGAAGCTAGTTGGGTCATCATAAACCATGATGCAATCCTCGCTCCCACCATCCATGAGAAAACCGTAGTATCTCTTAGGTGGGTGAGGAACCCTACTAGATCTGCGGAGTGGCTGGGGCTCATCGGGAACTACCGAATCCTCTGGTTCAACCAAATCTTCTGTTGTAGTCTGTATTGCTAGAACCTCTTCCAGTTCTACCTCCATGCCACTAATCTCTTTTTCAAGAAATTCCTTTTCTAAAAAGGTGGCATGTCGAGAAACAAACACTTTTTGTTCCTCGGTTTGGTAGAAGATATACCCGCGCGAATGTTTGGGATATCCAATAAACTTACACAGAATGGACCTTGCCGCGAGTTTGTCCGGATTTTGTGTTTTTACATAGGCCGGACAACCCTATATCTTAACATAATTAAGACATGGTCTCTTTCCTTTCCATATCTCATATGGAGTGTTTGGCACAGATTTGGTGGGAACCATATTCAATAGGTCTGCAGCTGTTTCCAGTGCATATCCCCAGAAGGAAATAGGTAACTCAGCTGTGCTCATCATAGAGTGCACCATATCTAATAGGGTGCTGTTCCTCCGTTCCGATACACCGTTGTGCTGTGGTGTATATGGAGGAGTTAGCTGAGAGAGAATCCCATTCTCTTTTAGGAAGTCCAGGAATTCATTGCTCAAGTATTCTCCTCCTCGATCAGATCGTAGGATTTTAATACTTTTTCCGGTTTGGTTCTCGACTTCCTGTTTATATTCTCTAAATTTCTCAAAAGCTTCTGATTTGTGTTTCATCAGGAACACATATCCGAATCTAGAGAGATCGTCAGTGAATGTAATGAAGTACGCAGAACCATTCCTGGCATGTGTAGACATGGGGCCGCATACATCACTATGTACCAGTCCCAAGAGTTCTGTAACTCTCTCTCTGTGTCCCGTAAACGGAGTTTTGGTCATCTTGCCTTTGAGACATGACTGGCAAGTGTCATAAGATGAAAATTCAAACGGATTCAAATATTCATCCTTATGCAACTTGGCTAGTCGTGTCACATTGATGTGACCCAGTCTACAATGCCACAAGAAGGATTCGTTCATTTCTGAACTCTTCCTCTTGTGTGTGTTTGTTATGCTCAGAACCGTTGATTGATTTAGAACATAAATGCCATTGCACAACGTGCCTGATCCAACCAACTTTTGGTTAAGAAAAATGTTCATAACATTATCCTGTAATACAAAATTATATCCCTCTTTACTCAATAAAGAAACCGATATAATGTTGCATATCAGGTTCGGCATGTAATAGCATTCGTTCAGAATCAATGTATTACCAGTTGGCAATACAAGGTGATATTCCCCGACGGTTTTAGCTGCAACAATTGCACCATTTCCAACCCTTATGTCTTTATCACCTTCTCCAAGTTCTCTACCTTTCCTAAGCCCATGTAACTGATTACATATATGGGATCCTGACCCGGTATCTAATACCCAGGACGTAGAGCAAATGGAGAAACAGTTCTCTGTAATGAACACACCCGAAGAAAATGCATCAACATGTACTTTCTTCATTCGGGTGGCATGGGAATCCTGGTATTCCCCTATATCTTGTTCAGTCTTATAACTTTTATAAGAAAGAATGGAACCAACGTTCCCCAGAACAGTATAACATGCGGGTTCGGTCAATACATCCATATTATTATCTTGATTAAGGCATGATATGGTCGCTACCTGGAGAGAGAGAGAAGAAAACACTTTAGCGTATGCTCTTGCAAGATCAGATTGGTTATTATTTTATCTAATCAGGATGGCTCCCACTGTTTTTATCAAATCTTCCTTCAAACCCTATAAGGATAGACTAGCCAGGATTAATTACACCCTACAACTTCGCCAATCTTTCAGCCAGGCCAGTGTCGGTACTTTGAGGGAGGTTCCCCGTGCTTTCGCACGGACCTAATTAAAGTAAACCTCGTTTTCCCAGAGGCGTAACCCCGTTGACACCTTTCTAGACACCTACTTGATCGGCTAATTGTCCTGTGTAAAACTCTCCCGGGAGTAACAATTACTCGCAGTGGGTATCGGGATCCAACTATCTCATAGAAGGTATGCAATCTCATTGCAAATTTCAACACTTGAAATTCCCGATAATATTTTGCCCCTAGCGTCCCATGACCTTGACGCAGGCCAACAAACCATAGTGCGCTAGTCAAGTTCAACCCGTCATTTCTTGATTGAATTAAACCCACCCGTACGACCCTTGACGCGGGCCAACAAAGTCGCACGACTACCCTAATCCAATCTGCATCATATGCATAAGCAGATAAATACTAGTTAGCTACCGCACACTACACCTTGACGCAGGCCAACAAATGTAGCACGAATACTAAGTAGGACTTATCTGAAATGACGGAGGGCTACGACAGGTTTTTCTGAAAACCTATTGCGTAATGAACTTGATATCGTTGTAGAATTATGTGAATTTTGAAATGGAGTGATTTTGAGGCTTTTATTAGTTTTGTTAAAGAGGTCACTCCTAGTGAAGGGATCTCGACTCTTTCCTCATCGAATAAGGTGCAGGATATATCATATATATCATTGTGCAAAGAAAAACTCTAAAAGCAATCAAAAGACAAACCGAGTTTTGTAGCATCTGCCAGTTTCGCTAAAGAGGTCACTCCCGGTGAAGAGATCTCAGCTCTTTCCTCATCGAATAAGGTGCAGGGTATATCATATATACCGCTATGCAAAGCAAAACTATAGATACCCCTTTTTAAAAAAAATTGATTCTACAACATCTTTTAGGTTTCTTTTCTTTCATTAATCACATTAATGAATTCCCATCATTTATAGCACCTAAACATCACAGATAAATACGACGTACACTTATGCCATCCGCATTCGTCTCGATGTCCCCTCGTGCACCGTTAGGTTAGGTAACTAACGGCAGAGCGGGGCAGGGCTAGCGCGGGTGTAAAACATAAGTAACGCCTATATAATATATCATATATACTATATACAGTATTTATCACAACACATCACATGATCACATCACAGATATCGCAGCAGAAGAAACATATGAAATATTAGATATACCAGGACGTCCGTGTTTTATTTTGAGCCTCTATAAAACACGGATTCCATGGTCGCGATGAATAGCCAAATGATTGATCTTAATTTCCGATTGTGTCGGTTTAGAAAATAGAATTCACAATCAAAGAATTATTTGACCGCAGTCAACTACGGTGTCGGATGTAGCGCGTTAGTGAGTGCGGATCGTCCACAGGGATTGTGCGATTCGTTCGTATTTTGATTTGTTTGAATCGAAAACTTAATAGAAAAAAAAAACATGATTCAAGATTTTTATCGATGGGTTTCAAGTATCACTATTCTAATCAAGAATCAAGAAAATGATAAACATCGAGAATCGAGTTTCGGTAAAATTCCAATCACTTTAGGGTTTCAAGATTTGAAGTAAAGCTTGTAGGAATCGAGTAAATTGTAGATGTGATGAAGATTCAAGAATACGATTTCTTATCTATTAACAAATTAATGCTAAATCAATGTAGAATTCATCGAGGATCAAGGATCTTGCGAAGAATTAGGGTTCCTCATCCTATCCTTTTGTCCTTTCGATGAATAACATTCACTAGATAGGTTCTTGAAAGTCGAATGGTCAATTGTTGATCTCTAGATCGTGCGAAAGGAATCAAGAACACATTCGCTTCGATCTAGATCATCGATCAATCGATTTTCAAGAATTTACAATTGTTTTAAGACTTAAGAAAACGTTTAACAATTCATCAACATCATCATTTTACAATTGTTTCGATTCCTCCACGAGCGGAGTTTTATTCAAGCATCATCACAAAGTACATATTCAAGAATCAAAATATAAGCATAATGCTCGAATTGAAATGTAAACAAGTTTAAAGAATCTTCACCTTTATTACATCAACAAGTAGTTACAACTCTCAAGATTTACAAGAGGTAGGAACTTCACTCGTCGAATCTTGCATCGCTCGGTTTCTTGAGTCTTGGATCGCTTCGATCTCGTGCTCCGTTGAAATCCGGTTCCGCTTCTAAAGGATCTTGAAGACTTGCTTGGCTTGCACTCAAAGAATCTTGAAGTTTCTTGATTTTGGATTGGATTAGGGTTAGGGTTTCGACACAAGCCTTGTCACTAGACTTATGGGTGGAAATTGGGGAAGATGAAGATTGAACTAGAATTTAGCCAACAATGAGTTTTTTTCAACAAGTGAGCCTAGGGGTCTATTTATAGGTTTTCCAAACCCTAGGTCTAGGAATTCAAATTTGAGCTTTCCCTCCAAAAGTTAGTTAGAGGAAGAGGCTTCTAGAAGTAGTTAATTAGGGGATTAGCTTCTACCCTAAGCTAGGAGGTTAGGGGGAAGGTTCTAGGTCCTTAATAGAGTTTAAGTGAAGCTTGTTAAGGAAGCTAGGGGTGTTTAGTTAGGAACCCAATGGCTTGATGATCTGGCAGAAGGTTCGAGAGACATCTGGAAAATGTAGTGCCTTTTTTAAGTGTACACACTGAATTAAAGGTACTGGTGCAGAGAATTAGCGCTGACGTGGCAGGGACACCGCGGAACCGCGGCACGTGCCTCCTTATGTCGCGGATCCACGGTCACGTGAGGGGCTCAATGCTTGATACTTCAGGTACTGTCTTCTTCTGTCTTCAGGTGTACTTTTTGATATGTTGAATTGTATAATTCCCTCTATATTAATACCATATTCCAAATCCATGAGTTGGCGTCTTTTTAACAGTCTTCATTTGCAAATTTGACCGATCTTCTGCAATGTCCTGCACGGACTTCGAAACACAAGTTGTGATATATAGGAATGATGCCATGCTATGAAATGCAGTCAATTTCCTTTATAGTGCCGGTTTTAGAGTCTAACACATGCAATCTGATATTTAATGACTGATTTGCTAATATGTGCTATATGAATGCCGAACATTTCTAGATGAGTGCAAATGGTAGGGAAATTGCCGGTTAAAAATTACAGTATTTTCGACTGATCAAATTCCCCCAAACTTATTTTCGATCGTCTCGAGCGAACTTTTTATTAAAAAGAAGGAAAAAATAAAGAAAGAGAAAAAACTAACTAGCACACTTTTGTAGGCAACACGATTGCACTGAGCACGTGCAACAAGCCTTTAAACCTCTAGGTGTCCCTAGTAGGAGGAGTGTTGTCTCCTGAGGGTTTTCAGCGGATTGCACCCACAAAATCCAATAATAAAAGGAAGATCATGAAATTTACATTTAATGAAAAGAATTGTAAAAGAAAGACTTTGAAAATTAGGGTTTCCAACTAAGCTAGCTTTTCGGTTGTCATGAGCCCTATCTTAATAGTCATGAAAAAATGTCGGAAATCACGTCCTCCCTCAATAAAACATCGTCTTATTCTTCATTCCTATCTTTCTTCCAAACATCGATCATATAACCCTGCGTGTGTGTAAAGACATCCCTACACCCGGAGAATTCAATTCAAGCTATCATACTCTTGCCCATCAGCCTCAGTACTTTTTAATTAATGAATATTTAGATGAGATTGCTCACACTTTCATGCGACCGTTAATACTTCTTGAGGTACTAACCGACTGATTACTCCTGTGCTTGCTTACTTGGTGTATTTTCCTCGTCTTGCACCACCTAAGGCTTAGAAGTGACTCCCAGACCAGTTGGCCTTAGGGCACTAGGTGAAGAAGTACCCTCGCTATATTTTTTATTGCTGCCTTGGCGATAACAAAACCAGTGTCCATTTTTCTCACCACTTTATATTTTCTTCATTTTTTTTTATTTCCTTCATACTTTTGGCTTTAAGACAAGAGTATTTCAAGGTATCCTCTACTATCCCGGGCTTCAAGACGTGTGTAAGTGCGAATAACAGGGTATCAAAATTCAAAATGTTTGGCTTCCAGAATAGAAACTATTTTTCAGACTTATTTTTATCCTCAGATTAGTGACGCCCTTCATCTTACTAACCCTTGGGACAACGGCTCATAACTACTTATTACTAGTTCGTATAAGAAAACTTCTAATTTTCTTGGTTTTCTTAAATTTTTCTAATCTCAAGGATGTAATTTTTCACTATCTAAACTTTCATTATCTTATTTATGTACAAAAAATGTTAAATATTAAAATATTTTGAAATTTTTAAATTTTTAAATTTTTATGGATTTTGAAAATTTTTAAATTTTTATAAGTTTTTAAAGAAATGTTTTGTGCTTATGCAAATGATATTCAAATGATGCAAAAATAAGCACAAACCTCCCTCAAACTTGTTTTCAACAGTGTCCTCACTGTTGTCAACCGTTATATCTACAAAACCTGTAAGCCTGGGAGGAATTTTTGTGTGGGCAAAATATATAAGTGAAGAATCTCCCCCAAACTTACTCTTTTCACCCACCTCCATTCAAAAAGATGATGCAGTGATACACCTGACATGGAGGTGAGACGGAGGAATTTTAATCAAGATAAACTGGCTCCTGTAAGAATAGGAGCTCCTCCGTGGGGTCAGTGGAAAAATACGGCTTTAGTCTATGTCCATTCACTTTGAAAAATGTGCCGTTTTTAACATTTTCTACTTCTACTGCCCCGTGCGGGTATACAGACCGCACAACAAAAGGTCTCTTCCACCGAGATCAGAGCTTACCCGCGTGAAGGTGTAGTCGTGAATCATAAAGAAGGACTTGTTGACCAGGTGAAAATGTTTTCCTCAAAATGTTTTTATCATGAAAAACCTTAGTCCTATTCTTTACGATTACAGCGTTATCATAAGCTTCATCGCGGAGTTCGCTTAGCTCATTTATTTGCAGCTTCCGAAAGTTGCAGGCTTGGTTTAGGTCAAAATTTATTTCCTTAATAGCCCACAATGCTTTATGCTCAATCTCGACAGGTAAGTGACATGCCTTCCCAAACACTATCCTATATGGAGACATCCCTAGGTCAGTTTTAAATGCAGTTCGGAATGCCTAAAGAGCATCCATCAGTTTGGTCGACCAGTCTTTTCTATTCTTAGCAACAGTCTTCTCCAGGATTAGTTTGATCTGTCTGTTTGAGATCTCAGCCTGCCCGCTTGTTTGGGGATGATAGGGTGTAGAAAGTCGGTGGTTGATTGCGTATTTCCGCATCAGAGTCTCGAAAGACCTGTTGCAGAAATGTGTCCCATTATCGCTAATGATAGCGCGTGGGTGTCCAAATCGCGAAAAGATATTCTCTTTCAAGAACTTAATGACAACTTTCGTGTCATTAGTGCGACATGGAATGGCTTCAACCCACTTTGAGACATAATCAACCGCCAGCAGTATGTACAAATTCCCAAAGGAGTTGGGAAAAGGACCCATGAAATCAATGCCCCAAACATCGAATATTTCAACAACCAGAATGGGTTGCTGAGGTATTTCATTTCTCCGGGAGATTCTACCCGTGTACTGACATTGTGTACAGGTTTTGCAATGCTCAAATGCGTCCTTGAATAAGGTCGGCCAATAAAATCCACATTGCAAAACCTTCTCCGCCGTCTTTTTAGGACCGAAGTGACCCCCACAGGCCTGATCATGACAAAAAGAAAGAACACTCTTGAACTCTTCTTTCGGGACACACCGGCGAATGATCTGATCAGGACAATATTTAAATAAATATGGATCGTCCCAGTAAAAGTGTTTTACTTGGGATAGAAAACGGTATTTGTCCTGTTTTGACCAATCGCTGGGTAAAAGTCCCGTGACAAGATAGTTCACAATATCCCTAAACCATGGTTCATTGGATACGTTCAAGAGTTGTTCGTCGGGAAACGAATCATTGATCGGCAGGGTCACAGGGGAAGAAGAGATGCGTGAAAGATGGTCGGCTACTACGTTTTCACATCCTTTCTTATCTTTGATAACAAGATCAAATTCTTGTAGTAGAAGGATCTAATGTATTAGTCGACCTTTTGCATCTTTCTTCGCCAGAAGATGTTTTAAGGCGGAATGGTCAGTGTACACAACTATAGGTGAGCCAATTAAGTAAGGCCTGAATTTTTCTAATGCAAATACAACGGCCAAAAGTTCTTTTTCGGTGGTCGTATAATTGATTTGTGCATCATTCAGGGTCTTACTTGCATAGTATATCACGTGTGGCATCTTTTCGATGTGCTGTCCTAAGACTGCACCTACTGCAAAATCGGATGCGTCACACATCAGCTCAAAGGGGTAGTCCCAATTTGGAGACGATAGAACGGGGGCTAAAGTGAGGGAGTGTTTGAGTGAGTCGAAAGCTGTCTCACAATCCGAGTCAAAGTGGAAAGTCGTATCCTTGGCCAGGAGAAGAGTTAAAGGTCTAGCAATTTTACTAAAGTCCTTAATGAATCTCCTATAAAAGCCCGCATGGCCAAGGAAAGATCGAATATCTTTGACGCTTTTGGGATGAGGGAGGTTTTGAATGACATCTATCTTAGCTCTGTCAACCTCAATGCCTTTCTGTGAAATAACATGTCCAAGTACAATTCCTTCTTGGACCATGAAATGGCATTTTTCCCAGTTCAAAGTTAAGTTCTTCTCTTTGCAACGAGTAAGAACAGCGTCCAGATTCGATAGGCAATCAGAAAAAGAGTCTCCAAAAATCGAGAAATCGTCCATAAAGATCTCCAGAAAATTTTCTACCATATCATAGAATATCCCCATCATACACTGCTGAAAGGTAGCGGGAGCATTGCATAACCCAAAGGGCATGCGACTGTAAGCAAATGTACCAAAAGGACAAGTAAAAGTGGTTTTATCTTGATCCTTTTTGGCGATGGGGACCTGATTATAGCCTGAGTATCCGTCCATAAAGCAATAATACTCTCGTCCGGCTAAGCGTTCCAGCATTTGATCAATGAATGGTAGAGGAAAGTGGTCTTTCCTCGTGGCAGCATTGAGTTTTCTATAATCAATACATACACGCCACCCAGTTTGGGCGCGTGTCTGAATCAACTAATTTGCCTCATTGGTTATAACAGTGATGCCGGATTTCTTAGGGACAACATGTATAGGACTCACCCATTGGCTATCGGAGATGGGGTATATAATACCATTATCAAGGCATTTGACGATCTCTTTCATCACTGCTTCCTTCATGACGGGATTCAACCGTCTCTGTGGTTCTCGGGTTGGTCTGGCATCATCTATCACATGTATATGATGTTCAACAATCAAGGGACTAATCCCTTTGATGTCCGCCATCGTCCAACCAAATGCCTCTTTATTAGATCTCAATACCGATAAAAGTGCATTCGCTTGCTCTGATGCTAGAGAAGCGGATATTATAACCGGTAAAGACTCCTTCTCACCTAAATAAGCATATTTAAGATGAGAAGGTAAAATTTTGAGATCTAATATAGGCGGAGAAATGATAGAAGGTGGGATCATCGAGTGATTTTTGGAATTACAAAGAAGCTCAGAGCCTGTGAAAGATACAGACTCGGGTGGAGAAAAGTCAGGAGTGCAGGACTCAAGTGTAGGAAAAGTGTGTTAGGTCCACGTTACCTTTCCCGGTACTTTCGGGGTTGCGGAAATGGTAAAACAAAAATTTTTCTAGACTTGGTAACATGGACCGTAAAAGCCGGATCTTTGCTAAACAACACACTAGCATCCTAACTAGAGATTTATCTACTCGGTTAGGGGTTATACCTCAACTTGAACTCCTTCTCTATTTGTTGTTCTTCTCCTTGCTTGCTCCGAGGGTTGATCCGGACTTTGGTCACCTCCGCGGCCTCCTTGAATCGAAGACGATCCACCCGAGAGATGTATACCGAGCTTCACCTCGAGCCGAGGTAACTAGGGCAACAAGATTGCTAGTCTTGGCACCCTAGGTTGTGTAGAAGAGAAAGATGGTGATGTTTGTCTATGTGGATTCTTTTTCTCTCAACACATGAGATCAAAAGAATTTGTCAAGAGGAGGAAGATGAAGGAGCTAGCAACCATGGAACATTTCTTTTCTTCTCATGAGAAAGAGCAAGAGAGAGAATGAGAAAAGAATTATGAGCTAAAGAAAATGAACCATGGTTCAATAATGCAAAACATTATCATTACTAATCCCATCAAGATAAAGTTGATGGCTACATTGAAATGACCATTTTCATAATCAAAAGAAAAATGAAATCAAAAGAACAGTGTAGATCTCTCATGAAGGTCAATGGTCAACCCGGTCAACCGGTCAACAAAGTCAAGAGAGGTCAATGTGGTCAAATGGTCAACGCAATTAGCCATCATAAAATTATCACTAAAAGGATTAGTACATGATGTCCGCGGCTCATAATGGTTTTGACCAAATGAATTGTCAAAACCCTAATGAGTCCGCCTCAAAATGGTTTTGACCGAAACAACTGTCAAAACCCTAATGAGCCTGCCACATAACGGTTTTGGCCAAACCAACTGCCAAAACCCTGATGAGGCACCTCCTCCTTCATCGCTCCGGAAAACTGTGCAAACACACCTGCATCCACATTCCGTAGAATGCGGATGCGCAGAAGACAAAACAAATCCATCCGTGCAATACTAGGATCCGGCTTAAACCAAAGCCCACTAGTATTGCCTGCCCGAACACCACACGCACACAAGTGTACGTAAGTGATCGCAGCCCTGCCGTAAAACCATACGGCCTCTACACGTTTCGCTCAGTGCAGGGAAACTCTCTGTGTGGGACTCTAAAGACTCGACACTACGCTGGCAGTGGGTTTAACCACAGACCGCAAGCGGCACTAGCTGTACGTAACGGTCCCCAGGTAGATGTCGATAAGAAGGCCAATGAGGTAAACCCATCCGAACTCCTACTGAGCCTGTATGTGACAATCTCCGTACAGTCCGGTCTGTTCGTCTGATACATCGCATGGCGGGCCTAGGGGCGGTAAACGTCAGTCCCCTAATAGCGGTACAAGTCGTGTCGGAGTGAAGCCCAGAACACTCTGAGATAACACTGGAAACCTACCAGTATATCTCGCTTGCCCTGGCCAGGGACTACTCGTGTAATGGCTCTCCTAGACACAGCGCGATGTCAACCCCCAATACCGGGAGAGACGAATCCTGTCTAACCGTCACTGCCTCCAAGTGCTTCGGGACTGCACCCAACTACGACCTGTTTGCACGACTCAGTAGAGCCGTGGTAGGGTAGTAATCAAAGAACAGTGGGAACACACTCGAGGCGAAGTGACAGTGTCAAGTCAGCGGACTAAGCTGTACTCATGTCACCTGGGAACTGATAACTGACGATAGGTATAATACCAACCATCAGTTCCCGACGAGTCCTGTCCAATGCACTCGTAACCTAATGAGCACCCGCATACTATCTCAAGTACGACGTACTGACGGCTGTGGGACAGACCATCTCCCGTGCTGGGATGAGAAGCGCATACGCTAGTCTACTCCGGAGTATCGATGCCCTATCTCGATAATCCCATAACTAGGGACGTGTATAAGGATGTGCTTGTGGATTACCCAACCCCACGAGTGTGATCGCCATCACAACGCCGGTAATCAAGCAAAGATCCTAAGGGCTCTACTAATGCGTATAGGTGATATAATAAAGAAACACACATGTACACATTAAAGCAGAGACAAACCAAGTAGCATACTACTATATCGAGCAAGATTGTCTATACAACTGTGAATATCCCAAGCTTCCATCAAGTAATATACATACTAGTATGATACAGTAATGGCCTTTAGGGCATATACACTAACAATCTCCCATTTAGACTAAGGCCATGTACTGGCGTATCGAAGACCTATCATCTCGATCAGCCGCTCGAACTGAGTCTGGGGCAAGGCCTTCGTGAATGGGTCCGCCGTGTTGTCCTTTGTGTCCACTCTCCGTACCTCGATCTCCTGGCGATCAATGATCTCCCTGATCAGGTGATACCGCCTTAAGATGTGCCTGGATTTCTGATGGGACCTTGGTTCCTTCGCTAAAGCTATAACCCCATTGTTATCGCAATACAAAGGTATTGGGTCAACAATGGCCGGAACCACCTGAAGTTCACTAATGAACTTCTTCATCCAGACCGCCTCTTTTGCGGCATCGCTTGCAGCAATGTATTCAGCCTCCATCGTCGAGTCTATGACGGTATCCTGTTTGGAACTCCTCCAACATACCGCCCCTCCGTTGAGGGTAAACACAAAATCCGAGACAGACTTGCTGTCATCTTTGTCACTCTGGAAGCTTGAATCGGTAAAGGACTCGACCCTGAGGTCTCCATTACCGTAAACCAGGAACATCTCCTTAGTCCTTCTCAGGTACTTGAGAATGTTCTTCACTGCTGTCTAGTGGTCCTCACCTGGGTCTGACTGATACCGGCTTACCACGCTCAGCGCGTAAGCTACATCTGGTCTTGTACATAGCACCGCATACATTATAGATCCTACCGCCGAAGCGTAGGGTATAGTGCTCATGCGAACCCTCTCCTCGTCAGTCTTAGGAGACATCTTCTTGGAGAGGGTAATTCCGTGCAATGCGGGTATGTTACCGTGCTTGGAATCCTCCATACTAAATCTCTTTAGTACGGTCTCTATGTACCTGGACTGCGAAAGTCCCAGTAGTCTCTTGGATCTATCTCTATAGATCTTGATCCCCAGAATGTACGAGGCATCACCCAGGTCCTTCATGGAGAACCGTTGTGACAAAAATAGCTTGACCGATTGTAGCATAGGAATGTCATTTCCTATCAAAAGAATGTCATCCACGTACAAGACTAGGAATACGACAGTTCGTCCTACAATCTTCTTATAGACACAAGGTTCATCTTCGTTCTTGATGAAATCAAATTCCTTGATTGCCTCATCAAAACAGATGTTCCAGCTCCGCGATGCCTGCTTTAATCCATAAATGGATTTAAGCAACTTGCACACCTTCCCTCTGCTCCCACTGTCTACGAAACCTTCTGGCTGATCCATGTAAACGCACTCTTCCAAACAACCGTTTAGGAAAGCCGTTTTAACATCCATCTGCCAGATTTCATAGTCATGGAAGGCAGCAATGGCAAGTAGGATCCGAATGGATTTGAGCATAGCCACCGGAGAAAAAGTTTCATCATAGTCCAAACCAGGTCTTTGACGAAAACCTTTTGCAACGAGTCTAGCCATATAGGTTTCCACCTGCCCATCTACACCAAGTTTCCTTTTGTAGATCCATTTGCATCCAACGGGTTTTACCCCAGGTGGAGCAATATCCAAGGTCCATACTTTATTGGCGTACATGGACTCCATTTCGGATTGCATTGCTTCCTGCCACTTATCAGAGTCCCTACTGATAATGGCCTGCCTGAAACTGGTAGGGTCATCTTCTTCTAAGATGCAATCCTCTCGATCCCCGTCTATGAGAAAATCGTAGTATCTCTCGGGCGGATGAGAAATCCTACCAGATCTGCGGAGTGGCTGAGGTTCGTCTGGGGTTATTGAATCTAGCGGTTCCTACAAATTTTCAGTTATATTTTGTGGTCGCTGAATTTCTTCCAGTTCTACCGAACTCCCACTAGTTTCTTTTGCAAGAAACTCCCTTTCTAAGAAGGTAGCGAGGCGAGATACAAACACCTTCTGTTCCTCAGTGTGGTAGAACAGATATCCTAGTGAGTCTTTAGGATATCCCACAAATTTACACAGAACTGACCGTGCCTCTAGTTTGTCCGGTTTCTGTGTTTTCACATAGGCCGGACAACCCCATATCTTAAATCGCTTAAGATACGGATTTCTCCCACTCCATATTTCATATGGAGTACTAGGCACGGATTTGGATGGAACATAATTCAGTAGGTATGCTGCTGTCTGAAGCGCATGTCCCAGTTCCCGCCAAAAATTTCTGCGCAGAAGAGTCCAAGGTATCAAATGGCAGCGATACGCTTAAGGAAATGCGAACCAATATCTTCCGGCCTGTGTTTTGATAAGTTCCTGAAGGAGGAACTATTAAATTCTGATGGTATTGGAAGCATCTCGAAAAACCCTTCGATTCGATATATTATGGGCCTCATAACTCATCCGGGATCAAAAGTTATGAGGCATCCGTGTCCACACGTGATGGACCTTTAAGAACCCGCTTGAGGAGTTAAAAGACAAAATAAAAACTCAAAAAAGACCCCAATAGGGCATCACGTGCTCACACGTGACCATGGGTCACGTGCAGACACGTGATGGACTTTTAAAGCCTCTAAAATAATGAATAGAATTTAATTCTAAAAGTCAGAAAATACCTCAACGAGGTATCACGTGCTTACACGTGACCAATGGTCACGTGTTGACACGTGATGGTTAAAACAACAACATAAACAAGCGGCTGTTAAAGGAACCAATTTGGGGGTCACGTGCTCACACGTGATCAAGGGTCACGTGCCAGCACGTGATAGGCTTGAAAGCCTTACAGTTTAATAGAGTTAAAATTCTAAATTTCTCTAAAATCTTTCGAAATAGAATTAAAATTCTAAACTTCTCTAAATCTTTCCAAATGGAAAAGGATTATGGGGACCGTTGGATTAAAGATCCAATGGTGATTAAAAATCACCAATTTATGGAAAAATCTCAAATAAGGAAAGATCACCCCAAATCTCACCGAAATAACAAACAGAATATCTTTGGATCTAAAATCCAACGGTGAATAAAATTCACTGTGTGATCCAAAGGATCATATTAATCATGAAATCAAATCAAATCTCTCAATGAGAGATTTGCTAAACAAATTGATTCTCTTCCTTCTCCTATAAATAGGAGCCAAGAAAAGAAGAGAAGAGGGGGGATCGACTTTTTTGAGAGAAAAACAGAGGGAGGAGAATTTAATTCTCAAGAGAAAAAAAAAGCAAAGAGAGGAGAATTTAATTCTCTGCAAAAGAAAAACCCTAGGTAAGAAAAGAGAGGCTTCAAAAGAGAATTTAATTCTCAAAAGAGTTTAACTCTTATTTAAATAAAAGAACTTAGTTCTTTCTCTGGTTGAGGATCTGCAAAGTGCACATCTCCCCATGAATTGAGAATTTAATTCTCATTGGGTTGAGATCCTGCCATGCAGATCTAAAACATGGAGGAGGAATTGAGTTTTGAGAATTTAATTCTCCCAAACTCACAGGAATTTAATTCCTCCTAAAATGAAACTAGGGTTTAACCCTAATCAAGAATTTAATTCTTTCACATATCTGGGAATTTAGTTCCTTTAGAAAGAAATCAGGGTTTTATCCTAAATAAGAATTTAATTCTTTCACAATAGGAATTTAATTCCTCCAAAATCATAATTAGGGTTTAACCCTACAAAGAATTCAATTCTTAAAAGATCTCTGTTCATGAAATGAACTAGGGTCACGTGCCCCCACGTGACCCTTGAAAAGATCCCCTACAAAGAACTTTGAAGCATCATCTCATGTGCTCCCACGTGACTCCCAAAACGCAGAAAGAAGAAGCAAAGGAAATGAAAGCTTTGGGCGCTCTCACGTGTTATCACGTGACACCTCAGCAAATGCTTTAACAATTGGCGCACAGATCCCCATCACGTGCCAACACGTGATTCTCTAAAATAAAAACAAAAGTGTTTAACACTTATTCGCAGATTTGAGGATAAACCAAAAGGAGATCCGGCTCCACATTTAGTGCGCCCTCACGTGTCACCACGTGACCCCTAACAAATCCCTTTAATATCCAATGGATGAATGCCTATCACGTGTCCACACGTGATGTCCAGGAAATGAAAAGTGTTTAACACTTAATTGCATAACGAAATAAAAGGGATCTGGTCCCCCCTTAGGGCGCCCTCACGTGTCACCACGTGACCCCTAATGAGCATTCTAACAGACCAGGGTGAGAGCCTCCATCACATGCTCACACGTGATGGCCGTCAGAATTAAAAGAGTTAAATACTGATCTGCAGAATAAAATAAGGGAAATCAGGGCGCTCTCACGTGTCCATACGTGACCCCTTTCTCCTTAGTGTTTAACACTAATCTGAAGACTTTGTTCCCAGTGTTTAACACTGATTTGCTTTAGTGTTTAACACTAATTTGAAATCTCTGATCACCAGTGTTTAACACTGATTTGCTTTAGTGTTTAACACTAATTTGAAAGCCCCGTTGCTGGTGTTTAACACCGGTTATCTTTTAGTGTTTAACACTAACTTGCTAATCTTATTCCCAGTGTTCAACACTGTTGGTCTTTAGTGTTTAACACTAGCTTTAGCCCAATTGGCTAAGTTTCTAGAGGCAAAGCCTCTCCTTCAATAGACCAACAGAGGGCCAATATTTCAAACATAATTGGACTTAGCCCAAACTGGCCATAAGTCCTCAAATCATCTTGAACTGAGCACATCTGCTCTTTCAACCAACTCATTGTTTCAAGGGTACATCTCTGAACTCCTCTGATATTTGTCATTGTAATCCTTCAACGTCTTCAGAGAGGTGACGGGTCCCGACGACCACACATCAAGACGGACTGTGGGGTCCTTAAACCCACGGACTTATGCGTCCTTAAACTAAAATACGGACTGTGGGGTCCTTAAACCCACGGACTTATGCGTCCTTAAACTACCTATGGACCACTACGTCCCTAAACTGGAACATGGACCACTATGTCCACAAACTGGAAATGGACCACCATGTCCCTAAACTGTCAATGGACCACTATGTCCCTAAACTGGAACAATAGAGCCCAAACGCTCTTTTGTCGGATCTAAACGATCCCGTTAAGTTGATCTTAGTCTCAAACTGGACTAACGTATCCTTAACAAACGTTTAAGTTGATCTTAGCCTCAAATACGGCTAACGTATCCTTAAACCTTTCAAACAGACTTTAGTCCCAAACTGTACTATAGATCCCCCCAATTAACTCTGGTTCAAGGGTACATCTCTGAACTCCTCTGACATCTGTCGTTGTAATCCTTCAACGTCGTTAGAGAGGTGACGGGTCCCGACGGCCATACATTAAATGGACCACTAAGTCCCTAAACTGGAACAATAGAGCCCAAACGCTCTTTTGTCGGATCTAAACGGTCCCGTTAAGTTGATCTTAGTCTCAAACTGGACTAACGTATCCTTAACAAACGTTTAAGTTGATCTTAGCCTTAAACAGGGCTAACGTATCCTTAAATCAAAACCCCAAACCCAAATCTAAGAAAATACGGATTTGGACTAATCCACGCCCTACGGGCGACGACATAACTTAGTCTCCATATACAATCCACAGGCAACCAAACACAAAACAAACACCCACAACACAAAGTGACCAGCTGGAGAAGCAGAAAGTTGTTACCGCGATGCGGTAGCGTAATTAACTGCAGGGGCTTGTGCCTGCAGGGAAGAGCGTCCCCACAATCAAAAACCCCTCAAACGAGGGGGAATCTGACGAAGTTTGCTACATCGGCCGCATCCGTTTAAACCTCCGATACATGGTGTCATAAATCAACTTGGCATCTTCGGAGAGGTGGACGGATATCACCAATTAGCATCTGCCCCGAATCTCAGGCAAGACGTCCCATGTCTTGGCCGCCGTTCGGAGGGGAACAGATTCTGGCACGCCCGGTGGGACCTTTTCCACTTTCCACTCCACACTTCGTGTGTCGTGTTCACGAACGAATCGCGGTTTACTGTGGTTGCCTGTGGATTCGAGGTACTAAGATTTGGTGTCTTGCTCCGTGCAGAAAACAAAAGATCAATGGCTTCAAACTGCACTGCCTGCAACTGCAACTCTCGCTCGGTCCTTGCTGGAGGAGTGACTTATGGGCCCCAAGCGGCCTCCCTTTTTAAGATGCCAGTAGAGCAGGTAACTCAGGACACCACTGGATTATTCTTCGGGACCATGCTCCCACCGTTGAGCTTCAATGCCACAATGACGTTGAAAGAAGCCCCAAAGAAGTCGGTCTTTGATCGTCTTACCACTGCCGCAACCCCTCTCAACGGGTCGCCCAGCTTCAATACCTCAGTTTTCAACAGATTGGGCCAGAACGTCTGCAAACCCGCGATACCCGAAGCTGCCATCCCAAAGCGGATAGCTATCCCAGCTCAAGCGGACGAAATCATTGGAAAGGCTCCTCCTTCCAAGAAGTCAGTTTTTACAAGGCTGGCCATTCCGGTTGCTGCTCCAAGCGAGGTCCTCAAAGCTGCTTCCCCTGCTCAGAGGGGGCATGAAGAAGCTTATCCAACAACGGAGGTGATCTCATCCGCACGACATGCTCGACGTCGTCACTGGCACCAAGTAAGAAAGGCTGGGGGCATCTCTCCGTCTGGACTTACTCCACCCGCTCCAACGGTGGAGACCGATGCTACTGTTCCAATCCGGAACAGCTTTGAATTGCTGAACACGGTGCGCAGAAACTCTCCTACCGCCGTACTAAAAAGATCCCCTCCTCCGGTGGGAAATGTTGCAAAAGCCAAGCCAGAACAGTGCTCTCAACGGCTATCCTCTGAAATTTACAAGGTCTGGCGTCAAGTCCAAGACTCCGCGATGGATCAAGACTATCTCCGCCGACAGAAAAAGATGAAAGTTCGGCAGGAGAAAGACTACTCTGTCAGACCAGAAAAAGCAACAGCTACTCGGGTACCCACTGCGACGGCTCCCTCAACGTCAATCACTCAAAAGAAAAGGAGGCCGCAAAATGCCCCTGTGAACATGGTGAACCGTAAAAGCGCAGAGCACAAACGCCCCAAGTCTGGGGGCATGGTGCTGCACACCGTTTATATGGCTTCCGGAAAGAAGGAAAGCCGTGCTTCGACGGGTCACCGACCGCTCACCCGATCCGTGACAAAAGCTCAAGAACAGCAACAGCAGAAGCTTCAAGAGATGCTGACTACAATGGCCGCACTTACCGAGCCAAAAGAAAGCCCAGAGGCATCATCAGAGCAGCGTCACGAACAAGAAACTGATGCTGACTTCTTACGCAGAGTCCTCGAAAAGAAGGACAAAGAAGCCGCAGAACAAGTGGCAAACATAAAACAAATGGCGCTTCTCTTCCAAGATATCGTAGGGATGATGATCCAGCAAGATCCTCCTGCTGAAGATCCTCCGATTGTCCTTGAAGATGACAAAGGAGAGACATCGAATCCTCCTCCGGCTCTTTCAGCAGCCAAGGAAGAAACCATTTCCAAGGCCGCACTGGATGACCATATAGCTCTGCAAATACGAGCTCACCAGGAAAATGAAGCGGCTGGGCAAATCGCTAGAACCGGACGACCCTACCCGGGATGGTATGACCAAATTAGTTACCCGCCAGGATATACGATTCCTAAGTTC
Source organism: Agapanthus africanus (assembly GCA_030015575.1). Taxonomy (NCBI): domain Eukaryota; kingdom Viridiplantae; phylum Streptophyta; class Magnoliopsida; order Asparagales; family Amaryllidaceae; genus Agapanthus; species Agapanthus africanus. The sequence continues at coordinate 204,690,494 of JASDDO010000031.1, read as the reverse complement.
CACGTATATAAGGGAACGGGAAATCCGCATCAGCACGTCGCTCAATTTAGAGCCATGTGCGGCAACACTGGAGGTGATGATAAATTGTTGCTCCGCCAGTTTGTTGGCAGCCTGTCGGAAACGGCATTTGAGTGGTACTCTGAACTCCCAAATGACTCTATCAAGACATTTACGGAGATGGAGCTGCTGTTTACACAGAGATTCGCGAGTGCTAGTGGACGCACCCCGATAACAGCACTGATTAATGCCAGGATAAGGCCAGGCAAAACATGGGTCCAATACGCAACACGATGGCGGAACCTATGGTCGAAATGCGAACAACGCATAGAAGAGGCTCCTGCAGTAGTCATGTTTGTGGGTACCCTTGATCCGCAAGCGACCATCTCACAGTTCATGATGTTCTTCAAGCCGACCACCTTCCAGGCCTTGATTGACAAGCTGGCCTAAATGGACCAGATGGGCTATAGGCCTTCCTCTTTAAAGACGGAGCCTTGGAATGAAAAGGGCAAAGGGAAAGCAACCTTCGTCGCCAACGCTCAACAACAACCGAGCAACTTAAAGCCGGTTGTTCGCCAAAACAACGTGCGTCCATGCCCATCCCTCGAGGAGAGACTGGGACGTCCTTACTCGTTTCCCCAGGATAAAACGAGAAGACTGTTCGAGCTGGCAGTGCGCAACAGACTCATCAATCTGCCGAGTCCAAAGCGTCCGTTGCAGCCAGGCGATGTCAACGATCCCAATTATTGTCCTTACCACCAAATGGTAAGTCACCCGATCGAGGATTGCTTCATCTTTAAAGGATGGATCGAGGATCAGTATCTACAAGGCAAGTTTGCGTTGTCCGAGAAGTGGAAAATAAACCCACCACAACCGCACACTCCAAAGAAGACGGACACACCGGGGGCAACTTGTTCTTTTGTTGAAGAAGCTTCGTGGGAGGTCGTGTTGTCAGCCAAAACCAAAAAGATGTTGAATGATCTCCAGACATGCCCGGCGATCGGGTGGAAGAACTCGCTAGAACCCCAGATCGTCGAAGGGATGCTGAAGCCGCGCCCAACCCCAAAGATCGATGGTGAAGGCCCCAGCACTCACACCAAGCCGTCAAAATCTTCAAAGAAAAACAAGAAGAAATCCAAGAAGCCCGTGAAGTCCGGCGACAAGCGCACGGATTTGCAGAAACAGATTGACGTGCTGGAAGAGTATAACCAGAAGGCGCGGATTCCAATCACGCTCTAAGAGTTCCTCAGCCACGTCCTCGAGGACGAAAATGATGGAGAAGACTCATCAGATGAATCTGAGGACTACGTAGCAAGTTGTCATGTGATCTCTCACTCATTGATAGATGATAAAGAGGCTCCTTGCACCGAGAAACCAGGGGCGGGTCCTGAACCAGAACTTCTGTGGCCATCAGACGAGATGATCGATGCCTTCCTGAACGAAGCCCGTCTTAAAAGCAAAGATGATCGAGAGCGCGAGATGGCCATATTCGAGAAAGCCAAACGCCGACGACTAGATGAAAGGTCGAAACACTCCCACCGGATCAAAGTACATCCGCCATAAATAAAAGCAGGTTCAAGATGAGGAAAAGATTCGCCAAAGCCATATCGATGGGAATGAAGCTCCCTTCTTTCAGAGGAAATTCTCCCACCGATATATATCTTGATGAAGCGGACATGCATCTTAATTTCTGCTTATATCATCAGAAGATTGCACACCCTACTGAAGAATGCAATGCCTTTAAAAACTGGTGGCAGGGATACGTTGCTCACCGGCAGCACATTCAACGATTGAAGCGCGAAGCTCGTCGGAAACAGAACACGACAAATGAGCATATGAAAACTGCCGGCAACGGTTACATGGTTGACGGCAGAAGATCGCAAGCTCTCACCTTCGGGAGCAATTCTGAAGAAGAAATGACTCTCAGCCCTCCCTTCAAAGAATCCACCTCAGGAAAAGAGGAAGAAAAGAAGAGCTGCGAGAACGTTCAGCTGCGCAATCGCACGCTACCCGAAAAGAATCTCGAACCCGCAAACAAGGGATCGAACAAAAGGGATAAGGGGAATAGAAAAGCGACTTTCGTCGCCAACGCTCAACAACAGCCGAGTAACCCGAGACCGTTTTGTCGTCAAAATAACAAGCCGCGATACCTCAATGAGAAGTTGAAACGTCCTTACTCGTTTCCCAAAGAAAAAACAAAGAGATTGTTCGAGCTAGCAGTGCGCAGCGGGCTCATCACTCTGCCAGATCCAAAACGTCCGTTGCAGCCAGGTGACGTTAACAATCCTAACTATTGTCCCTACCACAGAGTAATGGGTCACCCGCTCGAAAATTGCTACGTCTTCAAAAACTGGGTTGAAGACCAATACCAACAAGGCAAACTCGCGCTGTCCGAAAACTGGAAGGTGAGCCCGCCACAACCACATGCCTCGAGAAAGATGGATATGCCGGGGGCATCATGCTCATTCATAGGGAAAGCCCCATAGACCGAAAAGTCAGTAAACTAGATATTCGCCTCAAATACGGCGACGGTGGACCACCATGTCCTAAAACTGGATAACGCCTGAAACGTCGTTAAACTACTACCAACCCGCGGCATCCCCAGGCTGACGTGGTAAAAAAAAACGGTATGTCCATAAGCAAAATGGGTACGGATGAAAACCCGAAAGGGCTCCGTGAGTAAAAACAGCAGGGCTACCGGCGAGTGTTTGTGAAAACCCGAAAGGGCGCAACCTCGTTAGAAAAAAAGAATAAAAAGAATAAAAAAAACGGTATGTCCATAAGCAAAATGGGCACGGATGAAAACCCGAAAGGGCTCCGTGAGTAAAAACAGCAGGGCTACCGGCGAGTGTTTGTGAAAACCCGAAAGGGCGCAACCTCGTTAAAAGACACTTACAGGATCCTCTCGACCTTGTAAGGAGAAACCACCCGCGTGAGATCCTTACGACTCACAAGGGAGCAACACACTTAGGGATCCTCACGATTCCTAAGGAGAAAATACGCTTGCGAGATCCTCACGACTCGTAAGGAGAGCTCTCTTATGGGACCCTCATGGCTCATAAGATTTGAAAGTCTTAAGTTACAGAAACCTTAACATGTTCTTAAGCAACCCCCACAACCTTCGATATTGCCCTACAAGTGGTTCAATGCTGACCCTTGTATACAATCCACGGGCACGAATAAACATTTCCCTAACAAAGTCCCACCAACGACTAGGGATATACTCACACCGTGAACAAACACTTGTAGGTCCTCTCGACTTGTAAGGAGAAAACACTCTTGTAAGATCCTTACGACTTATAAGAGAAAATACACTTAGGAATCCTCACGATTCCTAAGGAGAAAACATACCTACGAGATCCTCACGACTTGTAGGGAGAAATACCTTTGTGAGACCCTTACGGCTCATGAAGTCAAAAGCCTTAGTCGACGGGATCCTAACCCTGTTCGCTAAGCCACCTTTGTTTGACATCGACAGAGGCAAATGATGATTCGCTCCTGGCAATATCCCAGTGGTAGCGATGCTGATGCCTAAACCGGTATCAAATTCCAAGTCCTTTCACGGCAAATGATGATTCGCTCCTGGCAATATTCCAGTCGCAGCGATGCTGATGCCAAGATTGGTATCAGATCCCAAATCCCCTACTCGCGAAAAAAAAATCAGCGAGCCAAAAAAATAAAAAAATAAAAAAATGCATACGAAATAGCCGAAATGATGGGGCAACTTGCAAACAAATCAGCATGTAAAAATGTATGCATGCAAAATAGCCGAAATGATTGGGCAACTCGCAATAAAAAGCAGCGAGTAAAAAAAAATATAGCCGAAATGATTGGGCAATCGCGATTTTCGCGATATAAAAAGATGAAATGATAGAGCATCGCAGAAAGAATAAAAAAATGAAAGAATGAAACTTTTTGCCCTACAGGTGAAATCACATCGATCCTTGTATACAATCCAGGGGCACAGATAAAGAGGGAACCATACCTTCCCAACAGGCTCCATCAGAAAGCGAAGCCAAATCTCGACGGTTCATAGACAACCTAGAGACAATCTCGACATTTGTCGCAATATTACAGACACGATGTCAACAAATGAAGCAAACGAAGATCCCGAGCTTCAGGGTCTCGACGTCAACATCGACAACTTAGAGATCACCAACGGCGTTTCTCCTCACTCCAACCAGATACAGACATGACGTCAACAATCGACCTCAGAGTCGCAACGAAACGGAACCATGGCAAAGTCCCTAGTTCCAAATCTCAATAGCCACATCTGCAGCCCGAAGACCAACAACGGTGGGCCTCCTCATTCCAGCATGACACAGATGTTACACCATCAAGCGGAGCGACGACAAAATCCCAGCTCCACCTCAGCATTCGTCTCAACACAGCAGACGAGATGTCAACAATGGCGTTCCTCCGCAGTCCAGCAGGATGCAGATGCAACGTCAATAAAAGACCTCACGGTCGAAACAAAGCGGAGCGACGGCAAAATCCCAGCTCCACCTCAACATTCGTCTCGATACAGTAGACGAGATGTCAACAATGGCGTTCCTTCGCATTCCAACAGGATGCAGAAGCTGTTAGTGTATATGCCCTAGAGGCCATTACTGTATCATACTAGTTTGTATATTACTTAATGGATGCTTGGGATATTCACCTTGTATATACAATCTTGCTCAAAATAGTAGTATGCTACTTGGTTTGTCTCTACTTCAATGTGTACTTGTGTTTATTTTACTATATCACTTATACGCATTAGTGGAGCCCTTAGGATCTTTGCTTGATTACCAGCGTTGTGATGGCAGTCACACTAGTGGGGGCTGGGTAATCTATAAGCACATCCTTATACAGGTCCCTAGTCGCAGGACTATCGAGATAGGGCATCGATACTCCGGAGTAGACTAGCGTATGCGCTTCTCATCCCAGTGTGGGAGATGGTCTGTCCCACAGCCATCAGTACGTCGTACTGGAGATAGTATACGGGTGCTCGTTGGGTTACGAGTACACTGGACAGGACTCGTCGGGAACTGACAGGTTGGTATTATACCTATCGTCAGTCATCAGTTCCCAGGTGACATGAGTACAGCTTAGTCCGCTGACTTGACACTGGCACTTCGCCTCGAGTGTGTTCCCACTGCACTTTGATCACTACCCTACCACGGCTCAAAGGAGTCGTGCAAACAGGTGGTGGTTGGGTGCAGTCCCGAAGCACTTGGAGGCAGTGACGGTTAGACAGGATTCGTCTCTCCCGGTATTGGGGGTTGACATCGCGCTGTGTCTAGGAGAGCCATTACACAAGTAGTCCCTGGCCAGGGCAAACGAGATATACTGGTAGGTTTCCAGTGTTATCTCAGGGTGTTTTGGGCTTCGCTCCGGCACGACTTGTACCGCTATTGGGGGACTGACGTTTACCGCCCCCTAGGCCCGCCATGCGATGTATCAGACGAACAGACCGGACTGTACGGAGACTGTCACATTCAGACTCAGTAGGAGTACCGATGGGGTTTCACCTCGTCAGCCTTCTTGTCGACATCTACCTGGGGACCGTTACGCACAGCTAGTGCCGCTTGCGGTCTGTGGTTAAACCCACTGCCAGCGTAGTGTCGAGTCTTTAGAGTCCCACACAGAGGGTATTCGCCTGTGGGCAAAACAGAGTAGAGGTCGCATGGTTTTGCGACAGGGTTCGTTCTCATCCGCGCACTTGTGCACGTTTGGAGTCCGGACAGATATTACCAGCGGGCTCTGGTTTGAGCCGGATACTGGTATAGTATTTGGGGTTGCTTTTATCTCTCAGTATTCATGTTCCTCGGAACAAGAATGCAGGTGTGTATGCACAGTTATTTGAGGAGGAGGAAGATGATTTCCATTAGGGTTTCGGAACGGGTGCGTGTGCACAGTTGACAGTCGTCTTTTTCCAAACCCTAATGGATTTGTATTATATCATTTAATAATATATAATAAAATGAAATTGTGTCATGGTTAGTTTTTGTTGACTTGTTGACCATGGTTGACTTGTTGACCATGGTTGAACATTTGACTACCATCATTACAAATGCAAGATGCTTTTTCACTCTTGCTTTATTCATTTAATGCATGTAATGATATTAGTCATTCTAAACTATCCATCAAACCTTTTTCATTTTGATTATTGTTATTATTTGATTTTTCTTTTTCTTTTGTTATGGTTGCAAAAGGAAAAGAAAGAGCTCATTCTATCATTCTCACTCTCTCTCTTCATTCTCATCTTCTTCTTCCTCTAGTCAAGAGAAACCTTCTCATGAGTTGAGAATCCTTCTCTTGAAAAAGAAAAGCAAACCCTAAACACTCTCTACTCACTCTAGGATCAAGGGTCTAGCAAGCCGGCGATTCTAGTTCACTCCAAGTACGAGAAAGAGCCCTAAGGTCGAGCCTTCGAGGTGGATCCATCTTCGACGGGAGAAGGCGACAAAGGAGAACCATCAACCTCTACAAAGTTTGAAGACGAAGGAGTTCAAGTCTAGGTATAACCATCTTCATCCGAGTAGCTAAACTTCTTTAGCTAGGTTGCTAGTTTTAGTTTAGGTAACGATCCCGACCTAGCTTTGTCCATGTTGCCTCTCGCACTAAAATTTGTTTTTTATACCGTTTCCGCCTCCCCGTAAGAACCGGGGGTGGCAACGTGGACTTACAGTGGTATCAGAGCCTAACTAAACTTAAACTAGCTTGGTAGTAAAGTGTAACGAAGTTCGGAACCGTAAAAAACCCAAAAACCGTATTTTTCCAAAACCTGAGTTTCTGTTGAAATTTTTTGGGCTCTAAATGAAAAACTTTATATTTGTAAATTCATCTCAGGGTTTTTTAAAGACACTCATGAAAAACGACACAGAGATTCATCGAACCCGCCGCCCTTCCGCCGCGTGAGCCTTCTTGGCCGCCGCGCAAGCGCCGCGACTTGGTGTCCTCTCTGCATCGTTTTTCGTGCAGTATGTGTAGGTGTTGGTTTTGGGATTTTTAAAATATATTATATGTGCCCAGATTTTCCAGAAAAGAAATTTCCTTTTGGGGTCCTATAATTTCGTATTTTTCCGAACTTCACTGCACTTTGACTATGATGGTTGTATCTGTGATGTTTGCATGTATTGAACGTCGACTAATCGCTATAAGACGTTTAGTCGGGGTTATACATGATCTGTAATGTGCTGGAATGTGTATATAAATATGTTGGATTGTCGCGGGTGAATAGCCGGGGGTTGTGAGACGAGAGTTTTCTTTTCTTGCAATTCATTGTAAATGTAAATTGATGTAATAATTATTATTTGTTTGGCCGCACAACCGGGTCGGGGTTGTAGCCGTCATTGTATAATTCTTTTACTGTTTTTGCTCCTAGGATAGACCCATGGAGGGGTGCACAAACTACCGGGTATGCCGAAGTGTCGAGTGGCCTACTCATGGAAATGAGGGAGGTTGCTACGCTTCGGGTACTTGGCGGGTAGTTTGCCGCACCCGTAGGGGTCTTGGGTGGGGTATTGGCTATTCACCGCGACCGTGTTATCTGTTTTTTGTTACAGGCTCGTACAAATTACAGATTACTAGTATATCCAATGTATTTATCTGTGATCTGAAATGTTTATCATTGCTTTCTATTTAGGCGTTGCTTATGTTTTACAGACGCGCTAGCCCAGCCCCCGCTCTGTCGTTAGTTAAGTAACCTAACGGGTAATGACGGGGCCCAGTGGCGAATGCGAATGGCATAAGCGTACGTCATATTTTGGTTGTTTTCTGCAATGGTAGGATTAAATGATGGGACGCATTAAAAGTACTAATGCAAGAATATCACGCATTAAAAGAACTAATGCAAGATAATAAACCAAGTTAAAGTCGTTGGAACACTTTCGAAAAACCACTCGGTTCTTTTCAAAACCAACTTTTAAGTGCGGAGTTTGAGCCACTCCTTTTAAAAGCTATCTCGTTCCATCGACCAAATCAAGTTCACTACGTTCACGGTTTCGCCAAAACCATCCGTAGCCCTCCGTCGTTTCACATGAATAGTCAATAGTATTCAAGCTGTGTTTGTTGGCCAAAGTCAAGGCATAGTGATTGGTAGCTATTGGGTATTCATGTGCAGCATAGATAGATGCGTTGGTTTGGAACAGTCGTACTGCCTTGTTGGCCAAAGTCAAGGGTGGGTACGGGTGGATTCAAATTAACCTGGAGAACGACGGGTAGAACTTGACATGTGACTTATGATTTGTTGGCCAAAGTCAAGGTCATAAGAGCATGGGGCAAAAATCCACATCGGGAGTTTCATAAGTACTGAAACTTGCTAGATTTGCATACCATTTGGAGTGTGGTGATTCTGGTAGGATTCCTTCAGTTTCGTCACGCGATGATATTTGGATCCCGATCCTACTGTGAGTATATGCTACTCCTCGGGAAATTTCTCACTTAACGATCAATGCTATAAACCTAGTAGGTGCCTAGAAAGGTGTTAGCGGGGCTACGCCCCCAGGGAAAAGAGGTTCTTTAATTAAGGAACTTCGCGAAAGCGTTGGAAAACCTCCCTCGAAGTACCGACACCAGCCTGGCCGAACGGTTAAGCAAGTATTGTACGGTGGGATTGATCCTGACTAATTCTTCCTTTATGGTTTGAGGAGGGATTCGAGAAACAGTGGGAGCCATCCTGTTTAGACAAATTAAAAACCACTCTAAACTTGCAAGAGCATCATGCTGAGTGTTTCTTCTTCTCTCTCCTAATTGCAGCGACCAATCAACATGACTGGACTTAAGTTACTCCTAGATAAAAACAAGTTGACAGGGCCAAACTACAAAGATTGGCTCAGGAATGTCAAGATAGCAATCACTTATGACAAGCTGGGGTATCTTCTTACCACCAAAGCTCCCCCTGTCCCTGGTCCAACTTCCAGCATCGCGGATAAGGAAATCCGCAAGACTTGGGAGATTGATAGCGCGAAGGCCAAGTGCCTCCTGCTTTCCTCGATGGACAACGAACATCAGAGGAGGCATGAGAATATGGACATGGAGTCCATATTGCTTCATACAAAAGAACTGTATGGAGAGCAATCACGTATCGCAAGATACGAAGCGTCGAAAAAGTTGTTTTCGACAAGAATGGCCGCCGGATCATCAGTAGCCGAGCACGTGCTAAAGATGATCGGCTACATTGAGGAGCTCGCTGACCTAGGGATCACATTGGAGAGTGAGCTATATACGGATATAGTTCTCCAGTCCCTTCCTTCCACTTACGCCCAGTTTATAATGAACTTCAACCTACAAGAAAAGGAGGTTGAACTTTCAGAGCTCCTCAACCTGCTGAGGAGCGCAGAGGGCACCCTACAGAAAGGTAGGGAAACATCCACTTTGTTTGTAGGAGGATCATCTTCTTCTAGGTCCAAGGCGAAAGCCAAGGGAAAGAAGAAGAAAGCCCCCGCCAAACCAAGGGGCGGTGTTAGTAAAGTGGATACGAAGGGAAAAGGAAAAGCAACAAAGATAGCGGGGAAGCTTGTGGATAAGGAAGAATGCTTCTTTTGTCATAAGAAAGGACACTGGAAGAATGATTGCAGGGCCTGGAAGGCCAGAACACGGGAATTGAAGCAGGTTGCAGCTTCAGCTTCAGGTGTGTATGTTATTGAGAACTGTCTTTCTATAAACTCTACTTCCTGGGTATTGGATACCGGATCAGGATCTCATATCTGTAATTCTTTGCAGGCATTGAGAAACCGTAGTGTTTTGAAAGCAGGTGACATGACCCTCAGAGTTGCAAACGGAGCTAGCATGGATGCTAAAGCCGTGGGGGACTATCACCTGGGAATGTCAGATGGACATGTTTTGGTTTTGCGTAATTGCTTTTTTGTACCCAACGCAACTTGTAATATCATTTCTGTATCTTTAGTTTCTAAAGAAGGTTATGAATTTGCGTTTGTAAGTAATGTTGTAAACATTCGCCTTAATCAAGTTTTGATTGGGTCAGGTACTTTGAGTAATGGTATATACGTATTGAACCAACCACAGATTTTTAATGTCCAGAATACACACAAAAGAAAGTCTCCAGAAATAAACCAGACTTTCTTATGGCATTGTAGATTGGGTCACATCAATGAGAGAAGGTTGACGAAGTTACATACAGAAGGGTATTTGAATGCGTTCGAATATCAGTCGTATGCCACTTGTCAATCCTGTCTCAAGGGAAAGATGACAAAGACTCCGTTTACTGGACATGGAGAAAGAGCGAGCGAGCTCTTGGGACTCGTACACAGTGACGTGTGCAGTCCAATGTCTACACATGCCCGAAGCGGACATTCTTACTTCATTACTTTTACGGATGACTTCTCAAGGTACGGTTATGTCTTCTTAATGAAACATAAGTCCGAAGCCTTTGGAAATTTCCAGGAGTATAAGAATGAAGTAGAGAAACAGACCGGCAAAAGTATTAAGATTCTAAGATCGGATCGAGGTGGAGAATACTTAAGTGCCGAGTTCCTGGACTATTTAAAAGAGAACGGAATTCTCTCTCAGCTTACTCCTCCATACACCCCGCAACATAACGGTGTATCGGAGAGACGGAACCGCACCCTATTGGATATGGTGCGGTCCATGATGAGTAACGCTGAGTTGCCGCGATCATTCTGGGGATATGCGCTAGAATCAGCCGCATACCTTTTGAACCGAGTTCCGACTAAGACTGTGCCTTCCACACCATATGAAATGTGGTGTGGGAAGAAACCCTATCTTAAGCACATTAAGACATGGGGATGTCCGGCTTTTGTCAAAAAGCAGCATGCGGACAAGCTCGAGGCACGCTCAGTACAGTGCAAGTTTGTGGGGTATCCAAAGAACTCAAAAGGATATTTCTTCTACTGTGAAGAGGAACAAAAAGTTCTTGTTTCTCGTCATGCCTACTTCTTGGAAACTGAGTTTTTGGAAAACCAGATAAGTGGGAGCACAGTAGAACTGGAAGAAGTTCCAGAACCACAGACTGTTACTGAAAGTTTGGTGGAACCAGAGGGTTCAACAGAACAGGACATTCCTACGCCGCTCCGCAGAAGTAGTAGGCAGTCTCATCCGCCCGAGAGATACTACGGTTTTCTCATAGACGGGGATAGAGAGGATTGCATCATAGATTATGATGAGCCTACTAGCTTCCAGCAGGCCGTTCAGAGCGTTGACTCAGTAAAATGGCTGGATGCAATGCGGACCGAAATGGAGTCCATGTACACCAACAAGGTATGGACGTTGGACATTGCTCCAGACGGGGTAAAACCCGTAGGATGCAAGTGGATCTTCAAAAGGAAGATTGGTGTAGATGGACAGGTTGAGACCTATAAAGCTAGGCTGGTAGCAAAGGGTTTTCGTCAAAGACCTGGCTTGGACTATGACGAAACCTTTTCTCCAGTAGCCATGCTGAAATCCATTCGGATCCTTCTTGCCATCGCTGCCTTCCACGATTATGAGATCTGGCAAATGGACGTAAAGACAGCTTTTCTAAATGGAAATTTAGAGGAGTGTGTCTATATGGACCAGCCAGAGGGCTTCATTCAGAGTGGGAGCAGCGGAAAGGTGTGCAAGTTGCTTAAGTCCATCTATGGACTAAAGCAGGCATCGCGGAGTTGGAACATCTGCTTTGATGAGACGGTCAAAGAATTTGGCTTTATCAAGAATCCAGATGAACCATGCATCTATAGTAGATTTGTAGCGAGAACTGTAGTATTCCTCGTTTTATACGTGGATGACATTCTCTTAATAGGAAATGACATTCCTATGCTACAATCTGTCAAGGGGTTCTTGTCACACAGGTTCTCCATGAAAGACCTGGGTGATGCCTCATACATCCTGGGGATCCGGATCCATCGTGATAGATCCAAGAGGATATTGGGACTTTCTCAGTCCAGGTACATCGACACCATACTGAAGAGATTCAGTATGGAAGATTCCAAGCGCGGTAACCTGCCGGCTTGTCACGGGATCACCCTCTCTAAAGAGATGTCTCCCAAGACTGATTTGGAGAGGGATCGCATGTCTATTATACCCTACGCTTCTGCGGTAGGCTCTATAATGTATGCGATGTTATGTACCAGACCGGATGTAGCTTATGCACAGAGTGTGGTAAGCCGGTATCAGTCAAACCCTGGGGAGAAACACTGGATAGCGGTAAAGAACATTCTCAAGTACCTGAGAAGGACTAAGGAGATGTTCTTGGTGTATGGCGGAAAAGACCTCCAGATCGAGGCATTTGCTGACTCCAGCTTCCAGAGTGACAAGGATGATTCCAAGTCCATGTCGGGCTTTGTCTTTACCCTCAATGGAGGGGCGGTGTGTTGGAAGAGTTCCAAACAGGAAACCGTTGCAGACTCGACGATGGAAGCGGAATACATCGCTGCATCTGATGCCGCAAAAGAAGCTGTCTGGATGAGGAAGTTCTTGAAAGAACTTCAGGTGGTTCCGTCCATTGTTGATCCAATACCTCTGTATTGCGATAACAATGGGGCTATAGCTTTAGCGAAGGAACCCAGGTCCCATCAGAGATCCAGGCACATCTTGAGGCGGTATCACCTGATCAGGGAGATCGTGGATCGCAAGGAGATCGAGGTTCGGAGAGTTGCTTCAGAAGACAACACTGCAGATCCATTCACCAAGGCCCTGCCCCAGACTCAGTTCGAGCGGCTGATCGAGATGATAGGTCTTCGATACGCCAGTACATGGCCTTAGTGCAAGTGGGAGATTGTTAGTGTATATGCCCTAGAGGCCATTACTGTATCATACTAGTTTGTATATTACTTAATGGATGCTTGGGATATTCACCTTGTATATACAATCTTGCTCAAAATAGTAGTATGCTACTTGGTTTGTCTCTACTTCAATGTGTACTTGTGTTTATTTTACTATATCACTTATACGCATTAGTGGAGCCCTTAGGATCTTTGCTTGATTACCAGCGTTGTGATGGCAGTCACACTAGTGGGGGCTGGGTAATCTATAAGCACATCCTTATACAGGTCCCTAGTCGCAGGACTATCGAGATAGGGCATCGATACTCCGGAGTAGACTAGCGTATGCGCTTCTCATCCCAGTGTGGGAGATGGTCTGTCCCACAGCCATCAGTACGTCGTACTGGAGATAGTATACGGGTGCTCGTTGGGTTACGAGTACACTGGACAGGACTCGTCGGGAACTGACAGGTTGGTATTATACCTATCGTCAGTCATCAGTTCCCAGGTGACATGAGTACAGCTTAGTCCGCTGACTTGACACTGGCACTTCGCCTCGAGTGTGTTCCCACTGCACTTTGATCACTACCCTACCACGGCTCAAAGGAGTCGTGCAAACAGGTGGTGGTTGGGTGCAGTCCCGAAGCACTTGGAGGCAGTGACGGTTAGACAGGATTCGTCTCTCCCGGTATTGGGGGTTGACATCGCGCTGTGTCTAGGAGAGCCATTACACAAGTAGTCCCTGGCCAGGGCAAACGAGATATACTGGTAGGTTTCCAGTGTTATCTCAGGGTGTTTTGGGCTTCGCTCCGGCACGACTTGTACCGCTATTGGGGGACTGACGTTTACCGCCCCCTAGGCCCGCCATGCGATGTATCAGACGAACAGACCGGACTGTACGGAGACTGTCACATTCAGACTCAGTAGGAGTACCGATGGGGTTTCACCTCGTCAGCCTTCTTGTCGACATCTACCTGGGGACCGTTACGCACAGCTAGTGCCGCTTGCGGTCTGTGGTTAAACCCACTGCCAGCGTAGTGTCGAGTCTTTAGAGTCCCACACAGAGGGTATTCGCCTGTGGGCAAAACAGAGTAGAGGTCGCATGGTTTTGCGACAGGGTTCGTTCTCATCCGCGCACTTGTGCACGTTTGGAGTCCGGACAGATATTACCAGCGGGCTCTGGTTTGAGCCGGATACTGGTATAGTATTTGGGGTTGCTTTTATCTCTCAGTATTCATGTTCCTCGGAACAAGAATGCAGGTGTGTATGCACAGTTATTTGAGGAGGAGGAAGATGATTTCCATTAGGGTTTCGGAACGGGTGCGTGTGCACAGTTGACAGTCGTCTTTTTCCAAACCCTAATGGATTTGTATTATATCATTTAATAATATATAATAAAATGAAATTGTGTCATGGTTAGTTTTTGTTGACTTGTTGACCATGGTTGACTTGTTGACCATGGTTGAACATTTGACTACCATCATTACAAATGCAAGATGCTTTTTCACTCTTGCTTTATTCATTTAATGCATGTAATGATATTAGTCATTCTAAACTATCCATCAAACCTTTTTCATTTTGATTATTGTTATTATTTGATTTTTCTTTTTCTTTTGTTATGGTTGCAAAAGGAAAAGAAAGAGCTCATTCTATCATTCTCACTCTCTCTCTTCATTCTCATCTTCTTCTTCCTCTAGTCAAGAGAAACCTTCTCATGAGTTGAGAATCCTTCTCTTGAAAAAGAAAAGCAAACCCTAAACACTCTCTACTCACTCTAGGATCAAGGGTCTAGCAAGCCGGCGATTCTAGTTCACTCCAAGTACGAGAAAGAGCCCTAAGGTCGAGCCTTCGAGGTGGATCCATCTTCGACGGGAGAAGGCGACAAAGGAGAACCATCAACCTCTACAAAGTTTGAAGACGAAGGAGTTCAAGTCTAGGTATAACCATCTTCATCCGAGTAGCTAAACTTCTTTAGCTAGGTTGCTAGTTTTAGTTTAGGTAACGATCCCGACCTAGCTTTGTCCATGTTGCCTCTCGCACTAAAATTTGTTTTTTATACCGTTTCCGCCTCCCCGTAAGAACCGGGGGTGGCAACGTGGACTTACAGAAGCAACATCAACAAAAGACCTCATGGTCGGAGTGACGGCAAAATCCCAGCTCCACCTCAGCATTCGTCTCGATACAGCAGACACAATCAAAGCAAACGAAGCGAAGGCCACATTCCTAGCTTCAACGTCTTTACGATAACTCATATAAAACCGGAAAGACAATCGGAGATCATCTCGCACCAGCGCGGAGTGGTCACCTCCTCGACGATCGTCTCGATACAGCAGATGAAATGTCACCCCAGCGTTCTTCCCCCAGCAGGATTCGGACGCGCCAAAGCAAATGAAGCGAAGGCCAAATTCCTAGCTTCATGCGTCTTAACGGCAAGTTATATAAAGCCTGAAAGACAATCGGAAATCATCTCGTACCAGCGCGGAGTGGTCACCACCTCGACGATCGTCTCGATACAGCAGATGAAATGTCACCCCAGCGTTCTTCCCCCAGCAGGATTCGGACGCGCCAAAGCAAACGAAGAGAAGGCCAAATTCCTAGCTGTTGGGGTAAAAATTTACACCCCGGTTGACCTAGTCAAAATCAAAGTCAACCCCAAGCCAAGTGGGCCCAAGCCCAGATCCAGTGGGCCCATGCCCGGGTCGAGCCCGAACATGAAGCGGCCGGCCTCCCCCCATGCCAAGATAAAAATTTTGTAATAAATAATTTTGTTGTATTTCTTTTATTTTATTTTTGGATAAATGAAAGAAAAATAGGCATAAAGCCAAATTTTTGTAAAGCCCATGGCTTATGTGCAAAAAGAAATGGCACATGAGCCATGGGATAGGCAAAATGCCATTTTGTGAAGCCCAAGGGGCAATGTGTAAAATGTATGGCCTATAAAAGCAAGGATAATGAAATATCCCAACAACTTTTTCTCTCTCTAAAAAAATTTTCCAGATCTGAGATCTTTCTCCTTCTTCAAGGTTCCAAAACCTTCTTCTTTCTCTTGAATTAAATCAAGAGTTTTACTCTTCTTTTTAGAAAACAAAATAGTTTTCCACCATAAAACCCATAAAGGGGAACTCAAATCTTCCATTAGATCTCAAAAAGAAGAGATTTTTAAAAATCCCACATCTCTTGATCTTCAAGATCCAGCTAACAGAGGAGGAAGAAGAAGAACATATTTCACTAAACCCCCAAAAAGAAGAAAAACACACTCAGGAGTCCAACTCCTCTCTGATTTCTCTTCTAAGAAATTTTTTTTAGGCTAAAAGCCTCTTTTTCTCGCCGGCGCTCAAGCGCAGAGCGCCCGCGTGCCGACACGTGGCGCGCTTGCACTCCAGCGCAAGCGCTCGAGCGCAAGTCGCCCCCGTGCCGACACGTGGCGCTCTTGCGCTCCAGCGCAAGCGCTCGAGCGCAAGTCGCCCCGGTGCCGACGCGTGGAGCTCTTGCGCTCCAGCGCAAGTGCTCGAGCGCAAGTCGCCCTCGTGCCGACACGTGGCGCTCTTGCGCTCCAGCGCAAGCGCTCGAGCGCAAGTCGCCCTCGTGTCGACACATGGCGCTCTTGCGCTCCAGCGCAAGCGCTCGAGCGCAAGTCGCCCACGTGCCGGCACGTGGCGCGCTTGCGCCCAAGCGCTCAGCGTCCGAGCGCAAAGTGCCCACGTGCCGACACGTGGCGCGTTGCGCTCCAGCACTCTGCGCTCGAGCGCAAAGCGCCCACGTGGCGCGCTTGCGCTCAAGCGCCTAGGCGCTGGCCCCACGCATCCTTTGGATGTCTTTCTCCCCTTTATTTATATATATATGTATATATATATATATATTTGTATACGAATGTACACATACACATACTCCACGAAACTGTTCCTGTTAGAAAAAAATTTCTAACGGGGCGCTGCCCCGCACCCCGCAAGGGGGCTGCTAGCCCCCTTGACCCTCGTAAAAACTCTGCGTGGCTCCCGATATATTTAAACCCCCCTCCAAAACACAACACACATACACTGCACATTGAGTTCGCATGACCAGTTTGACCCGTCAATCGGAGGTTCCCTCGCCCCAAAGGCGGGAGGGTAATTAACGGCAGCTTAGTTCGTGGCTGCCGAAGATTCGGATCCCCACAATCATTAAACCCCGGCCTACCCTAGGCAGGGGGAATCTGTAGTACGCCTGACAAACGCGCGCGTAATCCCATCTCAATGGGGTGACGAAAAACACCCTACAGATTCTGGCACGCCCGGTGGGACCAATCTCTCCTCCCATATTTCGGGTTAAACGTTCATGCGAACTCAATCAATATACATATCGATTGCTTATACTGAAATGATGTTTTTTCCATGCAGCAATCAACCTTCGACGACAATGTCTCCCCAGACAAATTCAACTTCCAATGCGACCCTGATTCCGTACGTGGTCAAGATCAACGCTCGTGTGGTTCTCCCCGCAAGCCTCAGTCGACAGTGGGAGGAACCACCCCGCCAGTTTGGTTCCGTCATCATCTACCCTGCCGGAAGCGCTCATCTGGCGGAAATCCCGGCGGAACAGGTGGTCAAGCCGGTCCCAAGGGGCAAGAGGCCGAATGTTGTGATTGCTAAGGCACCACAACCGAAACTGAAGATGGTGTCTGAACGACTCCCTGGCGCTCTAGCTGGGGGCAAGACTTCCAATGCGAAGGGCAACATCAAATGTAGCGGACGAGCTCAGGCGATGACTCCAACAAATGCACAATCGAGCGTATCTCCAAGGCCCTCTATCGACCGGTCTGCGGCGTCTTCCCAAAGAGCCGAAGTCTGCCAGGTGCTTAGAACAGAAAAGTTAAGGCAGAAGCAGCTCAGGTATCGAGCCAATAAAAGGGCCAAGGCTTCGGCCAAATGGAATCGTGTGAAGTTCCAAGTGCAGGGTTGCTCCGCGACGACGGCTGAGTCGGACGTAAGAATCAGCAATTCCTTCGAGCCTCTAAAGTGGGTTCAGAAAAATTCCATGACCGCTGGAATCAAGAAGACAGCGGTCCAAACAGTGCCACAAAGAGACGTGTCCCGGCCCCAACAGAAAAAGTACGACACTATCTCTTCAAGAGTCTATCAAGCACTCTGTGCCGCACGAAAGCAGCAGGGCAAACCCAGAAAAGAAGCGCCAGCACCATTCAAGAACCTGGTTAGGCCAGCCGCCTTCAATCGACTACCAGGTACCGAAGCAAGGGGGTCAAGACAGCGATCCGTGAAATCAGCAGCCAATGATAGAAAGACGGCCGGATATATCACCCATACGGTCTATATGGCGGGCGGGCGCCCTAGCGACAACCTTCGCAGCAAAAGCAAGGACGGGGCCACCACATCCCAAGCCCGATCTAGCCTGAATGTGGTTGGCGCCGCCCAAGAACAGCCGCCCCCGCTGGATGAAGAAAACCCTCTCGATGAGGATGATAGGCAGATAGACCCCTCGATCCATGCAGAGTCAAGTTCGGACAACGAGGAAGAGCCGACTTTCCGCCCCAGGACTGCGGAGCAAGAGCTGCTTCAAGAGCTTCGAAAACAGCTCAGGAGCAAAGATAAAGAGATGGCCAAGCTCTATTCGAAGATTGACGACTTAACGAACGTGGTGATGCAGCTTACTGCTCAAATTGCTCGAGCGCCTCCCAATCAGGTACAAGCCGCTACTAATCAGCCGGGTGATGACAATCCGAGGCAGCCAATGCCTATTCCTTTGGGACCAAGACTGGTCGAGCCAAATGAAAGCCGGCCATATTCCACTTCTGGGGACGCCTTGGCCCCAGATAGCACTATCCCGCTAACACAGGATCGGATAATGGATTTGGTCACCAGCAAGGTTAAAACATTGGTGGCCGAAGCCGAAGCTCAGAAAGAAATCGGCAGTAGTGGACGGCCATATCCCGCGCAGTACGATCTGATTGAGTTCCCAAGCGGCTACGTCATTCCTAAGTTCGGAAGATTTGATGGAACGGGGAATGCAAACCAGCACGTCACCCACTTCAAAGCATCGTGCGGAAATACAGGGGACAATGACGCGCTCCTTCTTCGTCAGTTTGTCAACAGCCTGACCGGCGTCGCCTTCGACTGGTATGCCAGTATACCGGACGGGTCCGTCATTACCTTTGCCCAAATGGAGTCCCTGTTTCGGCAAAGGTTCATGAGTGTCAGTGATAAAATCTCCATTGCCGACCTTGTGAGGACCAAGCCGGGGAAGAATGAAAGCAACACCAACTTTATCGCCCGATGGCGTAATCTCACAGTCAAGTGCGAACCGCCGCTGGAGCAGAACCAGTCCGTCAGCCTTCTCATTGGGAACCTCAGCAATTGGATGGTCCCATTCTTGTATACAGCGGGCCTCAAGACATTTCAGGAGCTAACCAAGAAAGTCCAAATGCTGGAACGCTCGAAGCAAGAGTCCCCGCCGGATTCTCAGAGAGACAAAACTTAGAAAAGCAAGCGGGACGACAACCGTAGAAGCGGGAGTTCCAGCAGTACCAATGTCTTCAATGCCTCCGACAATGAAGAAAAGCGAAGGGCGGGCGAATCCAAAACCAACCGGTCTCGAAAGCCATTGCTGGGAGGAGATGGGCCTTCCCTAGAGGAGAAAAAGAACAAGGTTTACTCTTTCAGAAGGGACAAGGTCCGTAAGATATTTAAAGATGCCTTGAACAACGGCCTACAATTGCCGGAGTCGAAAAGACCCCAAGAAGCAAAAATGACCGACAATCCTCTATATTGCCCGTACCACCGAGTAGTGAGCCATGCGATCGAGGATTGCTATATCTTCAAAGACTGGGTCGAGAAGCAGTACAAGGCTGGAGAGATCGAGCTGTCCAAAAGCGTGTTGATGAACAATCAAGTTGCAACCGCCAACTTTATACAGACGGAAGCTGAAGCCTTCTGGGAGCAGACAGCCGAACCCGCTGCCCTGAGAAATGAAACGGACTCATCGCGGCCTCCGTGGAGTACGCACATATCCAATAAGACGAAGAAGATGATAAAGTTACTTCAGAAAGAGCCCAGGATGGAATGGGAAGGACAGAAGAAGCCTACCAGTCCAGCTGCCAATGCGGCTCCATCAGGCTCAAAATACAAGAAGCTCAAGAAGAAGAAAAGTGCAGCTCGGCGCGAAAAAGAGTCAGCAGGGAGATCGACCATTCAAAAATATATCGATTCCCTCGAAGAATATGAACAAAAGGAAAGAACATTGATTCAATTGAAGGAGTTCTTCCCTGTACAAGCGGCTGAAATTCTGGAGGAGTTAGAAGAAGACTCCAATGAAGAGATCCCAGTAGTAACCTGCTACGCCATCCATCTTGGCAGCGACTCCGATGATGAGCTCTGTTTTCCCGAAGAGGACGAGGAGCTCACCACAAAGGCCAATCAAATCCAGCTCAGAAGCGGCAGAGCTCTACCGCAAAATCAGGGCAACGCCCCAAAAGGGAAGGAAAAACAAGTCGCTAATGAAGAAGATGGCAGAGAACCGGCCGATGAAAACATAAGTCCTTCCTCGGTGGACTATAATGTCTTGGCACATCTCCGAAAGCTTCCATCTCTCCTGAGCATCTACGACGCCTTGGTCCTATCTAAGGAGCTTAGAGATGTTCTCATTCACGCTCTACAAAACCCCGAGCGGTATCAGGCTCACTTTGCGGAAATTAATATGAAAGAAGCCCAGCACGCTTTGCATGCCGCCGTAGTCACATTTAAGGATGAAGACTTGCTACTGGGAACGGCTGAGCATAATCGGCCGCTTTACGTGACCGGGTACAGTGACGGAGATCGAATTAATCGTATATTGATTGATCCGGGGTCCTCAGTGAACATCATGAACTTGCGAACTCTGAAGAGTTTGTCAATGGACGTCCGACACCTGTCAAGGGAAAGGATTGTCATTCAAGGCTTCAACCAAAATTGCCATCAAGTTCTGGGGTCTATAGCTTTGCCAATCAAATTTGGCGACCTGCAAACTGAAGCAAAGATATACGTGATCGACGCCGACACATCTTATAAGATTCTCTTGGGGCGGCCGTGGCTCCACGATTACGGCATCATTCCGTCAACTCTCCATCAATGCATGAAGTATACTAAAAATGGCGAAGAAAGACGCATTGACGGAGACATCCAGCCGTTCGGTGTGCATGAAGTCCGATATGAAGATTCTCGGTACTTTACGAACCACCAAATGCTAAGCCACAACTGACTGAGGATAGAATGGCCCCAAGACTCAAAAGCAAATCTGCGCCGGCTATCACTTTCAAAAGCAAAAATACCCAAGTGCGCCCGCATTTCGGCAGCGACACTGATGAGTCCGACGCTGGAAGCCCGTCCTTCCGCAAAACTCGCCCTCATTTCGGCAGCGATACGGACGAATCTGTTACTGAAGGCCCATCTAGCAGCAAAGTCCGCCCTCATCTTGGCAGTGACACTGAAGAGTCAGAAGAAGAGGACATGCCGTGCAACAGCTGTGCAGATCGGCCCCCCATGCAGCAAGCGAAACTACGAGAGACCTTCGAAGTCGCTGAAGGGTCCCTGGCCATCACAAGGGT
Source organism: Agapanthus africanus (assembly GCA_030015575.1). Classification (NCBI taxonomy): domain Eukaryota; kingdom Viridiplantae; phylum Streptophyta; class Magnoliopsida; order Asparagales; family Amaryllidaceae; genus Agapanthus; species Agapanthus africanus. Next base: position 204,669,221 of record JASDDO010000031.1, on the reverse strand, counting down.
GCCGGAACGGATGTGCAAAGAGCTCGACGCATTGTCAGTCTCTACCGTGGACCAGCTGAAAACTTTCTACGTGCCCGGGAGGAAAAATGGACAGAAGGGCATCCTGTTTTACAGGTCAAACCCCGTTGTGCACCCGGACGATCTTTCTGTCGCGTGCCTTCCCTATGAGAGAGGCATAAGAGCAGTCCTCAATCCCAGATACTATGCGCCCGAGATGCGGGAATACTTTAAGAAGTGCGGATGCCGGTTATATCAAACGGAGTCCGAAGCAAAGTTTTACGAAGGGCTATGGTATCCGCCCCAGGTCCGAGCACTCATCGATGGACGAATTCCAGATAGACGGGGCATAGGCTACATTCAACCTGATTCCAAAGCGTGCTACATGATCCATGTTGGTGAGGCCAGCAAAAGATCAAATGATGATGACGAGATAGCCGAGCCAGAAGAAGCTCCTCAAGAGCTCGAAGATGGCGGACAAGCAACCTTTGATGAGCTAAACGAGATTGACTTAGGAACGCCCGATAATCCAAGGCCGACCTACATCAGCTCACTCTTGTCGGAGGAAATGAAAGAGCAAATAATTGCCCTGCTGCGTGAATTCGTCGACTGCTTCGCGTGGACGTACAAAGAAATGCCTGGCCTTTCCCCTGAGGTAGCCGTGCATAAGCTGGCTATATCTCCTGATGCTAAGCCAGTCAAACAAGCTCCTCGAAGAATGAGAAGGGAGTTGGAAGAAAAGGTCATCGAGGAAACCAAGAAACTCATAGATGCCGGCTTCATCAGGAAAGAGAAATATGCAGACTGGATCGCATGCATAGTCCCAGTGAAGAAGAAAAATGGGCAGATCCGAGTTTGTGTCGATTTCAGGGACCTCAACAAGGCATGTACTAAAGACGACTTCCCGCTACCGGTCATGGAGATGATGGTCGATGACACCTCAAATTACGAATTGTTCACCTTTATGGATGGCTCGTCTGGATATAATCAGATCAAGATGTCGCCTGAGGATGAGAAGCACACATCATTTCGAACCCCGATCGGAATATATTGTTACAAGGTAATGCCATTCGGACTGAAGAACGCAGGTGCTACATATCAAAGGGCAATGACTAATATCTTTGATGACCTAATCCATAAAGTCGTCGAATGTTATGTTGATGATCTGGTCGTCAAGACTAAAGCCAAGGCCGATCATATCCAAGATCTCAGGACCGTTCTCACCAGACTGAGGGAATACGATCTGAAGATGAATCCTCTGAAGTGCGCTTTTAGCGTGTCATCGGGAAAATTCCTGGGCTTCATAGTCCGACATCGAGGGATCGAAGTTGACCCATCAAAGATAAAGGCCATCATGGAGATGCCCCCTCCGAAGAGTCTGACGCAGCTAAGATCTTTCCAAGGCAAGCTTGCTTATATACGGAGGTTTATCTCAAATTTATCGGGGAGATGTAGGCCCTTCTCAAAGCTCATGAAGAAAGGAGCTCCTTTTATTTGGGATGCCGAATGTCAAGTAGCGTTCGAAAGCATCAAACAATACTTGTTGCACCCTCCAGTGCTGGCTGCTCCCATTTCAAATAAACCACTGATTCTCTACACTGCCGCGCTGGACGAGTCACTCGGTGCGCTCCTTGCCCAGAATAACGAGGAGGGAAAAGAAAATGCCCTCTACTACCTCAGTCGAACTCTAGTCGGGGCGGAACACAACTACTCCCCAATCGAAAAGCAATGCCTGGCTCTAATATTTGTTGTGAAGAAGCTGAGGCACTATTTGCTCGCTCATCGGGTTATGCTGATCTCCAAGGTCGACCCGCTCAAACATTTGATGACCAAAGCAAGCCTAGCTGGCAGAATGGTAAGATGGGTTGTCATGCTACTTGAGTTTGACATAGTTTATACCCCTCAGAAAGCAGTAAAAGGGCAAGCTATTGCAGACTTTCTCGCCGCTCATCCCATACCGGAAGGGTCGCCGCTAAATTATGAGTTATCCGATGAACAAGTGCTGCACCTGGAGGAAGATGAGCCATGTTGGGAGCTCTACTTCGATGGAGCCTCGTCAATAAGGACCTCCAGTAAATCAAGCGTCCCGGAGATAAAAGCAGGGATAGGATTGGTGTTCATCACACCATCAATGGGAACCCTACGGCGTTCTTTTGCTCTCACCGAGCCTCGGACAAACAATGAAGCTGAGTATGAAGCTCTGATAGCTGGTTTGGAGCTTGCCGTAGAAATGGAAATCCGTCGGCTACGAGTCTACGGTGACTCCCAGCTTGTCGTCAACCAAGTAAGCGGCGACTATAAGATATACAAACCCGAGTTAGCTCGGTACAGAGGTCGAGTGGTGGAACTCATGAAACGGTTCACTCATATTGAACTAACGAGAGTCCCTAGAGCGTTGAACGGAAAGGCTGATGTACTCGCTCGCTTGGCCAAGGAGCTGGCTGATCCTGACATGGACGAAATTCTGATCACAGTCAGGAGCCGGCAAATTCTACCCCCAGTCTCTCTACGAGAAGAGGAAAGCGCGGAACAGAAGAGCAGTCCTGCGGAAGAAGCTTCGATCATCCAAGACGAGCCCGATTGGAGAGAACCCTTCATAGAGTACCTCCAATACGACAAGCTGCCCGAAGAAAAATCTGCGAGGATTCAGCTGAAGAAAAGAGCTCTCCGATACGTGTTTGTAAATGACACGTTATACCGCAGGTCATATGACCAACTCTGGCTCAGGTGTCTGTCATTGGCCGAAGCCCAAAAGGTCATGAAAGATATCCACTCGGGTGTTTGCGGTGCTCACCAATCTGGCCCCAAGATGCGACTTCAAATCAAACGGCTTGGGTATTACTGGCCCACCATGATACGGGATTGCGGAGAGCATGCAAAGAAATGTTATATCTGCCAAATTCACGGTGATTTTATTCACAAGCATCCCAATCCATTGCATCCTACGGTGGCGTCGTGGCCCTTCGAAGTCTGGGGCACCGACATTGTTGGCCCAATTGATCCTCCGTCATCTAAAGGCCACCGGTTCATACTGGCCGCGACAGACTACTTCTCCAGGTGGGCTGAAGCTGTCCCGCTAAAAGAAGTCAAGACAAAAGATATTCTGACATTCTTCCAGCATAATATTCTATACCGTTTCGGTACACCAAGAAGAATCATTTCTGACAACGGGCCTTATTTCAAGAGCTTCAATGTCTCAAGGTTCGCTACTCAGCACAAGATAGACTAGAGATATTCCTCCATCTATAATCCAAGAGCCAATGGGCTAGCCGAAGCCTTCAATAAGACTCTATGCAAGCTCCTGAGGAAAAATGCTTCAGCCAACAAGAGAGACTAGAATCTCAAACTTCACGAGGCATTGTGGGCATATCGTACTACGCACCGTACTCCAACTCAGTCCACTCCATACTCATTGCTCTTCGGAGTGGAGGCGGTCCTCCCCCTCGAAGTCGAAGTTCCAAGCTTAAGAATGGCCGTTCAGCATGAGTTGACAGAAGAGGAAAACGTGCTCCTTCGACTTGAAGAACTCGATGCCCTCAAAGAAAAGAGGCTCGCGGTGCAGCAAAATCTGGAGCTATACCGAGCCCAAATGTCACGGGCCTATGACAAGATAACCCGTCTCCGCGCTTTCAAGAAAGGTGAATTGGTGCTGGTCCTCAAAAGACCGATCATCCCCAATCGACATGCCAAGGGAAAATTCGAGCCGAACTGGGAAGGACCATACGTCATCGAGAAAGTGTTCGACGGAGGATCCTACCAACTAATAAGTGCCGAGGGAGAAAGGCCCATGCCACCCATCAATGGCCGATATCTCAAGAAATACTACACATGAATGCTCCAAGTCGCAGGCGAATTGAGCACATCAGCCCTACGGTCTGGATCAGACATCCTGCAAAACCGTATACAATCCACGGGCGTAAATGACCCCTATTTCTCCCAAATCCTGCCGGTGAGACTACTTTAAAATCCCACCAGCGGCAAAAAAAAAGAAAAAAAAAAGAAAAAAGAAAAAAAAAGAAGAAATAAACGGTATGTCCACAAGCAAAATGGGCACGGATGAAAACCCGAAAGGGCTCCGTGAGTAAAAACAGCAGGACTACCGGCGAGTCTGTGAAAACCCGAAAGGGCGCAAACTCGTGAAAAGAGATGAAATACACTCACAAAGTCCTCTCGACCTTGTGAGGAGAAAACCCCTGCGTGAGATCCTTACGACTCATAAGGGAGCAACACACTTAGGAATCCTCACGATTCCTAAGGAGAACATACACCTGCGAGATCCTCTCGACTCGTAGGGAGAAAATGCTTTTATGAGACCCTCACGGCTCATAAAATTGAAAAGCCTTAGGTGATAGGGACCCAAACCTGTCTCCTAAGCCATCGTTCCCCAACGGGCAACGGCAAATGATGATTCGCTCCTGGCATTTCGCTTCAGTGTTAGCGGTGCTGATGCCGACCAAAAACCCAAATCCCAAGTCCTCCCAAGGCAAATGATGAGTTGCTTCTGGCATTATTCCAGTGCAGCAATGCTGATGCCGGACAAGATCCAAATTCCAAGTCCCCAAACGGCGAATGATGAGTCGCTCCTGGTGCCACATTCCAGTGCAGCGATGCAGACGCCAACCAAAATCCAATTTCTCAAAATTCTCCCAGCCCTACGGTCTGGACCATACATCCTGCAAAACCGTATACAATCCACAGGCTCAAATAATTCTCGTCATACCCATGCCCCACCACAATTACCAGTTACGCGGCTGGTCTCCGCCTTTGGAATTATGCTCCATTGAGAAGACCCACTCATGTGTCCTCACGATACATGAGGAGAACAAACCTTTGTGGGATCCTTACGACTCATAAAGGAAAAACACACTTAGGAGTCCTCACGACTCCTAAGGAGAAAATACACCTGCGGGATCCTTACGACTCGTAGGGAGAAAATGCTTTTATGGGACCCTCACGGCCCATAAAATTGAAAAGTCTTAGGTGGCAGTGATCTAAACCTGTCTCCTAAGCCATCGCTCCCCAACCCCAAAGTGGCGAATGATGAGTCGCTCCTGGTACCATATTCCAGTGTAGCGATGCAGACGCCAACCAAATTCCAAATCCCATACCCCAATGGAGAATGATGAGTCGCTCCTGGTACCACATTCCAGTGCAGCGATGCAGACGCCAACAAAGCCCTGAAATTTTTCCGGCCCTACGGTCTAGATCATACATCCTGCAAAACCGTATACAATCCACGGGCGTAAAACAATCCCGATCTCTCCAAAAAAAAAGAGAAAAAAAGAAGAAGGAGAAGGGAAAAAAAAGAACGGTATGTCCACAAGCAAAATGGGCACGAATGAAAACCCGAAAGGGCTCCGTGAGTAAAAACAGCGGGACTGCCGGCGAGTTTGTGAAAACCCGAAAGGGCGCAAAATCGTAAAAAAAGAAAAGAAATGAAATGCACTCGCAAAGTCCTCTTGACTTTGTGAGGAGAAAATTCCCGCGTGAGATCCCTACGACTCACAAAAGAGCAACACACTTAGGAGTCCCCGCGACTCTTAAGGAGAAAATACACCTACGAGATCCTTTCGATTCGTAGGGAGAAAATGCTTTTATGGGACCCTCACGGCCCATAAAATTGAAAAGTCTTAGGTGATAGGGATCTAAACCTGCCTCCTAAGCCATCAATTCCCAAATCCTCTCGAGGCAAATGATGAGTTGCTCCTGGCATTATTCCAGTGCAGCAATGCAGATGCCCAACAAAAACCAATTCCCAAACCCTGTCATGACAAATGATGATTCGCTCCAGATACCATATTCCAGCGTAGCGATACTGATGTCAACCCAAATCAAAATCAACAAGTCAACTTCCACTCCGACACCGCAGAAAGTGGAGCAAGTCAGAATCCAATCTCGACACCGCTAGAAGCGGAGCAAGTCAAGTCTACCCCTGACACTGCAAGAAGCAGAGCAAGTCAAATCAAGCACCGACCGTCCAAGTCGCAAAAAGGGCAGAACCGACCGTCCAAGTCGCAAAAAGGGCAGAACCGACCGTCCAAGTCGCTAAAATGGCAGCACCGACCGTCCACGTCGCTAAAAGGGCAACAACGACCGTCCAAGTCGCAAAAAGGGCAGCACCGACCGTCCAAGTCGCTAAAATGGAAGTACCGACCGTCCAAGTCGCTAAAATGGCAGCACCGACCGTCCACGTCGCTAAAAGGGCAACACCGACCGTCCACGTCGCTAAAAGGGCAGCACCGACCGTCCACGTCGCTAAAAGGGCAGCACCGACCGTCCAAGTCGCAAAAAGGGCAGCATCGACCGTCCACGTCGCTAAAAGGGCAGCACCGACCGTCCAAGTCGCAAAAAGGGCAGCACCGACCGTCCAAGTCGCTAAAAGGGCAGCACCGACCGTCCACGTCGCTAAAAGGGAAGAATCGACCGTCCACGTCGCTAAAAGGGCAGCACCGACCGTCCAAGTCGCAAAAAGGGCAGCATCGACCGTCCACGTCGCTAAAAGGGCAGCACCGACCGTCCAAGTCGCAAAAAGGGGCAGCGCAGGATTACTACAAAGCGGGAACCAAATCAAGTCGCCTCCACGTGAAAGAAGATCCATCAATTTCATGCACACGATCCACATATGTGGTGTGCATTTATTGATGGGGGCAATTTGTTGGGGTAAAAATTTACACCCAGGTTGACCTAGTCAAAATCAAAGTCAACCCCAAGCCAAGTGGGCCCAAGCCCAGATCCAGTGGGCCCATGCCCGGGTCGAGCCCGAACATGAAGCGGCCGGCCTCCCCCCATGCCAAGATAAAAATTTTGTAATAAATAATTTTGTTGTATTTCTTTTATTTTATTTTTGGATAAATGTAAGAAAAATAGGCATAAAGCCAAATTTTTGTAAAGCCCATGGCTTATGTGCAAAAAGAAATGGCACATGAGCCATGGGATAGGCAAAATGCCATTTTGTGAAGCCCAAGAGGCAATGTGTAAAATGTATGGCCTATAAAGGCAAGGATAATGAAATATCCCAACAACTTTTTTCTCTCTCTAAAAAAATTTTCCAGATCTAAGATCTTTCTCCTTCTTCAAGGTTCCAAAACCTTCTTATTTCTCTTGAATTAAATCAAGAGTTTTACTCTTCTTTTTATAAAACAAAATAGTTTTTCACCACAAAACCCATAAAGGGGAACTCAGATCTTCCATTAGATCTCAAAAAGAAGAGATTTTTAAAAATCCCACATCTCTTGATCTTCAAGATCCAGCTAACAGAGGAGGAAGAAGAAGAACATATTTCACTAAACCACCAAAAAGAAGAAAAACACACTCAGGAGTCCAACTCCTCTCTGATTTCTCTTCTGAGAAATTTTTTTTAGGCTAAAAGCCTCTTTTTCTCGCCGGCGCTCAAGCACAGAGCGCCCGTGTGCCGACACGTGGCGCGCTTGCGCTCCAGCGCAAGCGCTCGAGCGCAAGTCGCCCCGGTGCTGACACGTGGCGCTCCAGCGCAAGCGCTCAAGCGCAAGTCGCTCTCATGCCGACGCGTGGCGCTCTTGCGCTCTCGTGCCGACGCGTGGCGCTCTTGCGCTCAAGAGCAAACGCTCGAGCGCAAGTCGCCCTCGTGCCGACACGTGGCGCTCTTGCGCTCCAGCGCAAGCGCTCGAGCGCAAGTCGCCCTCGTGCCGACACGTGGCGCTCTTGCGCTCCAGCGCAAGTCGCCCACGTGCCGACACGTGGCGTGCTTGCGCCCAAGCGCTCAGTGTCCGAGCGCAAAGTGCCCACGTGCCGACATGTGGCGCGTTGCGCTCCAGCACTCTGCGCTCGAGCGCAAAGCGCCCACGTGCCGACACGTGGCGCGCTTGTGCTCAAGCGCCTAGGCGCTGGCCCCACGCATCCTTTGGATGTCTTTCTTCCCTTTATTTATATATATATATATATTTGTATACAAATGTACACATACACATACTCCACGAAACTGTTCCTGTTAGAAAAAAATTTCTAACGGGTCGCTGCCCCGCACCCCGCAAGGGGGCTGCTAACCCCCTTAACCCCCAGCCCGCTATCCGGGTAGCGGGACCCCCGTAAAAACTCTGCGTGGCTCCCGATATATTTAAACCCCCTCCAAAACACAACACACGTACACTACACATTGAGTTCGCATGACCAGTTTGACCCGTCAATCAGAGGTTCCCTCGCCCCAAAAGCGGGAGGGTAATTAACGGCAGCTTAGTTCGCGGCTGCCGGAGATTCGGATCCCCACAATCATTAAACCCCGGCCTACCCTAGGCAGGGGGAATCTGTAGTACGCCTGACAAGCGCGCGCGTATTCCCATCTCAATGGGGTGACAAAAAACACCCTACACTAGCTTCAACTTCTTGACGGTAACTCATATAAAACCGAAAAGACAATCAGAGATCATCCTACATGGAGTGGTCACCACCACGACATTCGTCTCGATACAGCAGACGAGATGTCAATAACAACGTTCTTCCTCCGACAGGATTAGGACACACCAAGCAAACGAAGCGAAGGCCAAATTCCTAGCTTCAGGGTCTTAACAGGCAAGTCATATAAAGCCTGAAAGACAATCGGAGATTATCTCGCACCAGTGCGGAGTGGTCACCACCTCGACGTTCGTCTCGACACAGCAGACGCAACATCACCAAAAGGAGCCACGGCAAAATCCCTAGTTCCAAACCTCGACGGTTCACCAGCAACCTAGAGACAACCATGACATTCGTCTCGATACAGAGGACGCGATGCCAGCAAACGAAGCAAAGGCCAAATTCCTAGCTTCAGGGTCTTAACAGCAAGTCATATAAAGCCTGAAAGACTATCGGAGATCATCCCACACCAGCGCGGAGTGGTTATGACTCATCGGGGCTCTCCAAAATGAGCCTAGCCTCAAGTAAAAAACGGCATGGAAAATTCCTAACGCTTGCTCTTCCGACGGTCAAACTGCCAAGGAGGATTGCTTGAAGACGTCTTGTCCAGCCCCCGAAGGGATCAGAGACACGGCAGTCGCAGGGCTACTCGAACAGCACGATTGCCTATCGAGGAATATATCAGCTCATGCGACGGTACGACGGCCAAAACCCTAAGTACCACAGACCCTAACGGACTTCTGTCGTAAAGAGCAGAGGTTAACTGTGACGTTAGGATATTCTTGCGAGATCTGCTCGATTCGTTTCGACTCGTGAGGAAATTGATGTCTTTGCGAGAACTTCTCGATTCGTCTCGACTCGTGAGATAAAGCCTTAGGCACTAGGGATTAAAAAACCTGTTTCCTAAGCACTGGGACCCTGCAAGTCGGCCCAAAACGGTCTCTTGCATACTATCCACGGGTCACACTCTCCAAATTCGAATCTCGACAAGGAGGGAAACAACCGCTTACGGGTCCTCTCGACTCGTAAGAGGGAAAATTCTCTTGTGAGATCCTTACGACTTTCAAGAGAAAACACACTTAGGGGTCCTCAGGACCCCTAAGGAGAAAATACACCTGCGGGATCCTCTCGACTCGTAGGGAGAAAAGTCTTTATGAGACCCTCACGGCTCATAAAGTTGAAAATTCTTAGGTGGCAGATCCTAACCCTGTCTCCTAAGCCATCACCGCCCTGCAAAGAGGTCAAGATGGACCATCTATGAGCCACACTCGCCAAAGCTACATGCCACTGAAATGGAAAAACTACTCATGAGCATATAAACTACTTCACGCCAGAGAAAGATATAAAGAGATAGAAGGGTGCGGCTCATGGAGTCAAGGGTTTGGAACTATATCTCTTAAGAGTCGAGATTTGAGTCAATGATAAATGACCACACTTGTGTCCGCTCGTTATCTTCTCAGATCAAGAATCTGAAAGTAATATACCAACCTGAAACTGGTCATACGTTATGCATTACTTTGCACTACTTCACCCACGTATATACTTACGTGGGCAAAGTAGTGGGGGGCATTTGTTCCCTCCAAAAATTTCTGCGCAGAAGAGTCCAAGGTATCAAATGGCAACGATACGCTTAAGGAAATGCGAACCAATATCTTCTGGCCTATGTTTTGATAAGTTCCGGAAGGAGGAACTATTAAATTCTGATGGTATTGGAAGCATCTCGAAAAACCCTTCGATTCGATATATTATGGGCCTCATAACTCATCCGGGATCAAAAGTTATGAGGCATCACGTGTCCACACGTGATGGACCTTTAAGAACCCGCTGGAGGAGTTAACAGACATAATAAAAACTCAGAAAAGACCCCGATGGGGCATCACGTGCTCACACGTGACCATGGGTCACGTGCAGACACGTGATGGACTTTTAAAGCCTCTAAAATAATGAATAGAATTTAATTCTAAAAGTCAGAAAATACCTCAACGAGATATCACGTGCGTACACGTGACCAATGGTCACGTGTTGACACGTAATGGTTAAAACAACAACATAAACAAGCGGCTGTTAAAGGAACCAATTTGGGGGTCACGTGCTCACACGTGATCAAGGGTCACGTGCCAGCACGTGATAGTCTTGAAAGCCTTACAGTTTAATAGAGTTAAAATTCTAAATTTCTTTAAAATCTTTCGAAATAGAATTAAAATTCTAAACTTCTCTAAATCTTTCCAAATGGAAAAGGATTATGGGGACCGTTGGATTAAAGATCCAATGGTGATTAAAAATCACCAATTTATGGAAAAATCTCAAATAAGGAAAGATCTCCTCAAATCTCACCGAAATAACAAACAGAATATCTTTGGATCTAAAATCCAACGGTGAATAAAATTCACTGTGTGATCCAAAGGATCATATTAATCATGAAATCAAATCAAATCTCTCAATGAGAGATTTGCTAAACAAATTGATTCTCTTCCTTCTCCTATAAATAGGAGCCAAGAAAAGAAGAGAAGAGGGGGGATCGACTTTTTTGAGAGAAAAACAGAGGGAGGAGAATTTAATTCTCAAGAGAAAAAAAAGCAAAGAGAGGAGAATTTAATTCTCTGCAAAAGAAAAACCCTAGGTAAGAAAAGAGAGGCTTCAAAAGAGAATTTAATTCTCAAAAGAGTTTAACTCTTATTTAAAGAAAAGAACTTAGTTCTTTCTCTGGTTGAGGATCTGCAAAGTGCACATCTCCCCAAGAATTGAGAATTTAATTCTCATTGGGTTGAGATCCTGCCATGCAGATCTAAAACACGGAGGAGGAATTGAGTTTTGAGAATTTAATTCTCCCAAACTCACAGGAATTTAATTCCTCCTAAAATGAAACTAGGGTTTAACCCTAATCAAGAATTTAATTCTTTCACATATCTGGGAATTTAATTCCTTTGGAAAGAAATCAGGGTTTTATCCTAAATAAGAATTTAATTCTTTCACAATAGGAATTTAATTCCTCCAAAATCATAATTAGGGTTTAACCCTACAAAGAATTCAATTCTTAAAAGATCTCTATTCATGAAAAGAACTAGGGTCACGTGCCCCCACGTGACCCTTGAAAAGATCCCCTGCAAAGAACTTTGAAGCATCACCTCACGTGCTCCCACGTGACTCCCAAAACGCAGAAAGAAGAAGCAAAGGAAATGAAAGCTTTGGGCGCTCTCACGTGTTATCACGTGACCCCTCAGCAAATGCTTTAACAATTGGCGCACAGATCCCCATCACGTGCCAACACGTGATGCTCTAAAATAAAAACAAAAGTGTTTAACACTTATTCGCAGATTTGAGGATAAACCAAAAGGAGATCCGGCTCCACATTTAGGGCGCCCTCACGTGTCACCACGTGACCCCTAACAAATCCCTTTAATATCCAATGGATGAATGCCTATCACGTGTCCACACGTGATGGCCAGGATATGAAAAGTGTTTAACACTTAATTGCAGAACGAAATAAAAGGGATCTGGTCCCCCCTTAGGGCGCCCTCACGTGTCACCACGTGACCCCTAATGAGCATTCTAACAGACCAGGGCGAGAGCCTCCATCACGTGCTCACACGTGATGGCCGTCAGAATTAAAAGAGTTAAACACTGATCTGCAGAATAAAATAAGGGAAATCATGGCGCTCTCACGTGTCCACACGTGACCCCTTTCTCCTTAGTGTTTAACACTAATCTGAAGACTTTGTTCCCAGTGTTTAACACTGATTTGCTTTAGTGTTTAACACTAATTTGAAATCTCTGATCACCAGTGTTTAACACTGATTTGCTTTAGTGTTTAACACTAATTTGAAAGCCTCGTTGCTAGTGTAAGTTGATCTTAGTCTCAAACTGGACTAACGTATTCTTAACAAACGTTTAAGTTGATCTTAGCCTCAAATACGGCTAACGTATCCTTAAACCTTTCAAACAGACTTTAGTCCCAAACTGGACTATAGATCCCCCCAATTAACTCTGGTTCAAGGGTACATCTCTAAACTCCTCTGACATCTGTCGTTGTAATCCTTCAACGTCGTCAGAGAGGTGACGGGTCCCGACGGCCATACATTAAATGGACCACTATGTCCCTAAACTGGAACAATAGAGCCCAAACGCTCTTTTGTCGGATCTAAACGGTCCCGTTAAGTTGATCTTAGTCTCAAACTGGACTAACGTATCCTTAACAAACGTTTAAGTTGATCTTAGCCTTAAACAGGGCTAACGTATCCTTAAACCAAAACCCCAAACCCAAATCTAAGAAAATACGGATTTGGACTAATCCACGCCCTACGGGCGACAACATAACTTAGTCGCCGTATACAATCCACGGGTAACCAAACACAAAACAAACACCCACGACACGAAGTGACCAGCTGGAGAAGGAGAAAGTTGTTACCGCGATGCGGTAGCGTAATTAACTGCAGGGGCTTGCGCCTGCAGGGAAGAGCGTCCCCACAATCAAAAACCCCTCAAACGAGGGGGAATCTGACGAAGTCTGTTACATCGGCCGCATCCGTTTAAACCTCTGATACATGGTGTCATAAATCAACTTGGCATCTTCGGAGAGGTGAACGGATATCACCAATTAGCATCTGCCCCGAATCTCAGGCAAGACGTCCCATGTCTTGGCCGCCGTTCGGAGGGGAACAGTCCCCAAAATGAAAGAGGCAACTCGGCACTACTCATCATGGAGCGAACCATATCCAATAGGGTACGATTCCTCCGCTCCGAAACACCGTTGTGCTGTGGTGTATAAGGAGGAGTAAGCTGAGAGAGAATACCATTCTCTTTTAAGTAATCTAGGAATTCCGTGCTTAAGTACTCCCCTCCTCTATCAGACCGGAGGATCTTGATACTTTTGCCAGTCTGGTTCTCTACTTCCTTTCTGAATTCCTTGAATTTCTCAAAAGCTTCAGATTTGTGTTTCATCAGATACACATATCCGAACCTGGAGAGATCGTCAGTGAATGTGATGAAGTACGAGAACCCACCCCTTGCATGTATAGACATCGGACCACATACATCACTGTGTATGAGTCCCAAGAGCTCTGTTGCTCTTTCTCCATGTCCGGTGAACGGAGATTTGGTCATCTTCCCTTTGAGACAAGACTGACAAGTTTCATAAGATAAAAACTCGAACGCATTCAAGAGTCCATCTTTATGCAACTTACTCAGTCTTTTCTCTCTGATATGACCAAGTCTACAATGCCACAAGTAGGATTCAATCGTATCTGAATTCTTCCTCTTGTGTGTGTTTTGTATATTGAGAACTGTATTCTGATTTAGAACGTAGATACCATTACACAGTGTACCCTCTGCAACCAGTATCTTATGAAGGTAAATGTTCATGATATTTCTATCAAGAACAAAGTTATATCCATCTTTATTGAGTAAAGAAACTAATATGATGTTGCAAACCATGGAGGGTACATAGTAGCAATCGTTCAAAATCATAGTCTTACCATTTGGCAATACTAGGTGATATTCACCGACGGCTGCCGCATTAACTTGTGCTCCGTTCGCTACTCTGAGCGACATATCACCCGGTGCAACTTTCCTACTTTTTCTCAGTCCCTGTAATAAATTACAGATATGAGATCCTGATCCGGTATCAAGTACCCAAGAGGTAGGGCTGACCGTAAAACAGTTCTCAATTACAAGAACACCTGAAGTAGATGCAAAACCATGCTTCTTCTTCAACTGGGTATCCTTGGAATCCATACAATCCCCTTTCCCTTGCTCATACTTATGACTGTTGTCACAAGTTAGAGCCGAACCAACGTTCCCCATCCCCGAATAAGAATTCGGATCGGTCAAGCGATACATTTTATTATCTTGATTAGGGCGTGAAATGGTTGCTACCTGGAGAGAGAGAAAAGGAACACTCAGCGTGCGCTCTTGCAAGATTAGATTGGTTTATTAGTTTATCTAACCAGGATGTCTCCCACTGTTTCCTCAAATTCTTTCTTAAAACCTTTTAAAAGAAGAACTAGCCGGAATTTAATTCACGTCACAATACTTGCTTAACCTTTCAGCCAGGCTAGTGTCGGTACTTCGAGGGAGGTTTTCCAACGCTTTCGCGAAGTTCCTTAATTTAAGAACCTCTTTTCCCTGGGGGCGTAGCCCCGCTAACACCTTTCTAGACACCTACTAGGTTTATAGCATTGATCGTTAAGTGAAATAATCTCCCGAGAGTAATCCAACTCATCAGTGGGATCGGGATCCAACTGTCATTGTGTGATAACCTAGATGGAATCCACTCTAGTCACCACACTCCAGAAGGTATGCTAAATCTGCAAGTTTCAGTTTCTTTAGAAACTCCCGATGTGGTTTTTGCCCCTAGGACCCAAGTGATCTTGACGGAGTCAACAAATCAAAGAGTCCTAGTCAATTTCAACCCGTCATTATCTGGATTGCATTAAACCCACCCGCATAACCCTTGACGGAGTCAACAAGGTTATATGACTGTCCTAATCAATCCCATATACCGATACAAACAAGCAGCACTTAGCTACCGTACACTACGCCTTGACGGAGTCAACAAACGCAGCACAAATACTAAGTGTTACTTGTAAGAAATGACGGAGGGCTACGGCTGGGTTTTTGGCGAAAAACCCGTTAATGTAATGAACTTGATATCGTTGAAGGAACCTGGTAATCTTTTTGAAAATATAGTGGCGAAAACTTTTTGCTAAAGAGGTCACTCCCTGTGAAGGGATCTCGGCTCTTTCCTCGTCGAGTGAGGTGCTGGGCATTCATAAGATGAATACCTCGATGCAAAGCAAGAATAATCGACTATAGTGAAGTTATCACCCTGACGCAAACTTTTGTCCAAAGGGTCACTCCCGATGAGGGGATCTCGGCCTTTGCCTCGTCGAATGAGGTGCTGGGCATTCATAACCGAATACCTCGATGCAAAACAAAAGTGAACATCCTTGTAATAACAGCTTTTTTGAAAAATTGTTCCAACAACGTCTTTTAGGTTTATTTTCTTGCATTAGTTCTTTTAATGCGTCCCATCATTTAAATCCTACCATTGCAGAAAACAACCAAAATATGACGTACGCTTATGCTATTCGCATTCGCCACGGGGCCCCGTCATCACCCGTTAGGTTACTTAACTAACGACAGAGCGGGGGCTGGGCTAGCGCGGCTGAAAAACATAAGCAACGCCTAAATAATTATTATATATATATATATAGCAATGATAGCCAATCCAGATCATAGATGAACACTTTGGATATACTAGGAACCCGCGATTCGTTCGAGCCTGCAACGAAAAACGGATTACACGGTTGCGATGAATAGCCAATACCCCACCCAAGACCCCTACGGGTGAGGCAAACTACCCGCCAAGTACCCGAAGCGAAGCAACCTCCCTCAACACCGTGAGTAGGCCACTCGGCACTTCGAGATACCCGGTAGTTTGTGCACCCCCTCCATGGGTCTATCCTAGGAGCAAAAACAGTAAAAAGAATTATACAACGACGGCTACAACCCCGACCCGGTTGTGCGGCCATACAAATAATATTACATCAATTTACAAATTTATTACATGAATGAAAGAAAAACAAACTCTCATCTCACATCCACCCCGGCTATTCATCCGCGACAATCCAACGAGTTCATATACACATACCATCAACAATACAGATCACAGATATGTATAACCCTCACTAATCGACGTATAGCGATTAGTAGACGTTCAATACACATATAACATTACAGATATAACCATTAGCCAAAGTCTACAGAACATCGACCAAAAATACGGATTTTTAAGCCCCAAAAACAAATTTTGCTTTCTGGAAAATCTGGGCAGAAAAATCATATTCCAAAAATCCCAAAATACCCAAATAAGAATACTGCAGAAAACAGGATCCCCAACCGAGTTAACTCGGTCGCGGTTCCGCGGCATAAGCAAACTTATGCCGCGGTTCCACGGCGCTTTAACCGAGTTAGGGGATCATTTTTCTTCAGTTTTCTACAAAAAGCCTGAGCCGATTTTTAGTGTATGATTTATTAAGTTTTGAACAGATCTAAAAATCGGCAGAAACTTGAAATTCCGGGGTGTTTTGCGGTTTTTCGTCCGGTCGAAATTCTAGATACTTTGCTAACATGCTAGGGTGTGTTTAGTTAGGCTCTGATACCACTGTTAGGTCCACGTTACCTTTCTCGGTACTTTCGGGGTTGCGGAAATGGTAAAACAAAAAAATTTCTAGACTTGGTAACATGGACCGTAAAAGCCGGATCTTTGCTAAACAACACACTAGCATCCTAACTAGAGATTTATCTACTCGGTTAGGGGTTATACCTCAACTTGAACTCCTTCTCTATTTGTTGTTCTTCTCCTTGCTTGCTCCGAGGGTTGATCCGGACTTTGGTCACCTCCGCGGCCTCCTTGAGTCGAAGACGATCCACCCAAGAGATGTACACCGAGCTCCACCTCGAGCCGAGATAACTAGGGCAACAAGATTGCTAGTCTTGGTACCCTAGGTTGTGTAGAAGAGAAAGATGGTGATGTTTGTCTATGTGGATTCTTTTTCTCTCAACACATGAGATCAAAAGAATTTGTCAAGAGGAGGAAGATGAAGGAGCTAGCAACCATGGAACATTTCTTTTCTTCTCATGAGAAAGAGCAAGAGAGAGAATGAGAAAAGAATTATGAGCTAAAGAAAATGAACCATGGTTCAATAATGCAAAACATTATCATTACTAATCCCATCAAGATAAAGTTGATGGCTACATTGAAATGACCATTTTCATAATCAAAAGAAAAATGAAATCAAAAGAAGAGTGTAGATCTCTCATGAAGGTCAATGGTCAACCCGGTCAACCGGTCAACAAAGTCAAGAGAGGTCAATGTGGTCAAATGGTCAACGCAATTAGCCATCATAAAATTATCACTAAAAGGATTAGTAAATGATGTCCGCGGCTCATAATGGTTTTGACCAAACGAATTGTCAAAACCCTAATGAGTCCGCCTCAAAATGGTTTTGACCGAAACAACTGTCAAAACCCTAATGAGCCTGCCACATAACGGTTTTGGCCGAACCAACTGCCAAAACCCTGATGAGGCACCTCCTCCTTCATCGCTCCGGAAAACTGTGCATACACACCTGCATCCGCATTCCGTAGAATGCGGATGCGCAGAAGACAAAACAAATCCATCCGTGCAATACTAGGATCCGGCTTAAACCAAAGCCCACTAGTATTGCCTGCCCGAACACCACACGCACACAAGTGTACGTAAGTGATCGCAGCCCTGCCGTAAAACCATACGGCCTCTACACGTTTCGCTCAGTGCAGGGAAACTCTCTGTGTGGGACTCTAAAGACTCGACACTACGCCGGCAGTGGGTTTAACCACAGACCGCAAGCGGCACTAGCTGTACGTAACGGTCCCCAGGTAGATGTCGATAAGAAGGCCGATGAGGTAAACCCATCCGAACTCCTACTGAGCCTGTATGTGACAATCTCCGTACAGTCCGATCTGTTCGTCTGATACATCGCATGGCGGGCCTAGGGGGGCGGTAAACGTCAGTCCCCTAATAGCGGTACAAGTCGTGTCGGAGTGAAGCCCAGAACACTCTGAGATAACACTGGAAACCTACCAGTATATCTCGCTTGCCCTGGCCAGGGACTACTCGTGTAATGGCTCTCCTAGACACAGCGCGATGTCAACCCCTAATACCGGGAGAGACGAATCCTGTCTATCCGTCACTGCCTCCAAGTGCTTTGGGACTGCACCCAACTACTACCTATTTGCACGACTCAGTAGAGCCGTGGTAGGGTAGTAATCAAAGAACAGTGGGACACACTCGAGGCGAAGTGACAGTGTCAAGTCAGCGGACTAAGCTGTACTCATGTCACCTGGGAACTGATAACTGACGATAGGTATAATACCAACCATCAGTTCCCGACGAGTCCTGTCCAGTGTACTCGTAACCTAACGAGCACCCGCATACTATCTTAAGTACGACGTACTGACGGCTGTGGGACAGACCGTCTCCCGTGCTGGGATGAGAAGCGCATACGCTAGTCTACTCCGGAGTATCGATGCCCTATCTCGATAATCCCACGACTAGGGACGTGTATAAGGATGTGCTTGTGGATTACCCAGCCCCCACGAGTGTGATCGCCATCACAATGCCGGTAATCAAGCAAAGATCCTAAGGGCTCTACTAATGCGTATAGGTGATATAATAAAGAAACACACATGTACACATTAAATCAGAGACAAACCAAGTAGCATACTACTATATCGAGCAAGATTGTCTATACAACTGTGAATATCCCAAGCTTCCATCAAGTAATATACATACTAGTATGATACAGTAATGGCCTCTAGGGCATATACACTAACAAAGTGTCCTCACTAAGATCATGTGTAAGGTCAAACAAAGATGTGGTAATGTCGTCGAGATCAGTAAAGCAAAGTTCCTCAGCTCCGCAACTATCGGGAGCGATCTCGTGGACCGAGCACACATCTAGAATATGAGCAGAGGGTTCTGATGGCTGACTTCCAACTTTGTAGATGTTTAGTTCAATGGTCATATTTCCAAATGATAAGTTCATTGAACCATTTCTACAGTTAATAACAGCGTTGGAAGTGGCAAGGAAAGGACGACCCAGAATCACCGGAATTTGGCCCCGGGGGTTTGCTACAGGCTGTGTATCAAGTACAATGAAGTCTACAGGGAATACAAATTCCCCGACCTTTATCAACACATCCTCTAGTTCACCCCTTGGTTTGGTGATTGAACGGACTGCCATTTGGAGAGTGCAGTGAGCAGGTTTCAACTCTCCAATCCTTAATTGCTCATATACAGAATATGGAAGTAGGTTAACACTTGCGCCAAGGTCTAAAAGAGCACGATTTATGTTTTTACCCCCAATAGAAATCGATATCGTAGGACATCCTGGGTCCTTACGTTTCTTTGGTAGCTGGGGGATAAAAGCAGTGCTAATATTATTAGACATAAAGACCTTCTTTGGCACTTGAGTCTTCCTTTTCCTAGTACACAAGTCCTTAAGAATTTTCGCATAAGCGGGGACTTGTTGAATCGCATTTAGGAAAGGGATGTTGATGTTAACTTGTTTAAACATTTCCATAATTTTCTCCATATGAGGACTCGATTTGTTACCCCTTAACCGATTCGGGTAAGGAGATTTTGCAATAAGCGCCGGGTCCATCATAGGAGAAGGAAGAGAGGGTAGACGTGATCCCAAAAGAGGAGTGGGGACCGTCTGTGGAGAACTAGAAGGGCTATACTGAGGTGTCAAGCCTAGTGGGAAATGGAGAATAGGCTCGCGAGAAGGCGGTGGGGTAGAAGAACAAGGATCAGAAGTAGAAGTGTGTGTGTGAGGAAAGGTCTCAGCCGGGGTGTTAATGATAGGATTTTCAATATCATCAATTCCTTCCCCGACATGATTGTTCAGCACTCTTCCCGATCTCAACGTTGTGACGGCATTTACATTGTAATGCCCAGGATTAGGTAGGGGTTGAGAAGAAAGTTTCCCTTTTTCTCTCGCACTCATTTCGGCTTTAAGTCGTGCGATTTCAGCTTCCATCGATCTGATACTCTCAGCTTGGGATGCTGAGTTTTTCTTTATCTCACTGACGGAAGTTCTAACCTCAGCCGAAACCTCTATGAAATTTGACAAAAGTGATTTCATGGTTTGAGTGAATTGAGAGAGTTCGTCAGAACCGGTCAACTGCATAGGATTAGACTGTACATGAGTGTTAACCTGGTTGTGGAAATTTTGTGACTGGTAGGGGTGCTGAGTGAGTTGAAGTGGTTGCTGTTGTGGTGGAAGAGCCCTTTGGAAATTATTTTGGCTTGGAACCGTGTTTTGATGAGATTGTTGTTGGTTCTAAGCAAAATTCGGGTGATTCCTCCAACCCTGATTGTACGTGGAAGAATATGGATCGTTTCTAGATCTTTGAAATGCAGCATTAGTATGCTCGTGACCTTGAAATGCAGAGTTTAATGGACATTCTTCCGTTAAATGAGACGGATCAGAACAGCAGCCACATACAGTTTTGGGGAGCGACATTGGGTTTAGGGAGGTTGCAGAAAATTTGTGTTCCATAGCGTCGAGCTTCTTTTGCATTGCTGCCATCTCAGCTCGAACACCTATGGACACATCTATTTGGTGTACGCCACCCATATTCAATGATTGGGTTCCACTCTCCCACTGTAGTGATTTTTCAGCGAACTCTTCTAAAAATTTCCATGCTTCCCCATCATCCTTAGTCATAAAAGTACCTTGACACATGTTTTCAAGGTTCTGTTTAGTGTTTGGGTTAATGCCCTCATAAATGATTCGGCAAAGATCCCATCTCGGGATGCCGTGATGAGGACACTGAACCGATAGATCCTTGAAACGTTCAAAGCATTTAGAGAATGGTTCAGTAGGGAGCTGGGTAAATTGATTCAGTTCGCTAAGGATTCGAGCTGTCTTTTGCATTGGGTAAAATTTCTTAAGGAATGCCGCTACAAATTCTTCCCAATTCGTGATAGAGTGTGCGGTAGTGTTATATAGCCACTTCTCGGCTATATCGCACAAAGTAAATGGAAGAAGTCGTAGATGCATAGCATCCACTGAAAGTTGTGACGTACCCATCATTGCGCATACGTTTTCAAATTTGGTAATGAAAACGTAAGCGTCCTCAGTCTCGAGTCCGTGGAATTTGGGTAAAAGGTTGATGTATTGGGGTTTAATTTCAAAATTATCCCCGTTGGCTGGTGGAATGGATAAGCAGGTCGACAGAGGACCTCGCAATGGATAACACCTCTCTTGGAGAGAGATGCGGGGTGGATTCTGCGCACCAACGGACGGCGGTAGATTAGTGTTAAAAAAATTCGATGGAGGTGGATCCATCGATGTGGGTGTGGTGGTGGGTAAAGAAGAAGTAAATGGAGAAATACCGACTTCGGAGTCGATAAAGGGTACGCAGACTAAACAGGCACTAGAATCCCGTGTCCAGCCTATCTTGTACTAAAAAAGGATTAGTACAAGTGGCAGCGTTGACTTATAATTAGGGGTAATGAATAAAAGAATGCGGTGTTTGTTTTGAAAAGTGGACGGATTTTTGAAAAAAATGATGCAACACAACAAATGCAATACACAAAACCCTAATTCTAGGGGTCGCCTAGGTCAGATCTCTAGACCGCTCCTAACTGCCAGAAGACAAGACGCAGG